>CM030007.1:16077083-17277083 GCA_017639485.1 Pluvialis apricaria
TTTTGTAAGTAACTGTAGAGTATGTTATTATAATCTTAATGTTGAGCTGACGATTTTTAAGCCACGTTTTCTCGGTTTGTATCTGAAAGAAATGGACATACCCTCTTAGCCTGATTGATATAAATAAAAAAAGCTGTTCTGGTAAAAGTGACTTGGAGAGCAGCTGAGAAGTTAGAAGAACACACATTTCTGCAAGCTGGATTAATAAATAGACAAATAAATATACCTCTATACTTACACAAGTAGAGATGGAATCAGGAATTAAGAACTTTATGTAACACTATACTGACACCATCCCTTCAGTTTTATTTGTTTTTTGAGCTGTGGCTGAGAAGCCCTTGTTTTGGAAACAGTATCTAAAAAAGCACACTATTAGAGATGTAAATATTTGAAGGTATTAAGGTATAGTTATAAATGTCTGTAGATTTGTTTAGCGTCAAAACTTGTTAGACCTGGGCGTCACCAGAGAAATAATTTTAAATCTTGTGACCAAGCACTGTGTTGAACTCCAAATACCCTTGAGAGCTCTGGGGCTTGCACACCGTGAAACATTGTTGCAGCTGAAGGATTTGGATGCTAACCGGTATTTTAGAACTTTATTCACCTGAACGCAAACTATGGCAGTGTTAGAAATCAGTATAATGCACAGTTTATTCAAAAAGGTTGTTGTTTTTTTAAATTGCTGACTAAATGATGCAGTTTTGAGAGGTGTTCAGTGGTATCTTTATTTCTGTATTATGGTATGCATTATGCTATGCATATGTACTCTTAAATCATCAGCTGATTATCTGTGTTCCTACAAAGAAACAATAAAATGATCCTACTGTAACATCAGTAAATCACTCATTACACCCCCTGCATGTCTGAACCGAAGTCCACGCTGCAGGTGGAATCGGTATGGTTCCTCATTCGTGGACATGCACCCTATTGCTCTACAAAGCAGAGTAAGTCTGTGTAAATGCCAGAGCCTTTATGCTTGAATACTTCAGGTTTTGTGTGACCTCTTTTACTAATTAAACTACATTTAAGAACCCTTTTAATTTAGTTAGATTAATTATTTTCCTGATACCAGGTTTGATACATTCCAGAGTTTCTTGAAATGCCTCATCACCAAAAGTTAATTCATTTTTGTTCTTGAGTTGCTGAACAAATTTTTAGTGTGCTAACACTGCCTTTAAACAGTCAAAACCTCAGCTGACATCAGTCGGTTCCACAAGGACTGCAGGAGTGGGATCTTTAGTAGGAACAGGAAAAAAGCTTAACTAGCAGTCACATCTTGGTGCTGGTCTTCTCTTGCAGTTCTGTGGTGTCGTGCATGAGCTTAGGTTATTTCTGGATCAAACTCCAAAGGCATTGTGATGCTGAGTACTGTAAAATCTTAAAGCTTTCTCTCCTTACTGCAGTTGAGAATCCAGTGTTTGATACACGTGTATCCCTAAAAAACACCTGAAGAGAGCTAGGCATCTTAAAATTGGAGCTACAGAGCTTGTATGCTGTGTTGCTTAAAAATAGAATGCTATTTTTAGCTTGCAGCATTTGACTACCATCGGAAAATCCTGTGAATAAACATTATCAAATCTCCACCTGTCTTAAACAATGCTTTTATGGTGGTGCTTATCTTAATTTCAGATTTACAGTCTTGAAAAATCTCCCAAAGGAAGACACCAGACCATATAGTAGGGGGTTCATCCTCTTTGAAATAAGAGGAGAGAAAATGGGGCGCCGGTAACAGCCAATGGATAAAACTCACAAAAGGTCCTCGGAGCAGAAGTCGGAACCCAGACCTTTTCCTTCTGACTGCCTTAACCACTGAGAGAGGTTACAGTTTTCATGTTTGCTTGGTCCAAAAAAGATGGATTATTTTATGCAAAGGAAGACAGCTTCAGCAAAAGAATGTGAGAGATGTGCCTGTAATCTGGAATAGGCTGGAGTCCGGGAGTTCAAAATTTTCCTGGAGGAAATGACCAATCAATGCAATATAGCAATTTCCCTCAGGCAAAAAAGTGGAACAGAACATACATCTCTTCAACTGTCGTGTAAAGGTGCTGGGGAGCAGGAGGAAACCATTCTGTGATTTAAAAGAAAAGAGGTGTCAGCTACATACTTGTTGATCTTTTAGATGTTAAATTACCAGACAATGAATAAAATAAAATAAAATCAACCCTCCAAAAATCCCCCCACCTCGTGCCTGGATCCCTACTGGATGTGACGCACGCGTTGAGCTGCGCTGCCCTGACCGCGCTGAAGCTCTTATTGCGGTGGGCAGACGCGGGGTGTTAAATGGAAGAGCCCAGTTCTTGTGCTGGTCCTCAGCTGAACGTGTGTTTTCAGAATGAGGATTTTGGAGCTCGGTGCCCAGATTCCCTTCAAACCCTTTCCGAGGACTGGCACACAAAATGTCTTCAATAACAGTTCACAGTTGTTAACAAGAGCTGCAAGGAGGGTTTGCCTTAAATGCAAATACTTGAAACTGAACAGACGCATTAACAAATGTTAAGTGAATTACTGATAGAACAGCTTTATGTCGTAATATAGAGTCCTTAATTTTTTTTTTTTCTGTTTCAAAGGAAATATGATTGGACTGTTGTATATTTAATCAGCTGTATTTGAGGCTCTAATTGTGTAAACACGTGCTTGCATGTTTCATTTTACATTTTATATTAATATTACATTTACCTCAAGGTTATTGGAACTATTCTGACAGAACTACTGTGTGTTTCGTAGCGTCAGGATCCTCATGGAGACATAACGCTGCTTAAATAAACTATTATTCTCTTTTTGCCACGAAATAAACTGTTACAATTGGAACAAAATGATACGTTTCATTGGGGCTGTATGAATTGTGTCGTGGGTCTCCATGTTGTTGCTAATACTGATGTCTTTTTTTTTTTTTTTTTGTGTTCCCGCTTTCTCTCAGGATGACCGCGGCCTACGTTACCCTTCAAGCAAAAGCCACCAGCAGACTTTTGCCTACGTGATCGTGGATCCCTGCAAGCGACACGTGCACGCTCTCTACCACTGTTTCGGCGCAAGCTCATTTACCAGCCAGTTATCATAAACCTGGCGGTTCCCCAGCGGGGTAACGGGGGCGGCCTCCTCTCCGCACCCAGCCAGGTGGGACCCGCCGAGGGTTTTTTTAGGAGGAAGGATGTGCGCCTCCGTTACCCCACGCTCACCGAGATGTTACCACCTGGTTCGCCACAAGTTTTTCCTGTATTTAAAAGTCATCCTTCTTGAAGCTGTGCTCTTGCCAGTTCTGCTCCCCTCTCCCCTCACCCGTTTTATCTAATAAAAGGCATTTCTCTCGACGCCTCTTTTACGAAGCGGCTTTTCAGACCCACCAAAAAGGCGGAGGCTCTCGGACTCGGTGAAATTTCTGCGGAATCGGGAGAAAAGTACGTCAGGCGGCCCGGCCCGTACTCACCGACCTCCATCCCGCCCTTCCATCGCCCCACAGCCCCCGAGGCCGGGGCCGTCCGGGCCGCGGCCGCCCCGCCACCACCGGTGGCGGGGCAGCCGCGCCCCGGGCGGCCCCGGCCTCCTCCTCCTCCTCCTCCTCACCGCGGGAAGGGCCGGGCCCCACCGCCTCAGCCCGGCGGCTGCCCTCGCTGCGGGAGGGGGGTGGCCGGAGCGATGCGGGAAGGGGGGGGGGGGTGTCCCGGGCCGAGCCCCCCCTCAGGCCCCGCGGGCGGGAGGCGTGTGGGGGCGCAGCCCCTGCCCGGCGGGGGAGGGGAGCGCGGCCGCCTGGAAGTTGGGATAGAAGTTCGGGGAGGGGGGAAAAAAAAAAAAGTTCTGGTTGGCGGCACCGGTCCGCGGCAGCCGAGGGCGGGCGGGCGGGAGTCCGGAGAGGGGCAAGGAAGGAGGGGCGGCGGGAGAGACGAGGCGTGAGGCGGCTGCGAGCCGCCCGCGGTGGGGGGTCTGGGGTGCGGGGGGGGTGGCGGGCAGCGCCCCCCTCCCTCCGCCGCGCCGGGCGCCCCTCGAGAGGGAGGCGGTGCGGGCGGGCGCACGCAAGGAGGGCTGCGCGGCACAGGCTGCCTCGGTCGGATACGGTGCGGGCGGGCTCAGGAGGGGCGGAGCCGGCGGCGGAGAGTGATTCGGGCGGGCGTAACTCCGAACTTTTGTTTGGTGTGTTGTGTGAGTTAGTTTCCGCCGCCGGGACAGAGGCGCCGGCCGGGCTGGGCCGGGCTCGGGGAAGCGCCGCACGGTCAGAGTTGTTTTGCCAGTTGCTGCGGCCGGGTCGGTTTCCCTGCCGAGGGGTGAGAAGCACCGGCGACAGCAGGACGAGCCGCGGCCCGGGGAGCGGGGCATGCGGGGCTGGGAATCCGGGCTCTGAGCCGCCGAGCCCCGCCAGGGAAGCGCCGGGGGGTCCCGACGGAGCCATGGATCCTGGGCAGCCTCAACCGCAGCAGCCGCCGCAGGCGACGCAGCCCCCGGCCTCGCAGCAGCCGCCGCCGCAGCCCCCGGGCGCGGTGTCGGGGGCCCCGGCCGGCGCGGCGCAGCCCCCGGGCGCGGGGCCCCCTCCGGCGGGGCACCAGATCGTCCATGTGCGGGGGGACTCGGAGACCGACTTGGAGGCGCTGTTCAACGCCGTGATGAACCCCAAGGGCGCCAACGTGCCGCACACGCTGCCCATGCGGCTTCGGAAGCTGCCCGACTCCTTCTTCAAGCCGCCCGAGCCCAAGGCCCACTCCCGCCAGGTGAGGGGGAGAAGGGAGGGCGGCCGCGCCGCGGGCGGGCGGGCGGGGGGCGGCGCGGCCCGGGCGGGAGGGAGGGAGGCGGGGGGCGGCCGGGCCCGGCGCTCTCCCTCTCTCCCTCCCTCCCTCCGCCGCCGAGCTCCTCCCGGGGGAGGCGTGTGGGGGAAGGGGCCGGGGCGGGAATCCGCCTTCCGCGGGGCTGAGCGGGGCGGGGGGCGCCCGGCCGGGGCTGCCGGGGTGCTCGCTGCCTCCCTCCCGCCCGCCCTCCCTCGCCTGGCGGTGCAGTCCCCCCCCCCCGTTCCTCCCCCCCTGTTGTTCCCCCGGGCCGCGGGCGCCGCGCGGTCCCTCTCGTCGCGCGCCCCGGGGCGCTGAGGGGAGCCGGCGCCGCGGCGGCCGTTGGCCCCGGGCCGGGCTCCGGCGGGGCCTCGGTCTCCACATCCGCTCCTCGGCGAGACCCGCCGCCGCTCTCCCGGCCTCGCCGGCGGCGGTGTGTGTGCGAGGGCTCTAAAACTGAAGCGAGAACCGGGCGGATTTGGCTTTTGGGGAGGGGGGGGCGGGGGGTCTCACCCCCCCCGCCCGTCTGGTGAGGGGGGTGAGGAGGCTGTGCCGGTCCCGTCCCCCCAACAATATGGATGTAGCTCTTCCACCATTTCATCGCTGCGCTGAGTAGGATTAACACCCCCCTCACACACACACACACACACACTCGCTTCAGAAGTTAATTCCCGAGCCGCCCTTCGGGTGTGGGGGCGCCGAGGGTCCGCCGGGCGGCGGGGGCCGGGGCGGTGTGAGGTGGCGGCTGTCGGGGCCGGGGCGGGGGGGGGGGGATGCGGGGCAGGGCCGGCGCTCGGCCTCCGGCGGCGGTCGGGCTTTAAACGGAGCGAGTTCTGTGCCAAGAGCCGAGTGTTGGGGCGAATACGACTGAAAGTTAATGTTTAGGCTGCTGTTCCCAACTCTTTTTTTTTTTTTTTTTTTTTTTGGAAGGAGGCTGCGCCTACTCGGGTGTTTTGTGAAGTAATGAACTTTGTTGCTAAGCTGTAAAAGGGGTTTTATTATTGGCTATTGTCACTTTATCGGTGCGGCCAGTAGGAGCGAAACTTGCTCTGTGTACTGGTGCCTGGTACTCCTGTTGTTAAGGGTCTGTCAACATTTC
This sequence comes from Pluvialis apricaria, assembly GCA_017639485.1. NCBI lineage: Eukaryota > Metazoa > Chordata > Aves > Charadriiformes > Charadriidae > Pluvialis > Pluvialis apricaria. The sequence continues at coordinate 16,082,931 of CM030007.1, forward strand.
CATTATTAAACTTCTGTTTTGAAGGATTTATAACTTGGCTCCAGGAGTTTACTCCAGGCTGAACCTTGGCACGTACTCTCTCAGCCTAGGAGTTAATTCATTTTCCAAATACTCGAAAAATCAGTCTGGCCTTCATTTTGCAAGACTGAAAAAGAAAATAGAAAGGGGTGGGGCTGAGTTGCTTCTGTAGTTTTGCTGGCTTCTGACTTGCAGACCTTTAATAACACACTGAAACCCAGCGAGGAATAAGGTGCTTACGTACAGTTGTGCAAATCCTATGGCAGTTCCATTGTGCACAAACGTGGACTGGTATATATCCAGCTAACACTTGGTGCTGTCTCTTGTTAAAGACAGTATCTGCGGTTAAATAGCTAGCGCGTTTGAAATGCACTTAACGCGTGTGACGTTCACACAGCTTGTACTTCTGAGCTTCGCGTTATCTTCCTTGTGTGTGGTACTCTCCAGCTGTAATTCATATTTAGTTGGATCGTCGTTCCGTGTGCCAGTCGGTGGTTCCTAAAACATAAACTCGAAATCCAGGTAAAGCCACAGAATCAGTTGCTTCATTGTAGACTGTCTTTTGAAAGAAGACTGTTTTCATTTTCCTTTTTATTTAGTTGTGCCACAACTATATTCTGTTTAACAGAAGAGGCCTTTAGGTTTCCGTAATTCTCCCTGCTTCTCAAGAATTAAAATGCCTCAAATTGAGTTGATTTGCAACTTACGCATTTTATTTAAATGTAAGCTAATTCGTTTCCAATTTAATATATGAAACTTTGAATGTGCTTCCATACAGATGTGGTGAAACAGAACTGTCAGTCTCCGTGAGAGTATACAAATGGGGCCTCATGTATGGTGCAATACCTTGTGCAGAGAGGTGTGGCAAGGGCTGATACGTGCATCTTATTACAGGTGCCTGTGTTGTTCTGGTGTATCTACAAAATCAATTAATTAGTAAATATATAAAAAAAGGTGAATATTGCTTTAGTCCAGTTTTCAGAGCTGCTTTTTCTGTTTCACGTTGGACACGTATTTACTACTGGCAAAGAACTTCTGTACACTTAACAACTGGTGACTCTGGTGAATGGTTTTGTGAGTCATTTCTGATTGACTGGTTCAACAGTTTGCTGAAGCTTTGCTTTGGATACAGTATGGCCAGACTCTTTATAAGGTCCCGATACCCTTAAAGTGCGGTTTCTGTGTGGGTCAGAAAATTTTGTGTTCAGTGTTGTTGTATAGTTTGGGGTTTTTTATGGTTGATTTCAGGAGTCTTCCTCTGTTGGAGCTCACTGCTGTCAATTGGCATTTCTTTGTTGCTTTTCTCCTTGTGTAATCACTTAAACCCCTGCAGAGGGTTTATGTGTGGTTTACCTTGCACCCCCACACCTCCATTTCAAAAGGAGAGTGGGAAATTAACTCCTCCAGCAGAAAGTGGGTGCCTGGGAATGGGTGGGTGCAGTCCAGTAATGAACTGCGCCATATGCTGTATGAGGTCGTCTGACTGCGGGCATGTTTTTTTCTTAAGCCTGCACGAAGGAGTAAGAACTTTAGTTTTCAAAATAAAATTAAAGGCACTTAGTACATACTTACAGTTAATATTTCCTAACTTATACAAGGGCTTTTGTGATGCTAATTAACCAAGCTACTTGCTTAGGCGCTCTTGTTCTCGGAGGCTCTCTTGCTCAGTAACAACTGGAAAGTAAGCAGAACTTTAGAATGACTAACTTTAGACTTTCTTCTGAAAGATTCGTTTAAAGTGAAATGTATTCTGACAGCTGCATTTCTGCTGAAATACAAGAAGCTTAATGGGAATAATTTCACTTCTGGCAGGCCAGCACTGATGCAGGGACAGCAGGCGCCCTGACCCCTCAGCATGTCCGAGCTCATTCCTCTCCAGCATCGCTGCAGCTGGGAGCTGTTTCTCCAGGGACGCTTACACCCTCTGGAGTAGTGACTGGACCCGGAGCTCCATCTTCTCAACATCTCCGCCAGCCTTCGTTTGAAATCCCTGATGACGTACCTTTGCCACCGGGTTGGGAGATGGCTAAGACGCCATCTGGACAGAGATACTTCCTTAAGTAAGTAAAACTTATTTTCAGTTAGCTGTATCTCTGGTGTGTTGGGTTTTTTTGTTATTGGTGGTGGTTGGTTGACTTTGGTTTTTTTTTGTTTTGTTTTTTTTTACTCTTTGAATTTTAGTAAATTTCATTGTGTTTAAAATACTTATTTTTAAAAACACGCTCCTGATTTTGTGCAGGAGATCCTGCCACTTCAGTATTTCTCCCATATCAACTCTGCTGTTTCTGAAAACTGTATGGTAATCTGAATGTTTATCCTATCTTAATCTTAGCTGAAGAATGTTATCCATTATATTGTATACTAAAGATCAGTGAAATGCGCATAGTGATTTTTAAACAATGTGAGTTTGGGATTTGCTGAATCTTGCCAGAGTTCTCATGCAGGTGAAAATACGTTTTTACCTCATTTTCACGATACAAATGTAAAAATATAGAGCAACTTTAGAAACTGTTGTAGTGAGAACATATCTGCACTTCTTATGTTTTTAATAAGGGCAATTGTGTAAGTACGGAATCAAAACATTTTTGCCTGCTCTCTACTCATGAGGAAATTAATCTATGCGTTTGATTGCAGTATTTAGGTCTGTAACTCTTAACTCCTCTACATTCCCTGCAGTGAAAGGGAAATTGCAGAACGTCTGACATTGTTTCTTGTTCTTACAGCTGTAGCTTTTTCACACAGTGAAATTAGTATCACCTTTTCTATAACTGAAGAGAGGTTACACATGCCGGCCATCTGACACCTAATCCATCAGGGAGCATTTTCTTCTATGCTGCGTAGTTTTCTAAAACAGCAGGAGCTTGTCCTTCTTTCTGAAAGTGTACCCACCAAGACACATAATTGGCTTTCAAATATTTTGACTGTATTTTGAGCATTTTATTCAACTGCAAGTCTCCAAATAACCCATTATATGTCATTTTCAGGGCTGGGAGAGGGGAGGGGCAGCACAGTGTATTATTTATGTAAAACTTGTTTCAGCCAAGAAAAACATCTTTATCCCTACCTTTCTTGCTAAAACATTGTTAATATGTGCATTTGATTGAAGTAGTTGAGTTTGTAGCTTTGAAACCAAATTGTCTGCAAGGAAGACGGAACTTGCAGAACTTCTTAAGAGTGTTTCTTGTTCCTATAGCGGTGGTGTTTCCATACAGAGGAATTAGCATCACTTTTTTTTTTTTTAACCAAAAAGAGGTTACAGGAGTTGTCTGACGTTATTTGAGCCTGAAGGTTACTTTTTGAAAACAATCGTTCTGTATTAGGAATGCAAAAATGAGAATTAGCTGTATATTTTGAAGATGTGATATTTTCTTTGGTGAAGTTTAATAAATCAGCGTATTCTAGAATGTGATCTCTTCAGTTGGCACAAATATAATTTTTTTGGAACTGTGTAAGTTTATGCCATTTGAGAACTGTAGCTCATTGGACCTTGAGGAAAGCACAGACTGAGTTTTGAAATGAAAAGCAAACTTTGTTTTGACTGTGCTAGTGAGAGCTCTTAAAGAGCATGTTATGAAGCATGAAAAATAGATATTTGATTTTTAAGTTTTACTGTCACAAGTGTTTGGTTTTGATAATGCTGTCAATTCTACAGAAAACAAAACTGCTTAAGAGATGCAAAATGTCTTTGTGCTCTTATAATCGATTTTTTAAATTATGCTCGTTCAGGTGAAATCAGAGTGAAAGATTCCTTCTTGGAAAGCTTTTCTGCAGTTTCATTATTACCACAAAAAATCTTTTCCTTTTTTCCTGCAAGTTTTTTTTGTCCTTTCTTGGTGTCCTGGTATCCATTTCAAAGGGTCGGGTTTCAGCAAGAACAATAAAGAGCCTGAGACTGGAAAGTACACACAAGTCTGGCAAACTCATCTGCATGAGCAAGATCATTTGTTCTCAAGCAGACATCCAAAGTAAATGATTGAAAGAGCTGCTAGCTGTGAAGGATGTGTCTTGAAGGGGAAAGGAGTGGAAACAAACCAGGTTGTTAGGAAGAAAAATAAAGGCTGTACTTTTTGAACCTCTCCCTGCTGGGTCACATGCTGACCTTGGGAGATTTTAAACAGCTTAATGGGCTGTTTTCTTTTGGTTTTCCTTGGGTGATGCTGTGGTATGGGAGAGTCTAATGAGGACAGTTCTGAAGGCTTTCTTCACACTTGAAGAACATTTGTTGTTCCTAAAAGGTTGTTTAATACTATCTGCAGGTGAGATCCACCATTGGAGTTCATGAAGATTTGTAACAAACATTTCAAGCACTAGCAAAATGTTTGCTTTGTATGTTTAGGAAATCCAAAGAAATGTGAGAATTGAGTAGCAAGTTTGTATTTCAGAAGCTTTTTTCAGTGTTGAGTGGTAAGTTCTGTCTCATACCTACAGGTCTGTTAAAGCTCATGTCTTGTCTATACTTTAGACATTTGCTCGAAGCATGAGTGCTAAGATTCTTGATGCTAAATACATTTAATGTGATTCCTTCTACCATATACAGATTTTTGGTGTCTCTTCCAAGTATTCTGCTTTTTTGTTGGATTGGCTGCATTGCTCTTTGTTTTCATTCGCTCTGTTCTGTAGCCACTCCATGAACGGTCTGGTAATCAGGCTCTAGAAAGATCTTTGCAGAATAGGTAATAGGATTTTTTCCAGATATCGGTAAGCCTTATGGTTGTAGTTATCATAATATACTACAGTGCAAATAGAATAATATAAAATTGAGTACTGTACAGTCTGGAGTAGAGTCACTTCCACTAATCAATGGATCAAGCACTGCAAATGTAGTAGTCTGCACAAAGAAATGAAAATAGTGTGTATGGGAGAGAAAATACTTGTCTGTATGTGTAGATATGGACAGAGTTATTTGGCCAGATATTTTATATACACACCACATGTGTATCCATACATATTAAAAGGAGGGTGAGAGTGGTAGTGTAGGGTCTGAACCAGAATTACTCTTGTAAATCAGTCTGTCATCTAGATAAATAGACCCCTTTATGTATGAATGCCCAACATATGATTTGCCAGAATTCCACTCATTAGCGTTCATCTCACTATTATGAGTAGGACTCCTGAGTATAATTTTCCATTAGAGAAAATGCAGATGATTTTGGCCAGTGAGTTAAGACACACTTGCTGTACAGCTGGTAAAACTAATACTATTTTTTACTGAAACTGCTACTTAAATAGAACTTGTAAGTTAAGACTTGCCTGGTTAGTAAGGGGTCACGTCTGAGTCATCTCAGCATTGCTGTGCGGTGTGCTTTAGCCCATTCTTAAACATGCAGTAGAAAAGACTTGCTTGGTTTGTGTGGCGATGTCAACTGCATTGCTTTTTAACCGCTTCCTGTTAGCCAGCTGCTGGTTGACATTTCGGTGAACTACGGAGAAAGATAGGGGATCGCTCTCTAGGCAAAAGATAATATGCCATGGGAGTAGCAGACAACAGCTTGCAGAAAGAAAAAATAAGTTTTACTCAATTTTAGAATTACTCTTCTATCGTTTTAACTTAGTGTTGTGCTTTTAATTTTTACAAAGCTTGTCTAATACCTCTTCTCATTTTGTAGCATGAGGAAAAGTTAACTGATTGTCCAGCAAATAAGTCTTGTAATTATTTTTTCCTACAGGAAGTAGTTCTTGCAAGCAGTTTATCAACAACTTCCTATTTTTTTTTCTGTGAAGTGTTGAATGACTTCCTGAAGGAGGCCAAGGTGGTTTTCATTAGTATCTGTGGGTGTGTTTGAGGTGTTTACTCATCTGGCAGAAACCTTAGAAATAGATTGCTGTTACACATTTCTTATGTGCTCTGTACAGAGGTATGGCTTTGGATTTATGAAACCAAACCGTTTTAAGATAACAGGGAAATTTGTTGCTATGCTTTTTTTTTTTTTTCCCTTCATGTCACATGTGAAAAGTATCCATCAATGCTGTTAAATTTCTCCAGAATCCCTTTTTTGCCCCTGAGTGGAACCACCCGCTACACCAACATCATCTGCTCCCCTCCTCCTCCTCTCCCCCACACCCTGCCAAATTAATCTTATTCTACCAGGGCAGAAGATGTTTATTGGAAAAACCGGTGCCACAGTTCCATATTTTATTGAATACCTTAATTTACTGGGGAAATGCATATTTAGAATCATCCATTAATGCAAGTCCTTATGTTTATGGTTCTATAGTTCAGTCTAGTTTGTCATTAAAAGAACTGTATTGTTGGAAACCGAAACTGCAACCACTACTTTTGATGGGTTTGTCCACTTTTTCATGGTTTTTATACTGAAAAGATTTTTGTTTGCTAAATTTTATTTGTAATATGTCAAATTATTTTCATTTTTGTATTGATGATTTCTGAGTGTTTATGAAAATATTCATAAGATCAATGATCAAAAAAAAGGAAATTTGTGCAGGGCAAAATGGGCACTGGCAGTTTCAGAACATAGCTGAAGGAAAGAAATATTAGTTAAAACGCTTTTGAAGTAAAACGTGCTGTGGTATGTTTTTGGCAATTTATTTTTTTTTTGTCTTGGAAGACAGTCGTAATACTACTAATTGTATAGCTTTCCTTCTGCCTCTTACTTGAAGAGTCCTGTGAAAGAGCAATGATGCAAACTATTTTGAATTGCAGTTGTACTAAAGATTTCCATGTCTTTAAAAGGGCGGAGGAAGAATAAGGGCAAACCTGCCTTACTTGTGTTAGCACCGAGACTGAGCTGGGGGGAGGATGAAAGTACATCTTCAGCCCTCTGAATTCCGAGAACTTGCAGCCAGCTAAGTGGGTGGGCATCAGCGAAAGCAATGGCACACGGTGCTTTTCTTGTGTTTAGTTTTGTTTTGCGTAAGAAAAATTGTGAAGGATGATATCCATGCATTCAATACCCTGCCATACAAGGTGATTTTACAAGATTATTCCAAAAACAGTTTAATAACTGTGATTTTTTTAGGTAAACCAAAAACACCATCTGCAATTCTGCTTATTAAAGATTTTGTCAGGTTACATTTGGTTAAAAGTAGTAGCATCAAGCTCTGTGGGAGCAATTACACGGCTATGGAACCACTTCTGTTTTCTTAGGTCTTGACCTCTTCTAAAGACAAACAAAAATTTGATATAAATCAAGATGAGTGTCTTCTGGACTCCCTTATCCTTTTGCCTTTCTTCTGTATGTTGAAGATGGCAAAGAATTATAGTTGTGGTTTTTTTAGTAGTCATCTGGTTTGTAGCACAGGGTAATCTGTAACCCATCAGTCACATCATGGAAATTCCTACTCGATAGAAAGCAGTAAAATAATAAGAGGATGTTAATTTGAAAATTCCCATGAAAGTAAGACAGGCACGCCCCCACCGGTTTCTGCAAAAAATACTTCTAATGGGTAAAATGCAATTGAACTGATCAGTGGCATATGTGGGTAAAATCATACCTACTTTTACAGATTCATCTCTTACTCTCTTATCTTTCCTCTTTTGGAAATTGAAAAAGAAAAACCAAAATTAACCGAAAAAACAGTAGCTTTAAAATTCCAGATATAAAGACTCCATTTATAGTTTGTTCAGTTTCCCTCTGCAATTGTGGCACAACAGCTGCAAATTTTTAAAAGCTGGCACAGAGCAAGCAAAGTGGATTTTTCACTCAGTTTATGCATTTTTACAGTAGACTTTCAGATAAAGTAACTTATTAGTACTGGGAATGCTGAAATACTTAACTGCAGGACCTAATTTGGGTCACATGTAAAATTAAAGCAGAGTTCCTAGTTTGCTCCTGAAGAAACATTTTCACATAACAGACACAAGCAGTTACTGGATGATGCCCGGGACAGCAAGATGTGTTACTCAGGGTTGAGGTACAAGATTAACTGTTAAAACTAGGCTGATACTAACTACAAGCAATTTTTTTCAGGCTCTTGATTAAGACTAGACACCTCCTCCTGCAGCCAACCAAAGAAAAAGACCAAAATGAGGTAAACAGCTACAGAGAGCTGTCAGCCAAAACTAGAGGCGTTTCTCGTCTTTTTATATGTGGCCAGACCACTGCATGTGTTTATCTTCGTAGCTGGGAACAAATTCAGATGATGTAATTAGATTTAGCTTAACCTTTTGAAACTGATAGCTACTCAGTTCTATTAATTTTGTGTCCTTGTGTTTTTATAAATTCCAACGTATTTGCATTTATTGTTTATACATTCCAGTCCAAACATACATATGCAAGAAAACTCGTTAACGGTGGAACTCACTGTCTTTCACTATTTGTGTAAACACTGTTACCTCTTTTAAGGTGTGTTTTTTTTCTTTTTTTTTTTTAACTCTTCCCCACAACAAGCTGCGCATGATTATGTGAACCCTAATATTTAATTCAGTTTATCTTCTAAATACTAAAGAAAACTTCACTTGGTTGAATGCAGGCAATTTACAGATTTCTGTGAGTAGTAGTCCTCTGGTAGGTGCCCCTAGGGATGTGGTCAGGATACGGTGTAGTTGACCCAAGAGAAAGATGGAATCGTCTGTGGGGGAAATTTGACAGCCTGGGGGTTAGCATAATGTGAAACAAAATTCATGGAGGAGGCTGTGTCTTGGAATGTTAACGGATAGATGCCATGTAATGGCAGGACATTCTCTCACAAACAGATTGCTGAATCTCATTTTGATGTAAGGCTGTGTTGGGAAATTTACCAGATAAATTGTATTTTTTTTTTGTTGTCGTTAGGCATTTAAATAGGAATCTAGAGCATGGGAGGAAATTTGTCTTAATTATGAAAATGGTACCTAATAGGGTTTTTTTGGTAAATAAAACTAGAGTTTTATTTGGAGAACAGGAGTGTTTGAAAGGCGTGACTAAGCTGTGCCACTGTTTCATGGCCTCTTGAAGTGCTTCTTGGAGTCTGTTTTCTGGGATTCACTCTGCTGGTGCTTTATTTGGCTTTTAACTAAGTTACTTCAGGCTGTGTTTCAGGCAAGTATAGCTAGGTTTTCTAAATCGCTGGTTAAGTCAAGCTAATAATATAAAGCTGCCTTGTAAAGTAAGACTTTTACCAGTATACTGCCTGTCAGTCATGCCAGTTGCTAAGGAAACAAAGCTGTCTTGAAAACAGTCTTGGACTTTGATTTAATTTCGCTAATGAGACTTTGCTGCGTCATAGTGAAAGACCAGATCCTTTTTGTTGAGTCTCTGACACGCTGTTTGGTAACTTAGATCAGTGTTCCTGGTTAAGTTTAGTTATTGATTATTACATTGAGATTGTGAAGCCAGTTTTTTTTCTGCTGAACTGTTTTATGGGAAAGTCAAGTAAAGGTCATTTGCTATTGCTGGTTTATCTCCATTGGGTTCTGATTTATTGAGAGCTTTGTTGGAAGTCTGTCTGCACTACACAAGTTTATTTAAATAGTGTTACTGCTTTAAGGATGCCTTTCCCTTTCTGATCACCTGTTGTAACTGAAAAGTAAACTTTTTGCCTTTTCTGGATATGTTGTAGAATTAAACATTTATGACATAATAAAACATTATCTGAAAGCAAACAAGTGTAGGTTGTATAGGCAAAATGGAATTCTTTGGATAAAGGAAAGAAATGCAACTCACAGGTATATTTTCTCCTGGGATCTCACTTCTCATTTTTGTTTTTTAATTTGTTGCTTCTATTTGAAAAGCTTGGTTGGCAAGTCCTCTGCAGTTACTCTCATTCCAACATTTGTGTAGTCTCTTTAGAATGGTGAGAAATAGAGTAAAAGAGAAATTCCTTTCTGTATTTACTAACTATGCTGATGGTACAGTTAATATAGTTTGTAGACCTAAATAATCAATGCACACATAATTCAGTGGTGATTTTAATTTTTTATTTAGAAAACCTTTGTCATTGTCAGAGTAACCAGCTTTGCATGAGTTAAGGATATGAAATAAGATACATGTCAGATTACACCTTTTTAAGTATAAAAGGCTGTTACAAAGAAAAGGTGAAAAGAACTTGGAAGGATGTTCTATACCCAACTTTATAGGCCTTTTTTGTATATATATATATATGAAAAATGTGTTCGTAGAAAAAGTAATACTGTGCTTTAATTGGAGTTTAGGTGTCCGTTGACTTCTGTGCCGATCTTTGGGTCAGGATGAATTATACTCGTTTAACAATAAAAAGTTTTAAATACTTCCAGTCTTCAGTGAAAACAGTGAATAGCACATTCCGTGGTTACAGGGCTTTGTACGCATGAGCCTGACTAAGCTAAAACTGTCTGTGTTCCAGTTTGTCTATGGTTAGATTTTTTGAGAGCTTTTTGTTATGCTGCCGTTGACATAATTATACATATGTTATCATCAGTGTAGAGCCGTATTTAATTTTCCTACCTTCTGTCCCGAAACGCATGCACACTTATATTCCATCTGTGTATGTCACTTAAACTCTTCTAGCCAGTGAGTTTAACATTTGTACTGAAGTAAGCATTTCCTTTCATAACTAGTCTTTCAGGTTTTAACTTTTTACAGGAATTTTATTCTGAAACTATTCTAAAGCAGACTTAAGATATTGGGACCGAATAATTACTAGGTAACAGAGGGCAGGAACTTTCAGATTTGTAGTATTAGGAGAACTGTTATAATCAATACGCTTGTGGGGTTTTGTTTTTGTCTTTTTTTTTTTTACCGTAATGACTAATAACTGGAAAAATATTGGATAGTTCACAATATCCTGATAATTTAGTACCTGGCTAGGCCTAAGGAAGTGAAAATGCGAAACAGGCCTTAGCATAAACAGTTAAGAATTAACATTTTAGCATCCCTATTAACAAGGTCAAAGGAAGTCTTAATTACATTCTTTTAAAAAATAGTTTGCAATTCAGATTTGTGCCCATTTTTTTATTATGCTGTTAGATGGGTCTTGACATGATCAGCTTTGTATTGTAGAGGTTTATTGGGGAACTTGGACAGTTCATTGTTTTCTTAATGAATTAAATGTCAGTTGTACATGGTAATGTCTGCAGGAAAAATCAATCTTAATTTAGTTTCATCGTTCTGGTACCCATTTTTCAACTTCTGCTTTTCAGATTGCATTGGAATAGCGAGGGGGAAAGCATAAGGGGAACTTTTTTCTTCTAGTGCAACTATTTGTGTGGGTTTTGCTTAGGGCTACAATTTGAATCCTGTTTATGCTGTGATGGTGAGCAACTTGGAGATTGCATGTGAACTTTAATTGATTCCTCCACTCTGCAATCCTGTTGCAGTAGGAGTGTAGATCCTGGTTTGTGCCAAGTTTTGCCCTTTTAAAATGGTCTTAAATGCTCTGTGGAACCAAAGGGGGAGGATTTAAAGGATTTCTTAAGGATTTTCTAAGCCAAGGTAACAGCGAACTTACCAAGTAGTTGAGGGAGTTGCAATAAAGTGAAAATTGCTGTCTTTTGTAATGGATAAATTTTATGTAAATAAGTTTATGGGAAGTCTTTTATTTTCCCAAGAAGCTGTTGAGCTCTTGTTTTGTGCAGGCACAACTAGTTTGTTTGTATGGGATTTATTTGAAATACAGGAGATTCTGGTGCCGATTCTTCTTGCTTTGCCAGGATCTGCACATAATTTGCCTTTAACTTTGTAAAATTCTTTATACGAAAGATGTAAGCAAACTTAGAATTTTGCTAATGCGTGATACTTTTACTTTATAACTAGCTGAAATAACTAGCTTCTCTCCGGTTTCTACAGATAAATATATTTGATCGTTATTGCGCTTACCTGCAGTTGTGAGATGAAGTTACTAGAGCTTAGAGTGCTAACCATTCAGTTACATCACCACTGTTGATTAAAATATTCCAGCCCCACCTGCCATATGTAGGTAGATATGCATATATTTTATCTCTTTTCATTTAGTCAAACTGCAAGATAGACCTTCTGTAGAAGTAGATGCACGCTTTCTTTTATTGTATAGGATTCTGTTCAGTTCTTGACTTCCAGCTAAAAATCTTTTGTCTGTTTTGCAGAAAAATAAGATGCAAATTCATGTAAGCAATTACTTTATCAAACTGATGAGTCCAAAAAGAAAGTTTTATTAAACGATGATAAACTGCAATGCAGTGCAGTAGCAACTGGTGCTGTCACATTGTGATTCATAAAACAATCTTTTCATTTGAACTTCATTAGGGCTGTTAGTTCTTCATTTAGGTTAGTATATCACTTGCATACTGTTTGAAGCAATATTTTCGCTAAAGAAAAGACGTTTACTTGTCAAAGCTGTTAGGCTGTTTAGCTCATGCTCCTGCCCAGTGTTTTAGATCAGCTGAGAATTTCCTAGCTGTTACCCCGCTGGTGGATCCTACCGAGCCAATATTAGGCTTTTGGTGGACATAGCAAGGCTGAACTGCAGAATCAGATTACAACGTTGTGCTTCCTATGGATATCTTTTTGTGTAGTACATCTAAGGTATACTTGTAATGGTTAGGTGAAGGAAAAAATTCAAAAGGTGATGCATGGTTGAAGTGGAGTTAAAAAATAGGAATACTGGCAGTAGGGAGGCAGTAGATGTAGCTACACTGTTCTTCCTAAGTCTTAATCTGGTGTTCTTGATAAGATGTTCAGTTTTAAAACATAACAACTGCTGGGCCCTGCCAACTTTGCTCTTGTAAGAGAGCTTGTTAGCAGCATCTCTTTAAACTGTCCGTATTGATTCAAACCAAGTGCCTGTCCGGATCAGTATCTTGTTGCCAGTAGTGGTCACGAGCAAATTTCTTGGAAAGACTAAGAACAAGGCAAGCATATGTGATATTTTCTCTGAGAACTCTCCCAGCTCCCAACTGTCCTCCAAGACTTGTGCGGTCTCCCACTGAGGCCATAGAAACTTTTAGCATCTGCTGCATCCTTTGGGAAGGGGTCTCACTGGTTGTCTATCCACTGCATAAAGAAATGCTTTCGTTCTGTTTTAAGCTTGGCTCCCATCAGCTTCGTTCAGTGGTGTCCAGTTCTTATTTTGGAAGTGACAATGAACAGTGGATGCATATTTGTTCTGATCGAGATTGATATCTTTTCCTCTGGAAATTCTCTTTTGAAACTTGAAGAGTCCGAACCTGCTGGGTCTTACTGGGATAGAAGCTTTTTTCAGTGATCTTTGCAGGCTTTCTGTAAGCCTTTTCCAATTTTTGTCATCTTTCAGATGAAAGGCTAAGAATGTTTTACAACATGCACCATTTTGAACCTTTCATCTAAAAAAAAAAAAAAAATTTAATTTATTTCTTCTGCTGCTTGTCTTTTCACTCTATAGACTTTTTTTTTAATTCCATTTCTTTGTAGTTAGCAGTTGACCAAGAGTAAATTTGTGTCTTTGGGAAACTTTGCTGCTGCTGCTCTTTCTTGCATAGATCTAGTGTACAGGCCCCTGTGGAAGTTGACCAGAGGCCTGCCTCTGGTATAAAAGCTGTCAATTTCTCCCTCGTGGTTTTATGTGGTGTATTTTGGGTTTTTTTGTGTTTTTTTTTTTTTTTTTTTTTAATTTCTTACTGGTAGCTGTTCATGTCATATTGGGACCTATCCTTATCCTGTAGCTGCGGTGGTTTTTTTTTCTTTTTTCTTTTTTGAACACTTGCTGTTCCTAATCAGATTTTCTAGTCGTCAGTTTCTGGAGCTTAATGCCTGCTATGATTGAAGTTGTCTTCCATATGAACTTTAGGATGCAAATACTGTTGGTGCAGCCTCCTTGAAAGGGAAAGGTGGTCTGCACTTGCTTCTGGCTTATATCTGGGAGCTGCTCCAACAAAACGGAAGTATGCTGGGGATAAAATGATGTTGTGTATGGTATTAAAAAAAAAAATCCAAGTGAGATTCATTTCTAGAATAACATTTTATATTCTGGGTGATACTACACATGTATGTAGGTTTTTCATTGAATGGATATGTCATTAGAGAAGTAAGCAAAGCCAAGGTATTTGGAAGACAGGTTATGTTTCTTCATATACTCAATTCCAGCAATGCTGAAAGAGTATTGATCTCAACCTTGTTTTGGAACTGTCATTTCATATTCTACTTTTAAATTTAGTTACAAAATAGCTTCTGTCGATACCATGCCTTACTTCCTGGTATCTCAGTACCATATGCTTACACCATATTTTTCTGTGTCATGAAGTATGTCTATATATCATGACAGTTTGGTAACCAAAATAAAAGTATTTGCCTCTCTAGATTTGTGAGTTTGATTGTCAGCCAGCTGTAACTGATTTTGTGATGTTGAATATGTTGTTTCAAATGTGGCAATCAGTAAATAATTGGATAATTACAGACAACTGTCTGAGTCCAAAAAAAAATGTGAGTGGTTCTGATGAAAGCTTTTTTCTCCCAGCAGTGAAGGTTGATTAATTCTGCATAGGAGCTTCAAGATCATTAGGATCTTAAGTTGACTGGAAGATTTGAAAAGCCATGAATTTACCAGGTGATCTAGACATGGTTGGGTTTTGATTGTTTTTTGTTTGTTTGTTTGTTTTGTTTTTTGTTTGTGAACTTTTGGAAAACCAAAACACAAACACAGCCGTTCATGTCCTTATTATGATCTAGTCAACCTAGTATTTAGTGAAGGTTGGTCATCCATCCAACCTTCTGCTGAAAGCACGAATGTTGCTAATGATAAATTAGGTCAGAAGTGACTGTTTAGCCAAGCCTGGAAAACCTCCAGCGATGGAGATCCCACAACTTCCCTTCCTACTCTTCATATGTATGCTCCTTCAGAAAATCATTTTCTGCAGCAGAGCAAAACGTCTAATGCATCTCCTGATGGACAGCTTACACCTAATGACTTTTTAAATGGGCTGTAGTTTCTCCACTAGCCAAGAAAATGAAATGTCATGCTTTAGGTAGGATTTTCTTAGCATTAAGAAAAGGAGCAATTAAGAAGCTTGCTCAGTCTGTTTCGTGTACGTAAGCTAGTCATGTGTGGTGACATCCCATCTCCCATCTTATATCAAATAAGTTGTCCAAATGACTGTGCTGTGCTGTACAGTCTTGTATGTGTTCAGTAATTTATACAGGGACTTGCCTTCCTGGAATGTCTGGTTGATGTATACCAGTTTTCTAGGTTATTGTGTACTGTTTTGATTGTATCTATGCAATTCCTTTTAACTTGCTTGAAGCTCTGACAGGTTACTGGATGTGTAATATAATCGCGTTTCAGCTAGCACATGATGTGGCTTCTTAAATGATCCATATGCTGTTTGTTCAGTCGTAATAGTAGGGAATCCTATTCAAAATAGAAGAAATTGCTGCTTGTCTATGAAATCATCCTCCACGTTTGTACTCTTGGTGTTCTGTAATTATAACTCTGTGAACAAGATAGAACAGAGAAGAGAGAACTGGGTAGAACGGAGAAAAAACATATTTCCATTGGGAAAGTATGTCTTTTATTTTTAATGTAGTTTGATTCTGAAAAAGAAGTCTTACACAGTAACTTCAGCTGATTCCAGTAGTGGGCCTGTACTGCAAAATAGCAGATATGGTCATTTCATCAGCAGTGGTACTTGGTCTACCTTGGTCTGTTTTGGGTCCTTCCTACTCCCTGGTTCTTATTGCTACGGTTACTCTTAATTTTTCCCTTCAAGTCAGTTGTTGGAGAACTTGTCATGGTACATGGGATGGGAGTAAGGAAACTTGTGGGAAGACAGAAGAGCATAATGAGGCTAAAGATGTTCTTAGGATAGGTTGGGTTTGGAAAGAGAAAGCAAGTTTTGTTTGTAGACTTTGGGGGCAGCCTCTCTGAGTTTCATAGCTGTTGCTGTGCTGGCATAGTTACTTGTGTAGTTATGAGCCGTGCAGCAGTTTTTTTCTGCGGTGATTTTTTTTTTTTTTTTTCATCTGGTCTAGTTTATGGCGTGACTGCTTAGAGGAGGAAGTAGAGATAGATGCTGCCTGACAATAAATTAGGCCTTAAATCAGTGATGCGTCTAGAGAGATGCATGTAGAGTCATTCCATCTGACATAGGAATCCTGTTTGACTTTTTAGTCAAAACAAGCCACTACTCTGTAAAGCATTGCTGATGGATTTTAGTATTGTTAATCTAATATTCAATATAATCATAAACCAAATATTTTATGTTCGTAGAGCTTTTACAATAATTTGTACAGCCTTGGTAACTTCTATCAGAACTGTAGTAAATGATGCAATCAATTGGGGGGTGTTATTTATTTATGTATTTATCCCACCACATTTACAGTGATATTTTCCTAGAAGACCAAATGCCATTTTGGAGCCAGTAAAACAGTCTTGCTTTACTCTTAGGATGTACTGAATGGGTTTGGGGGTTCAGAGGAGGGGCTTGGTGGTGGTGATTTTTGTTTTAGTTTGCTTATTTTTTAGAATTACTGTCAATACTACCCTCTGCAATGCACAATCATATTACCATTCCTGTGGGCAAATAGGTGCTTTATCCTGGGCAGCTTTAGACAGGATTTGATTGATTTGTAGTGTCTGCAATAAATATATTTTAGATTTAACTGGAGCCTGTTCCTACTCTCTCTTACCCTGTGACTTACTCAAATAATATTTTGATCAACCTTATAATGGCTAAGTTGAATATGAAAAATACGTTTACAGGAGAGATGATGTAAATATTTTTTTAAAAGCTGTATTGAAATGTTACTTTTTAATTCTTGATTCAAGTTTCTAAGCAGTATTCTTTTGTTCCTAGTTGCAAACAATTTCATTGTGAAAACTACACAGTCATTCCAAGAGTAAGCCAGTAATAAGGCATAACATTTATTCTTGACTTACTTGAATCTAGATTCTATTATGAACCTCCAGAAAAGTCCTTTTGGTTTTTCAGTTAATATCTACCCACCTCCTAGCAGCTATGGTGGTGCTCAGCAAAACTAGCTGCTATTAATCTAAAATTCAGAGACGTGATTGACTGCAATCCTCAAGAAAATTAGCTTAAAACGTCTACAAAATCTCACTTTTAAAACTGTATTTTGAGATACTTGGTTAAAGAAAACCAAGTGCAACAATTTGTGTTCCAGCTATTGTAGATATGTGATCAGCATCTTCTGTTGTGGAATTTACATTCCCATACTGGTTGTAGAAATGCAGATTTCATTGAATGGAATAATATGAAACATGGTGTAAGATGGTCTGTTTCACTGTCTTTAACATAAAATGTCAGTCTTCTGCTAGGAATATGTGGCACATCAATGGGGGACAGAGGAAGTGGTACAGATAAGGTGGTGTAACAAATCATTGGTTTGGAGTGGGTTTTTTTGGGGGGTGGTGGTTATTGGAGTTTTTGTATTTTAGTGAATAAACCCATGCATTAATATGTAGCTTAATATGAACTTCAAAACCAGCAAATAAAGTAATGGGGAAAAGCAGTTCTTAATGAGCCATATGGAGAAAAAAAAAATAAAAATCATTGGTGTTTGTCTGGCTTGTAAACTGAAATTGAAGAAGTTTTATTGCAGACATCTGTGTAGAGTTACCACCTTCCTGTTGCACAGAAACTGAACTAGGGTGACACAATGGTTCTTCCAATCCCACCAACACACATCATAGTTAATTTGGACTGGCAATTAAAACAACAGAAAAAAGACATACTTTAATGCTGGATAAGTATAATACTTGGCTGTGGTCCAGTATGTGTTCTGTAGCTGATATCCGAGCTCTGAGCTTGGTTTTAAAAAGTTCTAATGATATGTGTAAACTTGGCTTTGCTGCAGTTACAAATTTGATGTGTGAACTAAATTCAGCTGAAGTCAGCAAGGTGTGGGGGGGGGTGTGGTGGTTTTGTGACTGGAATTTTTTTTTCAGTTTGGAGTTTTGGTTTGGATGTTGTGTTTTTGTGTTTGTTTGGGGTTTTTTTAAATAAAAAAATAAATCTTGGGCATTGAATTGAGTTGTTAGCTAGTATGATGTGTTATGCTATTGTGGATAATGGGCTAACAAAGCTGTTTTGAAACAAAATTTTGTTGCCTTTGTGTAGAATCTTTTTTTTTTTTTTTTTTTTTACCTTGTGATTTATCAGACCGAAAAACCCCTAGCTAAACTAGAAGATCTGAAATACTGTGGGTTTTGGGAAGAGTGTTGGGAGGAAGACAGCTTGAATTTTTGTCACTGCATATAAGTGTGTAATTTTTAAGCCTATAAGTGCTCTATAGAGTTTGTGCCAGTTCAATCCTTTAACAGGGTTTAAAATCTACTTAAAATCAACATTTTAGTGTAGACGACTTTTAATACGGGATCAGAATATTAATTTTAGTTTCTTAAGAATGTAGATTTTGTACATCTGGTATTCAAAAGTTGCTACAAGAAAAACATACTGAGCTCGACTAATGACTGCCCTACAAGTGATTTTTAATATTCCCATGACACCATTCTCAGTAATAATTTGATCAAAGGATGCTAAAAATAAAATGGAGAAATAAAACACTTTTACAGAAGCCGAGTGGTTTAGATCTAAAGTAAGGTATTAATATTCTGAATTGTTACGTTTTTAAGTGGGATATTTCATACTGAAACTAGTATACTTACACAGCAAAACTTCTAAGTAGTAGGTCTGTTGTGACTCTGATACTAGTCCAGGTAAAATCAGAATACTTGTCCTCAAAAGTTTTCTAAGTGCATTTGTGCAAGCAAAAATCTCAGATGTTCTGATACTGTACATCAGTAGAATAAATCATGAAAAGTGCAAGCTTTATTAAGAAAAGGGTAATCACGTAATTTTGTTCATAACTGTATCCACACCAGAGTTTTGGGAGTTGGTGTTTTGTTGTTCTTGTTTTGGGACTTGGTTTGGTTTTTT
The DNA here is from genome assembly GCA_017639485.1 of Pluvialis apricaria. Classification (NCBI taxonomy): domain Eukaryota; kingdom Metazoa; phylum Chordata; class Aves; order Charadriiformes; family Charadriidae; genus Pluvialis; species Pluvialis apricaria. The sequence goes on from CM030007.1 coordinate 16,101,709, forward strand.
TTTCTATCGTTGAACAGCTTGCAAGCAAGTTCTTGAAGAACAGCTACCAGCAAAATTATAGAGCAAGGTACAAATTCATACAGCAGGTAGTGTGAGGGAGGGCTTATAGGGAGACTGAAATAGAAAGGAACTGAAAAATAATGCAGAATTGGCATTTTTTCATTTCTCCCTTTGTTGAAGCTAAGTTGTCCCACAAAAGCAATAAACCAGGTAATGATTTAGCTTAGTTTTAAGTAGTGATGACATTTTGAAATGATAATTGCATACCTATACAATATGGTGTATTATGCTTTTTGGTGACCAAACCAGCACACTACTGCTTTATTTCCTGTAGTTGTTAGGCTTGATATGGAAGCCTAAGAGGAGGGATAGGCTTGTTTTGTGCTGTGGGTTTTTTGGTTTTTTTTTTTTTTTTTTTTTTTTTTTTTTTTTTTTTTTTTCTTAGGAAATACAGGTGGCTGTTTTGTTTGCCACAGGCAAAGCAGGATGATGAAGAATACTGAATGTCTGACCAACAGGAGTTGATGTGGGGAAACAAGAAAACAAGAAACATGTAGGTGCGTGTCTGCTGGTAAAGGAATTTGTCATGGTTTATTCTTGGAGGAACTGATACTAACAAATAATTCAAGCCTGTACAATTGTCTGTCTTCAGATACTCTACTAGACATTTAAGTGTGAATAGACTGTAGTATCTTAGAAACTTTCTAAAGTTCAATTTTATTTTTTTTTTTAAATCTATTCTTCTCTGTTTCTTATGTAAATAGTTACTGTTGTTATGGTTCATCTCAAACACCAGAATAAAAAATGAAGCTGTTCCTTACTACACACAGCTTCTTTTTGATTTATGACTTGTTCTTCCAGTTGACCAGCTCGGTTTAACTGCTGTGCTGTGTAAAACTAAAGTAAACTTTGAATGCTTTAATTAACTTTCCTACTATATGATGATAGAGCAAATAGTTTTGGCGTATGTGTTCATTACAGAAAGATGTATTCAGCTTGTCTGTGAACCTTTTATTTGCCCATATCGGATACATAAATCAAAAGGTACACAATTTTATTTTAATCAGAAGTCAGAGTTATAATGCACAAACGCGTTTTAAGAAATAAATGCCATTAAAATTCCCAATGTTGAATATAGAATTTCAATGATTGAAACATCCTTGGAATGAAAAGGTATAGCACTGTTCAAGAGGTCAAGAACTTTGTATAGCATGAAATTTCTGTTTTTTCAAAGTAGAAATTATCAGGTGTGTCTGAGATCTAAAGGTTGTAGTTCTGATTCTGGCAATTTGAAATTATTTAATGTGTTTTTAACAGTCTTTACAGAGTAACTTTATGCAGCTTAGCCAGTTTGACAAAAATTGTAAAGAGAGAAGAAATACTGTTCGTGAATTATGTGCTTTTTTATACTTTAAGTTGTGATCTCTTTTGTCATTCTAGTAGCACAAGATATGCTGTTGGTGGTAATGTCGCCCAGTAACAACAGGAGAGAGACAGTAAAACTTAATGACTTTAATTTCCTTTTCTAGCACTGTTCTATATCAAGATACAAGCTTTTTCATTGTACAGTTAATTGAAGCCAATTTACAGGTTTTTAGAGACTGAATACTTCCTTCTTTAGCAAATGATTTGGTATTAATAGTATTAAGATTGATTACCAGAATTTTAACTCTTTATTCAGTCTGCTTCTGTTTGATGAATCCATTTTCATTCCAAGGTGATGTTTTGCTTCATTCTGAGGAATATATTGGGAACCGAGTAAGACAGTCAGGCTTCTCCCTAAAGATAAGAGGAAGGATCAAAAGGAGAATTTCTTTAATCAATGCTATAAGCATGCTGTTCAGAGGTAACCAGTGGATGTCTATTGATTGTGGCAATTCAACCACTTCTTATAAGGAGAACCTGTGTGCTTAACATCTTTATTTTTGGTTTGGCTGTGACCTCTCTGATTAAGTCCATCAGTAGTTATTTGCTGGGCAAATATGTCAGTGGTGTAGAAGAAACTGGCAGTTAAGATTGCAGAGCTCAAAGTTGTAGTAGGTTTGATTCTAAAAATAATTACATAGTACACAATTCCATCGTTTGTGCATGCGAGTGGTCTTAGGTCTGTTAAGCTGTTTAAATAGAGTTCGTACTAAATAATTTAATTTTCCGTGATGTTGCAAGCCTTAACTCTTCCACTGATTGCTTTTGCAAATCAAAACCACACAACTTGGGAGTTCAGCCTGCTGTTGTTTTTACTAGTTCATCAGATTTTAGGCTGCACGAACAAGTCCAACCTGGCTAAAAAATTCAAGTGGTGCCCTTTCAGACAAACACACCTTCCAGCAACAGCAAGAAAATTTGGAAACAGTAGAGATGGCTGTCACATAGTTGGACCTTCTTGATAAAGACCAGATAATGTAATCCATGAATTTCACTGTTGACAGTACCTACATTTACTCTTACCAAATACTGTTCTACTTAAATGTTTACTTTCAGTGAAGTCATGTGAAGACCGTGCAGGAGAAACTGAAGATTGTTTCTGCGTGAAATGGGGATAGGATTCTGAAACTAACTTCTGTTTTGAGAGATCACGCAGAATATTGTATTTGTTTTATTTGAGAAATTTTCCATTATTATTAGTAATGGAAAATAAATGGAAATAATATTTAACGTTCACTCCTCTCTGTTGAAGGTATAAACTTACCATTGCTTTTAGTGCTCAAATACTTTGGAGAACTGAGTCTACTAAAATATAGACACCACTTTAATTGATTTTAAAAAAAATCTTGAATACTCCAATGGAAGTGAGATCTAAAATTTTAATTTCTTTTCTTGAATACAGTCAGAGAACATGTGGCAGATAAAAGTGGGTCCCTGCAGTCTGTAAAAGCAGCAGCTTGCATATTGACTTGACTTTTCAAAGTCAATGCAATCTATCCAAACACATTGTAAAGCCAATTTTAATTGGCATAAAAGAATTGGTTTGAAACTTCCCACCTTCTTGGAAAGTTAATTAGACAGTCATGTTTTATTAATTAATAACATTTTAAACCAAGAATGAGTTAGTTCACAGCTGTTTGTGGTAGAGAGAGGCAGTGGATTAAATTTGAGGCCTAGCTTTCTTGACAGGGATTTCATAACATTTCCCACACAGTACTTTACTTGTCTCAGGATTGGGATAAATATGTGTCTAGATTTCTGCGGCTTCAGTAATTGCCTGTTTGTTTGCTGAAGCTCTGGTTTGTAACTTCCTTTAGCGAGACCTTTCAAATTTGAGAGGTGGGTTATGTAGTGGATTGTAAGAATAAAAGCTGCACATGTATCTTTTTACCCAGGCTAGTGATCAGTAAATGTAATTGAAGATCAGTGCCTTACGACACTTTGGCAATGGTTATAACTGTTTAAAAGATAATACACTAAAAACATGTATCAACTATTTGAAAAGAAGAAGGACATGTGCCGATTCTTGAAAGTGAAGGTGGGACTGATGTTTAAAAGGAAATTTAGTTCTCTTGTGGTTGTGCCAGTCTGATAGGCACATAATGTTCCTTTCTTCTCGAGGGAAGCAGAGGAAAACAATCATATGAAGACATGTTTTAACAGCGTCTTGCTCGGCATGATGGTGTTTAGCCATGTTTCGCAGCATTCTGGGAAGTAAGGGCTTGGGCATTATCTATGAGGCCGAATGGTGATAAATTTTGAATAAATGGTGTGGGGAAATACATGTTACATACTGAAATTATTGTAAAACTTATTACTGCCTGAGGGTATACTTCACAACAAAAGCATTAATTAAAAGCAGAATTATCCTGGCAAGACGTGGAGAACAAGATCTGTTCTTGTAACAGAAGCATAATTGCAGTCTTGTCAAAATATCATTAGACCCTGTGGCAACTGAAAGAATATCTTTCCAATGTGGCTTGGTTTCTTGTAGTCCATTTTTTATGCTTTAAGTAATTTAGCAGTTTTCTATCTACAACTTTTTCTTCTAATTTTTGCAGTCAGGTTGAATAAATGGTATGCTTGTGAAGATCAGAAAAAAGTGAAACAAGTGGGACCAGATGCCCTTCAGCATGTTATTAAAGGGAGTAATGCATTGTCTTTCCAGAGCTGTTTTATCCTCCTACAGTATAAATCTGATGGCTGCTTGGTATAGAAAATTAGGAGGCGGCACATTATAGAGGAAAGACACGATGGTTGTTAATTTAACCCTCCTTTGTTTTAGAAGGTTGTTTTCAACTTGAGTTAATGAAGCACGAGATATGGCAGACTATCTGAAACAGGTTTTGTCAACAGTGTGCTGGATGCAACATGCTCGGCAATGTCATTCATGACTGTTGTATTCAAGAAATGTTGCGTGTACTTGAATATATCCTTTTGAAGGCATTGCCATTTAAAAGGGGAAGACTGTTGTTGCGTGCCAACTTGTTGAGATTCTAGCAACAAAAAGAGTGGGTTCAAATACAATCTTCATTATTTTAACTATAAAAACTTGAAACATAAACTGATTAAACAACCAGTCTGTACAGAAAAATACATGTATATCCATACATGGATGTCTTTAGCTTGACCTTTAGCCTCTATTTTGGGTGTTGGGTGTATGTAGTTGTGTGGTTTATAGGCGTTTAGACCAGCTGATCACAATTGACTTTCAGCTTCTTAAAGAACTCAAGAGCCCTTAGCAGAGTTGCTTGGTGGTGTTATGAAGACTTCAAGTTCTGCTAGTTGCTTACATCTGGCAATGGTTTGCGAAGGCATAGTTTAATTATTTTTTTTCTTCTTTATTTGTTATTGTTTTGTAAAGCTGGTCAAGAGCTTTTGAGATTTAATAGTGTTGTTCTCTAAGGTGTTTCTTCTCATCAATTTTGGGGGAGGCAGGAGGAATATTAAAAAACCAAAATTGCTTGGTGGTTCCTAAGATATTGAACTTCAGCTTTCTGAAGCCAGTTATAGAAGAAATTGAGCCAGTTTGCTGTTTTAAATAAGTAGTAATTGAATCACTTCAATTCCTAAAATTCAGCAGTTATTGTGATAGTTGGCATGCAAACATTGAAAAACTTAAGTTCCATTTCACTGTTGAAGTACTTCATGAAACTTGTTTACTGTGCAAAGCTTCATATATTCTGATATCCTACTTTTTTTTCCTCAATGTGCATTTTTTTCCCCTGAGAGCATTTTTCATCAATATGAATAAAAAGTAGTCTGCAGGAGTTGGCAGTCCAGTCTGCCTGCAGTATTCAAGGTAATCTTTGTTTAAATTATTTCTTAACTGACAACTTCTCAGACTTTAAACTAATTAGAAGTAGATTTCTTTCTTCCCAAAACCTTACTCTTGGGAAGTAACTTGAAACAAATACTTTATAAGGTGGCGTAGTCAAAATCTAGTGTGATGTGGGAGCTGCTGGTCCACACATTACATGGTGTGTATTGGTGACATGAATCTGTTTCCAGGCTTTTTCTTCCTTAGTCCCTTCTGTCTTGGATGTCTGAAACAGGAACTTAAAGAACCTGCTGGCTCCCATGTTCTTTAAAATGCCTGGGCTTTCTGATGACTTAGTTTGCATATGGTTATGTGAATTTTAGTGTGTGTGTGTATACATTTGTGTGTATTTTGAAGTTTTCTTGTTACAGAACTGCTAAGAAAATGAAAATGTATAAAAGCTTTCATGGTTTAGAAACTGTAGCCTGTAGGAAAAGATTAGTCTTGACAATGCAGCATTGTCTATTGAGTGAATTAAGCATGTAGGTTTAGCTAGCTTGGGAGCAAGTTCCAGCATGTGACATTATAAATAGCACTCTCACATAACAAATGTAGGCTTAGTAAGTGGGCCATAATTTCCCCTGCCGCTTTACCAGGTTGTTTTGAGTCAACTGTACTGATGCAGAATCTGAGTCTTTCTGATGACTGTCTTGGGGTACTACTACTATGTGCTCAAGGGAGTGTTGGATCAAAATAAGGCTGAGCTGGTGAAAGTGGTGTCTCTCTTCTTGGTTTCCTGGGCATGTGCTTTTTTTCTGTTTATCCGTATGTAGGAATGGAACCTTGTGGCCCCAATGACTCAAAAATCCTTGACAGTAGTGCTGAATCTTCAACCTGTCCCACTTCTCATTAGCTTGAATACATTCTGAAAGCCTAATCCTTTGATCTAGTGAAATAACATTTAGAAGAAATAAATACCTGTATGTGTTGTTGTAGCCTTCAGGCTAAAGTCAGCATTCTCCGAGGTGGGAGTTTTCAAAAGGCAATCGGTGACTAGCTGATCGGCCTTCAGATGTGAGTTGGTGATATTAAAATTGTGGCAAACTAAAGGGTTCCTCCTCTGCAGCAAACAGGGGAAACCTTCTATTTGTAGTAGCTTTGTGCCTTTTATGTCAGACCTGGCTTCATTGCTGGCCAGCAGATTTTGTTTTGTCTTCTGGGTTTGGAGAACCACCTTTTTTCCTCCTTTCACCCCTTTTCCCAATCCTGTTGTATTTGGTGGAGAATTATTAGGACTGGATCTCCTTCAGCATGAACTCCAGGTCAGATTTCTCTTCGCATTTATGAAAATAGAAAGGCAGTAGAAATTCCAGTAGCTTTCAGTGTGAGACTCCTAATTTCAGGTAGTATTTGTAATGTGCCTAAATGTATTTCCCAGTTGGAAAGATGAAACTATGTAATCTCTTGTAAAATAATATTTTGCAGTGTTAAGTGCTGTCAGCTTTGCCTTGTCTCCTCCCTTACACCACTAGAAGTCTCAGCAGCTTTTGGTGGAGTGTAACAAATATGATCTCTGTTAAAAATAAGTGTCTTGTTACAAACAAAACATGTATGCTTTTAGCCTTGATTTAAAGTATAGCTCTCATCAGCCTTTCTAATAGTTGTACAACAAACATACAAGAATAGTGTCATCAGCCAGGATAATTTACTTTTAAAAACAATTAAATTGTATTTTTTGCTACTTTAGGGAACTCATATTCCAAGTTCTGAAATTGAGTGCATTTCAAAAGGATGAAATTTACCTTTTAGATAATCTAAGTCATTGGTTTCCAATGTGGAGTGCGTGCATCCCATACAGTGTGCAGGACATTGGAGTGGGGGAAGAAAATGTTTTTTGTACTGTTAATAGGTACAATTTTAAATAGTGCTTAACCTTTAGCTCATCCTTTCTTACTTTTGATTTTTGTGTATGTTTTATAATGTACATAATATGTAGTACATGTATATAATTTAAAAATAGACATACATTGGGGGTACATACTCAAAAACGTTTTACTGATAGGGTTTGTGGTCAAAAAGTTTGGAGACCGCTGGTCTAAGCTACCTCATAACAATTATTTGGGCATGTGTGGTTTTGTTGGGTTCTTTTTCCTGCTTCTCTTTCCTGTTGGAAAACCTCTGTATATATTTGAAACATTGGGAACAAAGCATTTTGCAGTTTCGTTTTTAGTTGATCAGGTTTACCTGCATGGATGTATGTGAGGCTGCCTGGTGTGAACAATTAAATTGTGGTAAGATTGCTTTGATTCTGTTGTTCTAGTGTAAAAATTTTAGGAGCTGCATTTTTGTGTGATGTCAGAATTGAAATTTTTAAAAAATACTGGCCACTTTTAAACACAATGTCTGCACTGGTGTTTATAGGATGAATACAAAAAATAAAGCCTGTCATAGTTCAAGCTGAAAATCTAACTTTGGATGTCAGATGTGATATTTGATGGATTGAGCCATCTGCTGAAATAGAAATTGTGAAACTAGCTGATTTTGATCTGCATCCTTGTTTTTTGTCCTTATTCTTATCCCTGCATGTTCCATGTGATTAATTTATGTAATTTTTTATTAATTTAGAAATTATTAGTTTAATGACCTGTTGGTTACATTGTAAGTCATAAAACTAAAAGAACCTGAGGTGCCTAATGAAATGTTTAAGCTTTTTGCCATACATGAAACTCTTTTCAATTCAAATTTTGAGAAAAGTGTTCAGGCTGGTTTGAGTAATTTTCCTGTAATTTTAACTTGCTCAAAGAAAAGGCAGTAGCTCTGGACATCTTTCTTCTGTGCGGTTTCAGGACTGATGTAGGGCACTTGGTACTGCATCCCCTTCACGGATTCTTGTATTGCTTGAGTCTTGTGTCAGGGAATTACTCAGCATTTTCTTAAAAATGTCTTTTTGAAGGGGGTTGCTTTTCAAAGCTGTCTTGGAAGTTCCTTCTGCATTACATACAGCAGAAAGAAGGGGCTGGTTACAGTGTGTCTGTTCCTTGGCCCAGTTGTGTCATCACTAAAGAATTACAGCAATCTGAACCTTTAGCATAAAAACTTACAAAACCGTAGTCCTAAACTTTAGCCTTCTCCCATGTTCCAGGTTTGGGTGGGGTCTTGGTCTTGCTGCTTATGGAGGGCTTTTTGTTTATTTATTAGTGTCTTCTGTTGGTTTTGATGCTCTCGGCTATTGTAGGTATTTCTTGGGGTTTTTTTCCTTCCTCTTTGCTGTGGTGTCCGTAAGAATACGGGAGCTCCAGTAAGGTGATGTTGCTCCAGCTTTTCCAGATAGTGAATTTAATTCCGTAGATAGGAGTGGGTTAATGTAGTCAATGAAGTAAGTACCTCTCGGAAAATTTTATTACATCAGCGGAGCTGCTGGTGTGGATTCAGTAGGTGAAGGTAAAAGGAAGTTTTTTGCCTTGTATGACCTGAGTAACAAAGGCGGGGCCAGAAGCGCCTTGATCTTGGCACAGCATATACCGCAGGAGACTTTTTGCCTGGATAGCAACATCAGCCAGAAGGTTAAGAATTTTTGTCCTGTACCAAGGTGGTCAAAGATGTGCCTGCTAGCAAAATGGCATGTGTCACTGACTCAATTCTTTCTCCTTTTGGGTTTTATTGTCATGGCAAGTTTGAAAGATAAGTGATCTGTTGGCATTGTAAATGTTTCAGGTAATTTGGTGACCACGTCTTCTTCTGGCCGGCACATCGTGCACCCGGCATTTGTATGGAGGCTGAGGAGGGCTTGGATTTGGTAGATGTTAGGTGTGCTGGCCTTTGCAGCCACCCCGAAAGAGCCTTGAGAAGTTTGGTAAGGTTTTGATGCAGAAGTGCTATCTCTTATAACAACAGCTTAAAGAAAAAAACCACAACAAAAACACCCAAAAACGTGTTGGTCATAAAAGCTCTCCTGCAAAAAAGAAAAAGAAGAATTTGTTACTGTGGTTTTGTGCTTTTTTAAAAAGTTTCTCCAATAAATATTAATGATGATTAGGTGCAGCTCTTTCCTATATATACCTCTTGCTTTTTGTTACACTATGACTATTGCACAGATTTCTCTCTGCTCTCCTGATGTTTCTGCATTTGAATCTGAACTTGTAGGTGAAGCAGTTCTGGAAACCCCTTGAGGTGTCTGTACTTTTTGCTATATGTTTTTACAGGTGAATAGATCAAAGTAACTGGGTCAAAATCCCACTTACACTTCTATGCTTTTATATGAAGTATGATATTCTTTCTTCTTTAATGATGTATTTTATTGTTTTCAGCTTTGTTTACTTAGGATTCTGGCATTGTCAGTCATTTATTGCTGTCTCCCAGTACAGAGGATTTGTTTTCCTAGATGTTTTGTGAACGAAGGTGACTGGGTAGGAAGAGGAAGCCTATTGATTCTTCCTAGGAAGAAAAAGCCTCTCTGTTACTGGACATTGTTAAATCTTGAGAGTACTTAAACAGACTGAAATACCTGGTTAGTGGGGCTGTACAACTTGACTACTTCTGGAAGTACTTTTGACTCCTGCTAACATAATGAACTCAAAACAGCTGCAGAGGTAGGTTCAGCATCAAACACACTGATGGCTGGGTTTTAATTGGCTTCACCTGTGCAAACATATGGGTGATGGCACTGGAGAGAGAACTTGACACCTACACTTACATAGAGAGGAAAGAGCCTGGCTTGACTTTCAGGGTGGTAAGAAAGCTTTTTGAGCAAGGCTGAGAATTAAAGCTTTATTTGTAAAGTGAAGTTGTGCCCTTAAAATACGAAGCCTCAAAAAGCTCATTCCTTAATACACAAAATTTATGCTACTTTCCCCTACTTGGGCCAACATTGAATCTGTTTCCTAAGAGTAGCTGCTTCGAAGTGGCTAGAGCTTTCAGTGTACACACTACAGGTAAATTTTTTTATGTTTAAGAAAAACCTAAATAGTTGTGGTTGTCTGTGGATTGGTGGGTATGAAATTATAGAAAATGGGATCAACCATCTGAAATGTAATGATTCTTTTGCTGGATACTCCAAGATATCTTCATGACCTAACTTGAGGACCTAGAAGTAATTGGGGTCTGATGCCTATAAATAAGCTTTCATATATTCTGTAAGATTTTAAATGTGTCTCTGGTGTGATACTGCTCAGGAGCTGGAAGGTGCTACGAATCTGAATCCTGATTAGTTGGCTTCATTTCAGTCTTCATTATGAGGGTGTGACCTGTGGGTTCCAGTTGATTAAATCCAGGGATGGGGCAAGTAAACATCTTAAGAAATAACTTTTTCCAGACCAAGGCAGACCAGTATGCGTTTGTTTATATTCTTTTTTCCCTTTTGAATTTATGCTAAGGGGGGGGATTGTGTGCTAAAATTCTTTTTTGAGTTTTCCAGAAAGAAATCAGATGTGTTAGAACGCTAGATTTTCAGGCTGCTCAAACAAGTAGAACTTCTGAGTGTTTTTGACTGTGTCTCCATAGAAATTCTTTCCTCCCCCACCATGTTCTTTCATATTTAGTTTCCATAACCAGTGCACTATTGTGAAGGAGGGGAAATGCAGGGTAACTGCAGGGAAGCCAGCCAATCACTCCGGCATCGGAGCAGACTCCAGGGCTTGTGGAGCTAACCTTTGTGACCTTCACAAGGGGCCTCTCCGAGGAGAGCCATTTTTCCTGCCTTGTAATGGTAAAGAAAAAACTTGGCAACTCCTTTGATCAGCAAAGCAAAAACAAGGAGAGCAAGGAGCAAATGGGCAGCTTTGTGCATAAAACTGCTAAGTCAGTGCTGGCTTTCTCTGTGCCAAGAACAGCATTACCACCTTACATATAGCATACGTGCACATCTCTGTAGGGTCTTGGGGTATTTGTTGCATGGTTTTAGAAAATCCATCTGTTCAAAACTAAGAGAAAATCTCGGTTGTTACCAGTTATGGTGAAGTAAAAGTGTTTCATCTAATAACTTGCAATGGGGGAGTGAGGGAACTTTTCCTTTCTTATTTTTTTGGGCAAGATTTTCAAAAGAAAAGAAGGAATTGCACAACACTTTTAAAAATAATTGTAGCACAGAGAAGTGGACATTTGTATGCAGCTGGCATATATTTTTTTGCTGTAAAACTTGTTGCTTTGCAGCTTTTGATGATGTTTTTCTGTTTCTCAATTGACGCCTACAATGCATTTCAGCTGCTTAATAGAAGGAACAGTGGTTTTGCTTTGCAAGCATGTAAAGTTTTATTTTGACTTGTACAGATTTAAAACCAAACAAAATCTGTTCTTATATTGGGAAAATTTTATATCAGCTTTTATCTTCTCCTTCGTTATGTTCTTACTGTTCTTCAGCTGCTGATCTTCAAATGCAGCTGTATGCTTCTGTGTTGCAGTTCCTAGTCTCTCTGATAAGTTGTGTTCCTCCGTGATAGTTTTCTGCTCAACAAATTGAGTTAATTCTTCCACCTGAGCTGAAGTGCTCTGTATTCTTCTCAGCCCGACAGTAGGAGAGGGTTCATAGTGTTTTTATTCAGTACTTCTTTCCATTCCAGTGAGAGTCTGCCTCGCAGTTTAATCTCCCAGACCAACCTCCTTCCTTGGCTACTTCAGCTTTTCTTCATGAAGCTTGGCTCCTTGGGAAATGTTGATATTACCAGATTGCCAGATTCCTTTGCAAGTCATGTTTCTTCTTTTAGACTTCCACTATTCACTTTCTTTTGATGTTTCATCCTTTCCTCTGCCACTCCCTAATTAATCACCTCTAGTACTGTGCTGAAGTGTTTCACAGTGTTTTTCTTCTTTCTTATGTGACTGAAAATAAATAATCAGCTCCACAGTTATGGAGCAAGATAAACCGTGTTTTCAGATCTGCATTGTTTGAGTGTAGTGCCTTTCATTTTTATGAAAGTGCAGAAATTTAAATGATTTTCATTGTCCTACAAAATAGCTCCAGGTTTTCAGTAATGAAACAGTTTAGTAGATCCTTGCACAGTTCTGGATAGGATGCAAATTAATTTCCCATGGACATGATTTATTTTTGTGCAAACTATTCCTCAGCAGCTTTCACTTGGAGGACATCTGTAACTCCAACATCTACAGTGATTTTTCAGATAAGATACATGGCATCTGATGAAGACACCCAGAAAATTGATTTGCTTGAAGTCTGTCATCACAAATCGATTTCTAAGTAAATTGTAGCAGAGTGACTCCATCTGCAGATTCATTTGTCTTATGTGTACTGACAGTGTGATACGGTCTCCCTGCAGTTACTGTATTTAAGGGACAAAGCCAACATCTGCCTACTACCTCCCTTGTTGACTGCATTGACAAAATCAGCAGAGAGCATCTCCTGGCCTGCTCTGTGAGCAGGAGTGTGCCTCCAGGCCCTCCTCCTTCTCTCTCTCATGTGGAAGCAGTGTTGGCAGCAGCAGCAGCTTCCAGCCCGCTCTGTGCGTGCTCCAGCACAGAAGGTGGTATTTGGCTGCAGGGCCGATGCGTGCCTTCCAAGCAGCTGTTCCCTGTAGTAGAGTAGGTGAGTTACCAGACAGACTGCCAGCTTACAGGACTGCTGCAATCAAGGTCCATTTAGTCAGTCAAGGAAGACTGCAAGCCTGAAGAGCCCAGAATATAAGTAGTCAGGTCAGAGATGAGGAGAAAGGGAGCACAAAGAAATGGGGACTCTGAAATAGAGCTGCTCAACTCCAGGGCCTTGTCCACTTTCTGTTTCATACTAGATATTTTGTCCATCATCTGCAGCGTATTCTTTGCCCTTGTTATGCTGTTAGATTTTTGTTGTTCTTGATATACATGAAAATGCAAGTAGGTTTCTTCCTGTAGAGAAGAATATGATATTGTCAGATCTGTAACAGTTCTTTTCAGTTCTCATTTGAACATAAATATTTTGTAACAATTTTATGAAGAAATAGATTTTCGAAAATATATTTAAAGGATAACAAGGAATTAGAGAAGAGTGACTAGAAGGTATAATGTGCCAATTAATAGAACTAGAGTCATGGTATCTAGAAATAGATTTATTTCTTTTTAATGTACAGTTTACTTTTAAAAGGTTTTGAGATAAAGTTTAAAACTATGACCTTTGTAGTGATATAAAGTAATTGAAGAATAAATTTTAAAGATAATACTAAACAGTGCATGTTTGCTACTGAACTTGAGTGATAAATTCTGGAAGGAAGTTGCTGGCTAAGTACCTGGAACTATAAAGTGTTAAACCACAGCTCAAAAAGCATTAGCCAAGTGAATATTTACTTTTTTGGTTTATTCAAGCCTCTCAGTTCAAAACTAAGAAACTGATAGGTGAAGAGCAGCGTGATTCGTTTCCTTCTGTAATTCTGAATCCAAAATTGATGTGAAAAAAATGCATCAGTTTTAAAAAGCTTTCAGTACGTGGTGACTAGAAGCAGTTGATTCAGATCACCAAGTGCAGATCAGAAATTTTATGAGAATGTTGAAAATTACTGGAGCAGGGCAGACCAAAGGGATTATATTAGCTCAGTGTTGGGTTTTAGCAGGCTAATTGTGGATGACTATGAAGGAATATTAATTAAAAAAGATATTGGGGGTTTCATTCTCTCGCTATATCTTCCTGGTTTTTGCCTGCAGGTACTGGTTTATATCTTCTGATCTGAAGATTACAATCTAGATTACTGAGTCTAAAGGGCAAGAGTGGATATATTCTGAAATTTGCGGTGACAGTAAGTCCCTGTGATGGAGCTGTGTTGTAACCACGTGTTCATTTGCAGTTCATGCACCTTGTCCTGGCAGGTGTATGTTGGGTAGCCTATATAAAGTCTTGCATTGTGAGAAGTTGACATGGAATTAGGATGAGTATTGTTCCATTAATGCTGTTCCCTAATTTACTGCTTAAAATTCAGAAAGTTGTGTCCTGTTACTCAGCTGTGTACATACTGGCACTTCTGAGATCAGTAGTGGTGTATCTTCCAAACACAGGTTATGAAACAAATACCTTTTGTCTCCAGAATTTTATATGCTAGCTACTGAATGAGCCAAACTCAAACAAATAGAAAAAACCTAAACAACCTTCAGAGCTTGCGTTTACAATTGTGTTTGAATTGAAGGGCTTAAAACAATTTTGGCTGCCTGGCTGGTGGGCAAAAGTAGCCCTGTAGAATGGTGATAAGATGAATTTTGGCTGTAGAAAACCTGTCTTATAGAAGAGATTAAAGGAGCTCTGTTTGTCCAAGAGTTCAAAGTGACTTAATACTGATTGAAAAAAGGCTTCTTCACCATCAAGGGAAATCCTAAAACATGAATTTTGCAGGCAGGAAAGGAAAAGCTGGAAGTTTATAATGGTGTCATTTGGAACTGAAAGGGGAGTGGAGGAAAGGGATGGGTCACAGGGAAGTGCTGACTAATGGTCAGCAAACACTGTAAGGGAGTTCTTGTGTTAAGAGCTGCCTCACTTCCTGAAAGGAGAATAAACCCCGTACTGTTCAAGCATGAAGTTTGGGTTGGGGAAGTCTCTAAGGTGGACTGTTAGAAAGTGGGGAGGGACTATGCTGGAAGGAGAGCTTGATTATAATGACGGTCTCAGCCATTAAAAAAGACACACAAATAACCTCGGGTGTGACCTGTATTCTGATTTTTTATGTGGGTAGGATGTATTCATATCTTTATTGTATTAGAGAGGCTTGTTACTAGTAAGCATGATTTTTAAATTCTAGACGTGTATTTTATGAATGCATGTGTCTTAAAAATGTATGTCAATAAGTAAATACAATGTTTTTCCCCCTTCTTCCACTGCAGCCAACACCAATCACCCTCACCCCGCAATGGCTGAATCCTGATTTTGACAAGTAGTAGATAAAGACTGCAGGGATTCTAAATTTGGAATTAACCTATGCTAAGTTAGGTGATAATTTTAAGTTATTTAGGATTTATTGGAACTTCTACTCGTATTATGAATCTCCCACTGAAATTTAGTGAAAGTTGGAGAACTGTGATTTTTTTTTTTTTTGTGATCTGTTTTGCATCTAAGGGTAGGCTTGAACAGTTTCTAAATAAGTACTTCACTATGTTTATTGATAAAACATGGTAGCTGCTAATTTTGGCAGAGACTAAACTGTTACGTATCTCTAGATGAAATTTGTACTTTAAGAACGGTTAATAATTTAAATGATGGGCTTTTAAACGAAGTCCTCTGCCTAATATATTTTATAATCACTATTTTTAATTCCCTCTATACCAAAAGATACTCAAAAGTAAATCAAATTACTGCAAATCAAATACATAAAAGTTGAGTTGATTATGTTGATTTAATGGAATAAATTAAAACTTCAGACCTCTTTTAAATAATACATGGTCTTTTGTTTCTAGAAAGAAAATAGCAGGTTTTTTGCTGCTGGTGATTTCACTGTCAAACTTTTTAAGTTTCTCTGTTACTTCCCCAAATTCTTGATGATAAACCAAAATAGAAATGAAAATTTCCATCTGATAACTTCTGAAAATAGCAATGAAATTTGAGATCAAAATTAGTTTTACTTTATTTAACAATGGGCTCCTGAAATACTTTTTAAACTGATGATCTTTAAACTCTGTGACTGGTGAAGGGAGATCTAGAACCTTGAAAATCCTCAGGCTGAAAACCTTTTATTTCACTTTTAAAAGTAAGTATAATAGCTATTATATTTAAGTATACTATAAATTTAATTATTACAGCTGTCATTTTAAATGATATAATTTAAGTAGGCTTAATCTCTTCTTATAGTTTTGCTCTGCATTGTCTTTGCCACCCTAGGTTAAATGGGTAAATAAAAATAACCTTAAAAATAGCCTTTAGACAATGTGGTGTATCTGTTGCTCCTGGTGTGTTGCAACTTGGGAAATCCGTCTCTGGGGAGCTGAAGCGTGGGGGATGAAAAAGAATGGTTTGCTGGCGAGAAATAGTATGCAAGATTGCCTAGAGTTGGCTGCTCACAAGTTGGTAGCTCACAAATACTGACTCAGGCAGCAACTTGCTGTTGGAAGATTTTTGTCTTTGTTTTACGTGGCAATCTGCAACGTCTTCAGGGACGTGAGTAATTGCCTCTAAACTCAGCAGCATGTAGTGTTTGTATGAACTGTAAAAGTAAAAAGCTGCCCCGAGACACAGTCATAAGGAAGAGTCAGGAAGGGATGAAAAAAAAAAAGTAATACATGAAGTGGAAGTGGAAAAGAAAAAAAAAAGGGAGAAAAACATGAAACACGTAAGTATAGAGAAAGGAAATAGAGGAGTTGTTTTTTTTGCTAAGCTGCAGTCTCAAATGAGGGAAAAGATTGTCTGTAAGACTATTTGTATAACTAAAACTGAGACCATCTAAACAGCCAATCTGATCGAAGGTGTGAAGTGTCAGTTCTTAAGCATACATTAAAAATAGTTGTCAATATTAATGATTTTAGTGGCAAGAAAACCAGGTTCACTTACTGCTTGTAGCAGAAAGCTATGCATTCATGTCCAGTAGGTCCTACCTAAAGGTTTCTTAGAGTCAGCTCATCCTGTCAGTGCCATCTGGCAGTAATCATTGTCTGAACACTCAGGCAACCAGTTTGAACTGCCCTCTGAGACTTCCTACTTAGAGTGATAAGGAAGCAACCTAAAGAATCTTTTTATCTTAATATTTTGTTTTCCTTGGTGGTGGTTAGCCTCAGGGTTATTCAGCAAGATTGCTAGGAACCCCCTTTAGATACTAAGGCAGCTGGCTATAGCAGCTTTTATTGCAGCATGCTTAGGCAAGCCTCTCTTGACTTGAAAACCTTCAGGCAACCAAAAATAGGGTATATAGAAGGGGGTGTAAAATTGCCTGGCTCCTGTTCATGCAGAGAGGCATTTGATTTCCCTCTTGCTTTCTTTGTCTCCTTTTAAGAGCTAACTAGGGAGAGAGAAACGAGATAGAATCTTAGAGATAAAAGGACAAGAAAGTGATAACATATTCTATGGCCCATCATTTCTGAAAATCATCTGCCTTTCTCTTAGTAATGTGAAAGTGTTTGTGCAATCTTGTTTTTAGTGGCACAGAAGACAAAATGATTGCATCTTGAGAAGGTCTTCTCTGTGTTTGCTAAGCAGGGGTGTAGGAGGGTATCTGTAAAGTTAAATGAATCCAATAATTTCACTTGAAATAGCAGCAGAGGCAGTTCTTCCTTTAGATTTGCCCTCCTTGGTGATATATCTTTAACTCTTTCATTTAAAATTAAGGACACAAAGAAGGATGAATTCTGAGTATGCTGAGTGATTTAGCTATGGGAAGCAAAATTCTTACTGTTGGGGGCAGGGTGAAGAGAAGGGGGAGGCTTTCTTTAAATGTAGCCTCTTTTTCTGCTGTGGAACCAAGAGGGCAAGTTTAAAATTAAATAAATCTGGTGATACAGAATGCGATCACAGCGTTTAGTCCTTTATGGAGTTTGGGAAAGGACTGAACTGGTACAAGGAGTGTAAGAGTGTCTCTGTATTACTGCAGTTTTTTATAGTTTTCAAAGAAATGGAAAGAGCCGTGGAAATGAAAATGCCCTCATACTTGCTTTTTTTTTCCTTCCATTTTTTTCTTTTTCTTTCCTTTTCCCTGAAACTCAGAAAATAATCTTCTTTCATTTGGGAAATCCACACAGGAGTTCAAGAATCGTATTTTTGGCACTCAATTTAAAATACCTCTAAGTGTTGTGGTACCCGCCTTATTTTTCTAGATGAGGTCCTTGAGTGCAGGGTGGAAGAGGGACAGGAAAAGGAATCATAAAAGCAAAAATAAGCGTGTTATTACTTCAGTTTTTGCTTTGACAAATGGCAGTTGTTTCAAGAGTATATTATAATAAAAGTGGTGCCACCTTGGCAAACCTTTGAACATCATGTCATGCCTTCATCTCTTCTATTAGTCGTGCATGTATGGTTGGACTGCCTACTGCCCAACGTCCAGTTTAGCATTATACACTGAAGTGAGGACCTTTCTGTGAGTGCTTTCCCAAGGACAGTGCTGTTCGGCAACTCCAAACCAGCAAGATGTTTATAATCAGAACAGTAAGCTTAGTGTAAAGTCCTTGGTGTATGTATCATGCACTGTGTGCATGCGGGCCAGGGCTAATGAAGGCCGCCTTTGAATACCTTGATGTTAAATACTGTGTTTTGTGTATCTGTAGAACCTCTGTTTCATGTTATCAGTGTCCACGGCTTTATGGGCCATGCTTTCAGGAATTTCTGGTAGCTCTTAGCATCTTGCAAGCTGCAACTAGTTTAGGAATAAACTCCAGAGCGATTTGTAGAAGAACTTGCCTGACTGTCAGTGACTGTGTGCAAAATCTGTTTCTGCACCAATTAGACTTCTGTCGGAGATATTTAAGGCACTTAAGTTCCCTTTACCGCTTTGTTCTACTTCAGATTCAGACCATTAATTTGCTGAATGAATTTCTCCTGCCTAAGACTGTAATTAAGTAGCATAGCATATATGGTTCTATTTCATACTTTAATTACGGGCCTAGAGCTCTGCCAGGCTCTCTTCCCACCTGGTCAACAGGATGTTCGTGCCCACCATTCTCACACATTTTGCTTGTGTTCTTTCTCAAAGTTAATGAAATCACAGCTGTGGCACAACACATGATTGCACACTGAACAATTGTGTGTCGGTTTTGAGGTGTGCTTTTGCAAGCTGAAAGTAGGATAGAGCTGTCTGTTGTCATACGACCAGTATGTGCTCTGTCATCATATGCCTGTGGTATGGTTTGGTGAGGACGTCATCAGTAGCATAGATGGAGTAATCCAACAGAAGCTTTGTTTAGTACGTGTGTAAAGACCTGTCAAGCAGAAGAAAGAATATGGAAAACTCAAAAATACAGCCATATTATGTACTGCAGCAATATTCAGAAACTTTTATCTATGTTTCTATTTCTTTGAGGCAGCTAGGCCATGGCTGGAGACGTTACTGTCCTTAAGAGACAAACTCTGTTACAGATTTTAGGGGGGCGAGGGGTGTGTATGTCTGACATTTTTGGGAAACGGTCAGATTAAGAAGTCATGAATTTTATTGCTGTGTGCTTTTATATGTATTAGGCTGTAATAAACCTGAAGCCTAAGGAAATATGGGAAGTTGATGTGGAGAGGACAAGTGGAAACACAGTGCTTTCCCAAGCAATGGGTGGAATATCATCTCTCGGCAGGTGAGGCTTTCATTGAGGTGCGACCAACAGCTTTTCCTTTTGTTGGATTTGTTATTTGCAAAGACAGTTGGAAAGCCCTTAAAGGATTTTGGCCAATTTTAAGTGTGTCTCCTTGTCTAATAGTGGTTCAAATTTAGGGAAATGTTTATGGAGGACTGAATTGGGGGTAGAGATAATTGGTAACAGAGCTGTCTCATTTCCCCTTCAGGCTTTTCTCTTTACTGTTGCTGCTTGGAATTGAAATTTGTGTTATCTCAAACAATGTATTAATGCTACTTAAGGTATAAACCTGTAACTTTGTTACACCATTTGCAAAGAAAAGTACGCAACTTTTAAGTCTGCAACGTCTAATTTAAAATGGCCCACATAGCTGAAGACTTAGTTTCATGTTTTAATCTTTTCTTGAAATCCCCTGAATAGGGTAGAAAAAAGGGAGCACAAAAAATGGCACAGCTTCTACCCTCGGGCAAAGCTGAATCCACTCCATTGTGTGTAATATCCTAAGAGCATCATCAGCCATAACCAGAAATCTCTGCATGCTACACTCCAATTTTTGAGATTGGTAATCAAAGCAGTTCATGCTGAGGCTGTTTCTACTCTAAACTTTTTCTTTCATCCCATGTCTACGCTGAACTGTGAAAAATTCACCTGTGGGGTCCCCTAGCCCATCTGCCATGTCAGACTGGTCTTGGCCTTCTAGCTGTTGCCGTCCTTCTTAGGAATTTGCATCTAGGCCTGTGCTTGAATTAGTAGATACTGTCACTTTTGCAGGTGCCCTATGGTCAGGCCACCACATTTGTGATTCTCCTGTAGCGATTAGGCCTCTGAAGAAGTAGATGTTCCGGTTTCTTCTCTGCCTGCTAGAATGATACGTAGGTGGGTATCTTGCAGGTAGCCTACATTGCCTATGCACAGGACAAGTTTATATAAGATTTGGCAAAGGGGTTAGTTTGAAGTTGATTTTTTTTTTTTTTTTTTGAGATAATTTATGGTATTTTCAAGGGCAGAAATACTCAGTTTCCCCTGGGGTCACCAGGAGAACTAACTTTCAGTATATATGTAAAGCCCTGATGTACTGGTGATAGCTCTGAAATAATTCAATAATGACATTTATTAGGAGAAACTTATTCTGGTCATGATTCATCTAATCTTTAAAGTTCTTAAATGAAAAGAAATAAAAAGGGAAAACCTTTCGGAAAGTTAGGCATTATGTGGATTGAAGAAAGCAGCTGGTTAGGAAGATCAAGGAAAAATGAAAAAATAGAATCTGTAGCTCAGTCATTTAAGGTAAAACAGAATCATAGGTGACATGCCTGTCAATGCAGCAGTTCACATTTGGGATATAATGAAAAATTGAAATTTCACACCAAGTGAAATAATTAGGTTTAGCTTCATTTGTGCACTTACTTGTGTTATACAGAGACTTTCCTATCCATCCCCAATACAAAAAGTACACAGTGCCAAGTAAACAGTTTTGGTAGGTCTGTCATGATGTGGTCAGTGGTGTGTGTTTGTGTTTTGCTTTTAATAAAATAGGATTTCCAGTGAATTACTAAAATAGTCCCAAAAATCTGAAAACCAAAATCCAAGTTAGTCATCTCAACTTCACTAGAGACTGGAAGTAATTATCTCACAGATGTAAAATACAAGGCTTGTCTACATTGTAAAACACAAGCATTACTTCACTGAGAGATGCTCATGTAGTTTTTATGGTGATGCTTTTATACTGAAAACAACTTGTCTTTCTAAGTGTTCGTGATTTTTTTTTTTAAAATGTCCTGTTATAAAGAATCCTGTCCAAATGCAAAGAGAAGCAATGGATGATTTATTCTGCCTTGTTCATATTCTTTTCTGTGTAGATCAGACTTCTTCAGTTGCTTGCTATTGCAGAATTTTCATATAGTATGATTCTCTCGTACCTAAGCTTAAAATATCTGTTCATGGTCTTTTGCTTTTCTTCCTAATGGCACATTTTTATTACACATTTTAGTAAAATAATCTGGTAATTTCTGACAGGCTTATAATAGTAATATATTTTCTGAGAAGATCCTTTCTTGTGAAAGGAAAGTTCTCATTAAAAATGATGTAGCAAACGTGCACAGTATATAAGGTGACTTTGCTAATAAAGGCAAAAAAAAGAGAAAGAAAGAATCATGGTTTTGTAATGACTGAGAATTCTGCTATACGAATGAAGTCCTCAACATACCTTGAACAGCATTCCTACCAACAAGGACCTTGTAGTTGCAATAAATACTACAGAATATCAAAACTGAAGGCCTCTTAGATAAGCCTTTCTTGAAGGATTTAAGTAATTTTTTGTGTCCTTTGTGTGTTTGTATCTGATGTGGCTTTCAATAATACAGTTCATGTCTTTTCAGTGCAGCAACTGGAGTACAAATGCGAAGGTGTATTACACCTTGTGTAATGGCAGATCAGTTATATGTTTTTAGGAATGATTTCATTTTATTAGTCTGTTAGCATCTAAGGGTTATTTTCAGTAAAAAGTAGCAAATATGATTTTCTGGCTGAATGGGAGAGCTCAGGGGGTTGTGATCAGCGGCACAGAGTCTAGCTGGAGCCCTGTAGCTAGTGGTGTTCCCCAGGGGTGAGTACTGGGTTCAGTCTTTTTGAACATGTTCATCAATGACCGGGATGAGGGGACAGAGTGCATCTTCAGCAAGTTTGCTGATGACACAAAACTGGGAGGAGTGGCTGGCCTCTGACAGGCTGATAGAAGGCTGTGCCGCCATACAGTGTGACCTGGACAGGCTAGAGTGTTGGGCGGAGAAGAACCTAATGAAGTTCAGCAAGGGCAAGTGTAGGGTCCTGCACCTGGGGAGGAATAACCCCATGCATCAGTATAGGTTGGGGGCTGACCTGCTGGAAAGCAGCTCTGGAGAGAGTGGCCTGGGAGTCCTGGTAGACAATAAGTTGACCATGAGCCAGCTATGTGCCCTGGTGGCCAAGAAGGCCAGTGGTCTCCTGGAGTGCATGAAAAAGAGTGTGGCCAGCAGGTCGAGGGAGGTCATCCTCCCCCTCTACTCTGCCCTGATGAGGCCACATCTGGAATACTGTGTCCAGTTTTGGGCTCCCAAGTTCAGGACAGACAAGGAACTGCTGGAGAGAGTCCAGCGGAGGGCTACCAAGATGATCAAGGGACTGGAGTATCTTTCCTGTGAGGAAAGGCTGAAAGACCTGGGTCTGTTTAGCCTGGAGAAGACTGAGAGGGGATCTCATCAGTGCTTATAAATAAAGGGTGGGTGGCCAGAGGATGGGGCCAGATTCTTTTCAGTGGTGTCTAGCGACAGCACAAGGGTAACGGGCACAAACCCGAACACAGGAGATTCTGTCTGAACATGAGGAAAAAATTCTTTCCTTTGAGGGTGGCAGAGCACTGGCACAGGCTGCCCAGAGAGGTGGTGGAGTCTCCCACACTGGAGACACTCAAAACCCGCCTGGACGCCGTCCTGTGCAACTGCTGTAGGTGTCCCTGCTGTGGCAGGGGGGTTGGACTAGATGATCTCCAAAGGTCCCTTCCAACCCCTACCATTCTGTGATTATTTTTTTTTTTTTGTCTCTGGATTTCCTGCTTCTTTTCCACTGTACTTTAAAAAAACCCAAACAACAAACAAACCAACCAGCCCCCGGCCCCCCCCCCCCCAACCTCAAACAAAACGAAAAAAAAAAAACAAACCCCAAACTGCAAACTACCAACTCTTTAAAATTAGGTTAGGAATGGAATCTGACAAATCTTCCAACATGTGATAGTGTTTTATGGTAATAAAGATTTCTTTCAGTTAGAAATTCTGATTCTTAGTAACTGCAGAAATGCTCTTTGCGTGCAAAAAAAAAAAAAGAACATTTTTCTTTTCTTTGAAGTTGTTCTTGTCAATATGTAAATAATAAGTATATGATTGTAAAACTCAGGGCAGGTTGGGGGAGGTAGCTTGATTCTCTTCATAATCATAGAATGGTTTAGGTTGGAAGGGACCTTGAAGATCATCGAGTTCCAACCCCCCTGCCATGGGCAGGGACACCTCTCACTAGACCAGGTTGCCCAAGGCCACGTCCAGCCTGGCCTTGAACACCTCCAGGGACGGGGCTTCAACAACCTCTCTGGGCAACCTGTTCCAGTGCCTCACCACCCTCGAAGTGAAAATCTTCTTCCTAATGTTTAATCTAACCCTGCCCTCTTCCAGTTTAAAGCCATTCCCATAATGCATAGCACTTTGAAAATGGTGGGGGGTGCTGTGGCTTGGAACAGTCACTCTTCTTGATACCAGAATTGACATAAGTTCAATAACAAATATTTAGCATGTTCAGTGTGTTCTAGCTTTGTTTTTCTAAAGCCTTTTACCATAGACCTGTATTTATGGTACAGTGACAGTGATAGATAGCTACATGTTGGATTTGAGAATTAATTCTACGAAGTAAAATGTCTTATGTTCCTTGATTGTACTAGAGATGTTGATTTTTAATTCCAAGACTGTTTACTCATTTTGTTCTGTGCACACAGTACAGAGCTGTGATTCTATTCTAGTTCATAAGTAGGTAGAATTTAATTTGATAGTACTGTACTAAATATAATGGCTGATTTATGGGTTTAATTGATTTGATATAATTTGCTGACACCTTTAAAAAAGTTTGAGGTTGACAGTAGTCCTTTATGCGGCTCAGGCCATGTGAAATAGAAGATATTTATGTATGGATTGGGGCAGTTGTCATGTAATGCAGCTACTATGGAAAAAAATCTGTTTAGTGCAGGGAAAGATAATGTAGTGTTGGTGTCAAGAGTCCTTGTTAGGTGCGTTTAGACCTTTTCTGCACTGCTATTCAAGACAGAAGGAAAGGTCTTTACCTGTGGAGAATGCCCTGTTTCCATACTTAAATTGATTCCTTAAATTCATTCCTGTAGTACTAGGATTTATATAAGCATTTGATCCATGGAAGTGGGGCTTGCCTGCTTTGAATTCCATAAGCTGGTGAGCATGATTTGGAAGTTGTGGAAAAGCACTGATCTGTTGTGATATGTTCTGGGTGGTGTCTTAGTGTATATACTGTTCAAAATTCAGGACATGGAGCAGGGAAGATACACATAAGGACTGATGTTTGAAGGAGTTCGAAGAGAAAGGTTTTGAGGGAAGGTGTGGGGGAAACAGGTGTGTAGGTCAGGAAGTACAGACATGAGTGGGAGGTGACAAAGTTTGCCTTATTGAACCAACCTTATGATTAGTATGATTTTAATATAATCAGCTTGCTTACTTTGAGACTTTCCTTCTGTGGCTCTTTGCTCTAAGATTACTCCTGGTTGGAGGGTAGTTGGTAAAGTAAGGAACATAGTGACTGTTCTCAAGTGATGCTCAACTAGGGAAAAGTTGGAAGCTACTGCTGCCTAAAATAGCTATCCATGTTAACAACTCTGCTTGAACATTAACTATACTTTGCGTGGTAGACTTCAGCATTATCAATTCCTCGAGACTGCTTTTCTTGTGCTCAGAATTGGAGGTACTTTGAAAATTGCCTCTTCCATAGTCCATTCATCTATCCCATGTTCTGACATGTTTGGAAAAGCTGGTGAATGTTGCTTCAGTGTGTTCCTACAGTTAACTGCGAAAATGGTTTTGTAATGCAGTGAGACAACTTTTTTCCCCTGGTTTCTTACTCTACACTCAAATAGTGTAAAAAAAAAAAGGCTATAAAATACATGTCTTAGGTAGACATTTTATAAGTTCATACTGTTACATGGATTTTTATGGGAGTTAAATGGAAATAAATGAATGTGTAATCATGGGTGCAGTGGTGTTTCCACTGTTCCCAGAACTGAGTTGAGCAAATAAAATAAATCAGAAGTAAAGGGGAGGAGTAGCACATGCTGGTACTGTAATTTAAACACACAGTCTGCAAAGCATTACTGTGCGGTGTTTTTACATCTGTATTATCTTTACCTGCTTTCTTTGCTTTGCAAAATTGACCAGCAGAAAAGTGAAAAAATGTTCCCCAGTATGAAGGTTTATGCATAGTCCTGTATATATAGGGCAGTCTTTACTATGTTGTGCCCTGTTTTATAAATAAATAGTCTAAAAAGGAAATAAATGTCTTGCTGCATATAGCGTGTTTCTCAGTGGAGCTGAATATTGGAAAACATATGCAACCAAAGATGCAGTGTGCTTAATAGTACCTGTATTAAATGAGCTGTATTGTGGAAACTAACATGGTAGTGTCACCGTTTTAATTAATGCTGTAGTAACAGGGGGGTGTTCCTGTACGCAAGGGAACACTGGCAGTAGTTGCCACATGCAGACAGAGTAGAACTTTGTTTACTATTGTATTTTTGTACAAATAACATTCCTGCCTATTTTGTAGCCATGCTGCAATGTGTGTAACTCTTTGATCTGGAATTGTTAGTGTGCATGTTTAGAGAAAATATACATATGTTAAACCAAAACCTTTTAAGAAGCCAGTTCACAATACCTTCTACCTTATAACAGAAAGTCCCTTCAGTGATTAGAATGTAAAAAATAATTCAACAGAAGTAATCTTGGTGACTACTGCTCCATTCTGTGGTCTTCTGAATTTGTATCTATTCATTCTCACTTGTTTGAAATGATGAAGTAGTTACAAAATTTAGTATTTTGGGGGGAAATACCAACTTTTTGAACATTAAATAACATGTTAAAAACACTTACCGGTTCAGTGGAGCCCATTTTTATTAATTGGAATCAAGGGTTTCTTTAGTAAGTTTCTGGGCATAGCAATTAGTTGCGTAGGGCAGGGAGAAAATGAGATTGTTTTGTTCTTCCAGTTTGACCTATGATAAAGTCTTAATTTATGATCAGAGCTCTTGGATGTTATGGTCATGCAAATAGATAAACACAGTTTGGGATTAATCTCTTCTAATGTCAGTGTATTTGACCTAATTAACTTAGGTTCCCTTCTTGAAGGAGAAAATAGGCCTGATTCACCTTCAATATGTCCCTTAAATTGATCAAATGAATTGCATCCTAATAGCGCTTATTTAGGTTTGTTTCTCATTGGTGGACATGTCAGTGTCCACAAAGATGCTAGTGTTGAGGTTACCAAATCTGAATTATTTATCCCTTTAGAATGTCTAAAATAATATAGTACCAGCTCCTAAACTTGAATATGCTTTAAAATAAGAGAAGGTGTGAATTAGGAACAGTTGCACAATTATTATTTAATCCCAAGAAGAAGATGGAAATTTACAGCCTGTTAGATGGTTCAGTACAAATATACATTGATCCACCAAGATAGATAAAAAACCACAATGCGAGACGTGGATACAAAGCAGAGGTATGAGTTGGACTACCTAGTTTTGAACTGAGATCACCAACAGAATTTGATTGCAGCTTTAAATGTTGTGGGTTTGCTAAAGTAAATGAAAAAAGGGCATTCCATGTAATCCAGAAAAAAGAAACTTTAAGGATTATTAACGTAAGGAAAGAATGATACCAAGTTGATGCGTTGGATTCTAATTGATAACAATGCTATTTAAATATGGGTTTTAACTGATACCAGCTCTAAATGAACGGATAACAAACTTTGTTGTCAAAGATTGGTGTGTATTAGTAGTTTTATTTTTGTCCACATGTACTTCTTGGAGCAATGTTGCTTAACGGCATCAAGATAACATTGATGCTTGTTATGAATAGCCTGCATTTGTTATTAATTAGAAAAACATGCTAATCACATACTCAGAAGGTGAAGTAATGATTCATTATGCTTTTGTATTTTCATTGAGTTGAATACTTTCGTGAATGACAGTGCTGAATGTACTTTCCAGTTTTTACAAAACAGCTAGATCTAAGTTCCCGAAGTTTTGTAATTAGGTTCCGCAGAAGGCTGCTTGAGTTATTGACAGTCCAGCTGTCCTCATCTTTTCACATGAAGTTGAAAGGCAGCTGCACATCACTTTTATATTACTGTTCTAGTGTGACTGGTTACTTAAAATACCACAGAGAGATTGTTCAGTTGTCAGTGTTCAGGGGACTAATCCATCAAATAATCTGAGGATGTGGTCTACGCACAGAAAGTTTGGGAACTCTGATGATTACTCACTAGCCAGATCATTACAATTCCCTAGGCCCTGAATATGAACTCATCATGCCAAGTTACTGGACAGTGCTTGAGATTCCAGACATAACTGGCTTCGTTTGAAAGACTCTGAAGTCACACTTGAAAATGACAAGTAACTAATCAATGAGAAAAGGAAGGGAATGTTTAGTTAAAGGGTATGACATCTAGTTACGGTACAACAGTCTAGATGGTGATATTCGTGGTGAGCCTTATCTCGCCATTGCTGTAGCTCTGGTCACTGCAGCTGTTTGTTGGGAAAGTGGTGGTGGCTGGAGTAAGGGTTTGAGGATCTGACGTACGGTGATGCTGGTAACAATCCAAACAGTTCTTGCTTGGTTTTGAATGTGGCTGTTGTTGGCAGGCTTAGGCTTTTGTTAAACTTTCTGTGCTAGCAGGTCATTGTTGTGAATGCATGACTGTCCTAACTCTTGCTTTCTTTTGTCATAGTCACATTGATCAAACAACAACATGGCAAGATCCTAGGAAGGCCATGCTTTCCCAGATGAATGTTACAGCTCCCACCAGTCCTTCTGTGCAGCAGAACATCATGAACTCAGCATCAGGTAAGCAACATCTGGATTTATGAGAAAAGATCATACAACTGAAGATACCACTAGCTATTTTAATTGGAGGGGAGGGAGTCCAAATCTCAGAAATGTCCTTCTAGTTACCCTGGTTTTAAACTTTAAATTTGTTGATGCCTGATGCATCAGCAAGAGGCTGATCCTTGAGGTAAGAGAATTTGTATAATACTTATGATGTCAACAGAAAGTATCCAGTAGTTCTTTGGTTTGTGTTTTTATTTTTTCAAGTGGATGATGTAAACGTTTAAAGAAGCAGAATTTTTATCTAATATCTTCTGACTGAAAATGCTGTTAAATTGATGAAGACCAGAATTTCCATGAAATTGTCCATTTACATTAAAGCTGTTGGGCTTCTGCAGTGTTCTTCTGTGTCCTCTTGCTCACTTACTAGACTTGGTATACTCCCATTCATTTACTTTTCCTACATTCGTTATGAACATCTCGGTTTTTCTGTCTTCCCTAAAGGAAGAAAGCAAACACCTGGAAAATCTTGTTTGGAAGCAGAGCTGTTTTGGCTTTCCTCTTATTTTCCTATCATCTCCCAATCCTGTATCATGATGATTATTCCTCTTGCTGAGGAAGACTGGTATCTTTTCCTGGAATATAGAATTGTTTTTCAGCTAGCCTGGGGGGGCCGTCACTAGACAGCAGTAAAGTGTGCTTGTTCTTGCTGTAGAGTCTGATGTATGTTTTCAGAGCTCTCTTGTCCTGATGGTGCAGAGAGCAAGGAAATAAATTTGGTGCCATGCTAGTTTGACTGCTGCACTCTTCCCTATGCTTTGTCACCTTCTGTCTCTCGCTGAGGTTCGTGTTTTATTTATTTTCTCACAGTCTGATTGTATTTTGTGTATGTCTGCTGTTCCTGTATTTCACAAAGGTTATTCTCTGGTGCTGCTTTTTGTTGTCCGTTTAGACAGCTTTGCTTCATGTGCTGCAGACAATACCAAAAGATTAACAAGCATGACCAAATTCTGCTGTTCATGACGGAGTATTAGAGGGGAAGCTAATCAAACTTTTTGCTGGCTGGGCCAGGAGGTTGGATTATCCTGAAACAAATTAGAGTCCTGTTTGAGTTCAGGAAGTCATGGTTCAGAGCAATTAAGTTCTCAGGCTCTGATGTGAAAATACAGTATCTGTGATTATTTTTTGTATAAATATATCCCAGGAAACCTGCAGCAATAGACGTGGCATGTTTTTGCAGGGACACTTGTGAAGAACAGGGAATAGGAGAAAGGAAACAGTTCCCTTGGCCTCTCTTGCCTTTTGGCTTATCTTATTCGTGCTAAAACTAGATGCTTGCTGTTTGAATATTGACATAAATTCTGTGTTTTAAGATAACCCCTCAAACCTTCTGTTGTACCAAGAATTAACAGGAAAAAATAGTGATAGTGAAGTAGTATTCATTTTATGTACTTAGAAAGAAATAAAGGGTCCTTAGCAAAAGAAATAAGCTGATTAGTTATAAGGGGTAAAGACCTAAAAGAGAATCTAGCAATCAGTGCATGAGGATTATTTTTAAAAGAAAACCAAGAATTCACATGTAATTGGTGTAAGTGTGTGAGCAAGTGATCCTGCATAGATATTGTTGCTCATGCAATGAAGGAGAGTTGAGATATTTAAGTTGGTTGTCTTGTGACTTGAGAAAGCACTTGTTTGAATACAAGTTCATTGAACACTTGTTTATCATAATTTCATGGATGCTACTGTATTGAATATGAACTGAAAATCTTGTAAACCTTTTTCCCCTCTGCTCTGAACTTGATAAAGTGCATGAAGAAATCAGAACTTCTGTGTATATTGAGTTATGTGTTTATGTGGTGTTACTTTAAGCTTAAATCAGTTGAGATAGTATGATGGAACTGGCTCTTTGGATGCACGTGCTTACTTGTAACTTACTTGCATTTAACAAAAGTCTTTTGAGTTAAATAATACTGAACCTGCAGTTATTGGATATAATTCTGTTTCTGATACCTGATTTGGCTAATCTTGATGTATTAACTTTAAATAATGACTGTATATTTGTTTTTGCTAAAGTCTCTTATATCTGGTTCTGTTACTTTTTACTACTGAGTTCATGGGAATTTATGCTTCCTTGGTGGCCTCATAAAGAATGAGAGAAATGGAAAAATCAAGTAACTATGTATCACTTCAGCACAGTGGAACTTAAATCTGAGTGCTGTCATAAATATAAGACTACTTAATGTTCTAATTTGGATATTCATCCTCAAGAACTGGGAAATAAAGTTGAGACCTTTAAGACAGAAGTTTCCTGTTATGAAATGTTGCTGGCAATGAAACATGCCCTTGTTCTTTGAGAGCCTTTCATGAGAGATATTGGGAGAAACCGAGTGCAAGTATTGTGACAGCTGGAAGTCAGTGACTTGCAAAAAAAATGTCCAAAATGCCACAGGGGAGAATGTTTTCCTTTCTGTACTGTTCATCCTTGTATAGTGCTTAGTAATTGTAGCCCTTAATCAGAAGTTGCTGTCCAAGTTTTAGTGTATTTAGTTACAGGCTGCCATAGGAGCTTGTGAGTAAAGTTGCTGTGGTAAAACCTAAGACAGGAAATTTTTAGAAGCTGTCGTGAAAGCCATTAGAAGTTTTAGCCATTTAGCCAGGATTAAAATTCTAGCCATTATCTAGAATTAAGAACAAGAAAACAAACTGAAGAGGGAGAGAGAGAACAGAACTCAGCTGTCTGTTTATTGAAGATAAACCTGTTGTCTTTTCTGGATAGGGTAAGTGGAGCTCAGGGAAAATGGGAAGAAAGCAAAACTAGAAGGTGCAGTAAGGGTGAAGGAAAGTCAAAAGAGTGTTTAAAATAAAAACAGGGAAGATGTAGTTTAGCATGAGGTTGAGATTTTTAGATTGTTTTTCTTAAGAAATGCCACCTCTTGGGGCAGCTAAGGCTGGATGAGAATCCCGATATCTTCCTACAAGTTATGTTTCTTGAAGGAAACTAACAGGCATCTGAACCAGCTTCATCTGTTCCCAGCATGATTTTGTGAATGAACTATTTTGAGTGTTAGCATACGTGCTTTACAGGAGGGCATCAGAATGGGAAAAGTGAGGATTTTTTTCCCCTGGTTGTTTTGATTCTTTGATTTATTTTTATTTATTTTTTGTCTCAGTCTTGCTGAACTTACCTTGCTATGTCTAATCAACTAAAATGGTTTGAGCCATATGTGTGCAGAGAAACACAGTGCTCTTTGGATGACATTTGTTGGATAATATTCTGTGAAACAGGATTGCATCTTCATATCAATAACGTAAAGAAAACAATTTCTAAATACACAACTTATATATAAAAATTAGTTTTTACTCTTTTGTATGTGTTTCTAACCATTTTTTCCCTAAAGGTATTACAGGAAAAACTGATCTTCTGTCTTTTTTCTTTAAACACAAAACAAACTAAAAAAAAAACAACAACAACAACAAAAAAAAAAAAAAAAAAAACAAAAACACCAAAAAACACAGTATTTTGTTCTTCTGAGGAGCCTGTCCTATACATTTCTTATTGAGGTAAAGTTATAAATGTGAAAGTAAACAATACCTGTTTCTTATACAATTACAGTTGATATAACAGAGATGGGATAATAATTGTATTTATATACTTCCATTCTTCAGATACTTTTACTTCCTGAATCATGCTTGACCGCACTGCTTACTTCAGCCTCTTCTGCTTGCGCATAGGCGTTAGATAATTAGCTCTGGAGCAGATTACCTGTCTTTGTCCTCCTTCATCTTCCCTCTTACATTGCAGTTTTGAATTGGGCTTCCCGGTGAAAGTTTGTAGACCTGGTGTAATTCCGCTGCCTCTTAGGGTAAGGCTGTAGTGCCATGTTAAAGGTTGGTAGGAAAATGGACACTTGAATTCCCAACTCTTCAGGGTTTTTTTCCCCTTTTGGGGGCGGGAGGGTAGGGAGGAATGTGGCAATAATTAAAAACAAGTTCTAGCTCTTCTGTTAGATTCTTGCTCACTTCAGTTGCAGATTTCTCTTCTATGTAACCAGTCATACTACAAATTCTGCTTTGTGTACGGTTAACACTACACATGATCTGTTGTGAAACTGGAGTTTCTAAGCATCTAAATGACAGTAGTGTTTGTGTCTTTCTGCATCTCCAAAAAATGCCCCCTTTTTATGGTGTCTTTCTGTAAGTTTTACTGATTCAACAGAATAAAGGTGGACTTTAGGTAAATTTTGTGGACTGATATAATTTTGAAAAGTTTTGGAATAACAGCGACAGTGATCGAAGGGGAAAATTTCATCTTTCATGGAGAAAGATTAGGAAGGTTCTTGGAGATCAGTGTTTGTATTAGGTAAGGTGATTCCTCCTGTTGAATATAGGTGTTCCAGTTCCCAGGTTGTCCATGCATATTCTTAGAATACTTACATAGATACAGATGCTCTCTCATATACATTAACCTTGTTATAAAATACAGCTTTATTTGCATTTATTTTACAATTAGAGATCAGAAACTGTAGGGACTTGCAAGATTTACCTTGTTTCCCAGCATAGCTTGAATCTGTACTGCCTTTTTTTTTGTTACTCTTCCTTTTGCTTTCTATCTGCCAGCAGTGAGCTCTGCTTTGCGTTCAAGACTCTGTGTTTCATGGCAGAAACTGTATATTGAGAAAGTAAAAACTCACAAAAAATGGAGACGTGAACAAAACAGACATGCACACAGACTTTTAGAATTACATGTATTTACATTAAGTTATAGCATTATATAAATATTTAGTACAGAGGTATGCCTTATCAGTAGCTCTGTAAGGATGGCTTACATTTAGAAATTGGAATCTAATTTTTGGATAACCTTGTCTTTAAAAGTACCACAGTAAATTATGAGTTCCCTAGAAGGGTTGTCTCTCCGTGTGCAAGTAATTTCATAGACTTGTAAGCTTATGGTTTTGATTGTATTCAATTGACCTAGGAGGCATCAAATAGAACTAGTAGGAGACCATGCCACACGGATTTTGTTGGTGCTAAATGTTTACAAAGGTTCAAGGGAAGACTGGAAAAAAAGTACTTGAGAGAGATCCTTTGGCACCTAGTAAGCGGACAGAATTTATCTCAAGAAATCACCTGACGGAGGCTGAGCGACTCTTCATCGCCACTAGGCTTTTTGGGTCTATATGTGTATTGTATTCAGTGCTTTGTTTAAAAGTTTATAGAGTGTGACAAGTCACCAAACGTGCTGCTTTCAGCAATGAGATCTATCTGTGGCCCCAGGCTAGGTGCCTGGGCTAAATGCACTTTTGGTTGGACCCAGCATGGCTGGTTTTGTACAACATGGGCTACAGTAACTACGGAAATTTTGGTGAGAAGGTCTGAATAGCAGCAATATAGAGCTTTTGTAACTTAAGTCACTTAAAAACGTAAGCTAATGTTGGGAATTCTGTTCCTGTTGAGTCTTTTTTTTGGGGGGGGAGGGACATGTGATTGCACGGGAATTTTCCTAGATGCTCTGAGTGAATGTGTCTGCTATTCTGCACCATATTTTTCCATTTTTCCTCTGTTACTTGCCTCTAATACAGAGTTTGTCAGACAGCCAGTTATGAAATCAGACTTGATAGTCTTTTGGTTTCACAACTGCTCACAAAACCAAATAGGAATTACAGAAAGCAGTACTAATCAATTTTGAACTACCATTTCAACATGTAGGGATGACAGTAGAAACACAAGAGCAGTTTGCTGGCCAAGGAAGAAAGCAACATCATGACTAATGCCAAAAGCTTCTAGAGAGAAAAGTTCTGTTTCTGCAGCCGTTGATGGCACTTAGCAAGGAAGACTTGCTACAATGAGCAAGGTGAGCAGACAGACCTTTCCTGTCCTGTCCACAGCTGTGTATTTGATTTAGAAAGGGAACCTTGCCCAGGTTTGTCTCTAGTAAGCTAGTACTCATCAGATCACTGGCTCTAATAAGTGGTATTCTTCCACCAGGTAGGTGGACTGATCAGCTCCTGGCATCCTGCTTCAAAGGCATTTTGTTCTTATTTACTACAAAGGAACATGCTGGACCAGTATACACTTTACTCCATGTTCAGCAGGACTGACACCCCAAGGCTAATTTTGTTTTTCCTAGACCCAGCTGGGTTTTTTGGCTTTGCAGTTCAAAAGAGAATTTCTTGCTGAGTTTCATCTCCGAGGGATGTGTGGCTTAGAAGCACCCTGAGGAGAATGGTAGCGAGAAGGTCTGCCCACACGACTAGGGTGTTGGCTTAGCAGTCAAGGAAAATTTTTGGTTCTTCATTGGATTCTGTGCTCGGATGATGTAGGGCATGTCACTGTGCTCCTGTGCTACGGTTTTATAAAATAGCATCTCCCTGGTTAGCTGGCTGGTCTTTGGGTATGGTAATGAAGTACAGGGTTCTTTGCACTTGAGCTTTCAGTACTGCATTCAAGTCGTGTTACACCGTGGATATGTTGAGATGTATGAATGTTTTGCAGCGTTGTCACTTGTGCTTGCCTGTTCTGTTCACTAGCCTCTGATAAAAGCTGAGGTACTCTTGTTGCTTGTATGTGGCTTTTAAAGCTTGTAAGCATTAAGGATGGGAAGGAAATGTCCAATGGTTAGATCACTGTTTTTCCTTACTTGAAAACCTGTAGCTCCGATGATGGAGTAGTGAGTTTGCTAGAGAAAGGCATAGTTTTCTGAGCCAAAATGAAAGAGTTTAAACTAGAAATGTAGTTTGCAGGGGATCTTCAAAGACAAATTCTTGTCTTGGTTATGCCTTGGGATATTACTGGAATGCAATTGAATGATTATTTTACTTTTTGACATTTCTCCAAGAACATGTTTTGAGATTAAGCAAACAAACCTATCCTTCTCCTCTTTCCCCCTCCCACCCCCAGCTTTAGACAATTAGTTCTTCAACAGGAGTGTGACTTTAGGACAAAATGACAGGCAAAGAGCTGATGTACTTTGAATGTGGGCATAGTAGGTACTTTAGGCATTTATCAGATACACACACAAAAATGTGTGTGTGTGTATCTGAATCTTATGTGTGAAAATATGATGTTTGTGAATACTTAATGTATCTCACACTATACAGAATGGTGTTAGTTGAAGTCTAACAGCCAAATGGCTTTTGTTAGTGCAGTACTGTATTATGCTGAGGAAGAGTGGAAGAAGAGGTTGAAATATGATGGTTTCCTGCAGCAGATCTTGTTCTAATTTCTTTTACATTCTTAACATTTGCATTTATTATTTGCAAAATGCAATAACATTTTGCCATGTCATTTTAGGATTGTACTTAAATCTAAAGAAATACAGGCAAGATCTTCCTGCATCTAATTTAGATAGTTTTAGAAGTCCATATCTATGTGAGTGTAAGAATTCAAAAACATAGATTTGTAAAGCACCTGCCAGGTAAGATCAGATGAATTTAACTTTAAGAATAGTTTTCAGACTAAGCAAAATACAGATGAATGTACATCATCATATAGAGATGGGAATGAGTGGTTTATGAACTGTATAGTGATGAAAAGTGGTTTTCTCAAAAGCGGCTGTTTGGAACACAAGTGAAATGCACCTCATGACTGTGTTCAGACATTAGCTCTGGACTCCAGAACACCAACACCTACCTCCCTTTTACCATTTCCTAAATGTAGGTTTCCCTGCCTGTGCCTTCCTGCTCATAGAGGCGTAGCACTGCTGTTCGTAGCACTGTGTCTATGTCTGCTGCTGGTGTTTTTCTTACCTTTACTTTTTCATTGCTTGTTTGCCTCCTGTTCTTCAGGTTTGTTTTTGCTTGCTGAAGCCTTTAACACTTTCACAGAAAGCTGTGGTATGAAGCAAAGGGAAAATGAGTTTTGTCACTTCTTTAATTGTGAAAGATAGAGGAATATTTCAGGACCTCATCAGTGTTACCTTGTTGCTGCTGCTGGACCTTAATCACTAGATGAACTTTCCTGTGAAAGGTAGAACATCACTATGCTTATTCTTTTTCCTGGTGCTTGTGCTGGTTTCATTCTGGCAGGCTTGACTTATTGCTGGTTTTGTACTATAATGCTATAAGCAAAAGGAAGTGTCAAAAGCATATGAAAGGATGCAAACGAGTTACAAAATTAAACTCCAAATCCTAAATCAAAATGATAGAAGTGCTTTCTGTTCTTTTATTTCCCACCCACCATTTCTTTGCCCTTATGTCAGAAATGTTAGACATGAGCTTGAAACTCTTCTGTTTCATGTACTGTTATATATGTAAAATGTTGGAATTTTTTTTAGATCAATTTCAGCTGGAGCAAACAAGAGCCCGCCATCAACTCCTTCCTTCTATATTGCAGGCCCACTCCCCGATGGATGGGAACAAGCTATGACCCAGGATGGAGAAATTTACTACATAAACCATAAGAACAAGACCACATCTTGGCTAGACCCAAGGCTTGACCCACGCTTTGGTAAAAGTTCATCTCACTTCAGAGTTTTTGATTCGCTTCAGTTCACTCAGCTTTAATTTTGCAGGCATATTTTGAAAACTTTTTATAGTACGATTAAAATATATTTTAATTTGAATTATAGAGACCTTATTCAAATCATTATATATTTAAAAAAAAACACAGATAAAAAGGATTAGCATATATCCTGTAGGAGTGTATGTCACCAAACTTTCTAATGCTAGGGGTTGGGATTTGCCATATAATCCGTACAGTTTCCAAAATTGGTGGCATTGAGAAACCTAGAGACACTTTCAGCCAAGCTCACTCTTCCCTTTAAAACGGCAAACTTACCACAGAAGAATCTTTTAATTCCCAAACAAATATTTACTTTCCTTTGCACTATCCTAAAGAGGGCATTGCTAAATAATAATTTATGCTGTTTAAATACACTTGAAACATATACCAGCTTATAATTCCAGCTTGTCACAGTGATGATCATGACAAAACTTTCTGTTTTAAACAATATGGAGATAAATTATTAGTTTCGTTGTTTCTATTTTAATAATCTCTTTGTGGGGTAAAGACTGTAATATTGGAAATAGAAATAGTAACTTAAGTTAGTGATCACAAGGTCTAGATGTAAAAATTTAACAAAATAGAACTGGTATCTCATGTTTTGTAATGTTTTCAATCTATGAAAAGCAGAGCTGCAAACATTTCAATAAAATATTGGCACTGATGACTGAATAGCAATAGCATATAATATTGAGAGACTCTAAACT
The DNA here is from genome assembly GCA_017639485.1 of Pluvialis apricaria. Classification (NCBI taxonomy): domain Eukaryota; kingdom Metazoa; phylum Chordata; class Aves; order Charadriiformes; family Charadriidae; genus Pluvialis; species Pluvialis apricaria. Next base: position 16,138,899 of record CM030007.1, read on the forward strand.
AGTTTCTTAGGTTGTCCAAGTGATTGTTCTGTTGTATTTAAGGTGGTATTACAACTTTAGTTTTGTATAAAGCCATGACCTGTGTGTGTGTAAGCTTTATTAGCTGTATTTATTTGGCTGTGATTTGTTTCCCCAATAACTTAGTATTTTCAACTCCATTGGATTTTAGTTATTTTTCCAGAGCCATGGAAAAAACAGTAGGGGTAAAAAAAAAAAAAAAGGGGGGGGGGGGGGGATCATTGTGGTTTTTCAGGCTTTAGTTTTGGACTTGGTGCAACTAAATGAAAACAGTGTGCAGATCACTGAGTAGGTCAGGCTGAGGGGATACAAAGCCTTTGAAGCTTTACAGGGGTTGACCTAACAACAACTGTGGGCCCCTTTTGGGAGAGGCATTAACTCCATGAATGCCATATAAACACAGAGCTGCAAAACTCAACAGTCGCTGTTCTGTTTTGTTTTTCTGAAATAGCTATCGGAAATTTCAGCATTTTTGTTTTGTAGGCTTGAGTGCTTACTTTAAACATCCGCTTGCTCTTGTGGAGAACACCAGATTGTCACACTTTGTTTATAAACTGCTCACCAGTTTGTAGACAGGTTGAACCACTGTGCAACTTGAGCCCAAAGGTGGGGCGTATATTGAAGGCTGTCAGCTTTGGCAAATGTCGGTGCTGACTTTAACACCAGCCAGAGTTGCAGACCTGTTTGCATGTTGCAAGAGGAGTGTGTGGGTAATTTGCAACTTTACAATTACTTAATATGTGAATAAGGCTGAAAAGGAAGCAGTCATTTTGAAAATCGGTGTTGCCTTTTGCAGTTAAAAGAGGCAGGTCAATTATATTTACTTAAGTAATCTTGCAGGGTATGTATTTTGCTTTTCTTTGTATTACTTCATAGTTTCCGATGATGAGCTGGAATTAAAAAGGAGTGTGGAAAAGGCTTTAATTGACAGGTCATGAGTAAGATGAATCTTGTTTCTCAGAACTATTTTGTACTCCGGTAGATAGCATGGTCTAACTGTAAGGGCAAAAGCTACTTGTCTTGTGGACACTGAAGCTCCATCAAATGTTAAGGCTGTGCAGTTAAACTGAAAGAAGTTAGAAATGTCCAAAAGACTGCATAAGGGTTTCTTGCTGCATAGCTTCCCTTTTTGGGCCCACTGTGTATGTGTATCCCAGACAGGCTTGAGTACATGCCAAGGCTCTTTATTTTGTGGTCGGACTTTTAATCTGTTCCAGACCTTTTCAGTCAAAGAGCTCAAGTGTAACTGAAAGGGGCAGGAAAGGAAAAAAAAAAAAAAGCATGTGGGCTCTTCTGATCTAGAGTGACGGCAAATAGAGACAAGCTGCTAGCTGCTGTTGAGCTTGAAGGAGTTTTCCTTGAAATCTTAAGTTGTACGCATTGTATTGTGGTTTATGTTTTTATCATTTGAGCCAAGAAAATACAAAAATCTTATTCCTGTTACTTTCTCACTTGTGACCTGCTTAAGTCACTCCAGTAAAGAAGAAAAAAAATCTGTTTGACAGAGCTAACTTACTGAGCCTTGCATTTATTATCATGTGGAGATCCTCAACAAATATGTGCTGTGACCCTAAATAGCATGTGAATGACTCAGAAGTTTACCTTTCTGTGCTTAATATAGGTTGAAAATCCTGTTGGGTTTTTTCCCCCTAAGGATCACCATACTCTTTTCTATCACTGTGTTTTAATGTAAGGGCTTGGTTTTCACTATTTTTGACTACTAACGCTTTTAGAAGCAATCCTAGTTGACTTCATCTTCATAATGTTGAAGCTTTTCATTATTACAGTGATACGAATGTTGATTGAAAATGAAGGAGAAATTGATTTCTTCCTTGATACTCCCACTTTCACCAGTCTGAAGAACCATTGAAAACAATAAAGCTGTTGAATGGTATGTGCAAACATACTCTTCTGTTCCAGTATTTAGAAACAGAAGTTTTGAAGAGCCTTTGACCTTATTGCTTCTGAATTCCCAGCTTCCAGGGAGACAGCCATTATGCCTCCGCATGTTCCTCATCAGATGGAAGCTTTGTGTTCATCTCTATTTTCTCTAGTAGGTGTGCATATACCTCTTCTCCCCGCCCCCCCCCCCCCCCCCCCCCCCAGTAGTACTGGGAATTTTCCATTAATGTGGCTAGAAAAGAGAGAGGCGGGAGAATCAGTTTGAAGAAATTGTTTTGGGCAGACACACCTACTGACTTACTTGGTAAGGGGAATTTGGGTATTGCATTTGTGCTTTTAAATAGAAAATAAAAGGATGCAGTTAATATGGATTCTTTTCTTGGAGCAGGCTTTTAAGACTAATGCATCAGATAAGAGTCCCTGTCAGAATACCCTGCTCTGGAGTAGGCTGGGTCTAAAACCTGAGTGCTCCAAGTTGAAGATAAGAACTTTGTTCCAAGACTCAGATCTAACATCTTTGAAGTGGGCTTGAGGTCTTCAGCTACACCACTTAAATGGCAGTGAAGTCTTGTTGTGGCTCAGATGTTGATCCTCCAAGTCTATGTATTTGACTTGAGAATAGTTTTGCATTAGGAGAATTCACAAACTTTAAAATCTAGGGAAGAACTAAGTATGAGAGGAGGGTCTTCTCATGCCAAGCACGGACAATCATAAAAGATGACATGGAATCAAAGGAATGGAGATGGGAGGGGGCGTCCTTAGGGCTGGGTCAGCAGGATTCTTTGTCTAGTGGAGCATCTGGTACAAACGTGCTGTCCTACCTTCTCAGTGCCTTTGCAGGCCTTGTAGTAAGAGGCTTCAAATTACTTTTTTTTCTTTCAGAAGGTTATGTCATTAAGATAACTGGACTGTCAGGTTGAGCTTGTGTTTCGGACTGTTTTGTCTTTTACTAGCTTCTGCTATTGTCCTTTGGTCCTTCTTCACAGACCCTAACGTTTTTTCTTAAACCTTCCAGATAAGTTAATGTGTTTTCTTTATAGTCAGAGAATGTCTGGGAAGGAAGCAGGTCAGCTATACATTCTGAGGGGCTGGAGTTGGTGAAATAGAAGAACATCTGCTTTTTCTGTAAAATTAAATTTCCTAGAACCAGTTGAAGTTTGGAATCGTTCAACTTTATTGCTACAAGTTTCCAAGAATTGGCTTTTGTATCACATACCATTAAAGGGTTTTCAACTGTTATTTCAGTTTGCAGATGATAGGACTGTTTTTTGAAATGCAACTAAAAATACTTTGCCTTTTGAGGATACTTAATTTGTTAAATTCAGAGGTAGGATGGTGAACTTGAAGTGGGAAAATATCGGAAACTGGCAGTTGATTTCTGTCTCTATTTGGGTTAATGTAAGTCTTGTGTTTAAACAGTAGTACTCCATTAGAGTAGTCAGACAAGTGTGTCTGCAGGAATTGGAGTAAAATAAGATCCTGTTTCAGTTTTCTTGTTATTTTATTCCAGACTTCAGTTTTATAGGTTGTTGCTAGTGATCATACCAGTGTTATACACGCCCAGTCTTTCTCCTTCTGTTCTATCAAATGTTGGAGCCGCCATGCGGGGTATGAAGCAAAAGATGTGATTTCAGACTGAAATAATTGCCACGACTTTATTTTCATCACTCCAATTTAGAGATGATGTTAATGTTTTTTAAAGTTCTGTATGAATTTTGGATGAGGGGGAAGGCAAGGCAGGACAGTGTTTAATATCATTACGGAAAGTGCCATAGGGGCTCTGTGTACTGTAGCTGCTTGAACTACACAAGTAGGAAAAGGAACAAAAGTGTTGATAAATACAGGACTATGGAGAATACACATCAGGATTTTCTGCTTCCTTTTTTTGTAATGTAAGAACATTGCACCTTTGAAACAATGAAAAGGGCTTGTTCAGAAATACTGAAGTAAAATGCATCTGTAGATTTCATTGAAACATATATTTATCACTTCCATTAAAAAAACCCAACCAACCACACAACAAACTTGAAATGCACTTAAAAGCTTAAGCTGCAGAGCATCTGCTAATTTTTAAGTATCAGAAATTAAAAGGAAGTATTCCATAGTGTTGCTTTCTTATTCCTTACCTCACACTTTGTTTAATATGTATTTCTTCAAATTAGTTTGTAGGAGCCTTGCCAGAGGTAGATTTGTGGACAAGACAGAACTAGAACCCTGGACTGGAAAACTTTTTTTTGTCTGGTCAAAAAAACCCCAGACCTTATGTCTGGGCACAGTGGCATTTCAGATTTTGTAAGTTCCAGATCTGCCTTCCATTTTTGTATAAAAGCAGAGCATGAGCCACAGTTGGTTTTTATGTACAAATGCAATGCTATATCCTCTTTGCATGCTCTCTAAAACAAAAGTGGATTTGACTCATCTGTAAGGTCTGTTGGTATCAGATTTTTCACTTCCCTGTCTCTGTTTTTCCAGAACAGTTTCAGGAGATCACTCAGGATGGGGAAAAGACTTGTGTATTTTGGTATGTGTGTCAGAGAATGTGCACAGATGGAGCAGCATCAGTTTTCAGTGAACTAGCAACTTGTGGCAAAGTGAGCTCGTTGTGAATCTGCAGAGGCAGATGAAATTTCACTGGTAAGCATCCCTTTGTAATAGGGGATGCTGCCCTTATAGTGGTGACAATAAATGGTTACTAGTTGTTCATCATTGTACCAGAAAGTGAAATCTTTTGTTTGAAAGCAGGATTTATTTAGAGCACTTTACTGAACAGAGTTCACTGAAGAAATTGTTAAATCTGTCCACAAGTATTGTGTAAGAATGCAGTTAGCTAATTTATGTATCATATGTGTATAGTAATAAATATGGGGCAAAAAAACTCCACTTTTATGAAGGATTTGTCAGGGCAGTGAGTTTATGTAAGTTTATACCTGGTTAGGGTTTTGGTTTATTTTCAGAATAACTTAATTCTGTTTGAGAAAGGAGATTTGTTGGTAATGGTGTCTTTATGCCAGTAAAAATAATGTGTACTTCCAGTGTTGTGCTAGAACAGCTGTGACAGTGAAAGAAAATTGCACTCCTAATAGGGCCATTTTTTCCACCATATCCTTCTAATACCACAGTTTGAATGTCTCTTTTAATGAGCATACTATGTTAAAAATTGAAGGTACATCGTTTTGAACACACCATTCATTATCTGTAATCTAAACGTACACACACACAATAATTATATACTCTATATCTAATCATATATAATCTAAAATTCAAAGAAGCGTCTGTTTTTTCTCCTTGAATTCAATCATGTTGAAACATGAGTTCAGTTTCTCATATACAGAAAACAATTTTGCTCTGTTTCTTGACAGTATGCTGTTGATTTTTTTTTTAATTACAGTTGGTTTTACTGGATTTTGTAATTCTTGTTTAATCATTTCTAATGGTCTTATGACAGAGATTAAAAAAATGCAGATGTGCACATGCGTATATACACAGGGTTTATTACCCTCAAAGAAATTGAAGGAAACCTGCATTTAAAAAAAATAATAAATTTCCATGTTATTTTATAAGAAGTTATACAGAAGCTTGTCTTTTCACCTAAGTAACCCAGGAATTATGTGGTGATTAAGCAGTGAAACTGTTTGCAGCTGGTAACCTTATGTAGACTCTGCTGATTAAACTTTGGGCTAAAATGAGGACTAGCTTTCATTAAATGTATTTTGCCAGATATTTGGTGGACAGACATGGGGCCTTGATGAGCTCAGTCCTGCATTTTCTGTAGTCTTCAGTGTTTCATGCATGCACTTTAAACTTAAATGACTTTAGTTGAGGTTTCTTCTCGTAATCTGTCCTATGCAATGTGTCCTACATAGTTCTTCTGTAATACTAATACTTAGACTGTCAGTTTCATTCTGTATGAAGATTTAAAAATAAAGTCAAATATTTTAAAAATTATTTACACTTTCAAAATTAAAATTAATTTCTTTTTAAAGAATGGAAAATGTTTGGTTTTATATGCATGCACTGAGCAGAAGTTTTTTACAACTATTCATGTTACTGCTGAATCTCATTTATATTTGCTTTTCTGGCTGGCCAGAATATTTCAGTTCTTCTGAAACCAGCATACATTGAGTGAAGGTGCTTTATAAATAAATGTTGGCTTCTGTGGGGTAAGAAAAGTTAGATCCATGAACAATTGCAACAGCATTTTACTCCAGTTTAGTTTCCAGTGTGTTAAGAGTCTGTGGATGCTATTGAGTCTTTGTGGTGGTTAATCAATCCAGCTGTTGCACCTCTGCATTTTAGGATACAGAAAAACTCTTCAAAACAATGGCAGCTTTATCAACGAAAACAAAGAAATTTATATTGTTTTAATCAACAGGTGGTGTAGTGATAGAAGAACAAAAAGAAAAATACTAATTTATTTGAACACAAGTAATTGATAAATGCAAAATAATCAATCTGCAGTTTGGGCAGCTTCTGTAATGCTATTTTCATTGTATGTGTCTTGTTTTAACCAAGAGTCCAGATCAGGAGTGTGTGAATGTTTCTTTTTACCTGACTAAGACACTAAGATTTATTTGTACACTTAAGACAGCAAAATGAGCCTGGGTGACAGACAGTTTCAGGTTTCCCTGTTACTCTAAGCTCCAGGATTCTCAGATTAATCGGAGACTGAAAACAATGGAACATCTTATTGTGCTGATTTTTAGGTTGTTTTATAACAGCAACCTTATGAAACAGCAGCTGGGATTTCCTTAAAGTAATATATCAATGCATTATAAAGAATGTAATCCAGAAACATGACTTGTATCCTGATTAAACAACAAATTGTACCAAGTCTCTAAAAAAGCTACTTGGAACAAGTTTTTATTACTTCCGAGACTCATTCTTTTGAATCCTGCTGGTAATTTTTTTTTTTCTTCACAGCTCTTTTCAATTTAATCAAAGAGGATTTTTGTCTTTGTGGCAGTGCTGCAAACTTGCACCATTCAAAAACCTGGCCATAGCCAAAAATGATGCACGAAAACTGTCTAGTTTCCAAATGAAGCTGAAGGGGGCAAGTACTCTTTTTCAGTTCCCTCAATGAAAACATTGATTCTTATTATTAAGAACAGTAAGTTGTAGTATGCTCGGATCCTGAGCTTTTGTTGTTGTTGTTTGTTCAAATAAATACACTTTTAAATTTGTAGATTAAAATTAGTTTTAGTTTTGAATGGTGAAATAAATACAAAAGAAAAAATATCAAACATTCAGCTGTGTCTATTAATTATTAAGGGTGCTCTACAGCAATCTTTGCCTGTGATTCCGCATAGTGGAAAGGGACTGCGTTACTGCAAACCTTCAGTGCCCTGGGATGTCTGATTTAAATTGGCATAGATCTTGGGAGAGAATTAGCCTTTTATGTTTGAGTTGCTAACAATCTGCTGGCCTTTTCTCTCTAGCACCAATGACTGGTAATTGTTTCTCGGTTTGTTTGAGGGGTTTTGGGGGGGGGGGGGGGGGGGGCGTGTTTGGTTTTGGGTTTTTTTTCCTCCATTAATGATGTAGATGGCAGTCTAAACTTTTTTCAGTAACTGTCAAGTATTATCTGCTACAGTACAGAACAGGCATTTTGCTGTTGAGTTTTGACAGTAGAACATTTAACGTGTAACATTTGAGGACCACTAATTCTGTGTTCTCAAAAGCATATTGCAGCTATTACAATTGACTGTATTCTGCAGATTGTGAAGCTAAGCCATTTTATAGGACGGCAAGATCTTTTTTTTTTATTGTCTTAAGTTGCCCGTGTTTTTTAACTTGTCTGCCCCTCCTCCTCCTCCCTCAAATCCCCCTCTTCTAGAAACAAAGACTTGTTTGTTCCTTCTCTGCCTGTGAGGTCTTTGCAGCCTCCACTGTGTGGGTGCAGAGCACCTTATTTAAATGCTTTCCATACCCATGGAAGGTAAGGAACAGGATGCATCAGAAAACTGCTAAGTCCTAATAAATAAATGAAGCTCTTTGCCTTTGAATTCCAAAGTACTTTCAAAAAAAGCTCTGTGTCAGGGTCATCACAAACCCATGAGGTGTGGAAGAAATAAAATGTGCTTATCTGAGATCACATTGATAAGCATATTCTTTAGAGTGCAGATTTCTGCAGTCGTGTCCTTGGTAAGTAATGGAGAATTGAGAATTTAAAAAAAACTCAAACCACAAAACAAACAGGAAAAACTAAACCAACAACAACAAAAAAACTTGAAAACCCTCTGTTTTTTTCCTGTCATTTGAAACAAGATGGGTTTTCCCTCTTTTCATTGAGTTGGAAATTACAGAAAATTACATTCTTCTTTCTGTTTCCCTTGAAGATAGCACACTTGTGTAATCAGCCAAGATAGCTAAAAATCATTCAGTGTTATTACTGCTGTTTTTTTCCCACTGGTTCTTCGCTTGGGCATGTTATTAAGTCAGTAAAATTCAGTTAGCAGTATCTTCTTTTAATGTCCAAACTTTTAGTTTAATTTCACAGTTAAAAAGAGTTCTCTTACACAAAAAACATCTCCATGTTCTGTTCTGAGGACAGTTTAAAGTCTTGTCAATTTGAAGTCTTTTGCACTTGCATTCTTGAAATAATAAAATGCTCAGAAAAATCTTTTTAATGGATATCTAAATAAAAATTTAGAAACTAGATTTTTATGTTCAGTTTCTGAAGAGCTGCCAAATCATACAATTAAATTTTCCCCCAATATTTATTGATTAATATTAAGGATACACTGAAGTGTCAATATCTTATTATATTCCTGATTAAGATACACTTTACTTACACACATTACTTTCAAAATGGACATTAGAAGGTATTTCGGGGATCTAGGATGAGGAAATAAAATGAAAAACAACAGACAAACACTATTTGTTTCTTACGGTTTTAATTGCAAAGTCAGTAGATATGAAGAATGGAGCAAACTGTGATCAGAGAGAACTGGAATAATACAAACAGCTGTCAGAAAGATACAGGTATATAAAATACGAAGAACTTGGCATGAGAAGGAAATTACTTCCGAAACTGCATGTTAGTGGGAAAGAGACCTAGGGAAGTAATACTTGTATGGTGCATGCAGGAAAAACAAACTCATAATATGTGAAGGGATATTAGTGATATTGCGCTTAAGTGTTTAACTGAGGTTAGAAACTCTTAGATTCTCATGAGGTTATCTGTAACATGACTTGGCTGTGAAGTGCATGAGGCAGGGACTCTGAAACCGTGATTCTGTAATTGGAGACTAGACCATATAGGCGGCCTTTTTAACCAAAAGAAAATTGACATTCTTTGGCTTTGAGTACTTAATTTTTACAAGCTAGATAGTTTGCTTTTGACTTAGATGTGCTTATTTCAGGTGACTGCAATTTTCTAACCTTTGTCCCTCTTTACTTTCCACTGTAATTGGCCCTCCATCATGTTTAATAACAGGGTTTGAATCCTGGAACTTCTGAAGGGTAGCACAGATCTCTGCTTGAGTTGCAGAATTAGCTAACAGCAAGAGAAGGCTGTTTTCTGTTATCCTCTACTAACCCCTTCATTGTCTGCCTTTAAGGTGAAAGAGGGTAAGATATAAAAAGCAAAAGGCATGGGCCTGGTTCCAGAATTGATGGGTTTCTGGGTAAAAAGAGAGAAAAGAGGAGATCTGTTCCCCGGTCCAGCAGTGTTGTGTCCAGCTTGTCCAGAGCTGCTAGGTGGGCTGCCTTTCTTTTGCATTGCTCTCTCTAGCTTCAGATTCACCCTAATTTGATAAATGTCGGTAGTCTAATTGCTGTCAGTCTTGCAGCAGAGATTGCCCACTGGAGGTCCTGGAGCTTGTAATTACAGTTCACTGCTCACATCCTTGCAGGACATCTGTTGGTGCTGTTGAAACTTTTGCTTAACAGTTTCTGGTGTCTTGGGGCATATGAACCTTCTGTGTGTGTTCAGCAGACGAGCAAGCTGTCCTGTCTCTTCTTATTGCTGGCCTGGAGACCACAGCTCGTATGGCAAAACAGGTTGGCTCATCCTGGTCACCTTCTTCCTGAAGTTCAGTTTTGATGGTGAAGTGGTGCTGGATGTCTTGTAAGATCAACTGCTTGATTTTTAAGTTTTAATCCACAGCAGTGTCATCTTCCCACTATTTTTTTTCCCCTGCTGGGTCAGGGTGGGGCTTGCAGGTTGGAGTTGAACCTCTAGCCCTTTGTGTTCACTCTGTTGTTTCTGCTTGGTACTGGGATTTAATTTCTGTTCCTGCCTCACCTGGTCACTTACCTTTATGGGAAGTTTTATCTTATTTGTGATCAGGTGTATGAAGCTCTCTCACAAGCAACTACATAAAAGATCATTTCAAATTACTTCAAGCTATTTGACGCTTCATTTTATTTTGATTTGACTCGTGAAAATGTGACCCACCTGTCCATTATAGACTACTGTCCATTATAGACTACTTACTTTGTGCTGGATCTATGGAATAGTTGAAAGGGTAGACTAGAAAGTTGAGTCTGTAACTGGTTTTGAACTTTTTTTTTTCTTTTCTGTTCGCACTCCAGTGAGCATATGGCATTGCTTCTTCATATGTTACCTCTCAATGGAAAGATGAGCTGTGGTAGGGGGAAAAGGGACCAAGGCTGTGAAACAACAGCCACTTTTACTGCTGTTATGAGATAAATATATTTAGGCTTTCTTGGAACAGAAGAGAAGCACTACTGCACCTAAAGTTGAACACTCAAAAGACAGTGGAGACTTAAGGGCTTTTCAGACAAAAGATGATACAGATTCTTTATGCGACAGTTCTCCTTTCTTATGATGCTTAGAAGTGTTAGTGTTCCAGGAATCCTCTATATATGATGAAAACATTAATTCAAACAAGTACAACAGATGGTTTTCTTTGTACCAAATCAGCCTGTCATCCTAAAAGAAGCTCACTCCCTTTCTTTCATCTTAGTTCCCATAAACCATAATCCTCATTCCTAGAAAAAAAATAAATCCATACCACTCTCCCATCACTGCTTCGGCAAATGCATTCTGCAGCATGTCGTGCATGTTAACAGATTCAGGCTGGTCCAGACAACAGGATGAGGAAAGCTAATTCCAAAACTGAAAGCCTATGAAAGTAGTGCCTTTGTAATACATTCAGCTTTTCCCGGCCCTCTGTTTCACTGTGGGAACTCCAGTGCCTCAGTTGATTTCAACGATACTGGTCTTGTGTCGGGGAAAAATCAGGCCTGTTAAGTAAATGCATCCCAGTCACGTGTTATTTTATAAAATAAAATTGTCTTAGGTCTTGCTTTTATGGGGGAAAGGAAGATGGCTTCTCACTGTTCATTAGGCATACAAGATGGCACTCGTTCTTCTCCACACCCCAGAAAAGATGCATCACATACTTCTGTGTAACTTACTGTAAAAGAAAACTAAGCACTGGCAAAATGTTTCCTATGATGATGGCAATATTTTTGGCTGTACAATTCATTTGCCACTTCTGTACCAGCTCTGATTTTGCATGTCAAGATGCATTAAATGGAGTCTGTAACACGCAAAACTTGATGTGACAAGGATGTGAATGATTGTTGCATGACCTGCACTGCGTTGGGAAGAATAGTGGCCTTTAACCAAATGTAGTTTGGTATAAGTGGGATAATCTGTTTTGTCATTGTGTGTTCTCAAGTTTAATGATTCTGAGATTTCACATGAATAAAAAAAAGTGAAGACAGATCTTTCTAATTAAACTTGAAATATTTTACTATCACTTTTGAATTTTTCACCAACTTACACATTTAACTGTTTTCAGAAGCTTTTAGAATGAGTATGTACTCTTAAACATGAGACTGTTGCATTGATTTCACAGGAATAACACATGTGAGCATACATTTTACACTCTGAATGTCAGTGTAGCTGCATGTTTTGTACTGTCATGGCTTGTAATTTAATTTTATAAAATTTTTAATACATGCCTTCTAAGGATAATACTTTCCTAGCATGTATTTGTTTGAATTTCATTTTTAAATGTTTATTGTTTTGGTTTCTTAGCCATGAATCAGCGAATCAGCCAAAGTGCTCCAGTGAAACAGCCACCCCCTCTGGCTCCTCAGAGTCCCCAAGGTGGTGTGATGGGTGGGAGTAGCTCCAATCAGCAACAACAGATGAGACTTCAGCAGCTACAGATGGAGAAGGAAAGGCTGAGACTGAAGCATCAAGAACTGCTTCGGCAGGTGAGGCCACAGGTTAGACACCTACTTCCACTATTTCTTTTGTATGTTATGTTTTGTTTTGGCTAAGTCATTGTGTCAGGCTTAAAGACTGGTGACTGTACAAAAAGCTTTGAGATCTAAAAAGGTCTGAATTTATTTTGTTACCGATATCAGCTTAATAGTGAAAGTGTCTGACATACAGACTGAAGGATTTTGCTTTCCTCCCTCATTCCTCTCCCTAACAAAACTCTCCAAGAACAGGCTTCTTTACTATTAGGATGACATCATGCACCGTTGATCTGATTGGATATTCCTCTTGAGGGTATCTTTCATATTCATTGAGTTCTGAGTCATACAGAAAGATGAGAAGTTGGTTCCCACAGCTGCTTTAGTTCTCCCTTTTAAGTGGAGGAAAGTCTTTCACTTTCAGAACCTGTCACATAGTCTGTAGGATTTCAAAGTACTTTATAATAAGCTTAATTGAGGAGACACCTTGTTGCTAAAATCTTAACTGTTAAACAGTGGAGTGGAACATGGAACAACTGAATCACTCGTGCTGCATTTTGGACCTGTGGTTTTCTTATGCTGAAGAATTTCAAACTTCATAATTAGCCTGCAAGCTATTCCTTTCAGTATTTTTCTACTCTATGAATATAGCTGTAGCAAATGTAGGACTGGACGTTGGAATCTCTGGATTTTGAATTCGAGCTTGACTTCCACTTGACTTTAAGCCTTCTACTTCGATTGTTCTACCTGAATGTTTTAAGAGTTACTACCATCTGTGCTAGATACTGAGGATATTCCTTGTTTTTTGACACTGTCAGAGAAAGCACTAATTGTTTCTTTGAGGAAAACCTTCTAAAAATCTTACCTTATTCCCTTTTCACTTTGGGTGATGGGCCTTGTATCAGTAGAGGATAATATCTTAATGTCCTCAAAGACAGCTTTTCTCTTTCTTCATCACCTGCAGTATTCTGTCCTGGAATCTGACTCCCGTTACCCCCTTTGTAGTCAAGGCCTGTTTTGTAGGAAGCTTCAGCATCTCTTGGTGTAAGATGGGTCATCTTTACAGCCGTTACTTTTTATAGTGCTCTAGGTAAGAATACATTGCAAAGGTGGCAACAGGACTTTCTCTCTGCTTAAGCACCTGGGCTTCTGCTGTTCCTGCTTTGCTATTAATCCACCAACAAACATTTTACCCTGTGCTAGCATGCTTCTAGATAGGCCTTCTAATTGTCTTCTTGCCTCAGTTGTCATTGAGAACGTGACTAACTTTGGACCAGGTGACAGCCAGTGCCCTTCATGTTGTTCTCCCTGGTCGTTAAGCTTATCTGTCAAATATGCATCCTTGGTAAATCTGTGAGTCTTGTTTCACTGTGTCATGATTTTTGTAGTTTTTTAACTCCCTTATCCTGTCTCATCTGGCCTGTCTTGGGGGCTTGATACTACAAGATGGTATTTATAAGACAGCCTGCATAAGCAAACCATGCAGCTAAAGTAATTTTTATCCATCTTATTTTTACTCTTAGGCATTGCGGAATATCAATCCCAGCACAGCAAATTCTCCAAAACATCAGGTAGGCTCTTAACTGATGTTTCAGCATAATTAGAAAAATGAAAGCATTAAATTAGGCTAGCAGAGGAACTTTTTGCTATATAAAGGCATTCTAAAAAAGAAAAAGAAAAAAACAAAAAAACAAACACCAAAAAACCCCACCACCAACCAAAAACACCCAAGCTCTGCTGTACACATTTTTGAACCACTTCTCTGGTCACGACCCCAACGTTGTTTTTAAAAGTGCTGCATTACCACAACTTTATATCAATTTTTAAAAGCAAGTGAGGAATTCATTGCACGTTTTTCTGCATTGAAAACAACCTTCTTGTTTAGCATTCTTGAGGATACTGCTGTTCCAATCCTGATGTCATCAAGATGTGTATTTAAAGCAAACCTCTCATTATATCTAAGGTAGTAGTTTGTGACAAAATTTTAAGTACTGTTCATATGAATGTTCTTACCAGTTTGTTTAAACAGGTATGATCTTAAAGGAGGATATCTGTAATCAGTTAATAAAAAGTCACTTGAAATATTTATGATTTTTAAGCGTGTACAGTGTAACAGAATTATTTAATAGATGAGTCTAACAAAATAATTGCTATGGGGGTATTATATGTAACTATTCCATTTTGACATTTAACAGGCTCCTGCACAAATACATTTTCTGTATAGGAAGGAACAATTCTGAAAAGCCTCCCAAGCTCGGACCAAAAGAAAATTGGTCAAAATGTGAAGCATAGTAAACAGTTTAATGCAGACTTCTTTTAGGCTCTTAAGAAGTTGAATATGGAATGAATCTCTGAAAGGGTGGATTTATGGATATATTCAGAGTGCTTCTTGTTTGCTATTGCTAACGGTATTCTTAATCTACCGGTTCTTAAGACAATATTTATATTGGCTTGTATTGTACTTTGTTTTTCTAAGAAAAACACTATGTGCACTAGGCAAGAAAAACAGAATAAAAGAAAGTACCCTGTGTTTGGAAGCCATGCGTACTGGTGTACCATTGCATTTTGAAGAGCACCACAAAATTTGTACGTAACTAGTTCTTCTGAGAAGATCATCTTCGAAATAGAAACCTCTGACCTTAGAGACAGTACTGACACCCTGGAAAAATACTTTCTTGTTTAGCAGTATCAGTGCAGTTCTAAAACAGAAGCATTTTAATTAAGACTTAATTACTTAATTCATTTACAGATCATTAACCACATAATGATCTCGTCAATCAATATTAGATCCTGTTATGAAGGAGGATAAAAAAAATTCCTTGAGAATTGCTGGTATACAAGGGAATAAACAGAGAAGCACGCTTCTCCATACCAGTTGGAAACACCTTATCTTTTGCCACAATTAGGTCATTCAGAAGGGATGTTTTTCTTACTGAATGCCAAAAGTGTATTCCTGTATGCCTGAAGCCCTGTCATGCAATTGTTTGCTCTTCCACATTAACTTCTTCCTGTTGCCAGCTCAGAAATATACAGCAAATGGAGAACTTTGGGATCAGTTTCATACCTACTAAGATAAGATTTTTGGAACTTCTTGAAATTCTGGCTTAAAACACTAAAAAGCTGAAAAAGCTCAAAGGGACCTTATTGATAGTTCATTACATGTACATGTGGTGGTCACTCTGCTTTGTTTGGAATGGGAACTGATGAAAGGATTTATGCAAAAATCAGAATTCCAGTTACATTTAGACTGCCTTTGTACCAGACTCACCTGCCTGGGATCAGTTTTATTAGTCTGCATTTGCTAATGAGTCAAGCTGTGTTTGAGTGATCTGGCAATCATGTCAACTTAAAAGTTCTATAATATTAGATTATTCATGTTATATCATCTAAATGTGTTTTCTGTGTTTTCATGTGTCACTTCAGAAATGTAGTGAGCAGCCACATGTGGAAGAAGGTGCTTAGAGAACTCCTTCTGGAAATTGTTGTCTAAATGCTTCTTGAGGCCTTGTACTATAGATGCAATGTTGTCTGTCTTCTTCAGTGATGATGTTATTGAAGTCCCAATCTGTACATCCTGTCAGGTCATAGTCAAGCTAGTGAATCGTAGAAAGAATGAACGTTTCTTCGGTCAATGTTTTCTTTTTGACAGATTCTTTTTTCCTTTATGAATAAAATTAATGAAGCTTAGAGGAATTATCTGTTTTCATGATGATAAAGCTGTGCTTGGGGAAAGAACAATAGCTGCTTATGCTAAATTTTAGGTGTTCTTTTAAGGAATACTGAAAATAAAATCTTCAAATGTTCTGTGTTCTTAATTCTGGGAAGACTAAGTCTATTTCAGAGGATTGTCAAGGTCTTCCTTTTGTAAAGAAATTATACTACACCAGCATTCTTGAAACTTGCCTCTAATGAAGTATCTCTTTTGTACGGATAAAAAATCCTGAGAAGTGTTCCTTTACTTGTAACTGGGTCTCTGAGCTTTCTTTAATCACAGAATCAGAGAGGTTGAAAGGGATTGTCTAGTCCAACATCCTGCATCCAGCCCAACCTCGTCTTCCTTCTTGATATTTTTATCCACAATCTGGATACAGTGCCATGGTTGTATTGATATCTTTGGTCAGGTTTTTCTTTGGTCAGGTTTTTCTGGTACTGGATGAACATTGTGTTCTTGCCAGTTTTTATCGCTTTGCCCTGATACTGTAGTATCCCGTAGTGACACTAACACTCAAGATGTTATGTATGGAGGCCTTAGTACTAAAATACCCCCTAGAAAGATTAAACAATTGCTCAGCTTCATCTTTTGTAGCAAGTACTGTAAAAGACTTTTTGTTTGAATGAGCATGTATTTTATTGTACTTCTAAAAACGTTGAAGTCAAAGGTATTTGAAGGAAAAATTATAACTTCCATATTTACTGTGCATAAACAAGAGCTATTGATACATCAGGGAATTTGAACAAACACCAAGCATCTGACCAGTTACTACGTTCATCATCATCAATTATCTGTGAACACCTTAAAGATGCCTACCTGTCTTAGGTAAGAGATTGGGAGACTTGACTTTCTCTCCATCCCCAGTAGCTCTCCTTCCGTTTTCCTGCAATTAGCATCCGGTTGTCAACCATGTCTCACCTAAAGTAGCTGTCAGTCAACTTTTATATATATCATAAAATTGGCTAAATGTTAGGTAACGGATTTCTTGCCTTCCAGTATATGATGGAAAGAGAGGCAAATAATGTTGAGGAACCGATGGTGTTGTTCTTGGATGTTGTGCAAACTACTTTCTTGTGCTAGGACTGGAAGATTTCTTACTTGTCTGCTGCTAATATTAGGGTATTTGCTAGTAAGATCAGCATACTACAGGGCTGTTCTCATGATTGGTTCTTCTTTCTTGGTAGTTCTGCATACCTGGAATGTGCTCTCTCTCTTCATGGTCTCCATTCTTTTGTCCTTCTTATTTTGTGAAGTACCTCTCATATTCTCTGGCCTGTTGCACTGGACTTATTTCTTATCAACGTTTGTTTCCCATCGTTCCTTAAAAGCTCATTTTAGCTGCTGTTTGGCACTTTTCATGAGCTTAGCCCATGATATTTCCGGTGTTTCCAGGAAAGTATTAATGTCCTAGGACACTATTATAATTTTTCAATAAAAGATTTTTTGAGTCAGTTTGTATGTACACCAATACAAAGCTGTGTTACTGTCAGATTTGTGACATTTTCTAGAAATTAAGGAAGGCATCATTAAAAACAAGCCCAATCTGGAATTCTGTACTCTTGAACTTCCATGATGTTAGTGAAGCTGGAAGTTTTACTGAAGACTAAGAGTTTGGTTTTTTTTTTTCCTCTTCCCTGTAATATGTCTTTAAATAAAAAGGTGTACTTGTGTTCAAATCTTAGTGGAAATGGCAGGCAATAGTTACTTTAGTTTCTTAGTGAATCCCAAACAGCGTTGTCCCTTGACTCTTTTGTTTCCCATCCCTCTATGTGTTATCTGAAGCTGACTTAGATTAACAAGCTAAATTACTTGTCTTGGTTTCATCAAGGGTGTTTGTGTTTGGGGGGTGGCTTGGTGTTTGGGTTTTGGGTGGTTTTCTTTGTTGGTGGGGTTCTTTTTGGTTTACGTTTTTCTGTTTTGGGGTTTTTTTTTGGTTTTGTTTTGTTTTTTTTAACAGATCAGGTACTGAAGCCAGACATTTGGTCTTTGAACATGGCTTTCTTCACCAGTGAAGGTATCACCACTGGTATACAGAAACTTTTTTGAAAATTATGTTTACAAGATGCAGGAAGAAAATAATAGGTCACTTGAAGCAAATTCATAGCTGTATTGTGTCCCTTGGTTTTAATTTGCCTGATTGCTTGATATTTGATAGGGAAAACAGGCTGTGATATGCCTTATTCTGAAGAGATCTATTATGTGAAAAGTTTTGAGGAGAGCTAACTAAGACTCAGTGAAGAGTCTTTCCAACAAAGCTTTTTTCCTGTTAAAATTTTTGCTTCTGATTGAACTTTTATTAATCAATAGTGACAAATAATACCTGGAACTTCTCATTTTAGTGGAAGTAAATATTGTATCCCTCCTTTTTTTGTTTTACTCACTTAATAGCTCTTTATTAATACTAAGGTTTGCTTTGTCCATTGTGGCTTAAGTTTTCTGTTAGATGTTTGTTTTGTGCAAAGAACAGAAATGGTTTCTGATTTCTTACTCTGCAAAATCAATAAAAAAATATTACTGGAGAACTGTCACGCAGATAAGGGAGCTGAGCGGCATGTACAATATCCTAAGTAACTGAAAGATTTTAAGTAGGGATTTCAAGTAGGCAGAAATCAATTTTGTATGTGTTTATCTCAGTTGTCATTGAACTGTTGATATGTTATTGTTAGCATGAATATTTTACTTCGTTAGGTAACAAACCGTTCTTATTCATTGGACTACCTTCCAAAAAGCTTTGTAATTAACGAACTGACTTCTTTATTCTGTGGCAGTAAATTCAGCATGTAATAACAAGTTGTAGCTTATTGCCTCTATATAGGCATGTGTTTCTAGGAAAGCACTTGTATTTTAGGTAGCTAAAGGATAGTTCAGATAATCTGTCAAGTACCCATCGTTTCACAGAGCTTTGTTAGAGCATACCACGAGGCTTACAGGTAAGGCAGCACACCTGTGCAGTGCCATGACTTTAGAAATTAATTCAGAAGAAGACTTAACCAGCTCTCTAGAACCATCCTAAACTGGAGCTGAAGACTGCAGCTGAGCTGTTGTGTGATATTTTTTAAGCAAAATATTTGCTTCTTAATAAAATGACTTCTGAGAGGTCTGGTAGACATGCTCTGGCAAACTGAACTGCAGCGGTTTAAGACATTAACTCAGCTGTCTGCCAGAGATTGCCTTAATAATAAGGCAGCAGAACAGGATGTGTCTAACATTGTTTTTTCATAATCTAGTAGCTGAAGCATTGGTGTGGCTACAGGTGTAGAACCACAGGGATTAAGAGTTCAAGGCACACATCTTCCTCTGGCATGACTAGCAAACTCTTCTTCTTCTAAACACTGTTAAATAAAATGGAAAGTTTTGTCAAAGCATCAAGAATTTCAGCTTGGAGTTGGATGTCCTGTAGAAATTACGGAGATGTTCCTTGACCTAATTATTACTTAAGTCTTTGGTATTTCTGATGAGCAGTACACTAAGGTACTACTTTAAAGACTGCCTAGAAAATGCAAGCATGATTGGACATAAATGGGCAAGCATTCTTGAAAGGGAGTCCTGTGTGACTGGATTTGGAGGCGTAAGTGTATGTTGGCTGCCATCAAAATATACAAAATGTGGAGTTCAGCTAGTTTCACTGCAAAAGCAACATTGCTGTTGTTCAGCCATCTTGGGAACCAGGCGCTTTAAATGTTCTTCGGCTTGTGAAATAGTATAGCTTCATTCCGTATTGAAAACCATAGATCTAAGTGAAACTTTATTAGTTTGGGTGGCAAGAGTTGTACAATTTGGGTTTCATACTTTCTGTTGGTTTAAGTGGGGAAACGCTGAGCATTAATAGCTAGAAGCTACACAGTAGGAAAGATACTTGTAACTTGAAAATTCAGAAGCTCTGATTCCACTTGCAGTACCTAAACTTTACAGATTAACAAAATAATTTCATTGCTTGCTTGTGAATGTAGATCTTTATGGAGAAGCACCCTGTCTAAAAGTCTATAGAGTAAATCAGATCTGCATTCGTTGCCTTTGTCTGTTTTTTTTTTTATGCCCCTAATTGCTTCAGGACACATCTTGTGTCTTTATAGGAGTCGTAGCTCAGTGCAGTGGGTTTCCTGGAGTCACTGGTGCTGCTTGCAGTTGCAAAACTTAATCACAGAAGTACTAAAGTGCTAAAGACTAAGTGCTAAAGCAATCGGTCAGCAGAAGATAGGAGTCATGTTGACCTGAGTACGAGATGGCCATGAATAACAGCTTTTGCTAGAAGCAAACAAAAATTGGTAGAGGGAGGCCATCCAGCTCTGCATGGCCTTTGTCACTGCTGGCTCCTGCTGCGACCTACCTGCCTTACTGGTGCTCTGGGACGGCTCGGCTGGGCAGGGGCAGTCCTGGAGCCGCGGGCAGATGGACAGCAAGAGGAGGGTGAAGCAGTGGCACAGCAAAGGACTGCAAAACCAGACAAGAAGCCAGACTTTATTTACAAATGTCTGTTCCAATTTATGGCACCTTATCTGTGCTTACAATGCTCTGCATAGCATTGAGTTCTTTGCCAAGTGTATACGATACAATTAATTATCCCTCTATCAGTATCACCTCTTAAATTAATTTTTCTGGTTTTCACGATTGCAACACTGAATGATTTATGTTTCCCCCTTACTCTTCAGCAATTGCATAACTCCTCATTGCTGAATTCATTTGTCCGTGTGTTTTCCCCGTTTCTTTTGTACATATGCTGTAACTTTGTGGCCCTCAAACAAGAACATAAATACTTAATCTGAAGAAATAACTGGTGCTGTAAGTCTGCCTGTAAGTGTCACGGTCCTCTCTTTCCCTTAGCGCTTCTCTCCCATCCCAGTGAAGCCTGTGGGTTGTTTGATAGTCGAGCAGTGTTTGGGGGCAGAAATGTTACAGTTGGCCCTTTTAAAGTAAATTTACCAAAAAAACCCCGATTATAAGGATATATCAATTCAAGTTGAGTAGTGTATCATATGTTTAATACAGTAAGAATATGATAGGGGAGTTGCACGAGGGAGCCTTTTACCTTTCCTCAAAAACACAATGAAAATAAAAATAAAAATGTGCTGAAAAGAGTAATTTTACAAAGTTAATTTGGACATGGTGTGAATGACCTGCAACTTCATGTAAAACTTAATCTGTATGCAGTTATGAACAAAAAAATGGATCAGGTCAGCCAGATAAACTATACAATGCTGACCTTTTTTTTAAAATTACTTTGCTTAAGAAGATGACAGATCATTTTGGTCTTTATGTAATAACCAAAATTCAGCTTTTGTGTTAACAATAGGAATGCTAAGCTTTTATTTTCCCAGAGGTACTTAAAAAAAAAAAAAAGTTTTACATACTTACAGAAATAAGATGAGATCAAGTTATAGAAATCTAAGCCAGGATTTTGTCATGGTTTTATTTTTGCCTCTAGACTTTAAGTACTTCTAATAAAGGATATATTTTAAAGCATGAACTAAAAGCCTAGAGTTCACATTGCTCCGTTTGGAGCTGGGAGAGGCTTGTACACTCCCATGCATTCTTTCAGTATAGAAAACATATAACTTTTTTTATTGAAAATCAGTTTTATAAATTTATAAAAAGACCGTTCTTCAGGCAACGCAACTTTAGCTTCCATTACCTGCACCTTTTAGGAAAAGTAGTCTAAATACAGTCTTTGGGGCTTGTAGAAAACTTTGCTTATCTTACGGAATCATTAAATACTGCTCTGTATTTGTTTCTGAATAGCTCGTCTTTTTTGGTAATTCCTTTCTCTTTCAGACTCCCAGATTGACATAAATTTATTACTTGAATGCGTAATGGAATAACATTCTTTCTAGGCGGAAGTGCTGCAGTTCTGTCTCCTGAAAAAGTAGCAGTAATGATACTTATAAATAGTGAAAAGTAGTTGTAGTTTTGCACTTTCAGCCATGTTGTTGTTGGAACAAGGATAAAAGTAGTACCAATATTTAAAATACTTATTTCACTATGTTGTATGTGCCAAAGAATAGGCAAAATACAGTTCTCTCCCCTGTTCTAATACATCTCTTCTTAGTGGGTCTTCAGTGAAATGTGATTTTTCTTTTTTAGCTGGCTAGTGTCTGAGATACATTAATTTTTACCATAATATTTAAGTTCATGTATTGATGAAACTTCAATCTGTCCTACCTTTTAAGGATTTAGACAATACAAAGGTTACTTTCCCATTTTTTCAAATTGCTTATTCCTTTGTAATGACTTTATTTCTTAAGGTACAGAAGAGAAATTTGTGGGATTTTTAATTTCCTGGTGTCAGTAGCTCTTGAAAAGGGGATCTGTATGGATTTCTCTTCTTTCTCTTGGGTTTGTTTTTTTTTTTTTGGGGGGGGGGGGGGGGGTTTGTTTGTTTGGGTTCTTTTGTTTTGTTTTGGGTTTGGTTTTTTTAGTTTTGTTTTGTTTTAAACTATTGCATCAGGAGGCAATGCTGATAGGAAAGACCGGGCCTACCACACAATGAGACATAATGTCGTTTTAGTGCTTTGTGTACGGAAATGACTCTGTGCTGGTTTTGCTTTGTCATCACTCTTTGGGACACTGGTGTGTGATTAAGCTTCTTCTGCAGGCTGCTGGTGCTTTTGGCGCCTCCTCTTCATCCTAGCCAGGGACTGCAGCCCAAGGAAATAAAAATGCAATGCACAGATCAAAGCAAGGGGGAAGGGGAAAAGGACAGAGCATTCTTGCCAGGGCCATGTAGTTGGAGCTATGTAAGAGCTACGCTCACTGATTTGACAGCTCTGCTATCGCAGTGGAGAAGGAAGGTGAGCTGTACTGCAGGTATGAACCCAAGGCTGAAAAGATTCTAGAGGCAGTGGTGCAAAATCAAGTGATTTTATTTTTTAAAATTTATTTATTGTTTTCCCTTCCTCCTTTTTCATTGGACAAATAGCAAGATAGAATTAGTTAAAAGTAGCTACATCACATGAAGGCATTTTCTCAGAGAAGGGAAGGCTCAGGTGACATTTGGGAGAATTCTAGTCTCCAGAGGAAGGGCATAAAGATTGTGATGTGAGGGAGCAGTTTGTGAGCTATTTCTGGGATGGCTGCTCTAAGACCTTCTACCTTCTTCAGATCACCCTTTGGGAAGTATTTCAGGAAAGAAAACCTTTTTTTCTTTCCTTTTTTTTTTTTTTTTTTAATGGATTGAGTCGACCTGTATATCAACCTTCTTGTATCAAGGCTGATGTGACTGCTAGAAGTTTATAAAGTTAGCTGTGAAGTAAGACCTCACTATATAGTCTTTGCGCTTGGTTTTATTACATAAGCAAATGAAAATCATATGGATAAGCCTATAGAAATGATTAAAAGGTGCGTAACATCCTGTGATCTGAAAATGAGGAGAAGGTGTATTATTACTATTTATTAGAACAGTGGCCAAGTAAGCAGTGGTGAGCAAAGGACTGGATTTACTTGGAGTAGGCAATTGGGTGTGACGAACACAAAAACCAATGGTATGTTTGTATGCTTTCTGCCAAGGTCTAATCCACTGGAGTGAGAAAACCTTCTAGTACAAGACATGAAACTTGGTATTAAAGGAATATGTAGAATAATAATGGGAATGGGAGTGGAGAATATGCACATTAGAAAAGGAAAAAAACCCATGTGGTAGGGAAGCATTCAATATTTGGCACAATCTGCTGGAAAATAAAATAACCTTAGACTTTTTAAAAAAGAAATCGCTTTGAAGAAGAATTGGAGAAAGTTTATTTTTTATATATTAAAAGTCTACAGTAGTCTTTAGGCTATAATTGAGAATGGATGAAGACGTCTCATTTTACAAGTGAGAAATACTGAATATTGTCAAGACTAACAAGACTGCCTTTGCCTGAGATTAGCTTCCCAGGCACAGCCTGGAAATCATGTACTACTAATAATGGTAACAAGGTAGTCAATAAATTTCTCTACCTGTCTCTATGTTACCAAAGCACAAACTTGGTGAGCCATTAATGATGTTTTAGGAGAGCTCCTTGAAGAAAATTACTGTATTTTTCACATGTGTAATTCATGGATTGCCTGTTTAACAAGGGAGGGGAGGGGCACTGGAAATTATATAAAATGCAGCTTATCTCCCCCCACCTTTAATTTTGTGTATTTTATGTTAAAACTTACTTTCATTAAATAGTAATGATGACCTTTATGAATAGATTGATTCAAGTTGGTGCACAGTCAGATGCGTAAAAATATATAGCTAATCTAGGTTTGTAACTTCTGAAGTGCAGTGTCTTAGTTTTACTAAGAAATTGCTAGGGATTTGAAGAGCTTTAAGATTTACCTGTGGGACAAATCACTGATATGATCAATGAGAAATTTCAAAATGCATGCCTCAAACAGGAGGAGTGAATGGAGACTTGTAGGGAAAGACTTTAAACTTTGCTGAAGGAAATAAGCAGGGTAAAAGGGAAACCAGGGACTAAATCAGAACTTGAAATGGCGCAAAAAATGCAAGTCAGCAGAGCTAGACAGACGTACCTTAGGGGTCAGATAGATAATATTAACATTTTTTTGTTTTGATCTTAAGAATAGACTTAGCAAAAGGATATTGACGTGAACTAGAAAAGATTTATGTAAAGATACAGATATTTATATCCGTAAACGCGTTTGCAGGGAAGTCTCTGTAATGCTGGGCTTGACTGGTGGAACTTTCCTTGTCACTGAAGCCAGTAAAAATTCTTGCTTTGTCTTCAGAAACTTAATTTCATCTAAATCTTGTAACTGGGAACAGGAAAGGCATCAATTACCTACAATGTCATGTTTATGTATCTGAAAAGTGCGTTCAAATGCCTAACGTGATCTTTCTTTCTCCCCTTCCCCCTGTTCTAGGAATTGGCTCTCCGTAGCCAGCTTCCAACAATGGAACAAGACGGTGGATCTCAAAATCCTGTGTCATCTCCTGGAATGTCTCAGGAACTGAGAACAATGACTACAAATAGTTCTGATCCCTTTCTTAACAGGTTTGTAGGAGTAGCTGCTAGAGGGGGAAAAAAATTGATTTAAAATTCTGTTTAGTACATGTAATAGTTTATTTTGAACATCTGTCTGTGCCAAAAGCCACAGCTGTAAATGAATCTTTCCTTAAATGGCAAGTCTAGTAAAAGTTGAGGATTAAAAGCTGTCTCCTGTGGGAGGAAGTAGTCTGTTCAGACTTGTAGGAAGGTTTTTTATTCAAAGTTATAACATGTTTGCCTCTGCATAATCTGTTGACTAACAGTCATTTCAAATTACTGACTCAGAAGAATTTGTGAATAGCTTGCTATGAGATCAAATGAACTGTGAGGCACATTTAGGACTACACCTTGAGGTTCATTTCGAGGTTTCTCCATACACCCCTTCCCTCCACATCAGGTATTTAATTCAGCATTATTTTTACTCTGTTAATGTTAGGTCTGCAAATAGTGGCATGTTTCATTTTAAATGCTATATTATTTTGAAGTGGGTCTTTTAATTCAAGATTTAGAATTTTACAGTATAGACCAGTCATCTTCATATAATTTTTTCCTTAATCCCTCTGAGTTGGAGTGTTTGTTTTGTTGGAAATACTGTTCTAATTGCAGCTTGTGAATGCTTCATACTAACTGTTACAACTTTGGAGAAACTGCTGCAGCATGAGATAACTCATATCTGTATTTTTTCCTTAACATGCTGGAAAGAAAAGACAAAAATGATAGAACAGTCAGATCTCCAAGCCACAAACTTTTAATCAATGGAGTAAAAATCTACTAACATTTCAGCAGTATCAAGTAGTTGATCTTAAGCTGGAGTAGTTAATTTTGTAGTTCTTCATTGGACTATGTTTTGTCAGCATTCTAAACTCCAACACCAGCTCAGTATCCCCTACCATAAAAGAGAAAAATTATATATTCTATCAGAGTTAATCACTACTCTTCTGCATTATCTAGAAATGTTAACCTAACTTTAGGATGCTTACTGTAAGTGCTCGTGAAGTACAACAACGGGCTCGTCCTTCTCTTTAATGGTACGTTATTATACTCATGAAAAAACCCATAAAATTCATCTTGATTCTTTCAATGTAAGTCTTAACTTCCATGGTTTTTGCCACCAATACAGTTTCAAACCTGCTCATGTGGTGAGAAGTCCACATCATGATAGAACTGGCATGATTTTGGAGTAGGGCAGGATTAAATTTTAGATTAGAAGCCATAATTTTAGATACTGAAAAATTAAAATCTTTTTAAACCTTTGCTGCAATTATAAAACCCTTCCTGTATTCTTCTAAATGACTTAATGTTGCTGATACCTCACGCTTAGGTTCTTCATCCCTGAAGATGTACTGTCATTGTATGTAACTCTTCTGGTTATTGGTATTCCATCAGCTTATCTTAAGTTTGTTTCATTTTCTGCCTTTTCCAGGAAACTTTTCTGTCATTTCGTATACTCTATCCTCACTGTAATTCTCAAAATCAGTAAAGTTCAGTGGAGATGGTGCAAGAACATACCCTCCATCTGGCTGCTGAAATCTGTTGTGATTCATATAATTTAGGTTTATGTAAATAACATCTGTTGCTCTTAATCTTTTTCTCCTACTGCATGAAGTATTGTCTGTGTTAATGTTGTGTGTGTGCTACTGTGAGAGCGAGAGAAGAGTTTCTGTCTCAAGGGACACAGTGCTCTGTATATATTGGTGAAAACAAAGTTAAAAAAAAAAAAAACACAGGTCTTGCACATGGAGAAGAATAGTGGTGTTTTGTTATTAAACTACCTAAGGAAGTAAGTGGTATTTCCAAGTTTTAGGTAAGCCCTTCAGGAAGACTTATCTCCTACACAGACAAATCTGGTTAGAAAACTTTGGGTTTTTTGCTAGAAGGAAGGGTAGTCCTCCATGGAATTCATCCTGGGATCTGGTGTGAGCCTGAACTCTACTGGGCTTGTCCCAAGGAATATAACGGACAAGAAATGTTAAAACTGACCTGCTCTTCTATGAGAAGCCTCTGTAGATAGATGATGGCCTTCATGTGTTATAGTAACATACTAGCTTGAATTTCTGGAAGGCTGTTGATATCGTACATTGAGTCCGGGTGTATTTTGAAATGTATTCTTAAATGATGTAGAATCCTCACATCTTCAAAACCTGTTTTCTGACCTGAAAGAAACGCATCTTCAGGTTTCAAATGGCCATGGCAGGGGACTAATACAGTTTTATCCATTGTGAGTTTACACACACAAAATATAAAATGGTGGATCTTTACCTTTAATTAGAAACAGGGAAAAAGCTAGAAAGGGCAAATTAACGTTGTTTGTAATTTTTTTGGCAGGTTGATAATTAGCAAGGTCTATTTACTGTAAAATGCATAAAGATACTACTTGCATCGTTGCAAATATGCTTAGCTAGGCTTTTTTTTGTAACCCTTCCTTACTTGACACAAAATATTGAAAATCTGTACCTGACTTGAGTTCAGAATACCTTAATCTGTATATTGGTCTGAGAATTGTCCCCTTCTAGGTAATTTTGTATACATGACTGCACTTAATTCTGTCATGTGGGTAGGGAAATGGATTTTTAAAAAGGACATTTGTGGATATGTATTGCTGTCTCTGAATTAGATACAGCAGTACAATAGTTCTGCCCTAAAGATCCCCATGATGTCCCTTATGTTAAAGTTCAGACTTAGAGAAATGCTTCTTCTGTCTTTATGGGGTGTGTATATATATAAGGGATGCCATCCAGAGGGATCTGGACAGGCTGGAGGGGTGGGCCCATGCAAACCTCATAAAGTTCAACAAGGCCAAGTGCAAGGTCCCACATGTGGGTCGGGGCAATCCCATGCACAAATACAGACTGGAATGGATTGAGAGCAGCCCTGAGGAGAAGGACCTGGGGGTGTTGGTGGATGAGAAGCTCAACATGAGCCGGCAATGTGCGGTCAAAGCCCAGAAAGCCAACTGCATCCTGGGCTGCATCAAAAGAAGCCTGACCAGCAGGTCAAAGGAGGTGATTCTACCCTTCTGCTCCGCTGTCATGAGACCACACCTGGAATATTGCATCTAGCTCTGGAGCCCGCAATGTAAGAAGGACATGGACCTGTTGGAGCGAGTCCAGAGGAGAGCCACGAAGATGATGAGAGGGCTGGAGCACCTCTCCTATGAAGACAGGCTGAGAGAGTTGGGGTGGTTCAGCCTGGAGAAGAGAAGGCTCCATGGAGACCTTATAGCGGCCTTCCAGTATCTGAAGGGGGCCTACAGGAAAGACGGAGAGTGATTTTTTTGCAAGGGCATGTAGTGATAGGACAAGGGGGAATGGCTTCAAACTGGAAGAGGATAGATTTAGAATAGATGTTAGGAAGAAATTTTTGATTGTGGGGTTGGTGATGCACTGGCACAGGTTGCCCGGGGAAGTTGTGGATGCCCCATCCCTGGAGGTGTTCAAGGCCAGGCTGGATGGGGCTTTGAGCAACCTGGGCTGGTGGGAGGTGTCCCTGCCCATGGCAGGGGGGTTGGAACTCGATGATCTTCCAGGTCCCTTCCAACCTAAACCGTTCTATGATTCTATATAAGTTCCTGGCGAGACAGTCCTCCTAATTTGATGTACCAAAGTTGGATATCCAAAGTTTAGGTAGTTGAGTAATTTCCGCTGCTTATATAATCAGAACATCCAAAAAATTTTAGAAAATAATTGCTACATTGGAGCAATTTGAGAAAATGCACAGTAGTGTTTTTATTTAGGTAGTCAGTCTTCTGCCTGCTGTCTTCAGTAGTTACTGTCATTGTGGTAGATTTTGTTTTTTGAATGGGACATCCAGCAACACAGACTTTTGGTTTGCCACTCTGTTTATATATTTTTGTCTATTAGATTTATATTGGTAGTGACGGTAATTCTCAGTTTCACTCCTAAATTGGGATTTCTTCTTCTGTATACGCATATTTTAACAAGTATGAGTTGAAGAAGCATCCACTCTATTTTGGGTAATGCAGTTTAGTTGCATGTGGTAATTTTGGGTGGTGTGACTACTAAATGAAGAAATTCTTGTTGAAGAAAGAGGAAATGTGTATTACAGAGTGATTTGAAGAGAAGAGCTGAACATTTCAAGTGTGAGAGCAGCAGCCAAAAAGCCTTCTCAACTGGAGTGATTTAGTTCAGCATAGTCTCAGTTCTGTTTTTAGTATTTTGTGCCACAAAGTAAACTAGCATTTTTTTTCACAGAAGTTTTAAATAGCTTAATTATTAGTATCACCACACATTTGATAACAATCCTATTTTTAAATCAATCTTAAAAAAAATAAAATACTTATGACAGTTCTAAAGAAATGTTAGGTTTATTTCTTGTAGGCAAAGATGTCTTTGTGAAATCTTGTGTGTGTGTATATATATCTATCTATATTCATGGCTGATGGCATTCTGCTTGCATCCGATGTTGAATAGCTGTGCAGCCATTATCTGTTTGGTTCTTCGTACTTGACAAAATGGCATACGCTATATATTTCATAAACACATTATAAGAAGGATCAATATGTCTTCAAACTCTTAATTTGAACAGTATGTCAAATTGATCTTCATGTAGTCTTCAAGCTGGGAAATCAGTAAGGATTCTCAGTGAATGCTACCACAACCTGAAGAAATACAGATTTTGAAAATATTTTGTGAAGCTTGGATATTAGGAGGTGCAGGGGGAGGGAGGTAATGGTATATTTCTACAGCTGCTTATGCAGGCCACAGTTCCTGCCAGAAAACCTGCTCTTGCTTGCGCTCCTCTTCATGGGTCACAGTTCCTGCCAGGAACCTGCTCCAGCACGGGCTCTCCGTTGACTGCCGCTTCCTTCAGGACATGTCCACCTGCTGCAGCTCACGGTCCTCCACAGGCTGCAGGGTGGATATCTGCTCCAGTATGGTCCCCCGTAGGCTGCGGGGAGACAATCTGCGTCACCGTGATCTTCTCCGCAGTCTGCAGGGGAATCTCTGCTCTGGTGCCTGGCGTTATCTCCTCCCCCTCCTTCTTCACGGACCTGGGGGTCTGCAGGGCTGTTTCTGTCACATTTTCTCACTCCTGTCTCCTAGCTGCTGCACAGTGTTTTTTTACCATTCCTTAAATATGTTGTCAGAGATACCACCGCTGTCACTGTTGGGCTTAGCTTTGGGCAGCAGCAGGACCGTTTTGGAGCCAGCTGGAACCAGCTGTGTCTGACATGCGGTCAGCTCCTGGTGCCTTCTCACAGAGGCATCCCTGCAGCCCCCCTGCTACGAAAACCTCGCTGTGTAAACTCAATACACTTGCCTGCTTGCCCCCCACCTCATCCTGTATTTCCCACCGCAGCTTTCTTGGTCTTGCTCGCTCCACTGGCATGAAGATGGCAGTACAGAAGTGAACGCGTGTAAGGCCCTGTGCCATCGCTGTTTTGTTAACTTCTGTCAACAAGGTTGTTCTGAACAGGGTTTGTTTACAGAGTGGCTTCTGCACCAGTATTTGATTTATATTAGGGCGATCTCTTGCCATGACATGTGTGACTGAATTAGTAATGCAACAGCGGGAAGCAATTGAAGAATCACTAAAGGAGTTCCAACTATAGCTCCTATTTATAACAGCAGTGACCTAAAAATACACTTCAGTGGTTGATAAAACATGGGCACATTAGTAGTTAGAAATACTTTTTTTATCCTTATAGAAGAGTGAAAGGGTACGCCATTATCATCATCATCATGGACTACCTGTGATATGCTTCCAATAGTTTTTAGTTGTGTGGGGGTGTGAAGAGTTTAAAAGTATGCAGAACACAGGTAGGCAGGTTTTTTTAAAGCTGTTCAAGTATGCTCTCATCAAGTGAAATTGAATCTAAATAATACGGTTTTAATTGGAAAAGGTCTGCATAAAATAAACCCCAGGTGTTTCACACAGACAAAGGCTTCAGTTTTTTATGAGAATAGAGCACTTCTCATGACAGCAATGTTTTCAGAGCCCTTGAATTGGTTCAAAAACAAGCATTTATTTTGATTTCTTCAGTACTCTACCTTCATTTTTTGCTTCCTTTCTTCTGTTACAGTGGCACATATCACTCCAGAGATGAAAGCACAGATAGCGGACTCAGCATGAGCAGTTATAGTGTACCCAGAACCCCCGATGACTTCCTGAACAGTGTTGATGAGATGGATACAGGTCTGTTTGTGTGTACATCCTTAATGCATGTTTTCCAAATACACTTGTGTCCATTTGCAATGAAAACAAGCAACTCTGAGAAGCTGTGATACTTCTTGCATTGTTTTTCTACCGTCTTCTATTTCTGTAATAGAAATATTATAGTTAGATTTGTGAAAAACATACTTGTAATCAACTCTATTAAGAGGATGGGGGATTGCTAATAAATAGTATCACTCCTGTTGTTATATGGAAGTAGAGTGTCCATTTGCTTTTTTAAGTAATATTGTTTGTTCAGAGCTAAAAATAGTTCCTCATCCAGTGTTGCTAGTAGTGCTTCAAAACAATAGCTGACCCAGTATTGTCTTTTTCCTTTAAGTGTAAAAATGCAAGCATGCTAAATGACATCAAAGTTCTGTAGAGATTTGGGTCAGTAGGTGAAAAGGTTGAACAAAGGCATGTTCTTTGTATATCTGCATGCAGTCAAGTCATCTTTAGTTATTGTGATGGATTTCTATGAATCATATTGCTTGTATGATGCAAGAGATACAGGATTAACCTTTAACCAGTTGTCCCGATAAATTGTGGGTTTGGTATGGTGCTTCCTGTATATTTAATATCCATCCTTCTTTGTGTTATAACTAGGTGACAGTATCAGCCAAAGTAACATGCCGTCCCATCAGAACCGTTTCCCAGACTACCTTGAAGCCATTCCAGGGACAAACGTGGACCTTGGGACACTGGAAGGAGATGGGATGAATATAGAAGGAGAAGAACTGATGCCAAGTCTGCAAGAGGCTTTGAGCTCTGACATCCTTAATGACATGGAATCTGTCTTGGCAGCCACCAAGCTAGATAAAGAGAGTTTTCTTACTTGGTTATAGGGGCCTCAGGGAGACTGAATTCTAAATCTGTGAAGGATCTAAGGAGAATAGGACATCTGTATCTGAAGTTCAGAACAAGCCAATGTGGCACACTTTGGCTTGTGTTCAGAAAAAGTAAATGAACAAATATTCAACAAGATTCTTTCGGTTTGCTCTTCCTTGTCCATCGCTGCTGTTATATATTGCTGACTTTTTTCCACAGTTGACTCTGAAGAACAGACATCTTCTTGATCTTTTTCTATTGCTGTTGCAACTACTGTTCAAGGGGGGTGGGGAGGGATGATGAGCCTATTTGGATGACGAATGCCATTCCTTTTGTCCTAGTGTGCGCTTGCATATCATTTTATCTAAGTACTCAGATTTGAGAGTTATTTTCTGCATGTCACTGCTTGTAGTTTGCTCAGCTAGTTGTCTCCTGCTGCCTGTGGCAAGTGGTAAAACATGACATACTGGGGTGACAAGCCAAAAATGATGTATCTGGTCAAAAGAAGTCAATACTGATTTGGAGATATGACTTAAAGGAGGGCTGAAGACTGTTTGGCATTAAGTGTTTCTACTAGTAGCTCTTTCATTAGTCACAAAGTGCTCTTGTTCATATTTTATGTTATAGTAAATCATGAGTCATTTTACATAGAAACATATATGAATTTGTTGCCACATATTCTAGCCTAACTTTTGTTTGTCAAAAATAGTTTGATTATTTTTGTTAGTTGGTTTAACTGTAGCTGTAGGATGGGAAGTAATTATAGGTGTTCTTTTTTTTTAAATAGTGAAATCTAAGGTTTTTTCTGATTTCACATAGTCTTATTTAAATCTGAATTGTCTGCTTTTTTATACTTAAAACATGCCTATTGTAGCCTGATAAGCTAGTGAGTACATAAACCAGTATGTTTTGCCTGTAACTTTTTTATTTTTTTAAAGGCTAGCTTTGAATGTAATCATTAGAATTCATGACCAGTGGCTTATTTTTCATGTTTAGTTGCAAGATTTTGAATTAGAATCTGATTGCAGCAATGTAAAAGTTAGAATCCTAAGTGTCGTATGTACAATTTTTAAATGCATTTTAAAGTAGCAGAAACCATTTTAAAATCACAGATGCATCTAATCTCTCTTCTGGTTTTCAGTTTTGATATCTAAGCAAATTTAGATTTTAAAATCCTTAATGGGAAAAAAACTATGAAAAGTTCCTTTTAAGTTAGCATGGAAAAAGTCTGAACTATTAATATCACTCGTAAGTTGCAATGAAAAGGCTAGAACACCAAAAAAAAAAAATCCTCAAGAAAAACTCAGAAGTGTAATAGTTATCAAATTCTGTTTGGTGAAAAATAAGCCCTGGACACTATACGTAGAAGAATGTAAAGATATGTGCTAGATGGTGACATGAGCAGGTAATGAAGTGTATATTAGTAGTAGAGCTTAGCATGGGGTAGAGGTGAATATGAATTATCTTTATTTTAACAGGAAAAGATGTATCACTAAGTTGTCTGCAGGAGTTGACACAGTTTCCAAAGAGTATTTTTAAATGAACAAAATGAGCATGAATCAAACTTTCAGTATAAGCTATGAAGTTTTGTGGGGCTTTTTTTTCCTGATGAAAAATAGTGTCACCAGTTAACACCTATATAATTAAGGGCCTGTCACCATTCTCAACATAAGCCTTTATTTTCAAGGGTGTATAACATGACTATAAAGATCCTGTAAGCGTGAAACTTGGTTTTGAAAAAAATCTCAGCTAGCAGGGACTTCTCCTGGGGAGAGATTTTTTTGGGGGTTTTTGTTTTGTGTTTTTTTTTAAAGACTGATTATTTTTCAAGTTAGGAATGAATCAGCAAAACAAAACAAAAACACACCCCATATTATTATTATCATTTGGATTCTTTTGTGCTTCAGAAATAGTTCTGGTTTAGGATAATGTAATGAATGAAAATTCTGAACCAAGTCTCATCTTAAAAACTGAAGCAGCAGAGGCAGAGATTTGAAATTTGCCACTATAAATGAACATTCACTACTTTACATAAGGATGTTAGTGTTTGAAATACACAAAATTTATTTGTGGCTTGTTACGGAATACAGGCAGGTTATAAAATACAAATTTTCAAAACGCATCCATAATGATAAATATATTCTGCTACACCAATAATTCAGCGATTAATAGGCCACTTATATCGTGCAATGACACAGTAGCTCCTAAAGCAGTATATTGTGTCCAAGATAGGGATTTTAGTAGCGTTTTTACAATTTCATTATGAATTCTTCTCTCTTCTTCCCTTCAGGAAAAAAAGACACTAAGCTGTTATAACTTGAATGGTCTGACATAAAAGCACAACAGCGAGGAAATTCAGAGTTTATTCCATTTCAGTTGTCTTCCACAGTTGTATCCAGGTATAACAGCACATACGATGCACTGAGTGCAAACTCCTGATACGCTGTACCTTGCTACAACAGGGATGAGTACAGAACAAATTTTCTTTCCTTGCTTTTGTGTGTTTGTCACAGCTTTAATATTTGAATGTTTTCTTCTCATTGTAGAAACACTAAATGGCTTATACTGTATTTGGGTAGCACTGCTTAGGGTAGATACTGACAAACTGGGAATCCTTGAACTGCTCTAACACTAATTCTGTTTTGTGATACTTATTTTAATTGATTTTAATACATTTCCGTTCTCTCATTTATTAGGAAACATACCATAGAGATGCTGTACTGTTGGCAATCAACATTAATTTGGATTTTTTTTTTTAATTCTGCAAATGCATTGTTTGATGAAGTGGTTAAAATTGTTTGAAATGCGAAAGTGTTTTGCGTAGTATTTTATACTGATGTATATATTGAAACAGAAATCATTGTAATAATTGTAATAGCTTTTAGTTATAAATACACTACATGCAGACAGATGGGGCTGTACAGTACTGTGCTGTTCAACACCTGGGCAGGGCTACTGCTTGGAAACAGGTTGCAGTGTCAGTGAACCATATGGATCAAATACTGTACCATTCAGTGTTGGCGCTCACCAATGCAAAAGGAGAAGAGACGATTTCAACATGATTAACACTACATAGCTTTCACACATCCGGTAAATTAGTACTAAAGCGACCTTTTCACTTACAAGCATGTTTTTTTTTTTTTATACAAATTAACAGGTGTGCCTGTGTAAAATAATTTGTTTTCTGTATCTTGGAAAAAATACTCTCCACATTTAGAATGTTGTATGTTAGAGAACTCTTAAATGCACCCTTGTCAAAAATTATATATATTAGTTACCAATGTTACTTTTAGATATGAGCATGACTGTAAGTTAGGTACTTAAGTACGTTCTGTTACATTATTTTTCTTTATGTAATACTTTTTCAGTTGTTTTATTTGGTATAAATATATACTTTGTGCTTAAACATCTTTGTTTGTTTTTAACATTCAGTAGTATGTAAAGATACTGATTTCCTTCAGTAAGATGGATGCATTGAATTGTTGGAATTCCTGTTGTGGTATGTCTGTTCTCGTCCCCCTTGTCACAGCTTTTGTAGTCATAAACTCCAGTCCTGCAAACATTGTGTACAAGCTCACCTAAGAGACAAAGGAGTCCCACTGAAGGCTTAACATTAACGTGTACATCTCTGTGTGTTTGCAGTAATGCAGAGACAGTGACTCTACTGAGCCTCATACAGTCTGTGCAAAACAATACTTTAACTGAATATGGCACAACGGTGAGAGCCGGTAACAGAGCATCTGTTACCTGGTATAGGAAAGCATCCACGTTTTGCAGATATGCTTGCAATGTTCAGGATCTTCCCACGTAGAAGATACATTTTTGGCTAACTCTAAGTTTATACATTAATTTGTGTTAGACTATCAATAAAGACACACTATTTTCATTTCCAAGTTTTGAGTTATGAATTGTGAAATGTGTAATGACATACCTTGAAAGTGTCTGAAGATTTTAGTTTAAAAAAATCTTGACAGGACTCGTTAATTTTGACCTTCTGTAAAACAGAAATTCTGAAAGGTGTTTTTTTTTTAATGTAATGCAATTCGTGATGGCTGAAGCCATTTGCATTTTATCAGTTCCAGAGTTGTTACTGTTCAGCACTGAAATGCCTCAACCTTGTGAAATTCAGTGCAGTTGTGTATTTTCTTAGTTAAA
Source organism: Pluvialis apricaria (assembly GCA_017639485.1). Lineage (NCBI taxonomy): Eukaryota > Metazoa > Chordata > Aves > Charadriiformes > Charadriidae > Pluvialis > Pluvialis apricaria. The sequence continues at coordinate 16,174,836 of CM030007.1, forward strand.
GGCCCAGGGCTTGATGGTTCTATAGCAGTGTCTTTTACTTGTGATTTCGCAGCTAGGTTTACTCACTCAGATCCTTTAAATTTAAACCTAACATCGCACCTTGCACCTGGGAGTAGAAAGCCAGGGCATGACAAGGCACCAATTTTACTCGTTGATATCACTCTCTCCCATTTATAAGGCGGTGATGTATTACACTAGTGGAAGTATGAGTGACCTTCTGAGGCAGCCCTAAATAGACTGTGTTACAGCAAAGCAGGATGTCTGGTCCAGGTGTTCCAGGCTCACTTGGCAATTCTTTTTGAAATATTTTCAACACTCAGTTAAAAATAAGAAGTATTGGTTTCAGTAAGCCAGAAATAGTATGCCTCCAAGGAAGCTCTGAGTCTTCCCTATGCTAATGTGCAAGTTACCAGCAACAAAAGCGTTTTTCACCTAGGATCATTAACAAAATAATTATTTGAGATGGGGCTATGCTCTGTCTAGCACCTCCTGTTCTGGAGGTTCGTTCGGACATAAAGTGGGGCCATCAGTTTTATTTACAGCATCAGTGTCCATAGTTTGTGTTCCTGTTGCAGAGTGAAGGTGGTGTTCTTGCCCCTTGTCGTCACCACTTCTCATTGCTAACAATAGTTATCCGCACCCTCTAAATTTAGATGTCAATAAAGTAGGAAGACATCTGTACAGCATGACAAATCTTGGCTGACATGAAACGGTAAAACCAACACTGAGGAACCAAATTGTCTTTAGAATATAGGGTAGAGCTTCGTACCATCTGCCCTATCCAGTACTTAATGTCTCTTAAACAAAAAAGCCAGTGTTTTTCTCTAAAGAATTAAAAAAGAAGCATGTTGAATAAGAAACGTATAAATGCCAATACATCTGACAAAGCTGCCTAATGTTTTTTTTTCAGAAAACTCAAGATTTTTACTTTTTCTGACGTACGCCTCTCTCTTTAATGTAGAGGTTGTAATGCTGAATGCTACAGATGTAGGCTGTTACTGACTGGTATTATTTTCTCTATATGGGAATGAAGTTGGTCACTCTGATTATAGTATTTTCTATATTAAACCAGCTTGTATTAGATCATGAGAGGCAAAGTAATTTTATTGGATTTTCCTGTCTTTTTATTAGCATGTGATTTTTATTTTTTTTTTAAAAGGGGTGGGGGAGGGAGGAGAAGTCAGGAGCAGCCCAGGAGGCTTTTTCTTCGATGTTATGCAGCAACAAAATAGAGCTCCATAAAAATGGTATGTTGGATCTCACCTGAAATGCCCTTCCTCCCTCTCCCATAGATGTTATTTCTGAGCTACTCTAGTGTGTTTTAAATTATTTATTGTATTTACTGTCTGTGAGTTTTGCTTGCCTAACACCTGAAGACTGGGACTGTAGCGCTAGGTGCTGTTACGTCCCCAAAGGAGAACAGAGTTCCTCCTCTCCAGAATTCAGCTGTCGTCCCGTTTGAAGGCTGTAGTATAATACAGAAATCACAGCCTGACTCCAAACGTGCGACGCAACCACGGTTGCAGGATGGCCATTGGCAAGCACGATTTTTTGGAACAGTGGTGGATTGATTCCTGTTCTGGTTTGACTTCCCAGAGGCTGGAGAAGCTCAGCTTTCCCGGTTCATTACTTTGACTTCTGCAGCCAGCTGTCACAGCAGGGGCACGGGGCTCTCCCCACGCGGGTGCCACCCTGCCTGCTGGAGGACCCCTAACCAGCACTTCAACCTGATGTTAACAGTGATTTATTTATTTATTTATTTATTTTAAAGCCGATAGTTTTATTCAGTCTTTCAGTCATAGTTTCATTGTTAGGCATGCAAATACAGTTGTCTCAGCTCTCTTGACTCACAAGTGATCCTTTTCAGACTTCACCAAGCGACATAATCCTTTCATACCCATCATCCGCTGTTGAAGAGTGTGACCCAGAGGCCTCTGAGAGGTTCAGCTCTAATTCTGGACTTTCAAAGTCTACAGTTAGGACAAGATACTGGTTGTGTGGGTGCATGATAAAGTCCCAGACCCACACTTCTAAGAAACTGCATGATTTAGGTGGTGACATCTCACAGCAAATGGCAGTAACAGAGATGCCTTCTGGTTAGACCAGTGGCCTTCAGCCTGCGGGCTGTGGATGTCTGTTCAGAGGAAGAAGTTGCTAGCAAAAGCAAAGCCGGTGTGGCAGCCTTACTCTTTGTGTACAGGAGAGATCCAGACTGCTGCTGAGAAAAGTTTCAGTGCCTTCAAAAGGTGACAACCGCTGGACTTGTTAAAGCTCTACTGCTGCTGCAGCCTGTACCTGCCACCACCTTCACCCCCGCCTGCAGGTCATCCTAACGACTGCTTTAAAGCCCTGGCTTTTACGTTTATATACGCCAGTATGTAAAACTGTGTGACCTCCTTCATTTCTTAGTTTTGGTTTTCCACTTAAGACATGACTCTCCTCTTAAAGGTCTTTGCTCCTGTAAACAGCCTTTCAGGATCCTTCTCGAATGCAGGATTAAAATAGCCTTCTGAGCATGCAGTAATGTTCAGGGAAAGCAGAGCTTACAATGAGAAATACCCCAGAGTTTTCCCTAAAAGAGTGCTTATTGTTAGAAAACTGTACTGAAACATGTACCTGGTTCCAGTTCAAAATAGCAAGAGAGACGAAGATCATTCCTCTCGGCATTCTCTGCATTCTTACTGAAGTAGCAAGGAGTTTCACCCCCAGGCATTTAACTCGGTCCTTTGAGGCATTTGAATTAAATTTGGTAATCTTTATTATGGATATAGATTCCGCTAAGAATTTTTTGAATGTGATACGCACCAACAGATCACTGAGAAATAGAAATTCCTCTTTGCATCCCGCTGGCAAGAATGCTAGGAAACCTGTCAGGCAAACAGGAATATCGGGACAGGGGTTTGTTATCCATGTGCTTGCCCTGGCTTGGAAAATCAGCTGGTTTTACATGAAAATCCATGATTGCAGTAAGGCTCAGGTGCCTTACAACTGCGATCTCTGTTGGTGAAGCTTACTGTTGTGGTACCTGGATTTTGCTTTATAGTCACCTTGAAACTAAAGAAGTCAGGTGAGGTCCATGAAAACAGTCAGGAAGGTCCGTACTGCCACAGGAGGCCGGAGTTTCTCAGCTACTTCTGGAAATGTCTCGCTTCTAACGAAGTGAAGACATCTGGTGGACTTGTCTCTTTGTGGCAACTGGCTTCACATTTGCTTGTATTTTATTTTTAATGTCACTAACGTCTAACATGTGGTCACGTTATTGAAGTGAGTGCATTGGTGACAGCTGAAACAAAGGATATAGATGTTTTTTCTAAAATGCACTCTAGCTGTGTATGCGTTGCTTGGATAAAGAGGACTCCCACCTGGCAGTGGCACATCTGACTCTGCTAAACTTTTAAATGAGGTATTTTACCATTTCCCAGGAAAGCTGCGTGGCACGGTTTGCATGGTTTTGCTTGTGTAGGGAGCCGTGAAATGTTAATGTTTGCAGAATGCTTTGAGGGTAAGGCCGTATTTAAGAGCCTCCTGTTCGCTTATCCTCTAAGCTGTACTATTTTTGAGGTCTTTTACTGAGTGGCGTCACCAAGAAGTGTAATTTTTGCAGTGTTGTACAAGCTATGTATCTGATTCCCCTGGCTTAAACCCACGACTTACAGAAAGGTATTGTGTTAGTGCGCATCAAATGATAGTTTTCACTGGCACGTGGACACCCAGTGGGAAGCATGACCTGATTCAAGTTAGCCCTCCTCTGCTGCTCACCAAAGTTAATTTGAATTACCTTGTCTTCGCTGGAAGACAGGAGCACACAGTTACCACTGATGGATTAATGTGCACCAGTTCTGTCTTCTCTGAAAGCTTTTGTGCCTGAGGCCTTATGTTTTAGCTATTTTTCGGATTCAGCTTTCCTGTTCAGCTTTATGCGGTCTCCTTTCTGGGAAGCCAAAGTAATCCTTTAGGTGTAAAAGTGCGTTGATTAATTATGAGCATGAGGGGGGAAAAACCTTGTGTCATTATGCATATATACACATAGAGTAATGCTGCATGCATTTGTGCATGTGTCTATATATAGACACACCATATATAAACATGAAATAAACCAATAGAAGTGCCATCCCAGTTATAAAGTCTGCATGGTTGTTGCTTATTGTTAAATCTTCAGGTTTTTAGGTGTGATGTAGGAGCATTTCAATCACAAAACTAAAATGAATAATGAGAGAGAACAGGAATGCATGTGTTATTCAGCTATGCTACCTCCCAGGAAACCAGTCTCAAGTAGTCACAGCACCCGTATGATAGTTTAGCTTTTGGGGACTTAAAGGCACCTTGAACAACAAAAAAAAACCACCAAAACAAAACCCCAGACCCAAAGGGTTGGGGTAAAAGAAGATGAGTTGCCCATCACTCCCCTCCCGTGCGATCGCATCTCTTGCTTTCCAGCTGGGACAGAAGTGCAGTTGGCTTCAGGCACGGTATGCGTATGCTGAAGTTTGCCTTCAAGTTTAATGTATAATCCACACTATGCATCTTAGTACATGCATATTCGATAACTGCATAGTCATATTTGTGCGTACACACACACAGAGCTGTGTACGTGTGGCTAAGGAGAGGGAGAACTGATACATTACGGAGCGAAATGTTTACTCCTGGCAGGGATTAAACCCCTAATGGGTGCCTAATACAACTGAGTGCCGCGTTCCACCGATACATAGCACATACTATGCTACTTGCTTGAGTTATTCTTTTTAAATAGAGATTAAGATGTTTTTGGATGACTTCCCCATCCTCAAGATCCCATGACAGTCGCTGGGGTTTCTTTTGTTTTTGAAGATTTAAGCTGCCTCCATGGGTGGGCCTAGACTGTTTTAAAATGTATTAACATGTGGATTTATTCTGCACTTGAGTGTAACTCTTTCTGTGCTACGACTTTTGTTGCTAGGTATTTCTTTGGTAGAACAGTAGCGCTGGAATATAAGATGACAAGCTGATGTCCGGGCGTTTGAAGCCAATTCAGGGTGCTTTTGAAGTTGGAAGTCTTTGACCTTAGGTTTTGAATCAGCCCTTTGGACTGCGTGCTGTGCTTGCATAGGACCTAGTCTCCTACTGGAACAAAGAGGAGATTTTTGTATCCCATAATAGGCAAACTGAGTGCTCTAACTGCTGCTAGCACTGACTCCGGTGGCCGCTCTCTTAGCCTTTTCTTTTTTTCCACTGTGTCATCTGTAAAAATGTATGATATACGTTCCGTGCTATTCAAATACTCAGATCTCAGCAGAGATGTTTGCGGTTTATGCGCTTATATGTATTAATACATTTGCATATATTTGTTAATTGTATTTAGAAATACACACACAACATTTGGAGGGGCTCTGAGTGTGCTAGGAGACAAGATCAGACAGTGAAGTGTTTGGAGAAAAAATGGAGGCAAACCAATAAAGACAGGTACACAAGTACGTACTCAGAAATAGTCAGCTACAGGAACTGAAGATTAGGACCTGGTAGCTCAGTAGATGACATTGCTTTTATGACTCAGGATAACATCACAAAATTGATTTATCTGCCAGGTTTTTTTTCTGTTGTAAAAATGCAGGTGCTCTCATGAGATGCACAAGTGCAAATACAAGAGACACAAAGCTGGTTCGTGTCAGCGAGCAGCTGGAGCGCTGGCCAGCCTTTTGGGCACGGCGTTTGATCGAAGACGTGGACAGAAGATGGTCCAGAGGAGAGCAGTGATGATGAGGTAAACGTGAGAGGAAGAGTACAATAGTTGGGCCATTTATCAAAAGAAAAGCTGATTAAATAGTTAAAGATGATCTTCAAGTAAAAAGGAACTGCTAAGAATCTATTGTCTATGGTGCACAGGGTAAGAAGTCATCGCGTTACATTGCAGTAAGGTAAACTCAGGTTAGGAAAACCTTCTTTTACTCTTTTTGGGTGCCTTGTTGGGGCGCCTGAGGAAGCTGTAGTAGCTCCACTGGGGGAGAATCCAAGGAACAAGTTAGACGAGCATCTCCCAGAAATGGGATAGAGCTGACCCAGCCTCGGGGTGGCTGGGTGGTCTAGCTGACCTCTGAGGTCCACTCCTGGGCACCATCTCAAAGAACTGGGGTCACTTTAGAGCTTGAGGACTAAGTTAGAAAATGCAGGTTCCTAGAGTTTCGGATCAGCGGCCCCCTTCCATCTTTGGTTCAGCTGGTAACCCCTGTTGCTCCTGTAATTTGTTGTTAGCTAAGGTAAACACCTCAGAAACATGCAGTTTTGACTCTACCAAGATCTACCACTCCCTCTGGTAATTCTTCCCAATGGACGATCCCGCCAACGGTGTAAAAATGGAAAAAAACCTTACTCGCTATTTCATTTTGGTTTCCAAACATTGGGTTTTTTTCTCTGCTTAAGAAGTCCTTTAGTACCTGCTCTTTTCTTCTATTGAAAATATTTTCATTCTTTAATTAAGCTGGACTGCTTTAATAAACTGGACAAAATGTTTCCAGTGTGGTAAAGGGCGCTTTAGTGCTATCTGTCTTCTAACTAAATGTACTGCATGTGTTCAATTTGTCTATGAATTAACCCAGCTAGTCGAGCTTGAGTGTGGCCAAGACACAATAGATTGAGCACAGCTCCCACTTAGTAGGAGAAAAACCTCCTGCAGAGAAGTAAAATCATCCTGAAAATCATCCAGCCTTTGTGGAAAAGATGTATTTTTGGCTGAAACTCTAAGGGAACTACTGATGAGCTTGAAGCTAAGCCCAGATACCAGTCTCGGCAAAAACAAAAGCATCAAACTGGGTAAGAGGGGAAAAAATCCAACAGCAGAAGTGTGTGGTCTTTTCTAATGGAACAGTCTTTTGCACGTTCTCCGGTGCAGAACTGTGTGGTAAAAATGATGGCCTGCAGACTTACACATCATTTGTTTACTGGTATATACCTCCCTTAAGGGAGTGGCATATTTCCCACCGCCTTCACCTCCAAACTTTCTCTTTACAATTTCTTTTTTCTTTTTTCTTTTTTTTCTTTCCTACTGAGGAAGGTCTTCCTTGTAGTTGACTTTCTGCTGTTTGCAATTCCGCCCTTGAATAAATAAGCTTCATGAGACTTGAAAGAGAATTTTTTGGAATGTAAACCTGTTTGGGACTCTGGAGCAATTTCAGTAAGTTAAGATGAAATGCTCTGTGTTTGGCTCAGGGTCATTAAATAATTCACTGTACTTATTGCCAAGCAAGGACTGTTTTATACGCTGTTTTCCTGGCTAAATCCCAACCTGGCTAATTCATGTGCCCACCTAAATTCCTCCTGTGTGTTCGAATAGAGGAGATGATAGTCTTCACTTGCCTCTTTAAAACGCTTGTGCCCCATCTGGCTGGTGCAGCCTGCCTTCCGCAGGTGCCCGTTTCACGGCTGGGTCGGCGATAACTCCTGTTATGTCAAATACTTCAGGCTCTCTCGGGATGAGAGGTGCTAAACGTGCGCAAGTCACTTCTTATTTTGCTCAGAGCCTGCCACTTCTGCCTGAGCTAGAGACATGCACGACCTGTTCTGACTTTTCCAAAACAGGTTTTAATGTGCACTAAACCCGTTTGCCAGCGCTGCCTTTTGTTTCTAAATTTACCCTCTTGCACAGCTGATTAGGGGAGACAGGAAGCAATTTATCTTGAAGCTTTCAGGAGCCGGCCCCTCCCAGAAGATGTACTTTAGTGAACTAAATGTACAGCGAACAACACGTAAGAGCGCAAGAGGTTGAGTTTCAAGCCCGGGCATGCCAATTTAGGTGATACCATCAAAGAGTTTGTCACTTCCTTCAGAAGTTCACTAGAATCCCCCCACCCCCTCCCCACCCCCAAACGATTTTATTTTAAAATGCAGACAAGATAGTATTGCTGCTTCTCTCTGCTCCGCGTGGAAGGGCTGGGACCTTAGGGAGTTTGGGATCAGCAGTGTCAGCACTGGAGTAGGTGAAGCAGCATTTTGGTGAGCTTTAAACTAGAGCTCTGGAACTGGGAGTGTTTTTTTCTTCGCCTCCCTTATCTTTTTGGCAATTGCCTGAAGAAGTATTGTCTCTCCCTCTTCTATTTTTGGATAGAGGGATGGGAACACTTTGTTCCCTTCAAGTAGTATTTGAGTCCAGTTAGCAGAGAACTCCTTAGCGCGTGTGTGCTTCTGTCTGCACAAGAGAAAACACACCATCTTTCTGAGGTTATTAACTGTATGATGCCCAGCCTGCACCTCATGCCAGTAATCACGCCGCCTGATCTACCAAATGCACCAATTCTCTTGGTTCCTTGGTAAGGAAAAGAGGAGATTAAATACAGCCATTTTATACAAGCAAGCTTTTCTAGTTTGCTTTGTGTAGAAAGGAAAAGGCGAAAGCAGGAATTTGATATTTCTGACTGGTGAGGTTGTCACCTGTGAGGGGATGGGTAGGGGTATCCCACAGGAGCACAAGCCAAACCCCGAGCTCTAACAGAGCACAGACCTCTGGCAACCTCCTCCCTTCGCATGCCTCACCTGTGAAATGGGTATAGTTAATTTGCCACTATGAAGATCACTTGCTTGATCAAGTAATTTCAAGGGTGGTTGTTTTTTTTTTTTCTTTTGCTAGCAAGTTGTTCTTGAAAGGCATTCACACAAAAAAGTAGGGTTAAAACCTACCCAAATATTTCCTGAAAGTGTGAAAACCTGGCCCAGAAAGGCTTCCTTGGGAGCCAAGGTGCATTTGGCCTGCTGTTCTCCAGAGGTATTTCACGTGCCTTCTCTTGGAGCCTTGCTCACCAACGGTGTCACCTTCGCAGGCTTGGCAATGCCTGCGTCTGCCACAAAACTCCAGCACGCCAGAAAACTGCCCCGGCAAACCTGGCATGGCTTGTTTGTACCAGTGGGTGCCTGGACTCTGTGGTGCTTTAGATACCGCACAGATTTTTCTATGAAAAGCAGGAGCAAAATGCTACTAAATCAAATCACAAATGTAGAAATTAATTATCGCAGGTAGTACAGTCCTGGGAAAATTGTCCCTAGGATGTTCTTCAACGGTGTTTGCTGTTCGATATGAACCTGTTAATGCTATTCTATCTAGCAAGATGAGGGAAACAGAAATCTGTGGTCGGTTTCAGTACTGAAAAAAAAATGGTTGTGAAGGTGTAAGTAAACATGCAGTCGTGCCCAGTACAATTACATCAATGAGCGCACAGTCATTCATCTGTTATTTCCCATGAATTTTACTAATCCTGTAAAGTTACCTTAAAATGTTTTAGCTGAAAGGTAAGTTGCTTGACTCATCCATTCAGTAGGTGTGTGGAATCTCCACATCATCTGCAAATAAATCATTAAGTTACGTTTGCGGTGATTCTTTAGTGGAGGGTGTGATAGCCAGGTGTCAGAAATACACAAAAATCCCATTCCCAGGGTTTAGTTCAATTATCAAAGCAGGACCATAGTTAAAACTTAAGGGACACGGAATTAAGTGCATCCTTTCAGAACGTGAATAGATAAAAGCAAACATAGAGCCAGCTACTCCAGCATCCTTTTGGATAGGTGTTGCTGTGCCGTAAATTGTAAATTAATAATGTTGGTTTAGGAGTTGATAATATAGTAAGCCATAGCGCACATATTTTGGCAACTAAAATTTATTTCTGAATTGGCAGAGACCAAAGAGAGTTTCTCAGATCAGGGAAAGCCAGGACGGGCTCCCCTTTGATCTATTTTAGTTTAGGCCCTGTGTAATATGAGTATGTCCGAATTAGAAAATAGACTAAAACAGAGTAAAGCAAATGAAAAAAAAATTTACTTTGAAGCACAGCTGAAGGGGAGTAGGAGATGCATCCTCTAAAAGCAATTTGTCCATTTAGCTGGATTTTTTCCCCTGATTTCTAGTAGTGATTCATTTACATCTATTACTTTCAAATTTCTTTGTGTTTTTGGCTTTAAGTAATGTAAGAGAACAGCTGAAGTTGATACCAGCAAAGCCCCCACCCAGCAGACCTCAAGCTGTCCCCCTGCCAGTGCAGGCCACGGGTTTTCGTGTGGCTGAGTGAATCACCCTGATCCTAAACACACAAATTATACTTGTCTGCTACAATTTTAAATAAGCTTGGCGCTCTGCATAGCATAATTAAGAGCTGTGACAGGGAACTCTAAATGTTGCTTCCAGCCTAAAGTAAATCACAGATCTGTGTATGGGACTTCCAACAGAGTCCAGTTTTGCTCGATGAATACTTCCATGTTTTTAACCTTCCCCCTACAGTGTAAAGTCCACCTTTGAGTTAAAAGATCTGGGAGAAACCTGAATGCTACAATGCTGGTCTGCTTTGAACCATCCGTGTTCCTGACAGGTACTCCAAAAGCCCTCCCTGCATTGTACTCCTCTCAGCGGGGACACCCCAAAACACAGGGGACTATGTATAAAAGCCTGGGATCTCCTCTCCCACCAGTGGTTTGGTGACTCAGGCCCCAGCGTCCTTGCCTGAGAAAGTCCTCGGAAACCCACATGTCTGAAAGATCGTGTGCTGATGGGATAAACTCATTATATCCAGTAGCAACAGGGGTCCCCCCAAAAAGCTGATCCTCTGTGGCAGTGCTGTATCAGGGCAAGGGAATTTTTTTTTTTTTTAATAAGATATCCATATAGCTATAGGAAGATCTGAAAAGAAGCGTGTGCTGAGAGATATGGGTTTGGAGAAGCCACCAGCTAAGCCCTGCTGGTGAGACGGTCCTTATGACACTAGTGCTGTTGAAATTGGCTGACAGTGGTTGCTTTCCAGCTGAAGCTGACTTTCATTATTTTGTGGCATTTGTGTGCCACAAAATAAGCTCTTAAGTTCATCACTGTCTGGGGGAGAGAGTTCATAAACATCAGACTCGGGGTGAATTTTGCTGTCTTACCAGCTGGGATAATCTCAGTCACTCACTGATGGACAGAAAAAGCTAGGACTTCATAGAATGGTTTAGCTTGGAAGGGACCTTGAAGATCATCAAGTTCCAACTCCCCTGCCATGTGCAGGGACACCTCCCACTAGACCAGGTTGCTCAAAACCCCATCCAGCCTGGCCTTAAACACTTCCAGGGATGGAGCTTCCACAACTTCCCTGGGCAATTTGTTGCAGTGTCTCACCACCATCAAAGTGAAAAATTTCTTCCTAATATCTATTCTAAATCTAACCTCTTCCAGTTTGAAGCCATTCCCTCTCGTTCTATCACTACATGCCCTTATAAAAAGTCCCTCTCCAGCCTTCTTGTAGGCCCCCTTTAGGCTGCTATAAGATCTCCCCGGAGCCTTCTCTTCTCCAGGCTGCACAACCCCAACTCTCTCAGCCTGTCTTCATAGGAGAGGTGCTCCAGCCCTCGGATCATCTTCATTGCCCTCCTTTGGACCTGCTCCAACAGGTCCATGTCCTTCTTATGTTGGGGGCCCCAGAGCTGGATGCAGTACTCCAGGTGGGGTCTTACGAGAGTGGAGTAGAGGGTCAGAATCACCTTCCTCAACCTGCTGGCCACACTTCTTTTGATGCAGCCCAGGATATGGTTGGCTTCCTGGTCTGCAAGCACACTTTGCCGGCTCATGTTGAGCTTCTCATCCACCAACACCCCCAAGTCCTTCTTCTCAGGGCTGCTCTCAATCCATTCTCTGCCCAGCCTGTATTTGTGCTTGGGATTACTCCAGCCCATGTGCAGGACCTCGCCTTGTTGAACTTCATGAGGTTTGCACAGGCCCACCTCTCCAGCCTGTCCAGGTCCCTCTGGATGGCATCCCTTCCCTCCAGTGTGCCAAATGTTCCACACAGCTTCATCTCTTCTTCTCACACAGAAAAAGCTAAGACTTCATCTATTCTTCTCCTTCATAACAAAGGAACAGTCTACAAATTATAACTGGTTGGGGGGTTTTTGCACTTTTTAGCTCTTCCCTTTTTTTCTTCTGGCCTAACTCTGTTACTTTTTCCAAATAGAAGGAATTTGAAATGGATGCAGCCATTCCTATCTGAAGCAGTAGTCTTTCCCCACCTCCTCCCAAACAGAACGACCCCCTCAACCCACCTTTATGGAAAATTAGCATATATAAAAACTGTCTCCTAGGAAAGAAGAAAATACTTGACAACTAATGTTTAAAGAGAGAGAGTTTGCGCCAGCTGCTTACATGAAAAAGGAAAAGGAAATGTATCCTACATAGCAGTGTTAGCTAATGCAGCCACCAAACCATGGAACCCCCAGGTGAATAAGACAACCCCAGCAGCAACCCAGAAACTTTGGGGCTTTTCCGAGGAGTATTGGTAGCAACCATGCTAATTTTGAAAAGGTAATACATCAGCATGGACCCAAAATCTACAATCTGAATATCTTCTTGCTGATGTTTTCAAAAGCAGAAGAGAACCTCATTAAAGATTACATTTAATTGTGTGCTTGAATGATATTTTTACCGAGTATAAAGTAAGTGGTTTCTTGGTTTTGTTTAAAAATTTTATTATTCAACCAAAATTTTCTTATGCAGAGCAGTGCTCAACTTTTGAACTGATTATGTGTTAAACTGAAGAATTTCCATTGTCCTCGGTCCTTTTCCTCCTACAAAATAGTCTAGCCATAATAGTCAATTGGGAATGTCCATTTCTAAATGCTTAGTTGCTTCATAACTGCCCAATGTTAAACATTTGTAAAGGCCGGAATCACAAACAGATGAAAATATATAGATAAGGCATTAAAAAAACCCCAGCTCAATATAAAGCTGAGTAGTGTTTATGATCCTGAAATAACTTTTTAAGGAGTCAGAGCAAAGCGGGGTTTTTTTAGCTTAAGATTTCCTGGATCTTAATATATGTGATTTCTGTTAAATTAACTTTATCTTTATTATTTTTAGGTTTTGTTTGCTTTGGAATGATTCTAGCATCCTAAGCTATTTTTATTTTGTTCATGGTGCATGCTTACAAATTTAATGTGGTTACTTTAGCTATTTTTTTTTTAATTGTTAAACTTTCATGCTACCAGCATTGAAACAGCAAAAGAATGTGTCATTTGTAGTGATATAGAGAAAAGCATCAGCCTTCTAGGTCAATCAATTTTTTTTTTTAATGATAGATAAACCAAATCCTTGGTAATTGTATTTTGTTCTGCAGTAGTAAATAAAGAAGAAATTTCTCTGGCAGCTTAAACTGGATCTTCAGCTGCTGCATCCCCAGAAATGGACTCAGTTTCCTCCTTCCCTCCCCTGTTCACTTGTATATGAAGAAAAAGGAGGGAATGAATTGCTGGAGAGTGTTAGATGTGCTCCCCTCCCAACTCGGAGGCAAAGAACCGCCTGCCCATACGCAAAGGGAAGAAAAAGCCTTTGAAAGCACCTTGGAAGGCGGGCGATGTGCATTAAGGAGTAATATTCCTCCATTACAATGAGTTGATGCTGAGGCACCATGAAGGGTTACCGTGCTTGGTGTTACTGAAGATGCACGCTGAGGGGAACTGGAAGAGCCCTTGCTTTCAGGTGATGCTTTTGCACAGGGACCTTCAGACTCTTGGCTACGTGACGTGCTCGTTGCAGCTCTTGTTGGGCACCACATCACCTACTAAACCACCAGACTGAAAGAGAAAGGTTCAAGAGACGATGTGGTCTTCTGTCAGCCTCCAGAGAAGCTGTTGCTGGATGTGACTCTACACCTCAGTGGCCTCATCTCTGTGTGGAAATTTTCAGGAGACCTTGAAAAGTCTCAATAGTTTTTGGTATCTTTGTAAAAACCATTGCCTCACTCATCACAAGATATGTGACAGCTGCATTTTAAATTAAACAAAGAGGATTTGCAGTATGAAAAATCATATTGGCTGAAGTGTTGGCACTCTGACAGCACTTGGGACTTGAATGGAATTGAAAAATAAATAGATTCAGTACCGTGTAGGCAATGACAGCCTTACCTCAGGATTACTCGGTTTATAATTTGTCTCACACAAAGAGCTATGTTAAGATTGCCAAGTTAGCAGTCACGAGAATGGCAGACTGAAGGCTGCCAGGCAGTCCTACCCTGCCTTCTCATATACGTTATTTATGCTTATTCATTGTAATATAGTCTTCAAATAAACATGGCTACAAATCACCTTCCCTACAGAGGCACATAATGAAAATATTCAGTGAATGAGCAACCAACCTATGCTGTGTAAAAGGCACTTGGAGCCAAGATTAATTTTTGAAAGATGATATTACTTCAGATTTTCTTGTTTTGTTGCACAACAAAAAATAATTTTTGGATTTTCTATTCTAAAACTTTGAAAATAACTGTTCAGGATCACCTGAAAAAAATCGTTGTTAGATACATTTATCTATACATCTTTGCACACTGTGTTTTTGTTTCTGAATTTTGTTTCATACTTAAACACATTTTTTTTTCCCTAGGAACAGCTTCACTTCCCAGAGCAAAGCTCTGCCGAGGCAGGTAGCCCATCGCCAGCGGCAGCCAGCAGCAGAGAGGCTGTAAGCACAGGAAAACGCACAGCGTTTGGAGTCCAGAGTATAGAAAGATTCTCAGAGACTACACTCTGTTAGTGTGGCATAGAAGCCCCAAACGGTCTCCTGACGGGTGGTAAGCATTTCAGTATTTGCTACATCATGCAGTAAAGAGTCACACAGTTCTTTGTCTAATTAACTGTCGTGCAAATAGCCATTGCATCTTACTTGTCTTGAGCCTGGTCCCTGCTAATTTCATTTGATGTCATCTGACTTTTGTATCAGAAGAGAGGGTGAGGAGTTTTCTCTTTCTTCCTACCACTTCTAATATTTATATTTAATATTTTACTTCTTAGTCCTCTCTATTTTTGAGGTGAAAAACTGTAGAGCTTGTGAAATTGGTCCCAAACCTCTATGTCCTTGTAGCCCTTCTTTGAACCTTTCAGTTTCTACACTATCATTTTCAATGGAGAAAACTGCCCATAGATTTCCAGACATGAGCCCATCCTGGATTTGTCCAGTGCATAATATCGTCATCTTCTCCGTTCTTCAGTCTCTATAACTTTCAACACATTCTGGTCAAGCTGATCAAACAGGAACATACTGACCTTAACAAAAGATACCACTTAAATGTATTCTAAACGACGCCTAGCTGAGAACAGTATGTTCTAGGAACAAGGATGGAAACAGTGGAAGAAAAACTCCTGGAGACTTTCCGTGTTCATGCTTTTCACCAAGCCACTTTCCATCATTTTCCAACAGTCCTGGCTGACTAGGAAGTCCCAGCAGATTGGAAACTAGCCAATGTGACACCCATCTACAAGAAGGGCCAGAAGGAGGATCCGGGAAACTACAGGCCTGTCAGCTTGACTTCGGTGCTGGGGAAGCTGATGGAGCAGATCATCCTGACTACCATCACACAGTACGCACAGTACAACCGGATGATCCGGCCCAGTCAACATGGGTTTATGAAAGGCAGGTCCTGCTTGACTAACCTGATCTCCTTCTACAACATGGTCACCCACTGAGTGGATGGGGGAAAAGCTGTGGATGTTGTCGATCTGAACTTTAGTAAATCCTTTGGCACGGTTTCCCACAGCATTCTCCTGGAGAAACTGGCTGCTCGTGGCTTGGGTGGGCATACACTTTGCTAGGTGAAAAACTGGCTGGAAGGCCGGACCCAGAGAGTGGTGGTGAGTGGAGTTAATTCCAGTTGGTGGCCGGTCACGTGTGGTGTCCCCCAGGGCCCAGTACTGGGGCCAGTCCCATTTAACATCTTTATCAATGATCTGGATGAGGGGATTGAGTGCACCCTCAGTGAGTTTGCAGATGACACCAAGCTGGGTGGAAGTGTTGATCTGCCTGAGGGTAGGGAGGCCCTGCAGAGGGATTTAGACAGACTGGATGGATGGGCCAAGGCAAACTGTATGAGTTTCGATAAGGCCAAATGCCGGGTCTTACACTTTGGCCACAACAACCGCCGCCAATGCTACAGGCTTGGGGAGGAGTGGCTGGAAAGCTGCTCAGCAGAGAGGGACCTGGGGGTGTTGGTGGACAGCAGGCTGAACATGAGCCAGCAGTGTGCCCAGGTGGCCAAGAAGGCCAACAGCATCCTGGCCTGTATCAGGAATAGTGTAGGACCAGTAGGAGGTGATTTTACCCCTGTACTCGGCACTGGCGAGGCCGCATCTTGAGTACTGTGTGCAGTTTTGGGCCCCTCACCACAAGAAGGAAAATGAGGCACTGGAGCATGTGGAAAGAAGGGCACTGAAACTGGTGAGGGGTCTGGAGCACATGTCTTATGAGGAGCAGCTGAGGGAACTGGGGTTGTTTAGCCTGGAGAAAAGGAGGCTGAGGGGAGACCTTATCGCTCTCTACAACTATCTGAAAGGAGGTTGCAGAGAGGTGGGACTCGACCTGTTCTGTCAAGTTACAGGTGATAGAACAAGAGAAAATGGTTTCAAGTTGCACCAAGGGAAGTTTAGATTGGATATCAGGAAGAATTTCTTTACTGAAAGGGTCATGAGGCATTGGAACGCATTACCCCAGGCAGTGGTGGAGTCCCCATCCCTGAAGGTATTTAAGGGTCGTGTAGATATAGTGCTCAGGGACATGGTTTAGTGGTGGGCTTGTCAGTGTTAGGTTAACGATTGGACTAGATGATCTTACAGGTCTTTTCCAATCTAGGAGATTCTATGATTCTGTGATTCAATAACACTTACCGCTGGGGCATTTCTGTGCCAAGCTGCGTTACGATTTTTTTTCTGCACCATGCTTTGAGATCCAAGCTCTTACCAGTAGGTGGTATTGTATTGTATTGCATTGCATTGTGTTGTACTGTATTGCATTGCATTGCATTGCATTGTTGTGTGCTGAAGGCATCAATCAGCCAAGGGTGCTGCTGCTGGGCAAACTCATGATGCAGGACACTCCCCTGGAAACTTGAAGTGCTGATTTGAAGGAAAATAAAGATCATCACTGAGCATGAAGTAAAAAATAAGGATAAACACACAATGTTGTATGAGGTGCAATCATCTCAACACACTTTATAAGTCAACAAGGGACATACGTAAATTGAGCTAATCCTTGTCTCCACTTACAGTGATTAGAGAAATAATGGTGCTTTTGGGGCAGCCAAAGTAAATGTCTAAGCTGAGTTAGATCAACAGTGCCCTAAAAGCATCCAGTTATCTCCATTCACTGTAAAGGAAAGCGATGCTCACTTGTTGGATGCAATTGTCTGAGGTCAGCTGGGAGGAACCCCAGCCCTTGGCAACAAGTTGACTGTGCCTAGAAAAGACAAGAGAGCGTTGTGCTGCTTTGCTGGTGAGGTCTCTGCGTCCAGTTCCCCTCACATGGAGATGAGGAGGCAGCTGGAGAAGGGGCTCAGGATGACACTGGGAACTAGACCTTGGAGACTTGAGCAGCAGCAGGGATGAGGGAATTGTTGTAGGAATAGTCATTTGGAATGATAGGATTGAATATGAAGGTGAGCAGGGTCACTGGTGACACGGAGATGACTGGGAGGTGAGGGTATAGAGGCTACAGAATAATAAGATTAATGCAAGAGCCAGAAAGGCTCCAGGGTGCTGTCGCTGAGGCTGAGTTATCGGGAGGATGCTGGGGTATTCAGAAGGTGCTGGGGCTAAGAGGCCTGAGGGATAATGGTGGCTGGGGGAAATGGTATTGGGAAGATGCTGAGGTGGAGAATGAGGACATGATGGCATGACGGGGGCAGAGGTTTAGTTTTATGGGGATTGAAAATAGTGGGGTGAGGAGCTGGTGGGGGTGTGAGGGGAGACTGGCTGTTGACTTGGCTGGGGAAGAAAGAGATCATTAGGACATATGAGTAAGGATACAGTTAATGGCCATAGCTTCTCGCCTTTCTTCAAGTTCTTCCTCCATAGCTGCTCTGTGTTATGCTTCAGGGCCTGCAGCAACACGCGGTATTAGGGCTTTTTATCATCTCTGCGCAGCCCAGCCTGGTGACAGCTGCTCTTTCTTTCCCCCCCAAGCAGCAAAGAAGGCCGCACAGACAGCTCGTCTGGCTGTGCACCACGTCTCACTCCTCAGCCTCCCCGCAGCATTAGGGGAGAGTGTGCATGGCAGATGGTGGAGAAGTCTGTCCTGATCCCAAGCTGAGGTGCTCCATCGAGGAGAAGCACTAATGCATCTCCCTGCAGGAGAATCGAAGCTTTAGACCTAACCCAGGAACAGGAGTAACAGGTTTTCAGCCAGTGCAGGAAGCCCTGCAAGCAGGGTGAACCACAAGTGCCAGTCAACTTCCAGATTTCTGCTGGTAGAAGGGGAAGGGAGCAACCTCAGCTCTGCTCTGGCCTCTGGAAAGGCCACGGTAGATATCAACAAGATGTTTTTCTTCCCTCTCCCTTCCATTTTCCTTCCTCCTCCTGACCACCCCGCTGCTCTTGTCCCACCAGTCACCCCACTTCAGGTCCTGGGCTCTTGGCTAGGCTGGGGCGGTAGTATTTACCTTTCCAGTTCTTTACATCACTGCAGTTTTACTCTCACTGGTTTGTAATCAAGTGCCTTTTCACCTTGCCAACTCAGCCCCGCTTCCCCACTCCCACCCACCTTCAGCCTGGAGGCCCCCCGGGCAGTGGCGGCCCCGGTGCCCAGCGCGGGGACCCGGCAGCCTCCTGCTCTGCTGCCCGCTGGGGACAGTCCTGCCAGGGCCAGGAAGCTGGCGGGAGACGCAGCGTGCCCTGTGGTGACACAATGCTCTGCAAATTCATCTGCCAAGCTGACAAGTCTCTGCTGAAGTACGTGAGCTGAGACTTTTTAAAAAACACATTTATAACTTGGCTATGTCTTCTGGCATCGGGGTGACCTCCCCCCTCTTTTGCCAAATTTCAAGCTCTTGCTCAAATGAATGGTTGCCTAATCTTGCCCTGAAAACCACAGAACCATTTTTACTGAAACTGCCCTCCCCTTTCTCCCCTCCTAAAAGAAAATGGAGGGTGAAAGAATCAGCCCGAGGCCAAGCCTTGGCAGAAGACATTTCAGCCTGGATGAGTAACATCTAACAAACTTACCAGCAACCGAAAGCAGGATCTTATAACGAGAACCGTCAGGCGGTGGTAATTACAAGCAGTGCTACCAACTCTATCTGCAATGTGCATCACCCCAAAGAGGAGGGAAGTGCATAAATGGTAAAGATAATTTTACGTAACCTGCAGAATTGGATGCATGCCTCCGAGTGTTTGCTTCTCATCCTGCTTCTTCTATCGTTAGCTTCCCTTCGTTGCTTCTCACTGCTCTTCCTCCTCTGCAGTTCCTGACATCTGGAACAGCGTTCTTGCATTCTTCTATCAACTCTCTAATGGCAGTTTTCGGTGAAATACATATCTGGGATCCCTTGTCTCTTGCTCTTACTTTTCTCCTCATTCTGCTAATATTTATCTCTGAACTGGTTTATTCAGAATCTTTGAGGTTTGTTTTAACAAGGATTATAAAAAGGGTGCAAATCTACAAATACATGTGATGCTGAATACATTAACATTAATGATACTGACTTTCACTGGACAATTTATGTAAAGCTATTTCCTGATCACGAACTGTTATTTAAATTAAAAGGCAAAAAATCAGTGTCCAAAAGCCACAGACATCTTATATTAGCTCCATCTTAAAAAGACATCTTTAGTAAAATCTAGTCTGTTCCCAAAATCAGAAATATTAATAGATACTTCATTACACTCAGTGCCTATTTCAAAATTATCTTAAAACTGCTGATGTTGCAAAAATCTCCACATGAGAAGCAAGGAAGAACTATAATTTACAATTTAGCATAAGATTGAGCTTCAGATGAAGTCAACTAAAAAAACCTGATACTCTGTAACCCCCATCTGTGGACACTGTTTGAATCTCATTTGTATAATCTCCAGATATAAGTTTAAAAATAAGCTAATAGATGTGAGTGGCATACTTAGGAGAGTATGTTGCTCACCAGCCATGCGGGATAAACTATCCACAGGTCGATGTGCTCAGCCAGCTCTTGCTTGGATTCACAGGGGGTTAAAATTCTGCCCAGGCAGTTGTAGGAAGGATTCAGCTGTTTCACAGCTGTAAGTCCAGGAGGCAGGTTTGTTATCTAATCTGATATCTTGCATAACACGGGCTGTGGGGCTTTCCTGGGTCGATGTTTACCCAATTAGACCATAATCTTCTTGAAAAAGCAACAGCCAGGCACAATTTTATGGTAGCTCTAGGTACTTCACGCGCTGATCCCCCAGTTAGGAGCCCCCGGGTTTTGCATCTGTAATGTTTTCAGGGTAACTATGGGTGTAACTTGTGAGCACTTGAAGTTACTTTAATAGTTGGCGCCTTCTTAATGGTGATGAATCCCTGCGATGTGGAGTTACCCAACTGCTAGGTAACACCAGCGGTGTAATCACGGTCATGCTAAGGGGCATCTCTGTTACCCAACAGGAAAGCTTTTTCCTCTCTGGGATGGCAACTGTTCCACCAGCTGCAGATGTAAAAAGGAACATCTGCTTTGAAAATAGTCTATTACATTTCAATAGCAGGCTCGTTTACATAATCTGCTGTTAAACTAATTTACAATCCACTAATCGATGCAATTACCTGGGTTTTCTATTAGTGCAAATCTCTTTTCCCACTAACTTGGAGCAAAGGGAGCATACTGCACTGAGGAGGCGTTTGCTTTTGCACAGCTGTTGAATCCTGCTCTGGAAACGTTTGCAGACGTCATTGGACAGGCGACTGAGAGAGAACAATCAGAACTGCAGGAAATTCACTTTTTTCTGTATTTATGCAGTTTATGATTCAAAACTCTCTTTACATGCTTTGCCTTTCTGTTTCTTTCATCCACTGTCTTCTGGAGAAGGTGCGTGTAATCGGGAGGTCTGGTAGGTGGTACTGCGGATTAGAGGGATGTGGTGTGGTGGGATGATGTGATGCACGTGGGGTGTGGGGAGCTGTCGGCTGTGTCTCGTCCCGTTGCCTTTCCATGTCTGTTTTCTGTTACCCGATTATTGGATAGTGCTTGTGGGAAACAAGCTCAGAAGAAGAATGGTTAATTGTTCATTGGTGCCTCCTGGGGAGGATCAGAGCCCAGAAAGGGTCAGGAGGGGACAGGGTGACAAGCCGGTCCCCAGAGGCAGGGAAGGGGCAGGGAGATGATGGGTGCTGCTGAGCCAGCCGGGTTTAGCTCTCTAGGCTTTATTTCCATCGAAGTTCAGCTGGGAAATAAACCACACTGCTATGTCTCTGAAAAGCACCGCAGTATGTAGGTCAGCCTGAGGGCTTGAGCCAGCCACGTGCCAAGAGGGGTAGGAGAGACCCGAGCAATGGACTGTATCTGCGCTTTTTAAAGCCTTCGTAGTCTTAGTATGAAAATCATAGCATAAACTCTTTGGTTTCCTTAATGTCATTGCCACAGCTGGGCGAGCTGGAACAATATCTTCATTGTATTCCAATGCATACGTGGTCCTAGGTTTCTGTATCCCTTTTCCCATTACTGTGAGGTACCGGGACAGCTGTGGGGTAGTACAAACTCTTCTTTAATCAGCCTCCTTCCAAGGGAAGCCTGGGAATTGCAAGGTCACAGATGCTGGCTTGTGAAACCGCTGGATGAATCAGGCAGGAGCAGGTTTGTTGACACAGAAAGCTGGTACACAACCTGGGCAAGGCAGAACGAGGAGAGACGAAATGCAGGCGCTCTGCTCCAGCCAGAGCTGAGATCAAATATACTTTCTAAAGAAGCTTGGTAATGGGTCTCCCAGATGTTAAGAACCAGATGTAAAAGATGATTTATGTGCTTACAAATTGAATGTTGCAAAGCTGGACTTTAAGGAGCTTCCCATGTGGAATGGAAGCTGGACCCCGCGTTAGACACCCACCTTCCCTGCATGCAACATTTAGGAGGACTTAGATGATCTCAAAGGGATCCAAAATGCCAACATGTAGAGCAAGAGCCACCTGATACTAAGCTGTTTTGTGGGAAGCTACTTGGAATGAACCAGCAAGAAGTTCTAGGGAAAAGCATAGATCAAAATTTTGCTTTTCAGGGTTTTCATTGCCTTGCTCCACAGATCATAGGGACCATAGCTCAGAGGCTTCCCTTGAGCCCAGCTGTCTTTGCAATTCATTTCCTTCCTGGAGGAAAGGCTCAATCTTATTTTAGAAGAGAAAAGGTGGTTGAGGTTGTCAGGATCGGGCATATTGCATGGGATCTAACACACTTATTCCGTATCCCTGCTGATTTTGAGTAATTTCTGAGTCTCCATGTGTTCAGGTCTCCAGTCCCATGAGTTGCACAGTGCCCATCAGCAAGCAAGATTTGTGACTGCAAATCAGCGCCATCAGCTGAAGAAGGTGACCCGCCCTGGCACCTGGGCCATCACACTGGCCCACCTGGCTAGTAGCCTGCTGCACAGCTCGTATGCCCAGGATGTCAAGGGCCAGTTGTGAATTCCCTCCTTACTCTGAAAAGTTAAATGAGCACAACCAACACGTCTGGGTTATAGGTAACTTGGAATGATGCCACAATTTGCTGATCTTCCTATAGATGCTTGGACTATCAGGCAGCCAAGGATTGTGGAGTGCTGGGGCTGAAGACACGAGTGCCTCCTCTGGTGCAGAAGAGTGGCAGGTAAGTAGGAGGTGGGTTTTCCTCCACCTAACCAGCTTAACAAGCAAAATAGTAGTCAGGCTCCTTCTTGCTTTCTTTAGACCCATGACTAGTTGTCTCTGGCTGCATTGTTTTGGACTTAGGTGCTCTGATGTCTTATACAGCTGAGAAATCTACTGCCAGACCCAGCTCTGAGCGTTTGCTCAACCCTCAGAGATGTGTGGGTGGGATGAAGGAGGAGAAGTATGTGACAAAGATTAACAATAACTAGAATTTGTAGCCTTTGAATCTCTGAAGGGGATTTTTTTCTCCTCCATTCAAAGCTGAGAGGACCTGAGACGTCAGCCGTCTCTCAGGTGCTTCTATTTTAAGCAGGCTGTGTGTGATAAGCCAGCCTCAAACATGCTGTTAAATGTGGAATTTGCAGAAAGGGCGTGCGTAGTCTGCCCTGCGCTGGTTCCAGGAGAGCTCTGTTGGCTGCAGAGGTGCAGACAGGTATCCCAAAGGATACTCACCAGTCATCCATGTGTTAACCTTTTATAGGAAGCATTTCAGGAGTGTTACCTCTCCTTGTCTCCGTCTTCTACACCAACACGCAGATCTCCTCTTGGATAGGAGCCATCTCTGCCTGCTTTCCACCAGCTCGGTGTGGGAGGACACCAAGACCCTTTGCACGGCGCAGGCCATGGCAGTGGTCCTGCTGCAGAGTGGTTGCGAAAGCAGCCCGTGCTTTTGTTTTCCCCCGGCTTATCTCAGCCGATGGTAAACGCTTCGGTACAGAGACCAGAGACAGCACGTGCATTTGTGGAGTAGCACAAAGGGCTCTCTAGGCTGTACTGTAATCCAAATAATAGATCCATAACAGATAAGTCACAGGAGACAGAGCTGGCCAAAGCTTTAGGCAGAAGTATGGCAGTAAAGTATAGAGAATATAGGTGGGGGGTGAGTGCACTTTTATCTAATTCAACAAACTATCTTATCTGGTGCCAGGGGAACGCAGTTCTTGCATAGCTACAGCTGCCACATGTCTTCATATATCTTCTGTGAACACCATTAAAAGCCGCCCAAGTCCAGCCACCCACAAGAGTTACTCTCCAAAGCCCCATAGAACCGTTTGGGTCTAAGAAACACTTCGAAACATTACATCAAGGAGTTTTTGTCTGTGATTTAGGGAATGACCCACTCATTTACCTAACGGGGCATTGATTTTAAGGGAGGCAGAAAATACTGAAGCTATTTCTGAGGCAACTGAAATTCTGTATTACCAATTACAGAATTTGTTTTTATGTTACAGTTATATTAATTACAGATATTATGTTTATATTTACAGATCTAATGTTTTCTGAAGTGACATTCCAGACTCCGGGACCACATGCAGTGTAACAAAAAAGCCTGATTTGGTGATGAGGTGTACGAAAGCTTCTCGAGATACTTGTCAATAAGAAGAACATGGGTGAGAATGGGGCACTGCTCGGGGCTCCAGCCCCACAGCGGGGCCATCGCCTGCCTGGGGCCTGCCCAGGACACCCATCCATCCACTCTCAAAAATGAAACTTTTTTTTCCCATATTTGTCCACTCGGTGGTGCTAAAACAACACCAGCCCTGTTTTGGCGTTTTCTCACTGCCTGTGTCAGGCAGAGAGTGTCTGTGCCCGTCTGGGATGTTCCAGTCACCGCTTTAAAAAAACTACCTCTGCAAATCCAATTGCCAGGAAACCTAATTAGCTGCCTGGGTCGCTGCTTCGGATCCTGGTGCTTCCAATGGAATAGAGATAAGCAACACAAAAGACTCGTCATGCCTAATTACATAGGAAGAGATTAGCAAGCCCACGATCTGATCTTTTTTCCTAATGTTGATTATGATTTAATTAACTTCAGATTCTGTGCTGTTTTTAAAGAAAAAGTGAATGGAGTAATGTTGCTACCAAAACTATTTTTGCTTTCAAAAAGAGCTGACCGAGAAGAATTGGCGCTGCTAGGCAATGTTAGTGGGGAAAAAGCATTTTTTCTGTTAATCAACTGATACAAAAAAGATTGGCTAAAAAATCCAAAGTTTAATCTGCAACACACAACTCTCTCCAGGTCCAATTACTTTTAAACTAGTGTGTGTCACTAAAGGAGATGTCCTGCTGGGAAGGACTGTGTGTTCGGGATGCCACGAAAGTACCCCCAACGCCAGACTACCTGGCTGTTCGGAGGTCTCTCCCCTTCTCCAGGCAGAGTAACTGGCCACGGGGCAGCTCGGAGAAGGGATGCAGCGATGCCAGCCTCGCTTAACAGGTCTTCAGAGTGATGGGTTGAGCTTTTCATTTTACCTGAACGCCAGTGCTGTGTCCAGGCTTCTCAGCCAGGACTCAAGCTCCCAGAGGGAAATTCAGCCTGCCCCAAATCAGAATTGACTTGTGTGCTGCCTCTGGGTATTTACAGGCAGGTGAGATGAACCCGAGCCTCAGCATCCAGCGCAGAGCCCGTGTGGAGCAGCACAGAGTGAGACGGATCAGGATCTGAGCAGCCAGAAATGTTTCCTAGCCCTAATTCTCAGAGTCAACACTCAGAAAATGGCAAGTGGCTCAGTATGTCTGAAGGGAAGGATTCTCTGAAGTTAAAATTGGTAAGAAAAACTTATATAGCTGTGGTGAGTTGACCCTGGCTTGGTACCAGATGCCCACCAAAACCGCTCTGTCACTTCCCCTCCTCATGTGGGCAGAGGGAGAAAATATAACAAAAGGCTGGTAGGTTGAGATAAGGACAGGGAGAAATCACTCACCAATTACTGTCATGGGCAAAACAGACTCGACTTGGGGAATTTATTACAAATTAAATCAGAGTAGCATAATGAGAAATAAAAAATCTAAATCTTAAAACACCTTTCCCCCATCCCTCCCTTCTTCCTGGGCTCAACTTCACTCCTGATTTTCTCTACCTCCTCCCCCCAGCAGCACAGGGGGACAGGGAATGGGGGTTGTGGTCAGTTATCATAGAACGGTTTAGGTTGGAAGGGACTTGGAAGATCATCGAGTTCCAACCCCCCTGCCATGGGCAGGGACACCTCCCCCTAGACCAGGTTGACCAAAGCCCCACCCAGCCTGGCCTTGAACACTTCCAAGGGATGGGGCATCCACAACTTCCCTGGACAATTTGTTCCAGTGCCTCACCACCCTCAGAGTGAAAAATTTCTTCCTAATATTTAATCTAAATCTCCCCTCTTCCACTTTGAAGCCATTCCCCCTTGTCCTATCACTACATGCCCTTGTAAAAAGTCCCTCTCCAGCCTTCTTGTAGGCCCCCTTAAGATACTGGAAGGCTGCTACAAGGTCTCCCCGGAGCCTTCTCTTCTCCAGGCTGAACCACCCCAACTCTCTCAGCCTGTCTTCACAGGAGAGGTGCTCCAGCCCTCGGATCATCCTCATGGCCCTCCTCTGGACCCACTCCAACAGGTCCATGTCCTTCTTACGTTGGGGGCCCCAGAGCTGGATGCAATATTCCAGGTGTGGTCTCATGACAGCAGAGCAGAGGGGCAGAATCCCCTCCCTTGCCCTGCTGGCCACGCTTCTTTTGATGCAGCCCAGGATGCAGTTGGCTTTCTGAGCTGTGACTGCACATTGCCAGCTCATGTTGAGCTTCTCATGAACCGACACCCCCAAGTCCTTCTCCTCACGCTGCTCTTAATCCATTCTCTGCTCAGCCTGTATCTGTGTATTTGTTCATCACATGTTGTTTCTTGTGCTCCTTCCTCCTCAGGGGCAGGACTCCTCACACTCTTCCCCTGCTCCAGCGTGGGGTCCCTCCTACGGGAGACTGTCTTCCACTGACTTCTCCAACATGAGTCATTCCCACAGGCTGCAGTTCTTCATGAACTGCTTCAATGTGGGTCCTTTCCACAGGGTGCAGTCATTCAGGAACAGCCTGTTTCAGCATGGGTTCCTTCCATGGGTCCACAGGTCCTGCCAGGAGCCTGCTCCAGTGCAGGCTTCCCACAGGGTCACAGCCTCCTTCAGGCATCCACCTGCTCTAGAGTGGGGTCCTCTATAGGCTGCAGATGTGTAACTGCTACACTGTGGACCTCCATGGGCTGCAGGGGACAGCCTGCCTCACCTTGGTCTTCACCACGGGCTGCAGGGGAATCTCTGCTCCAGCACCTGGAGCACCTCCTCCTCCTCCTTCTTCGCTGACCCTGGGGTCTGCAGAGTTGTTTCTCTCACACACTCTCAGTCCTGTCTTCAGCTGCAGTTGCCCAGTTGTGCAGCAACTTTTCCCCCTTCTTGAATATGTTATCCCAGAGGTGCTACCACTGTCACTGATGGGCTCGACCATGGCCAGTGGCAGGTCCATCTTGGAGCCGGCTGGCATGGGCTCTGTTGGACATGGGGGAAGCTTCAAGCAGCTTCTCACAAAAGCCACCCCTGTAGCCCCCTGCTACCGAAACCTTGCCGCGCAAACCCCATACAATAGCATGTGATGTGATTACGTTTATAATATTAATTCTTGTAATGTAACTCTGTGCGGACAATTGCAATACTATCTCTGAACTCTGGTTTTATGAAAAAGCTCCAGGTATCCTCAGCGCGCACCAGCACGCGGGCGGTTAAGTCCTTGCAAACAATGCTGTACTTTGTTCTCACTCTTCATACCAATTTTTAGCTCATTAACTCCCTGTGACTAGAAGCAGTGTTGGGAGTTAATGGACTAATTTATTGTTTACAACCTGCTGGTGCACATGGACCTCTTCACCATTTAAATTCTCTGGGAAGAGCCCAGGAACCAGCTCATACTCCAGGAGTGTGGCCATGTGCCAGGGACATGACCAGGTTGTCCTCTGCACTGGGTACCACACGTGATACACATGGGTGACACTGAGTCAGGCAGTGCCTGTGCTCTGCCAGGGCTGCACCTCTTCCAGTTCACAGGCTGCCCAGGAAACATGGATTTACCTGCACCCTGGCTTCTCTTGTGCTGCCAGTCAACGAGACCCCAGAACTTTCCTTGCTCAAGACACTTCTGCTGGAAAAGCAGATGTTCACCACAGAAACACTCTGGCTCTGCAGCAGTGGTCTGCCTCCCTCCTCTGAGTCCCTGGCTCCACAGGCCACAGAGATCCATCTTCAGTCCCCGAACTCTCACATCTCTTCAGCCTCAAAGATGTTTCCAACAAACTCTGAGGGGAATCCTGCCAAATTTCCTGCCCCCCCCCGGAAAGCTCATTCCCCAGAAAGCAATCTGAAACCTCACTGAGGATTCCCCTGAAGCCTCTTTGGCAATAAAACCCCACTGTCACGCTGCGTGGTAGATCATACTCTGGAAACACAGCCCTCAGTGGGAACAGCCAGATCATTTTGATTAGCTTGACTACTTGTCTTGTGAAATTTGGCACTTCGTAAGTGTGTCAAAAGTTAAAAGTTTCTATGTGTCTGAACCCACCCGTAGACTGCTCAGCTTTCCAAAATCCTGATGTGTGAAACACACTGTTGTGCTCTTCTGCAGGACCACCCTCCCAGTGAGCAGTTTGTCACTACGCCCTCTCTCCCTCTCTGGCCGCCCAAACAGCAGGCACCAACTGCGTTTCACTTGTTGGACACACAGAATGAGGAGGAGGTGGCAGAACTGCTGCTAACGCCTAAGATGCAGCTGCTGTGACCGGTGGGTACCTGGGTTTTCATGCTCAGAAGCGGCAGTGGGGACAGCGGTGGCCTGAGCCACAGGGAGGCACAGCCCAACCCAAGACAAGGTGCCCATGGCTGAGAAGAGGCTCTTTGGGACCAGTGCATGTGGCCACCAAGCCTGGGCCTTCAGACCTGCCAAATGGATGTCTACAGGTAGTTTTTAGTGTCCTATTAGGAATATGTCATTGTCATAACTCATTCTGTGTAATTATTCTGGTAAAACAATGACCCTTTCCTGATTACCTTCTAAAAAAAAAAAAATTAAAAAGGTGCATCTAAAAAAAAAGGAGCATTTAAAAAATCCCGAACAAGCTCATGGGTTCTGATGCCCTGCCCCAGACGGGAACATTTCAGTTTCGTTTCTCTGCAGTTCTATCAAATCCTGTCCTCAACAAAATGAAAGTGAAAATGGACAGAAACAAAAAGACAAACATATTTCAAGGTCTGCTGCGTTGACCCATGACTTCCTGCTGTAGAGCTTCTTGTACCTTCTGCTGCTCCTACAAACGGCGGCAGAGTGCCCCAGCCAGCCCATGGGTCCCGTTTGTGGGAACAACTATTGGGTTCCTGCCTTTGATATATAAACCACGCACTGAAAAGCACGTAAATCTGGAGAAACCATTGACTTATTTATCATTTTCCCTCGTCCACTGATTTCAGTTGCATTAGCCTCCTATGATGTTACAGAAAAGTAAGTTAAAACCAGATTGGTTTTTTATTGTCTGTCTCAGACAGCCTCAGAACAGGCTCGCTAGCGACCTAACACTCACCTCCTTAGCAATTAACGGAGAGAAAAAGGCACTTCAGGGTGGTGCATGTAATCCATGTCTATTTCAGGATTAAATATAAAACACATCCTAAAAGCACCTTTTCCTTTTCATTCGACTACAAAGGCTGACCAGCTCAGGTATATGTCTCTGTCCTACAGCTCTTCTACATCTCACTAGATGATTCTCTCTTCCTAATTGCATCACTGTAACCTTTGTCCTTCTCTTGCCTGACATTCAAATTCTGCACCCTTTTTTGGTGTTTCTGAAGAGCTTTGCTGGTCAGCAGCTCTTTTTGTTTTCAGAGCTGCTGTAGCATGCCTGCCTTCTACAGCTTTCCGTAGCGCCCGTCATGGTGTTATATTACAGAAGACAAACACACAAGGCTTTGCAGAGGCTTGTCTTTTGTTCTACTATTTATTGAACAGAAGAAATTGGTTTACAATGAATTTTGTAGCTTATCTTTACCTAAGAAAAAGCCGTAGTCTTTCTTGCTGGGGCTGGGCAAATATACCGTTATGCAGGAGGCCTGACAACCTGCAAACGATGTCGCCGACGACTTGTCAGCTGAAGAGTACTGGTGTGTAACAACTACAGGGACAAAACAGCGTTTGAAAAACAGGATATTGTATACATGTGCTCATTTACCGTGTGCAGAAGATTAGCATTGGCTAGAAAGGAGCTGACTGGACGAGGAAAGAGATTTGAAAGGCCAGAAACAAAAGAACAGCCCTCACAATGTACATGTACTTCGATCTACAAAGCCTTGGCCCGTAGCTCTGCATGTCTGAGTGCAGGATTGAGCAGTTTCATATGTACAGAAAACATTTCACTTCAAAACAAATGAATTTTTTAATTACTCCACAGGAGCCAGCAGAAGGAAAATCACTGTGATGCCACTGAATGTGCCAAGGTCTGAAGTATGCTGCATCCTCTGCAGCGATTGCTGCATATTGAGAACTGCAGCTTCAGAAGCCGTAACCCCCTGCACCGCCCAGGCATGAATACCACTATTGTTTCCAAGTAAGAAAAAGAGACCCGCAGAAAACAGAAGCTCCTACAGTCCTGGGCCAATGCCAAACTGCTGTGTGTTCTTTCAGAGGAAGATAACCTGCTTAATTTTGGATATGCTCTCACAGTAGCTTATTTTATGCTTATAACTGAGCCGCCAAGTGAAGGCGACCGCATTCTGCAGACCTACAGCATGTATTTGACAAAGCTCAGACACAAAGCAGGTTCATAGTTAGATATCCATTCAAAACTGTATTAGGAAGAGCTTCGAGATAGGATAAAAGTTAACTTTGTCTAAAATAAAACTAAGGAAGTCATAAGGAAGTGGCAAGAAGACCAGTATCACACCCCAAGACATTTGTACTTTATTCAGACCTTTGCATTTGTACTGAGAAGTGCAGGTGGTGCTAGAAATGATGCTGTGTGCTTAAGGTTTCAAAACATCTGATATTGAGACATGCGGACTTCTGTGCCAGCCCTTAGACAGTAATTTAATCTTCACTATTACCAGAGCCTGAAGAGAGCACAGCATCTTGAATCTCACAACTGGTGGTCTTGTCTTTTTTAAATCTGTTGTGGTTTGAGCTGGGCTGGCCACCAAACGAATGACAATGCCTTACTCTCAGAGCAGGATAAAATCCATCTCATGTCTACTTATGACATCAATGTTTTCTAAAGTAATGACTTCTTAAAGCCTCAGTGGCTGAGACTTCATTTTCCACATGCTGTACAAGCATATTTCACCAGGTTTTCCTTTTTGTTGAAAACACGCTCGCATTGCTTTTGTGTGCCAGCAATGGGGTGTTTTGTTTTGTTTTGTTTCTTTAATCTCACATAACGGAAGGACTGGAGAAACTTACTTTGTCCCTTCTCTTCACGTTTTTTGATCCCAGTGATCTTCAGGACAGTGCTTTTCCAGCTGAAAGTGGTCTGTCTCTGCTGAAATTACTCAACACAGTAACAAAGGACCCTTTGCTTTTCCAAGGCTGTTGTATCCTCTGTCTCGGCAGGACCGTGGGGTAATGACCTCAGCATCTCGCTCCCACTCCCTGAGCCAGCAGCGCTTGCTGGCACTCTGAATTTCTGGCCCAAGAATGTTTCTATTTGGATGAAACCTTTTTTTTTTTTTTTTTTCATAGAATCATAGAATGGTTTAGGTTGGAAGGAACCTTGAAGATCATCGAGTTCCAACCCCCCTGCCATAGGCAGGGACACCTCCCACCAGACCAGGTTGCCCAAGGCCCCATCCAGCCTGGCCTTGACCACCTCCAGGGATGGAGCTTCCACAACTTCTCTGGGCAACCTGTTCCAGTGCCTCACCACCCTTAGAGTGAAAAATTTCTTCCCAATATTTAATCTAAATCTCCCCTCTTCCACTTTGAAGCCATTACGGCTCGTCCTGTCACTACATGCCCTTATAAAAAGTCCCTCCCCAGCTCTCCTGTAGGCCCCCTTAAGATACTGGAAGGCTGCTACAAGGTCTCCCCGGAGTCTTCTCTTCTCCAGGCTGAACAGCCCCAACTCTCTCAGCCAGTCCTCATAGGAGAGGTGCTCCAGCCCTCTGATCATCTTCGTGGCCCTTCTCTGGACCCACTCCAACAGCTCCATGTCTTTCCTCTCCCCCTAAAAAACTTCGTTCATAAAATAAGGAATTGAGTGACCTTTTGGGTTATCACAACTAGTAACACTGAACTTCAGATAATAGGCCCAGGTTATTGTATTAGAGGTCCAGATGGCTTCCATTGCATAAACAGATTATCTGCTACCTCGGATGTCTGGTACTGGCTGGTACTGGGATAGATGGATTTTAGGTCAGCGCAGCCACTGGTTGGTGTTAAAGTAAGCCCTGTCAGTATGTTCTTTGTTTTCTGAGTCTGAGGTGGTCCTTCTGAATGGGCGAACCAGGAACGGAGCAATTTTCCTTCCCACTCCACTAAAAAAAGAAAAGAAGTGAGTATTCAGCGTGACATCTACTGTGTGGTTTTTAGCCTGTTATGCAATCATTTTTTGTATAAGAATATATCTGTCTGTCCACTCTACCCCATAACTTTTCAATTGTTTGACTGATTTAACACTAAATTTGTCAAAATTTGACAGCAAACTTCAGCTGCTGGAAACCCAGTCTTCTAACCTTTTCACTAAATAGCTATTTATTTTCACTCAATTAGCGCTTGTTGTCTCCCCCCCCCCCCCCCCATGTGTATCCAATGGGTATTGGTATGTGGGTTAATATTCAATTTGTAGCTGCTAGCCAAAAAATACTAGCTTAACCCCTTATCAAAAGCTCATCACCCTTCTTCCTGTTTTCACCGTATTTTTGCTTCTAATATACTCTTATGAAAATATTACAATTGTAACATAATGTCTAAAGGAAACTTTTTTCAGTAGTGCATGTTAGATTACTTTTAATTTATTTACTCCTGTTAAGTGCTAAAAAGACAAAGGGTTTTCAGTACAACTATGATTCCTCTGATTTCTCAAAATATTCTTAAGAAACACAGTATTGTGCAGCAGAATACAAAAAGGAGAAGTCCATCTTGTCTCAGGCTGCAGTTTTACTACCACTTGGCAGCAGGATTAACCTAAGCAACCCCCGCTCCCGTCACTGAATCCCGTGTCTTGCTACAAATGTTTGTGCCATCATTGTTCAAGTAGAGCTGATTTATGGCTTGTTCAGTTTGCGTGCAGGGTTGGTTTTTTTCTGTTTTGCTGCAAACCACAGATCAGTTCCCCATTAGCTGCACTGGGAACTCACGCACAGAGCTCAGATTTCTGGTTTTGCATCCGGAATTAGGGTCTTATTTTGCCTGTGGCAACATAAGACTTGAGATCCTGTTTGCATGCAGGTTTTTGAAAGTTAGTGAGTTCCCATGTGCTTATGTGCTATTTGAAACTGTGATGTAGATACTTCATGAAACTTCACTTTGTGCCTGTAACCTCTGAGTGGGTAATTTAATTTCTAAGGCAGCTGGCCTTTTAAATGGAATGCTTCATCATGGCAATGATCCGGTTCCTAGGTAAAGTGTGATGCAATCACATTTAGCGTGATTCACAAACCACTTGTATCTTCCTGTACCTAATAGTAGTCTTAGTAGTAAACCTCCAGTGTAATCCTCAGGAAATCAGTGTCACATCTGATTCTCTTTCAATTGAAGGGGTATTGACGTAAAAGATTCCTCAAGAATGTGAATAGCGACAGCTAGTTCAACTAAAGCAAATTAAATACCTTAGGAAGGATCTAAAATTTGCAGAGAAACGATGGGGAATAAATGAGGGAAATAAGATCTAGAGAAATTTTCTTACTGTGACACAAGGAAGCAACTTGGAGTCGAAGTAGATGACCTGCTGTTTAGAAAGACAATTTCTTTGGAAGAACCAGGAATGTGGAGCTCTGAATTTACACAATTTGATGCAGCTGAATAGCAGCCTTTTGATTTCCTTGATATATAGGTGGTCCTCTTCCCACCTACATGTGGCTTGTTTTAGTCCAATTGCCTCTGTTTTGGGATTCTTCATGTTCCTATCTCCTGCTGAATGTAATGTTTATTATACCATCAGGAGAACAAAATTGTATTTCTAGAGGCAGAGAATAAAACTGAAAAGTGAGCAGATCCTCAAACCTAAAAAGGGAATTGAACTCAACATTTACCAAGATCTTCCTGCAACTCATTCCAATTCTTTTTTATCCTCCAAGTAAATAACAATGAAAGAGAGTTTCTGATTGATTTAAAAGCCTTAACTTATTCAGTGTGGCTTTGGTATGTTCTTGAGGCTATTTATGGCTTATGGGAGAATTTATCTGAGCACTAAATGTGAGAAAAGAAAACCGACAAGTGATTTAGGTAAACTTTAACATTTGTACTTGTGATCCTTTGTGTAGGAGGATGTGGAAAACAAAACTCTGTCTGGGTGCAAAGGGAATGGAAACTTTCCAGGTCGTGAATGTACTGACCTTCAGTATGGGAGCAGCAAGATATACGCTCTGGGTTTGGGTTTTTTTTCTTGAACATTTGAGGTTATTACAATGAGTCATGGACACCCTTAATGTCTAGATATTATATTTGTCCCTTGTGAGCTTTTTACCCATTTTTTTTTTTTTGCTATATGCCCAAATGCAATTAAAAGTCTAATTTGAAAAAAAAAAAAAAAGTAATAGTTATTGCTGGTCAAACATAGGTACCCTGTTGCTGTGTTTAGTGAAAACAAAGTGGGCAGTTTACATCCGCCTAGATTATCAAAGCATAGTTTGTCTGATCTCATGTTTACAGGATGTCAGAAGTACTCTGCTCTTGGGACTCGGTTTCATTTGTAAATTAAATAGATAGTGCAATTTTATCTACAGTTAATATCTTCTATCTTAAGTTGGCTTTTCCTAAGTTTTCCTTAATATCTATTTTTTTCCTATTTCTCTCATCATTATCCTCCTCTTACGTCCTGAAGGAGTTGATAAGCCACATCTTCCAACGCAGATTTGATCAGTAGTTTTTTCGTGGAATGCTGTCATCTTAGATCAGTTTCACAGGAGAAACTTATCTCTTTACTGCTGGAAAGGGAGTTGATGCTTGCAATGAAGCTAACGCTCCGAACTTCAAAATAAGTAGATCGTGTTCCATGGAGGCTTTTGATACCTTTGGGAAGCTGAAAAATGTGGGCACTAGCCAGCGATAACTGGTTTTATTTTTTAATACAGGTTTTATAGGTGGGTTTAGATTTGTGGGAGAGCGGGCACAGGTGTCTCCTTCCATCTCTCAGTTCACTAGCTGAGTTGCATGGCTCCCTGATGAAGCCTCGTGAGGCCTTGGAGAAATGCCTTCTTTCTCATTCCTAAAAGCAGCTTGGAATTAAGATAGTTTCTGTTATTTCTATACATCAATAGTCAGGCAGGCTATCGATACAGTTGAAGTAATACATTTAATGTTCTAGGGAGTACTTTTTCTTCGCCTAACTGAATGCTTGTCCCTAAGACAAAAAAGCAACTAAGGGTTACGTTCTTGGCTAGAATTAAAGACCAGAGCAGTATTACTCAAACAGCAGATTATGTTGTATCTTATCCTTGGTAGCACTGATATGATGAATTTGCTACTTTGAGCTGGTTGTATCTCCAGAAAAAATCTAAGATAAAAACCACAGTTAACATTTGCGCATGTCAGGTTGTAAAGGCTGTCCGTGTGTAATTGGTAAGATTGAAATCCTGGCAAGATATTCATAGAATCATAGAATGGTTTAGGTTGGAAGGGACCTTGAAGATCATCGAGTCCCAACCCCCCTGCCATGGGGAGGGACACCTCCCACCAGACCAGGTTGCCCAAGGCCCCATCCAGCCTGGCCTTGAACACCTCCCAGGATGGAGCTTCCACAACTTCCCCGGGCAACCTGTGCCAGAGTCTCACCACCCTCAAAGTGAAAAATTTCTTCCTAATATCTAACCTAAATCTCCCCTCTTCCAGCTTAAAGCCATTTCCCCTCATCCTATCACTACATGCCCTTGTAAAAATCCTTCCCCAGCTCTCCCGTAGGCCCCTTTAGGTACTGGAAGGCTGCTATAAGGTCTCCCCAGAGTCTTCTCTTCTCCAGGCTGAACAACCCCAACTCCCTCACTTGTCTTCACAGGAGAGGTGCTCCAGCCCTCGGATCATCTTTGTGGCCCTCCTCCGGACCTGTTCCAGCAGGTCCATGTCTTTGCTATGTTGGGGGCCCCAGAGCTGGACGCAGTACTCCAGGTGGGGTCTCACCAGAGTAGAGAGGCAGAATCCCCTCCATATATTCTCACAGTCACTTACGGTGGTGAGAAACTAGGTAACGGTATTTTTTCTGTAATTTATGGGAGAGAAGAGCAGTACCAATGGACAGGCAAGTAACAGTGTCTTTTCCCCCTTGCTCCCCTTCACACATGTTGAGGGTTGTGTTAGAAAGGCGCCATTAAGGCCAGATTATTAATGCTGTGGAAGATGGTAAACTGGAGAAGGCATCAGAGAAGGATGACAGCATGGGGAAAATGACATTCACCAGGCCTCTCGCAGAAGACTTCTGGACACGCGGTTACATCAGGTACTTCAAGGGCTGTCTGCGCTACTTGATGTTGGCATTGATAATGCACTCATGCTGCATGGTCACCATGTTCCACCTCCAGAAGTTTGCTGTATCACCTTTGCTGTTTGAGTCAACACTGCCATCAGGTTTATTTTCATAAACATGGGTAATGTGGCAGCCACGCTTCTATTAGCACTTTGACCTCCATGATTAGATGGGACTCCTTAAGAAAGCAGTTTCCCTTGGTTGAGAACAGCTTTATCTGAATGCAGCCTTCTTCCCCCCTCTCCAGAGCCAAGAGTCTGCAAAGTGCCTTGTTTCAGTTTATCACTCCTACTGGTTTTAGGTGATGGTTTGGATCTTGGAAGTTTGCTGCAGCAGGTGAAAGGGCTGGAATAAGGATCGGTCCCACTGTGATGTGCCACAGCCTGAGAACCAAAGCCAAAGCCTGCACTTAGCTTGGGTAGGACTTAAGCACCACTGCTCTCCTCTCCCTTTCTGCCTCCAGAGAGTTACTGTGGTCCCAGGCTGAAGCCAGACTCAGGGTGCTGGGGATAATGCATTGTTCCTCAGGAATTTCAGTCCTAAGAAACCTTTAGTCATGTTCTTACCTCATGTCCTTTGGGGAAAGGACTATCCATCATTGCAGCTAAGTGGGTGGGGAAAGTCCCCTCTTCTCTCTTTCTCTGAAAAGCAAAGGAATTGTTGGGAATGGAGAACTGGGGGAGCTGCTACTATACTTGAAGGGAAAAAGCAAGCTCAGGGCAGCTACACCTCTTTTTCTGCTATTACATGCATTTTAGCCTGCTTTTTGTTCCTCCTCCTCCCTTCCTCCTCATTGCAGCATGACGCTTGCCAAAGCAGAAAGGGAGAGCCTGAAACTGTTTGCCTTGAGGCCTGGGAGGGGAGGAAAGAGCAGCTTGTATTGCCAGATTGGAAGGATACTGAGGGTACAGAGGGGCAAAGGGCAGATACGTGGCTGGGAGTGGAGTGGCACAAGGGAGGGACACAGGCTGCAGGGAGTTAAGGAGGATCACTGGATTAATTAGCCTTGGGAAAACGTATGGTAAAAAGTCAAGAATCTGTTACAATAGATTCAATGTAACATCATTTGGGGAGTGCTGTTTGAAGTCCCCAAACTCGGAGCACCTCCAGCTTGCTCCGTGAAAGTAAATCTTTAAGCAGTTGCAATTAAAGTCACTCACGTGTACGTATACAGAGCTCGGTTCCTTATGTGACATTAAACAGTTCTCTATGTCCAATAAAACTCTAAATCCCACACCCCATCACTCTTCAAATTTGGTATTTGGAGAGCTGACTCAACTTTTGAACCTGTAACCTTGTCTTGTCCATGTCAGCAGCTTCCTTAAAATGACACAGCAGTGATCTGATAACCATTTTAAACTTTTTAAAGGAGTTTTTATCCTTTTTTTTGTGTGTGTGCAACCACTGAAACAGCAAACGTTTGTCTATAATTATGTGAAGTTAAATGATGTTACAGTAGGAGCTATATTATACTAGCTGTCACTGCAGCTAGATGTTTGAAATTTGACAGATAGTATTGTTATATATGATAAATGTCATCCCATATGACAGGAAATTTGAAACACTTTTAGAAAATATATGAATGAGTCTCTTGCAAATTCATCTTACTGGAACTCTGTTACAGAAAATTACCCGCTAGTGTCATAATGCTCTGTTCAGTTTCGCTTCCTTTATTTTTACTCTTCGGTTCTCAGTTGTGTAAACACCCTACTACCATTCTGTCATCACAAAAAGGGGCTTTTTTTTATCTTGTATCTACTGTTTCTTTATAGGAAATGCCAGACCATGACTGTGCTGGGAGATTTTGAGCTTTGGTCAGTGTTCTGCTACCTCCTGCGGAAGTTTTTCAGATTTCTCTATGCAGAGATGCTGTCTTCAACCCCTCCAGTGGAAATTTCTATTCTGTTTTGTCTTCCTCCTGTTCTTCCCCTGTGACTTTCAACGACAGAAGTCTTTCCACCGGTGGGTCGCGTCGTTTCCCCTCTGGCGGTCCGCAGAGCTGCCTGCGTTAGGAAAAGTGGCCAAGCAACCGCGTGTTTACGCTGGTGTCACGGAGGAAAGGTAAAACTGCGGGGTTTGCACCAAGCGCCCCCCTCGCCGCCCCCTCAGGAGAGCCGGGCCGCCGGCGCCGGCTGTGCCCGCAGCCGCTTGCTGCGGGGAGAGCGGCGCTCCCCGGCGCCCCAAGAGGCAGCGGCCTCCGCCGCCGCCGTCCTTTTGCCTCACTCGGGGCTACTACGAGGTCTCCGCGGGCCCCCGCCGCTGCCCCTCCGGCCCTTCCCCTTCCCGGCGGCGCGGAGCACGGGCCGCCCGCCAGCCCCGCACGGCTGGAAATCCCCGCCCTGGGCCGGGCCGGGCCGCGGGGGAAGCACCCTCCCCGGGCGGGTTTCCCCGGGCGGGAGGAAAGTACCTAACGTCCCTGCTGGCGCCGGTGGGGCTGGGGCCTCCCTCCCTCCCTCCCTCCCTTAGGGCAGCTACTGGAACAAGCGGGGCGGGCGGCGAGGCCGAACGGGGGAGCCGGCTGCCCGGCCCGGAGCGCGGCCAGCCCAGGGGAACGCTCCCCCCGCCGCGGGAAGGCGCTCGGTAGGGAGGGGGTCGGCAGGGACAACCCCACACGCCGGCAGCTCCCCCCGGGCCCGGCGGGAGGGTGGGACGGAGAGTGGAGAGGCCCCGCCCGCCGCCCGCCCTCCCCGTCAGGCCCCGCATGCGCCCGGCGGCCGCTGGGGCTTTCCCGGTGCGTCGGCCCCACTCGGAGTTTCCGGGTAGGGGCGGCGCCGGCCGGGGGCACCGCTTCCCCCCCGTCCCCCTGCCAGGCACCGTATATAGGCTGGGGCGCGCACCAGGCCCGCCCGCTGCGGGGGGCCCGGCCGGAGACCGTGAGTACGGGGCGGGGGGGCGGGCGGGGGGGGGGGGGGAGCTGGGCCGCGGCCTGGTGGGGCCCTGCCGGGCGGCTGCCTGGGCCGCGTCGGGTCTCTGCGCCCGGCTGAGGGGGCGGCGGGCGGGGGTGCGTGGTTGTCAGGGGGGCGGCTCCCCCCGGTGGGCTCGGCCGGCGGCAGGGGAGACCCGGGGCGGGCTGAGGGGCCCGCCCTGCCTCGCCCCAGGCCGTGGTGTCCGGCGCTGGCGGCCCTGCTGGACGGCCGCCCGGGGAGCGGGGCTCGGGCCCTGCGGGAGGCCCGGGGCGGGGGCGTGAGGGTGGAGGGGCGGCGAGCGGGGCCCCGCCGCGCCGCGGAGGCACCGTGGGGGCTGGCGCAGGGCGCACCCACCGCGCACCGACCCCGGGCGGGCCGTGTCGGTGCTCCAGGTCTGTAAATTTGGCCAAGGCTGCTTGGAAGGTAAACTCGTCTTGCCTGGTTTGTAGCGCAGGAGCAGAAGAATATCAAATTGAGTTTTGCGGTTGCTGTGCTTTGAATAGCGCAGCTCTGGGCTTGAATAGCTGCTTAGTGTTGCCGCAGCGTAACGGAAGAAAAAACTGTGAGATTCAGGGCAGTTGGGTGGCTCTGGAAATGAAGGACACGCAGGGCTCTAGTGGAGGATAATATTAGAAGAAGAGCATTCAGCAGAAAACGGCCACAGGATCTCAGGTTTAAGTGTTTTAGGATTATCAGGGTCTCCGTTTGCTCTGATATTTGTAGCATTTTCTTGGAGGTATCTCCAATACAGAAATCGGCTTAACTTCTTAGACTAGCGTCGTCGATCGTATGTCGATAGCTTAGTCCCACCATCTGTGTTAAAGGAGTGGATTGGTGTAAGGCATTTGTAACTCATGTCCTCAGTGATTAAGCAGCTGGTAGTAGTAATACTATGACCATATTAAGAACAAATTACTAAGAGCTATTGAGATGAGTGGGAGATGCTCTGCTGTTTTCAAGTAGGTGATTTTTCTGGGGCTGTGTCATCATGACAAGTACATCTGTTTTGAGTCTTTCCTGGAAGAACTTTTTAGGAACTGGTACTGTAAAACAGACTGCTGTATATATGTATATGAATAAATAGAAAATTAAACACTTAAAAACTTTTGGACTTTGCCTTTACTCATACCTGAAGCTTTTGGCGAAGTTCAGTTTTGCTGATGTCCTGTTTCGAATATCATTGGATTTAACTAAAAAAGAAATTCCAGTACTCCTAATTTGAGTCGGTGTAATAAAACTGGATCCTCATTGTTTGAGAATCTGCAGGCTTAAACCAATTTATATGGATGCAACTTCTTTAGTAGAAGATCTTATCTTTAGTTATGCAGCTTGTGATCAAGCAGCCTGATTCCTCCATTTGCCAAAAAAATTCTGCTTGTGTCAGTATCAGGGAAATTAAATGTGTAAAATCCACTGCGTGTGACAGTATGTAAAGTTGACTCCCTGAAACTTTCTAGCTAATGTTACAAAAAAAACCCTTTTGTTGAGATTTTAGTGTTTTCATTTGTATAGTTGCTGTTTGTGTAGATATTAAGTGCACCTCATGTTGTATATTTTGAAACACTCCTCTTTTTCTTCCTTACAGGTTTTGTTCCACCCAAAAGAATTAAATGATTGAAACTATAGTTACTTACAATTTCTTCTTGCGAATAGTCAGTATCAATATGGAGGTGTAGGCACCTTAGAAGGGACTTTAGTCTGAACTCTGGGAGGTAGTTCTGTGCATAAATAAAGAAACTAAAGCATCAATTCTTTTTTTAATCTGAGGATTCTGTTTGCTTCTGTATGCCATAAACATGGCATACAGAAAAAACTTAATTCAACAGTATAAAGCATTAGAATTTCCCGACAAAAGGCAGTTCATTTATGTTAAATTTGGTAACTCTATACTTGTAACTAAGGCACCAGGTTAAAACTGAAATGCTCTGTTCAGTCTGTGCAGACAATGTTATAGACAGAAAAGCGTGCAGCTATTCCAGGCTTGCTAATTAAGACAGTTCATCTTTGTCAGAGACAGTGTATAGGATTTGTTTGTCTCATAGCTGAATAGTCGATATATGTGAACTTGAGTATAAACCAACTTCTTCAGTCTAAACAATTATTACAACAATCTGAAGAAGTTGAAGTTTTTTTGAAGTCTAGTGGTAGCGAATATACCAGATCAGTTCAGTAATGTCAGTTCAGGGACTCTTTGTGTATACCTTTTGAGCTTGACGAACCATTATTTTCAGCCTCCTAGTGAGATTTACAGACTAAAATCTATATAAGCTGCGTATTTATCAGCTGTCTAGGGTGGAATAGTTCTTAAATCGCTTAACACATTCTGATGTCGTTTTAGTTGCCCCCCATTTTAGTTTCTTTATTGACAAAGGATTTTGATAAACCCATTTGAGATCTTTCCTCTCTGGATCCCGCCTTCACTAGCCTGACAAATTGATGCTGCACTCCCAGATACGCTGTACAAGGAAAGCGTGTGATGCCTGTACGATTCAAGGGAAAGTCCTTTTTGACATGCTTTCTTCAACTGTCAAAATGGGGTGGGGCAGCTTTTGCATGGAAAGCAGTTGTGTAAACTGAAGTGTAAGAATTTCCCAAATGTGTAAAGGCTGTTAATCTTGAGGCTCATTCTGTGCACATACACATTGAGTTGCACATTGAAGTGTTTAATTTTCAGCTTCTTACTTTTGTACAGGCAGGGGTTATTCGAAATTGCCTTTAATGCACACAACTACCTCCCAGAGGAAGACTTGTCCCATTCCTCCAAAAATAGTTCATTATGAACATAATGGAAAATAGCCCATTGTTGGCTAACATCACAAAGCAGAGTGCTTTGCGTGGTGAACTGAAGTATGACTTATCCTGTGAACTCTACAGAATGTCGACGTTTTCTACTTTCCCCATTAACGTGCCAGTGTCGGAACGGAGTTTTGCCCGGGCTGGGTTTTATTACACTGGTGTGCAAGATAAAGTTAAGTGCTTCAGTTGTGGCTTAACACTGGACAACTGGCAACCAGGAGATAATGCTATGGAGAAACATAAACAGCTGTTTCCTAGCTGCAGTTTTGTTCAGAACATGCTTTCAGTTAACAACCTCGCACTGTCCTCTCGTTCTGCCTTTTCACCGCTGGTTGCAAACAGTCTCTCACCATCTCTACATTCCATAACACTTTCTCCAAGTTTAGAACAAGTTGGATATTTCAGTGGTTCTTTTTCCAGTTTTCCTCAAGACCCAATAACTACTAGGGCAGTTGAAGACCTTTCATTCTTGAGACCTAAACTTCACAATCCTTCTATGAGTACAGAAGATGCTAGACTACGCACTTTTCACTCATGGCCACTGACGTTTCTCTCACCCACTGATCTCGCAAAGGCTGGACTTTATTACTTGGGGACGGCAGACAAAGTTGCTTGTTTCACCTGTGGTGGTCAGCTGAGTAACTGGGAACCGAAAGATAATGCTATGTCAGAGCATCGGAGACACTTTCCGAATTGCCCTTTTGTGGAAAACCTTACCCGAGACCAGCCAAGTTTCAATGTTTCAAATGTGAGCATGCAAACCCATGAAGCACGTGTTAAAACATTCATAAATTGGCCAACTAGAATTCCAGTTCAGCCTGAACAGCTTGCAGATGCTGGCTTTTACTACGTAGGTAAGGAAAACTGATGTCTCTGGTTTTACTGATATTGCTAAGTCAGCATTTACATGAAAGTAAATTGTGTGAATAGCTGCTAGATATTTTTGCCTTGTTTTTCTTAAAGGCCGCAACGATGATGTCAAGTGTTTTTGCTGTGATGGTGGGTTAAGGTGCTGGGAATCCGGAGATGATCCATGGACTGAGCATGCAAAGTGGTTTCCAAGGTAACTTGCAAAATCTTTATCATAATTTGTTCTAATCCTTAAATCTAATTTTGGCAGATATGTACTACACTTAATAGTTTTGACTTCACCATATGATGTACAAATTCACTCTTTCATTTGGATGTATTTCATGTACCTCTGTTTACAAGCTCTGAAGTGCTAAGGTGGCCATAATTAAAACATTCCTTCATTAAGCATGATATTTAATGCTTTCCACTTCATAATTAAAAGCTGTGTGCATCCCCAAATCACTATTGGCAAGTGAGGCTGCGTTGTTAATGAGCATACTTATCTAAGAGAAGCAGTCAGAAAGCAGACTGGGGAGAGCGAAAGCTGCTGAGAAGTGAAGTAGACGGAACATCTAACTCCCTCGGTCTAGTTCTGTGCCCATGCCCCTCTTGAACTAGTTTTTCATCTTGTGCAATTTAGGTTCTTGGGTGTGGAAAGGCTTGTGAAGAAGGTTTCAGCAGCTCTTTAACATGTCTCTATGAAAAAAATGACAGAAATAACTTTTGAATGTCCCCCATAATAAAATGGCAATTGCATACCTAATTGCTGTCTGTGCCTGTGGAAATCTCTACCTACATTAATGA
This sequence comes from Pluvialis apricaria, assembly GCA_017639485.1. Taxonomy (NCBI): domain Eukaryota; kingdom Metazoa; phylum Chordata; class Aves; order Charadriiformes; family Charadriidae; genus Pluvialis; species Pluvialis apricaria. The sequence continues at coordinate 16,218,218 of CM030007.1, forward strand.
CAGAAATAGCTGCACTTAATTTCAGGAAAGCCAGTAATAATTCTTCACATTGTAGATCTCCAACTAGTCTTTCATGGGCAATTTACCAGCTACTGTTGGACCACGCGATGTACGTGGAGTTAAATGACATCGTTGTTTCCTTCTGTGTTATGCCTGTCCGTAAATGTACTTAAGAGGTAAAACTGCATTAATGAAGCAGATCTGGCTTTGACAGTGATGTTAAGTTTTGTTAACTTCTTTTGAATGATTTCAGTAGAAGATAAGAATGGTGAGATGGAAAGAGTTTAGCACTGCACTTTTTAGTGATGCTGACACGGTATCATTTTTCATGATGTGCCATTTTGATGAGAAGTGGTAGCAGAATGTAAAGCTGCTGCATTTATATACGTAAGCCTGCTGGCTGCTGAACATCATGGAAGAGCTTTATCAAAGTGTGACCAGACGCTAGGCTATATCAAGCTTCCAATTAAGAGAGCTCTTTCCCTTCTGAAGAGAAACATGTATTTAAGTTGTGCCGTGTTACTGTAAACTGTTTCATTCGTCTGTATTTTTTGCCTTTTGCAAGTAGAAGTTATAATTTAGTCCACTTTTGTCAATGTTTCAGGTGTGAGTATCTGCTTCGTGTAAAAGGAGGCGAGTTTGTAAGTCAAATTCAGGCCAGGTTCCCCCATCTTCTTGAACAGGTAAACTTTACTGTTCTGTAACTTCTGTTTTCCCTTGTTGAAGAGTGATATGTTCTTTTGGGGAATTTGGTCCATCCTTCTGCCTCGTTTCTGCATACATTTCCGCTATGTTTCTAACACGATAAATGTTTTTCATGAGCACAAAAACAAAGCCAGTGCTGAACCATGGCTAATGAACTTGGACTAGTAGAGTTTAACCTGTACAAATTACTTATGGAAAGTGTTATAAGGCAGTGAGCTCCTTCGTGTCAGGAGAGGGAAATCCTGTTTATGTAAGTTTCGGTGAATAATGCAGAGCAGCAATTGTTATTTCGGAAATCAGTCATGGACAGCCTGAATTATTTCTACCTGTAACGCTTCTGGCAAAAGTAAGCCAAACTGTTCTTCATGGAATGGGTCAGCACTAACTTGATGCTGAATATACAGTTGCACAAATTTGCAGACTTGTGTGACGTGTAAAGTACCTAACAGATACCATTCAGATAAAGAGCTCAGCATGGTTGATGAGGGAAGAATGTGTTAGAAAGGTATGTAGGGGGAAATGCAATACTTTGATGCTAATGTAGTTCTGTTGTGTTCCACAGCTCTTGTCAACCTCTGATACGCCTGTAGATGAAAACATTGATCCCCCAAGTATGTATATTAAAGCATGTTTTTAAACTTCCTCAGCATCTTGCAAAATTAATGATTGGCTATCCAGAGCTAACTTGCTTAATATTTCTTAGATTTTTTTTTTTTTTTGGAAAAAACAATATTATAAGGATTTTATAAGTAATGATAAAAGCTGGGTAGCCTCAACGTTATATGGACAAACTTCAAGGAAGCACCTCTAAGAGATCTTATTTTTCATTTTCCTTATTTTCATACTAGCAGCTCATATTAAGATTTTTGGTTTTGAATGCTTGACATCTGCTCTATTTGTGGTTTTTAGTTTCATGGTTGGATTAAACAAACCAAGCCAATTTGGCATTTGTTAAATTGACCTATGCTATTGAGCTTGGTGGAACAGCAGTTGCTAGAGGGCGTCATGACTATGCAGTTATGCAACTGTGTTTTTAGGCACATAGCTAGGTAAGTGATCTAAGCTGAGCAGCAGTGGTCAAGGAGAGGGTAGGACAAGCTGATAAAAGTGAAATCTTTCTGAGCTGGATTGTAGTTATGGTGGAAATAAAACTCCTCCCAGAGGCTGAGTGGGTTATGCTATCATAGGCTCTGCTGATTGAGGACAGTGAGTCAGAATCGCATGTGTCTGGTGCTTAGCAAGCTAAATGGAAAATACTGATTAAGAGCTGGAATAGAGCAATTGTTTGTATATAAACTCTGAATTTTGATCTCGTCCCCGCCCCTCCCCCCCTGATATTTTGCAAGGCTGAATTTAGAAATTACTAAGAATAAAAAAAGCTGCTAAGACAGAGTGGAATTCTCTGTGGTTTCTCTGGATTATCCTAGGTTTTTGTGAAGGCCTGACATGGATTGAAGTTTATGATGGATTCAATCCAATTGAATCTAAGTAACTGGCTTCCATTTTTTAAAACTAACTACTTTTTTTAAAAAAAAAAATGGTCTATTTAACCACTGAAGCTTTTTAATGCTAGATATTCATGTATATGTGCATGTGTGTAAGTAATGCTGATGTGTCTGACTTCTGGGTTGTATAGGTATTTTATTCTTTATATTATACACGGTGATTTTTCTGTTTGGTTAGTTATTCATTTTGAACCTGGAGAGAGTCGTTCAGAAGATGCAATCATGATGAACACGCCTGTTGTTAAAGCTGCCTTGGAGATGGGATTCAGTAGAAGGCTAATAAAGCAAACAGTGCAAAGTAAAATCTTGGCCACCGGAGAAAACTACAAGACTGTTAACGATCTTGTGTCTGATCTGCTCACTGCTGAAGATGAGAAGAGGGAAGAAGAGAAAGAGAGACAATTTGAAGAAGTGGCATCAGGTATGCATAAGGCATGAATGAAAGTGAAAGCAGAAGTGGTTTGTATTATGTATAGTTTTTATAATTGTTTTTATTCACTAAGTGATTTAGTTTAATTGCTATTAGGATCAGCTTCTGTAAACGCATTGTCAGGGTATCTATGGAAATAACAGTCCAGGAATTCTTTCCCTTTCATGAAGGATGGTTCATACAGGTGCCAAGGCTTCAGAATCACCTGATTCTCTCCACAGGAACAAAGCCTTTTTTTTTTTTTTTTTTGTAATTTGTGTGCCTTTATATTGCTGTTAATAAAATAAACGGAACCAAAATACTTTACTTGGCACACTCTACTAATTTGTTTTCCAAATTTGCCCGCTCTTAAAGCTACTTGACTCGATGAGCCAGCATATCCACCTCCTAGAAGAGGCCATAAACTTTACAAATTTAGATTCTGTAAGATAGCCAAAGGTCTGCTTTTCTGTGTCTGACTCGACCATGTAGGTCAGCTGTTTAACAGTGTTTATTTGATGTGTCTTCAACATTTCATGTTGGTTTAATACCGCATAATTCTTGAAGCCTAAAAAAAAATCCTACTATTTTTGAGTCTGTGAAGCAGTAATGAAACTTCTCAATTATAAATTAAATTAAGACTGCTTCTTTCCTACTTGCGTGTTCCATAGATGGATTCAGCCATTAAATCTTATGGAAATTATTTTTTTTGTTGTTGTTTGTGATAGACTGTTAAAACAAACCAACCCAAAACCAAACTCCTGAGTCTGGTTGTACTGTACTTCTGGTTTTCTTGCACATAATTCTGTTGGACACCTCTTAGAAAAGCTTGATTCTATATACATCTCAGACATGATTTTGATCACCACTGACTAAGGTTAACCTGTTGGTTGTTGGTGAGTTAGTGTTGGTGTAATGCAGAGGTGTTGTGTTTTTTCTTTGCAATTCTGCAGGGAACCTAACTCTCGCTACTGTGAAGTTAGACAAGATCCGCTAAGATAGCAACCTAGAAATGGGAGCAGGAGGTTTCACTGGGGAAAAGGCTTCAGCTCAGAAGCTGCTTGTATGTGGCTTTGTCTGTTCTTTATGTGAACGCCGCTAAAACTTACTGAGGTCTTTATTAATGATGTGTAGTAAGTGAACATTTCAAGTAGAGCTTAAAGAATGTAAGCGGAAATGCAACTTGGAGTAGTGTATTCCTAACAAATATCTAATCCCCTTTGCATTGCAGATGACTTGTCCTTAATCCGGAAGAATCGAATGGCGTTGTTTCAACGTCTAACATGTGTACTTCCAATCCTTGGGAGTCTACTATCAGCGAAAGTGATAACGGAACTTGAGCATGATGTTATTAAGCAAAAGACTCAGACACCCTTGCAAGCAAGGGAACTGATAGATACAGTTTTAGTGAAAGGAAACGAAGCAGCCAGCATATTCAGAAACTGTCTACGAGATTGTGACCCTGTACTGTACAAAGATTTATTTGGTATGTCTCTCTTCTTTTTTCTAAAGGATGTAAGTTTATCGAAGTCTAATCAATGCTGTCATAGCAACCTAAAGATAAAGAAAAAAGTCAGATGCTGTTTGAATATAGATTAGTCAAATGACTAGGATTTGTTTTCTCTTGTTTTAGTGGAGAAGAACATGAAGTATGTTCCCACAGAAGATGTTTCAGGTACCTTAAACTCTACTTTCTTACTTTAAAGGGTATTGTGGGACAAACAGTTAACATCATAAAAAAGAAAACGACTTTGGTTAAGAAATAGGTTTTATGCTTTATGCTCTCCCTAATTCTGCTTTGGTAAGATATACTTACCTGAAAAAGTTAGGGGCACGTGCAGACTTGCAAGCAAGAATATCTGCTGTAAGCTATATCCTGTGCCTTACATGTGCTTTTGCACCATAGGAGGTCGAGCTTTCTGGGGCTCGACAATTGAAGCACATGCTGGACTTGCTTGAATGAGAGCTTGTGCCAGGATCATTTGGTAAAGACAGTGACAGTGAATAGTACGTTAGCGTTTCGGGGCAGGTATTATCATCTCTACTTTTCCCGAGTGGGTTATAGGTGTCCTAAGATCTAGCTTGACCAACAGCTGGGTAGATAAAAACTTGTCAGACATGGGATTGAGTTTGCTCTGGTTTGTAGTCCTATAGTTTAATGTGTTAATAGACTGCAGAAAAGTATCCAAGCCTGCGTATAGCTCACTTCCACCAGTCATGCTGTGCTCTGTGCTTCTAATATCCAAGTGAGAAAAGTACAGTGTTTGCTAAAATGTAAACATTGGTCGCTCTCAAGAACTACAGTTGACCTCTAGTCTCTAAGCTGTTTGTCATTTCACAGAAGTGGAAAGTACAGACTAGTTCCTCACACGCCACTTTCTGACCTCTGGAAAATGTACTTATTTTCTCACTGCCATCTATATTTAGTGAATACAGATCGGGAGATAAAGGGTGAAATGGAACATAGCTGTATTCTGCTTACAATGCACATATATTCAGGCTTCTTAAAAAGTTAAATGATTTTTTCCAGGTTTACCTATGGAAGAACAATTAAGAAGATTGCAAGAGGAAAGAACATGTAAAGTTTGCATGGACAAAGAAGTTTCTATTGTTTTTATTCCATGTGGCCACTTAGTGGTATGCAAAGAATGTGCACCGTCCCTTAGAAAATGCCCGATTTGCAGGGGAACAATAAAGGGTACAGTTCGTACATTTCTTTCGTAAGGAGGGGAAACTTGCACAATGTCTTTGTTCCTGTCGTCCTCCAGCCGCTGAAGCTGAAGCCAGCAGTGTCTTAAGAATGGAAAATTGTGGTACAGAAGATGATTAATCAACTACCTAACACAGTTGTGTAACAGTAAACTGTATCATCATTATGAATATACCAGGTCTTCCTTGCCAAAGACTATTTCTGGTCATAAAACTAGCTCAAGACTAAGGTGAGGTTTTTGTAGTTTTCCTTTCTGAGTACGGAAAGCAGTTTCACTAGCGTGCCCTTGTGTCACTTTGGTAAAAAAACTTCCTGGTTGAGTTCCTAAAATGGAGCTTGGCACAACTCTTCTAAATGAGTTTCCTCCATGTGGATGTGAGGAAATACATTAAGATTGCTGTTTATTAATAATTAATATTAATTCAGCTACTGTTTTGGTTCTGTTTTGGCTTTCTTGTGGACTTGAGGAGAAAAGAGGCTAACTCTTGCAGAAAAAGCAGGACTTTAAGTTTTGGTCATGTCTAGATACTTGTGTAATGTGTATTAAATATAGTTTATATGAAGAATGAATTAAAATATTTCTGCTTCTCAAATGAGTGCTTGTTTACTCTGTTCCCATTGTTGACTTTTCCCTGCAGCCTGCAGTGACTAGAGTGCTGCCTTTTTCTTGACAAAAGTTTGGGGTTGGTTGTTAGCCTGCAAAAGTACAATAAAACTTAATTCTGTGCGTCTTTCATTTTTGAACAGGGAAGTGAGCTTCTCTGATGCTACGTGATTGCCTCTGATAAAGTAGGGGCTTCAGATTTTTGTCCTTATTTAAAAACAAAACAAAAAAAACAGACCCAAAAACTTGAACAGCATCTGGTACATCCTTCTGTCTTGATTTTTCAGAGGATGGAAATCCTGGCCAGGAATGGTCCTCATGACCTTGGAGATGAGGCAGAGGGTAGCTGTACGCAATGTAGCCTTTATGCTAGGGAACAAAATGTGAAAGCTACTTTTCGATGTTTGGAACTTTATAGTGATTGTGCAATTAAATAGTAGGATCTTCCAGCCCCCCTCTGAAGTCTTGGGTCTTGTTTTGTAAGCTGGTAGTTGAGGGACTCCTGTCTCCTTACTGGTTGAAAAGGGTAAAGATACCCTTTTCAGCTTTATATCCCTAGACTTGTGTAGTGGATACCTACAGAAGGAAAATGTTCACAGGTGTTTTGCAAGGATTTCATGGCAAACAGTGGAAGAATACTGCCAGGATAATGGCGTCAGATCCTGCAGTGGTGGTGTCACTTAGTCTGGCTCTAACTGTTATCAGTCGTCTTCAGTGATATCTTAATGCTAGAGCGTAGACCTCTCCATCTTCAGAGCTGCCAGCAGTAAGATGTTTTTAACAGTACTGTGGTGTCTTATGCTCTGTAGCGTGAGGTGAAAATACCATTTCTCAAAGTTTTAGGATGGCAGTGTTCGCAAGTTTTGTGCATGTAGCTGGCTGTCATCACTTCACGTGTGGCTTTAGCTATGCATGTGTTACCTCTTCTAAAAAGAGAGCACCCCACATTTATAAAAGTAGTAAAGTGTATACATTAAAAAAACCCTTGTGTGGGCTGTGTAACTTGTGTGACTCATGGTAGTGACTTACCCTGTGTAATGGTTGCCTGGTGTTTAGAGCAAGGCTTGTATTAAGTGGGGGAAATGTTTGTCACCAGCAAATAAATTTTCATTCGTACTCACAGATGCTTTATGTTTGGCATTTGTATACATCTTTCCTGTTGTACATCTGAGTTGTAATTTAATAAAAGTTCCCCCTCTCAGTCTGTGAATGAAACCTGTGGGTCTCCTGCTATAATCACCTGCCATCTTGGGAAATCTCTCCACTGAGTTTGGGGTTTAGACTGTGTGTGGAGTGAACAGTATGTTATATTTCTAACATAATTGCAGCCACAGTGTTGAATCAAAGTTTTGGCTAGTTAAAAAAGGCCAAAACGTGTACTTTTATTTGTTCATTATGTGACGGAGGCTGAATTGTTAGCAGATTCAGGATGTTTCCATCAGTAGCAATCATCACTAAATTTAGTGAGGACAGCAGTGCAAAGGAAGATACAGATCCATTCTAGTTACCCTCCGTTTGTCGTTGCCCTGTATGTCCAAGCAGTACCTCCTGGGCTGCAGTCCCTTTCAAAATGATACTGGAGATACTGATTTTGAAGAAGTCTTGATTTGCTGTTTTGGGGGGTTAGGGAAGGAGTGTAAGAATCTGTACTGGTTTGTCTTTAAACGTTTTTAGCGTGAATTCGGCATCACTGTTGTTTGGTTTCATCCATTCTTCCATAGCTTTTGCAACACTCTAATGCTGTGCAGTAGCTGGCACCGTAATTGTTGTAATGCTTTGGTATACATTCCTTGCAGTACATAGGAGTCTTTAACTGTAGACTGGCTTGCTCTATTTTTTTTTAAATGCAGACTTTTGTTCAACTTCATTGCATGTACATATCTTCCCTTTAATTTTGATGTTAAAAATGTAGATGTTTCAAACCTAGCACGTAGTTTTAAACAGCTTTATCATACTCTTGCTTTTCAGGTTTTGAAATGTTTCTAAGGGCTTTTTTGTCTTGTGTAGCAACTTAAAAAGTTGTCACAGATTATGAAAGCTTGTTAAGCAATAAAGCGCATGATTTGAAATTTGGTGTTCAAAGCCAGGAATTAAGAATATTAGAACCAAGTATACTTTCTACAGATTGAGTCTGCAGGGGGAGCTGGAGAGGACAGGCTCACCTGGAAAGTGTGTAATTGTTGGTGCGTAAGCCCTGTTTCTGAACAGGGAAGAGGACAGGGAAAAACACAGTAGCAGGCAGACTTTTTAAGCAATGCATTTTTCTTTCGAATCATATGGGGTTAGAGTTTTTCAAACGTTGCAGTTACTACATATAGCTCAGGTGACAGGATATAGGGGGCTTTAAAAACTGGGTGATTCAGGTGTTCAGTGTCACTTGCGATGCTTGAGGGTATCTCAGGACCCGCAATGTGCCTGTCAGCCCTGGTTGGTGAGTGTTTTGAATGTCCTGGGCAATTCCAGACAGCGCTGGCTGCCTGCATCTAGGCACCGGAACCGCTTTATGAGAAGGGAAGAACTTGCTGTAGAAACTGCTGGGTAAAACTCTTTGACCTGGTTTTGGCGGGGAGGCTGATCTAGGGTATGGCTTCCCACTGCTCCCCGCTGTGATGGTTGTGGTTGCCCTGAGCTGTGCTGCTGTACACGTGAGCAGTCACACTCTGCTCAGTACTGTTCCAAGAAAGCTGTAATAAAACTCGTTGCCTGTAGCATGTTGCAAACAGAACCCTAGCAAAATGTTAAACCGTGGAGAAGACTGCATAGCGCTATGTTTGGAGAGGATCAAGTGACTTTGGTTACTTGGGAACCAGCTGACCATGTTTGCACTTTGTTCTGCGTCCACTTCCTTTTCTGAAAGCATTTTCCAGAGCTTTGACTGGGTTAAACAGCAGCAGCCGCCCCCAGCCTCCCTGCAGCTCTGCTGATGAAGCAGGTCGGGTTCGCAGGCGTCAGCGTTCCCGGCCCACAGCTTGTCTTGAGCTGGCAGAGGGCGTTTGCATGGCTTAGGGGGCGTAGAGGGTGGGAACTTTGGTATCATTGGCGTTCAGTGGTCAGACTTGCTGTAAGATGAAGGTAGAAGGCAATATTCCCAGCTTCTATAAATAAGCAATTTCTTTTCTTGAATGAAGCTTACCGTATCTGCAGAGGATCTCGCCTGGAGCAGCTGCAGCTTCTGATACCGGTTTGAGATACTGCGAGATACAGCGGCTTCCCAAGTAGCAGCTGTGTGTTTTGCAAAGCAAATGCCATGAAGCTTTATTGCAATTATTTAGCAGTTTGCTGCATGTTTGGGTTTGGGTTTTGTGTGTGTTCTTCTAACTGAATGCATATCTCCTCTGTTTGCTTTTGAGCATTGACCAGGAAGCCCAGTGCTCTTCAAACTGAAGGCAGCGTGCAGCCCTAGTATCCACAAGCGATCAGACTGCCGCAGGGCACTGCTCTTATATGCTGCAATTAGTGGCCATATGTGAAATATCTAGAAACTCCATTAGCATGATATAAAAGAAAAATCTTTATATTGCCACTTTTTGTGAGTAAGAGGGTTAGTGGTTGGTTAGTAACTCCATAGTGCCACACTCTCGGAACTTGGTTCTTTGCTGTATTCCTGTCGCATTAAAGGGCAAAGTAATTTGGCAGATAATAACCCCCCTTGCGTTCCAGCCTGTCCGCGGGGCTGGGGGCAGCTAGGCTGAGATTCTGAGTGATGCCCAATGCGGTGTCAGGAGTCGGGTCAGGTTCAATATGTGTATTGAACTATCACGGTTATGGATGCACTAATAACACCATACACAACTCGATCTAGTGGCGTTCCATGATCTAGCACGGCCACACTTCAGGAGTTTGGTCACGTTCACTACGAACTCTCACGGCTAGATTGGTGAAAAGTGTAGTTTATTGAAGTTCTTTTGGATTGCTGGTGATAAAGTTACTGTCTGCAAAGCACGTGCAAATACTAGGGATGCTAGTAATACAGCCTGGCTACAAATGCGCTGAGTTATAAAACAGCTCTATAGAGATATCAAAGTTTCCCGGGGAAGCACTTGGTATAACCAAGTGTTCGAGTCTTACCTACGAGCGTCCTTATGGGGGGGAAGAGAGGCTCAGCCCGTCGGCTGATCCCAGAAGTCAGGGGTGGTCAGCGATGGTGTTTCCCTGACTGCGTTGGTATCTTCCCCGACATCCCTCCTCTCCTAAGCTATTTTTATACTATTTTTTTTTACCTTTCAGGTGGAGCTTGAGGGACTGTAGTCATACATAATTTTGTTGTGATTGGTGTAAAATTTTCTTGCTTTGCTTTTAAAGGTATAGACTACAAAAAATTCAGAGCACAGGTTCCATGAGGAGTGGTCGCACCTTGGAGGTGGGTGGCTTTTGGGATGGAGGTGTGTTTTTGTATTATAACGACATTATAATAAGCGAAGTTCACCCAAAGGATAGCATTTTGTCAAAAAATGTCAGATCGTTGGCTCAGGGTAGCAATTAGGCTGCTTATCAGTTCCAGAAGACCTTCAACGGTTCCATGAGACCTTCAAGTTCCCATTGTATGACAGAGTTTGGCCGCGGTGTCTCCACTCTGCTCCATCCCCGGCGCCGTTTCTCCTAGAGTCAGCACACCACACTCCCCCGATGTCACTAACATCTAAGGTTGCCGAGGGAGCCTTTGTGAAAGGTATCCCTTGCGCACCAGTTGCACTCTGCCCTGAAAGTTTCGTCGATGCTGTGCCTTTCTTCAAAAAATAAATTTAATTTTGAAGTCACCTCCAGCAGTTATTCCACAATTCCTCATCAGACATCAGAAGAAGAGAAGCACATGAAATTGTAAACAGTGTATTCATCTGCCTTTAATTCTGCGTTGTGGCGATTGTAGTGCGGTGGGGCTGGGGCGGGCAGTATCGTGTTCAATGTTGCAGATGGACTGAACTTGCAAATCGAGCTTTCTTGCTGTTATTCCTACGTATACCTCACGTGTGTGAATTGAGACAGGAGGCATGTTCTGGACAGGAAAAGGTATTCTCTGTTCTGTTGAACTACTTAACGTGCAATTGTTGTCACTCTTACTCCGGAGGTTACCAGTGCAGGGAGTGAGCTTCCTGAGACAATACTAAATCACCAGTCCTTTGTTTCTGTTTTCAACTGAGCGTGTGATCACAAGGGTTACTGATGCTCCAGCCCGGCTTCCTCACCGAGGGCTGCTGGCACGGGGCCCTTCCAGCCTGAGGGGCTGGCGTGTTGCGCGCATCCTGCGCAAGGAAGAGCAGAACTCCGAACGGCACATCCCGCTGTGCTATTTTCAAAGCAGAAACAGGTGAGTTGTTATTTTTTTCTCTTTGAAGAGATCAAAATATGCTGGAACATGGCAGGAAACTGCACAATAAGCAATGTCCTAGCAGTGGCTTTCACATTTAGTTTTGGTGACCTTTTTTTAGGGAAAAGTTGGAGAACTTGCCAAAGGTTTCCCAGCTGATGTGTTGGAGGGTATACACTTGCTCAGAACAAAGATCTCTTTCTTTTGGATCTGTATAGCTTGATGTACTGATGCTCTGTTCTTTTGGCAGATAGAGAAGTGAAATACTCGGTACTTACAGAGTGTTGGATATTAGGGTTGTGATTTGCCCAGTGGAAGATAGTCTTTTCTAAAGACTTTATTCTTCCCTTAGAATTGAAGCTAAGTCATACGTGAAACAATCAAAAGAGGAGAGCACCCCATTTGTACAGACGCTCGTTGCTTTTCTTTGAGCCCTGCCAAGGAAACTGAGTTACGTAGGTTTTTTTTCTAACGCTTCAGAAGCAGCCATCACCTCGGTGCTGGCCGGGTGCAACACCTTGGTTTCCAAACTGCTTTAAACTTGATGTGGAGAAGGTCAGAACAAACAATAGACAAACTCAAAATTTTGAGTATCAGCATGAGAATATATTTCCTCTTGGTATTCTAAAAGGACACTTAAGAGCCTCCAGAACTTGCAGGCCCTTTTAGTCTTTCAATTTTCAGAGTTCCTGACTTGGATGTTTTGAAGTACAGGGATGACCTCACATGGAAAGATAAAATTAATCATTGAGCCAGTCTTCAAAGGAGTGTTTTTGTAGCAAGGCAAACACTAAATTCTAATACAAGCTAAAGCTGAGACACCGCAGGATCAGCACCAGGAATTGGCAGTCCCTGCATCTCCTGTTTGTGAGAACTGTCAAATGCAGATTCCCAAATTTATTTAACTTTCCTGTTTTTTAAGACTGCTGTATCGGTCCTACATCAATCAGGACTCCTTCAGTGTTGTCTAGAGAATGTGTTGGTGTTCTGCACAGGTCCATTCTCATTCTGTCTGCTTCCACATCGCAACTTAACCTCTTGAGTTACCTAGGCAATTTTGAGTCTCTGATGCCGTTCCACTTTGCTTTTGGCGATATTGTCATTTTGTTGCTTATATTTTTTTCAGTAAAGCATGTTAAGAATGCTATGTATGTCTTCAGGGCAAAAATAGTGGCATGGGTATGTAAGAGCTGTAACAGTCTCTGAAGAGAAAAGCAAGGTATGAAAGTAGATTTACAAAGGGATAATGTTCAAGTTACAGCATATTATTGCAGTAACATGATTTTGCTTTAATAGTTTTTTGGGGTTTTTTAAAATAAAAATAAAAATACAGCATTGCAGCATTTCTGGACCGCTTTGAAGCCTTTGCTGCAGGGCCCCATCCACACAGCTAAGCTGGGGGGCAATGACCTGGCCCTGGAACACAGGCTAAAGGCGAGCTGCACAGAAAGCAAAGACCTGTGGGAGGAAGGCAGAGTGCTGCCGTCCCGAGATGTGGGCGCACGGTTGACCCGCAGCTGCCCTACAGCAGCATCCCAGGTGGGGGACACCAAGCGCAGTTGTCGCTTGCTCTCGGAGGGGTTTGAATCCAAACCACAAGAAATGGTATCGGTGAGGGTGTAATATTTCATCAAATACAGGTGGGAAGAGTATTGTGGATAAGCAGTGACAGCTTACTCTTCGATAGCCGTTATATACCACAATTAATCAAGGAGGCCCTGGCTCGCTGAAGTTCCGATTACTTTCATTGCGTCGGCGTTACACCCTGCTCCCTGCAGAACGTCTCAGCACAATTACACCGTGTTTAATAGTAAATGGAAGATTGAGCAACGTATTGCAGTTCCTGTGAATGAGCGTGGGTTGGGTTGGAGCGTGAGTTTGATTTTGTTTGTCTGAGCAGCCTGGTCTAGTTGAACATGTCCCTGCTCATTGCAGGGGGAGGGGCTGGACCAGATGACCTTTAAAGGTCCCTTCCAACCCAAAATATTCTATGGTTCTATAATCTTGACGTGTTTGAAGGGCAAAAGTAACATTCCCGATACCTGACCTAAGGCAGCTGTGTTCTGCAGCCACTGGATGACTTCTCAAGCCTGTAGTATCAAGTGAAATAAATTTTAAGCACACAAACACATAAATTTTAAGGATTAAAAATGAGCATACGGTTTGTGTGAATGCTGGTGATGGGCTTAAAAAATGATACTATAAATGCAGTTCTGTGATGTGCCACCAGGGGGGTTCCTAATCAAGACAGAACTATGCACTGCCGGGTTTTCACTTGCTTTTGGAAAGCAAATGTAAGGGTAAAGGTAAGATTTATCAATTGCACCTCACTTTGTCTAGTATCTAAGCACCTGACAGGAGGTCGGGTTTTATACTTGCACTGATACATCTGAAATCTTAAGCATATAATTTTGCTTTATTGTAGTAATGAGATTATAAAATATATCACCAATGATTGAGCTGGGCAAAAATGCACTAGGCCTGGTATTCCAGGATTTAAAGGGATATATAGTGAACAATTCTTATTCAATGGTTATGACTGTGGGAAGGGTTGAGGGAATTATGAAACCGTTGAGTAAAATAAAAATCCAACTGAAATTGATACAGTAACTCCAAAGATTTCATTTTATTTATTCATCTGTACAACAGAGGTTAGACAATCCCAGTAACTGAGTTGCACTTAATTGTCTTAAGTTCTACAAAGTAAGGAACTGCAGTTCTATGGAAGAATTGTTTCCAAACTCTTCAAGTCCAATCAGAAGTTTTCCATCAAACAATGCAATTAAGAAAAAAAAAAATCACAAAAGTTACATCAAATCACTCTTGCCCCTGTACCGCAATCTCAGTGGGAACCAGAACAGTGCCGCTACCCACATTTCAGGTGTGTGGCTGCTGCTGTTAAGACTCCTCATTGGCCACGGTTCGCTGGAGGCGGCTGTGCCTCAGACACAAGGGGTTTACTGCTCCATGGGAAAAAGACGCCCATGCGGCCGCTTTAACATTGCGAGTCAGAATAAACTATTGCTCAACAAAAAAAATTTAACCCATGCCAGAGGTGCAGTCTGATTTCCCCTGATGCGCTGTACCCCAGCCCCCTGACAGACCTACATGCAGTTCTGCTTGTGACCCTCCTCACCCGTCACCACCTCCTGCCTGTGCCCCGCACGATGGACTGGTGCTAGCAGTAACCAGGGTGGTCCAAGTCCCACCACACCAACCCTCTTCACCAGGGAGAGGTCTACAGGCAGAGCTTGAGCAGGGCTGAACAAGTGACGCATCTGCTGAAGACAGCAGGTGTCCCTCAGTGTAAATGCAGAAGTGATACGGAAGCAGCATCAGCCCCAGTGTATTTGGGCCTTCATCTAAAGGCCTTCTGAGAGATGCCCCGTTGCCTTCAGCAGGCTTTTGACCAGACCTCGGTACGCACGTGCAGCAGTACCAAGTTCTGAGAATAGTTGTAAAAATGCAGATTATATTCTTCTAAAATGCTATCTTACAGATTTTCCACTTCTCTGTGTAAGTTTCAATGCTAATCAAATGCTGCTAAAACATTGCATACAGCTTTGTATTAATAAAAACCAAGACTGAAGCAATTGCTATATTCAACTTAAAAGCCAATTTTTAGAAGCAATTTTCATGTTTTATCATCTTTATGATGGCACAATTACTTTTTCCAATTTTTATTTTATCTTCAATTGCACATGCTTCATTAGGACATGTTAGAAAAAAGAAGCTATGGATCGCATTGTCTGCTTTCCTGTAAGGACCCATTTAGAGAAAAAAGGGTTGTGGATGGATACCTCCAGTCTGTCCGTGCTTCCTGCAGCTAGTCTCCCTGTACAGCCAGTTAGGGAAAGTCTCTGCAGGTCACTGGTGAGCTGACTGAAGTTTAAAGTACTCATTATCACCTTCTATACAGTTAGCAAGCCATGTCCATTTATAGCCCAATAAAAAATAACTAACTGAATTGTTCAAAATCCAAAATTTCTAAACTAAAGTTCACATCAAACTTCAAAATAAATACAATTTAATACAAAATAATAGGAAAAACCCCCACTTTACTTGCAAAAATCTATGCTTGGTCTCAAAGCTATCCTATTTAACCTACTGAATCCATTAGGGAACACACTGGATTTATGCAGTACGTGAGAAATAATTGAACTTAGACTTCCAATGATGCACTCCACTGTGCTAGTAATTAGCTATTTCAGAAATTTGTGTGTGTACCTTAAAATGAGTCAATATGCACGTTTCTTTAAATTTGGTTACAAATACTGGAAAAAGAAAATACCGTTTCTACAAAGTGCTGAGTTCCTTTTCTTCATATGAAAGCCAATGCAAAAAAATCAGGATGTTTAGAAGAGCTTCTCAACATTTTGCAGGATCACACCCAAGACAAGTTTAGAAACTGTGATCATCTTTATGAAAGGAACTTTTTCAGAAGTAAGTTACAACAGCTGTGATAGGACGGGTTTCCAACACTGTCTTCCCTGAAGTCTGTTTAAATGATGGCATCATGTTCATCACTGTAATAGAAACACAGTAATTAATGTTCTGCGGTACAAGCACCAGTCAACATGAGAAACAGCCATCCAGCTGCGGCGAAGAAGGTTATTTTGTGAACAGAAGGCATCTTGGTGGGGAGGGCTAAGGGCGTATTGATCGCTCTGGGAGTTACAGTCCTCGCTGAGCCATGCCTGAAGTTAACACAACAACTTCATTTTGTCAACTCTCCTTCAGCTTCACTTGCCTTATTAACATTTTGGCTTTCACATTTAATTCAAGTACATATTTATTAAATCAGTTGTTGCTCAGGCATTTTTATCCTATCATCTAGCTTACCTATATGCAGTAGTAACAGCCAATCAAAGCCAGTTCACTAGCTCAGTGGCAGGTTTCCTTTGTTTTAAAGATACCGTTGGCCTAAATTCTACAATTTCTGTTCAAACACTACTGTGGGTAAACATGTGCAGCAGGAACTGGTTGAATTCCATGACCGGCAAGCAGGAGTCAAGATGGGGAGAAAACACAAGGCCTAAACACTACCATCCCAACAAGTCTAATGATACCACCTCACTTAAAACAAGCTTCTCAACTGACACGGATGATACTGAACAGGAAAAAGAAAAGCAATCTAGTTTTAAGAATTCCCAGTTCTTAAACTAGATGTGGGACAAGGAGGGAAGTCTGGAAGCCTGGAAGAAAACGAAGTAGAGCTGAGTATAAATGGCAACTGAGATGGTACAATTTTGATTAAACTATTCACTACAAAAGGGGTGAGACACAAGATGAAGTCAAAAATCATGGATGTCTGAGTGGTTCTATGCTCTCAAAAAGGAGAGGAAAAGAGTAGCTCCACAAAGAAGAATCATACCCAAGACAAGACTGGAATACTACCTCCTGTCCTGCAATCCGGTATCACAAAGGAGAGAGACCAGTTGCCTGGAAGAAGTTGGTGGCAGAGAATCTGTTTAAATCAGTGTTTTTCAACTTATAGTCTACAGACTGTCTGAAGCCCACAGGCAACTTCTAAAGGGTCTTGAAAAGATGACTAAGAAAAGCAAGCTTGCTCTCAATACGCTTGTATTTGCTGTACAGAACCCACACTCCACAGGGAAAATACCAGCAGCCTGCAGCTCAAACAAGGTTGAGCTGCAGAAAGTCACTGGTGTACATAGCGTAGATGAGGGACTTTAGGTGGGATCCAGCCTCTAGCTTTCACTATCCACAGCACAGACTTCTTTACCTAAGACTCTTAGCTGCCCTCACAGTAAGTGAATACAAAAACGCATGGATAGGCTGATTCATCTGACAGATTTACCCTGCTTTAGGGTAATATGAATGATATGAAAGGGCTAGTTTACATGCAGATGCCTGTACTTGGTTAAATGAATTCTACTTCTCATTTCATGGACTTGTGAAAAGTACTTAAAGCAGGTTCAGTGCATACAATTTTATGGACAGGTTTCTGGAGTTGAGAACAAGATAACACAGAAAACTAAGTATTAGAAATCAACCAACTGGCCTGCCTATATTGCAAGGTGGGGCAAAAGTTTGCATTGACAACAATCAAATACTGTGCTTTTAACAATGTGAATAATGGCCATATTGCCTTTGAATGTTTTCTATGACAATAAATAAATGAATCAATCCACCTGTGGTGGCTTGAAAATGTGGAATATTAGATGTCTGGCTTTAAAACTGCCTGCTCAAACTAGACTTCAAGGTACGTAAAAGGTGAAACAAAAGAGAGATGGTAACAGAGTTCCCACAAGACGGCATATAGGTAACAGAAAATTGAGCTACTACAAAAAAATTAATGGCAAGGGGGAGGAAAACACCAAAGAGCGAATAGACAAATAGAGTCTAGGAGAAAGTGTCAGGAAGAACCAGCAGTCTTACAAACTGCAGCAACCACTTGAAGGAAATGTTTTCAAGGAAACATTAACTATTCATAGAATAGCTAATGAACAAGGATCCTTTAAAAAAAAAAAATCATTTTATATCATAGATCAGAGAAAAAACCCACACAGGAGAGGAGCATAATAATAATAATAATGAGGAATAGCTGAAGTGGTGAAAGACAAAGTATGTTAAATCTCTTAATGATATTAATATAATGTACATTAAACAAATGTATGTATAAGAGTTCATCCTCCCTGTTTTGTTTGTCATTGTTCCCCTCGAGAAAGTAATAAATTGACAAGCGACAACAATCATCCCTTGGGAACTTACATGGTTCTGTACTGAATGCCTCTTCTAGAGTGATAGGTTTTGCATCCGATGTAGAGAATAACGAGGACTCCAAGTGTCAGCACAATGCCACCTACAAAACTGCCCACATCGAATCTGGAGGTTTTGGCTACGCCAGCCTCAGATTTTGATGTGGCTGAAAAGAAGAAAACAGAAGGCACTTTTTACAGAGCTTGCAAAATTGTGTTTTGAGGGACTCCTCTATATCCTACCCTCCCCATTGACATATCATCTAAAGTCCCAACTAGACAAATTTAACATAGATCAACTGGCAAGGTACCAGCCAAGCACACTAAAACCTACAGCTCCGTTTTTAAGCGCCAGGTTCTGCTGATGCAGAAGCAGCTGATCCAACTGTTTGCTGTCTCTGAAAGACTGACTGCCCCTTCTCCCCTCCACCTCCCTCTTTCCCCTGCCCTCTTCCCCCCCTGCACTCCTCTCCTTCCACACATGCAGCTCCTGCCCTTCCCAGGCCAGTTCTAGTGTTTTTCATACCCTCCATGAGCCAATTTAACTCACTAAGCTGGCCTGAAATTAACCCAAGCAGAAAAGGAAGTTGCTTTTAGTCAGATGAGCGTACTGAGTCAGGCTGCAGAGGGGTCCAACAACCACCAAGTCCATCAGTACAGTTACATGGTGGGAGTAAAATACTTCTGGTGGCGATGAGCTGTTGGATTGCTTTACCTTGTCTCATGGAATTGTACCCTCCAGCTTGGAATGGAGGGTACATCTCATGGAATTGTACCCGATCTCCAAGCGAGAGATATTGACACAAATATTGACATAGACAACATGACCTCAGATAAGCCACAGCAGTTTCCATGTGAAAACTGGTCTTACCTGCTACAACCTCCCACCAAAATACCCAGTCTGTGCCCATCGCTATTTGTACTTGCTACAGGGAGCGTTACGTGGCCAACTAAAAGTTCTGCTGATGACAGCTTCACCTACCCAGTAACGCTTCACTGACACGTGAGCAGCCCCGAGCTGTTTAGAATTGTAAACACGAAGTGCGAACAAGCAGCTAACTGCAAGGAAATACTGAATTCTACACTTACTGTTTTTGTATTAAAGGGTACTGTCAAACTGTATTTGACAACTTTTACACAAAGTGTGACTCATTCATAATCATATTCTATCCTCCACTAGGGATAAAATTAATTACATCGCTACAAACGCAGCTAACAGAACCCAGTCTTTCTACCAAGCCAGTAGACATATTTTGAGCCCCAAGTCAGCTGTGAAAAAGGAAGTATTAGAGATAAGTTCAAGTAAGCTGTTGAATGGACAGCTGAACAGATAGAGTTGTATTCAAAAGCCAGGTTTTCTCCTAACATTGCTAATCTCCTTGCTGGTGGCTGCTGGTTCAGACCACGCCCATTTTTGGTCCCCCCCCCCCTCCCCCCCAAAATATGTTAAGTCTTTCAGGTTAAGTGAAGCCTTATTTTAGGAAGTGGAGTGCTCAGAGCAACATTATTGTAGCCAACTTAATAATAAACCCCCACCTTACTCATTTTTCAGCATGCAAATACCTTCCTTCTTTGTTATACTACTGAAAACCTAACAATTTACACTTGCACAACACATCAATGTGCATACAAGCCTTTATGAGCTTCTTGAGATGTGAACTCACCTGTTACAGAAGTGAAAAAAAATCTTGGAAGTGGTCACCGCTGTAATATTGGGTTGTGATGATGTGACTGATGAAGCTGTGGTGGATCTCGTTGTCTGGCTGGTATTGGTGGGCTGAGTCGTCAAGGTGCCAGACATAGTGGTTTTGGTGGGCGGACTGCTACTGGTCAGATTAGTGGTACTCGTGGACAAACCTGGGAAATTTTTATTTGCGATAATGACACAGAAAAATACATAAAAATAATAAACTGTATACTCGTTGAATAAGATACCATTGTCATTCTATTTGGGCATGATAAGAGTAACAATGAAAATGCCACTGCATGGATAGCCAGGCTTGCGTACAGACTCTTCCCCTATGCCTTTCCTTTGGAAAGAGCTAACTTCTGATTTCTGGGACTCAAGGTCAGGAATGGTTTAAAAGAAAGGCTGTAAAGAAAACTTGGATAACATCTGATAACTTTTAGAAGGGTCAATTTTTTTTGGATAACACTATCCACTTCCATAGAATCACACCTAACTTACAGTACTTTAAAACGTGATAAAATTCTGCATGAAGAATAACTTTCCATTTGAAGCGCCCAACTTTTCAGATAACTAAGCTTTTCTGATAAGAACGGATTTTGCATGAGAACACCCTCCCAATTCTAGCAATGATTTAATCTTTAATTTGCTTTTGAATGAAACACTGGCTTTACTAAGGCTGCATGTATATTAAACTTACCAGAGAGAATTCTATATATGTATGTTAAACTTAGGGTTCAAAAGGTTTTCCACACGTGATAAAAGTTTGACTAAAGAAAATCTGCTGGCTTGTATCATTTATTTAGTAGTGAGCTGTCTTGCCAAGCTTAAAACACAGAATGGAATGCTGTTTCACAAGTTTGACACCTAATGTGTCACTTTTACTCTGCTTTTACCTAACGCTTCCCCTTCCCTCTTCAGAAAGCAGTAATGAACTGTTCAGAGTAAAAATACCACGAAGCAAAATTCAAGAATAATAGAGATTGACATTTACAGCAAAATCCTTAGAACCTTAGTAGAAGGCAGACAGCTAGACTGATCTTAAGAATAATTACTTATTTTTCTAAGGAGTGACTAACAAGAAACATGAGCCTGTTATGCAACTAACGTTTCTCTAAGCAGACAATACGAGGCAAATAACTTTTATGTATGAAGGAATTACAGAGAGAAAAAGCTGCCTTTGCAGTTGTCTGCTTCTGTATTATTCCTATAACCTCATGCAAGCTGGGTTCATTTCAACCACCACAAAAGCTTTTCATTATAGACATTCAAATGTCTAATTATATCCATGTTTTCTTGAAATTGTCTAAAACGAGAACAACTGAAGATTAGGCAGTTTCATCTCAATTCCACAGTAAACTTGATATTCAGTTTCTGCTTTTTTATACAGCATCTAAAATGCTTCTACAGAATAATCTTCCTGTAAGTGTAGTTTAAAACATGAGTAGCAAAGACACCATTCTGTGTGTAGCTAAGACTTACATATCACTGCTTTCAGTACAAATGTGAACATCAAAAACTTAAAAAACCCCAAACAATACAACAAAATAAGCATTCAGAAAGCAACAGGCCTACACAACACTTTTATGAGACATTTAACATTAAAACTACTGAAACAGCCCAATACGGTCCCCATCGTAAATGTTACTTATTTCCCTGTTCTTTAATGACATAATTGTATTGTGCCATAACCCTAGGAAACACTTTGAAATGAGCATTCATTGAGATGGAACAGTTGGAGTACTATATTCATGTGCTTACCTTGGTACAATTAGGAAATTCAGTTCCTCTATGAAGCATGTGTGAAATACATCAGATAAAATTCAGGGCACATTTTAATACTGACAGGTAAACTCCCCAAAGGCACAGTGATCTATAAACATCGAATGGTTCCTCATTGTAGGAAATAAGCATGGAAATTTTTATATGGAAACCACCTACAGTTACATGACATGAAACCACACCTGCTAACTGCATTCCTGATATAAAAGACACCAAAAGGAAAAAAAAGACAAATCTGAATGCAAGTGTCAACCAGTCAGTTTTCTGGTTTGTTTTGTGGTTTTTTTTTTATTTTTTGTTTTCAGCCATAACTTCTGAGAGTCAAACTGGCTTGTGTTTCTGAGCAATGTAATGGCTAATGGTTTCATGCGTAACATTATTAAACGATGTTACACAAAGATGGTACTTTTTCCACGGGCATTAAATTACCCTACAGAAAACCTGAGTCAGCACAAAAAATATCCAAGCAGCTATCATGAGGAATTTCAGCAAATTTACACATTACCTTTCCCACTCTCTTTCCTACTAGCAATCCTTCTTTCTTAATTTATCAAGATTACAGCACTTGATGTAACATTTATATTAAGAGTAAAATCTGGTTAATCTCCTACAGACTTATCTTTCATGATGTTTTGAAATGACTGATGCTAAATACATCAGTGGGCGGCTATCTCAGGCAGCTGGAGAATTCGGGAGGCTGACATGAATTGGGCACCAATCTGTTCTTCGTTTTTGAAAAATCTTACTCGTACTATTTTACCAACAGAGTTAAGATGAAAGAACATTTGCCAAGAACATCTGTCCTTTTATCTTTTATTTCCCTAATTACTTTTCCCCGAAAAGACCGGCTGGGCTTCATTGAACATCACACTAAACAAACCCAGACTGCCTGAGTTAATTTTTATTATTTAAAAAGGATGCATGCCAGCAATATAGTTCAGGTTTATGATGCTTTATTTTTAAGACAGACAAGTATTTTATTTGATATGCTACCTGTGTTAAAACACTAACTAGCTATGCTATATCCATCAATCAAACTATATATATAAAGATAAGAATTCTTAGCAGCATGCACTACTCCCTTAGTGTTCTAACTCAAGAACAAACACAACTCAAATTCCATAAGCACCATGCTAACATAAAAAATAATTATTATTTAATGTTCTTCCTAAAATAAATAAATACATTTGTTTGCATGGAAAATGATTGAATAGAACAGACTTTTGCTTCTGTGACTAAAAGCTTCAAGAAAAAACAAGGCAGAGACTTTAAGCAAAATTAAGTACATATATCCAGTAGTGTTTATTCTGAAGAGGCTGAGACAGATAATCAAAAAGGATGAACACTGTCTTAAAATCTATGATGTTTCTAACAAAGAAAAAAAAAACAACAAAAAAAACCAGCTGCCTGTTAGGTTTGTACTGTGCCTAAGAGTAAAGGGCTCAGGCCTCCTTTTACTATGATTATCCAGACGTCGTAAAGCTCAGACCTCTGCAAGAAACCCATAATCAGGGCTGCAGCAGAGGGCGGAAGGGTTGGAGCACGGGGTGGGTGAAACACCTGTGGTTCACAATGGCTTTACACACGGGGAAGGCCCTAAGGCAACACGGGGATTACAAAAATCTCTCCACTTTCCAAGTTAGACATGCTTAAACCGGTACACTGCAGGCAATGGAATGAGAAACCGCACCACTTCCTTGCTATCAAAAGGCCTTTGCAGAGATTTTTTTTTTCCTGGCGAGTAGTTTACTCTTAAATGAATAACAAGCAACTTCTGAGTGTGTTAGCTCAGAGATTATCTGGAGACTACAGAGACTCAAAGCGAGAGCTGTACTGGAAGTGGAATGACATAGTCGGGACCTTGTGATCAGCATAAAACTCCACAAATAACAGACAAACTATCTTAGGGTAGGGACAGTATTTCTGTCCTGCTTTCACACGGATCTTAGCACAAAGCTCATGCATGGAACTAGCTTTTCTTCTCTCAGCTACAACATTTTTTTATCTGTGCATCACAGACTGAACAACTGCATGACATTAATTCTTATCCAGTCTTTACTGAAGTGGTGAAATATGCCTGTGCAAGTTCTTCCAGAAAATAATTTTTTTTATTTCCTTTTTTAATAATCTCACATTGACATCGCCAACAATTGGAACACTGCAATCCAAGTGGATGAACTGTTTGTTTGTGTCCCAGGTTAAATACCTGGTTTCAAACTCTACTAATTGATCTAATGCACTTATTTCTTCTTTCCACAAAGATGTGTTTTGTAAACAAGTTACTTATGTTGGATCATCACAACTGCAACACTGCTGCCTTGGGAAATCATTCTTACCTACAGTTCTTTTGCCAAGTTGTGAAGGAAAGACGGTAGTCCTAGAACAATGCAAAAGTACCCATGACAGATTGTCCCAGGTCTGCTGCTCATGTCTCGCTTGAACTCCACTGTTTTGTGCTATGAGCTCTGTAAGGACTATTTTCTATGGTATAAGGTGCCATGAGTCTTACCTAAAAGGAAATGGAGTCTTACGCTTGAAACTCAAGCCACCAGGACTTCATTATACCCCAAATCTATTTACTGTGAAATAACATTAAACAGATAAGCACTGTTCGCACAACAACCTATTCATCTTTACTCCATGAAAACGGAAGAAGTTTGCTTAGAGACAAAGAATGAACATTAAAAAGACCAACTTCTTTCAATTCTTCCTTGAAGTTTTGCTTCCCATTTTTCAATGGCACTGCAAACGTCATTGCCTCTACTGATGAAGCATGCTACCTAAACTTGAAAGACAGTACAGCTTCATTTCAGAGTTGTGTTACGTGTTGCCTTTCAGCCCTAAAACGATAATGCCTTTCTCAAAATACCCACTTTTGATAGATATTTCTTTAGAATTTGGTATGACCTGGGGCAGGTTTGGAGCTAGCTTCTAGGTTCATAGTAATGGACAAATGAACAGATACGTACCTACTGCAGATGTTGGTGTAGATTGTGTGGATGGCATAACGGTAAGATTGGATGAACTGCTATTGCCTTCAAGGAAAAAAGAAAACAAGAAAAGAAATATTATTCATTTTCATTTTAACATACTATAATTAAAGTACTCACAACACAATACTCTCCTCAGGGTATCTGTGTTTGCAGGCTACAAGTGGGAATACAGCAGGGAGTATTCCATCCCAAAGCAGATGGTTTTATCCCTCTGCAAAATGCTTCCAGACCTCAGCGCAGCAAGATCATAGTTACACTGTATGCACAGCAGTGCCCAAATGGTTGGTAGCTGAATTCTTTACATCTCCTCTTTTTGCTCTCTTCTGCTTCTATGTCATGCACTATTCCAGTTGCTGTTGTCAGCCGTACTGTCACTGACTTTCTTGACCTATTTAAGCACTGTGGCTTTTTTCCCTAGTTTTTATTCCTCTATTTCAGTTCCATTTCCTGTCTCTCAATCTTTTCCCTCATTTTGCTGCATCTCTGTTACAAACTGGGCTCATGCTAGGAACATACTGTAGTAGTGTCAAGTAGGGACAGACCAATACCCTGTGAAACATCTTTCTGTGGGTTTATGCTCTCAGGACACAAAAAGGTGTCCTAAGAATGTACCTGTTTCTAAAGACTTAAAATATAAACCATGTTTCAGTCTTTATGGTTTTGCCCTTCCCTCCTTTCTTTCACTGCTACTTTTCCAGTTCTCCTTTTTTTCCCCTTCCTAATCATGTTACTTCTAGGTTTTCAGGCACCCTCCCACTCTCACTTCTGTCCTCATTGCTGCATCCCTCTTCAGTGTTTCTTACAGGTTAACTGTCTCTTCCTTCCAGCAAAGACCTACTGGGCTGTTTGGTAACTCCTGTTCCTGGAAGCATCACTGCCCGTACTTCTCTCCCTTCGTTCTGCACTGTTGTCTACGCCCATTCTGTGATTATTCTTTCCTCTGAGGTAATGGATCTTTTACAGCATCCTCCCGCTTTGCTAGTGCTATGCGCCTTGCAGCAGCTCAATCACTTTTCCGCACGGCTGGAAAACAAAGTGCATAACCTCAGGGATGACAAGAATAGCAACACAGCTACCAGAATCAAGCAGCACGCATATTTCCTTTGCTGGATCTGATGTTCCTACAACTGGAAAAGTCTAGTCTAAAACAGTTTTGTCAACCCTCTTTGCAATTGCATACATGTGATGCACAAGCTCAGGTTTAGGAACAAATGCAACAAATTTACACCTTCATACCACCTATCAAAAAGGGAGGAAGGGGGGAGAATTACAGGGGGAATGATTTTGCCTTTTCTTTGGTATAATCATAGCCAATTAGCTCCACCATTGAGTACTGCACACATAACCCTTATACTGACATACCTGGGATATTAAGTTGCAGATTTAATTGCCTTTGAGAAACAGCCTAAAATTGTACAATTACAATCACATTCTTTCTTGGATATGTTGAGTTTTATACCAGCGTAAGCCATGGATATGCCTGGAGCTAAACCTTTCCTACACTGGCCCAATACTGTAACCAGAACACAGCTTTGGGCTTCCCCCAGGTTCTGAGTGCTTTCTTCTGCAACCCTGGAAACACATCCGGATGTGAACTGCATGCTCATACAGGTGAAAAGAAACCACGTACATTGCCTGGAATTTGGGTGTGAGTCAGTGATGCAATTAACACAAGATAGAGTGAGTCAATGAGCAGGGTATTGGCTACACATCCCACCTGTTGGCCAACAGCAAATGAGATGAGTGAAGCAGTACAGGGCAAAAATGACTCAAGGAATATGCCTTTCACCTGGCACATGCTTAAAGGTGTACAGCTTAACACAGTCAAAATGAGATTACACTATGAAATAAACACGTACTTTAGCAATGAGCTCAAGCACGATGGACCTAGAATCCATTTTGACATTAAAAATCAAATGAAAAAGTGCCTTGCCTTTTTCTCAAGAGCACTGAAGTCTAGCCTAGCAGACTTCTTGAGCTGTTGGTTCTCTTTTTAACTGTTGGCAGGTATTTCTAGTTCTATACGTAACATTTTCCCATGTTATTTCTCCTCTCTCTTTTGCTCCGGGGTACGTAAGGGTATGAGGATTGAGTTGTGTTCTACTGTTCATCAGTTCCTCTTAAATATCTTTCGTTGTCCTGGCATAGATGTGACAATCGCAGTACCTCCCTCCTGCCCTACAGTGGTTCACAATTCAACAAAATAAAATAAAGGGCAAATCATTACAGGACAGCTTAAGGCATAAAGTAATCCATATTGCTTTTCTCCATGCTACAGCAACAGAAATGACAAGAGTATTACCTTGCAACTCATGGACTGGAATCATAGTAAAGGGTGTAGTACCGCTGGAGTTGTTTGTCTCTTCATTTTGTACATAAAAAACAAGAAGAATAAGATAGTTTTAGGTGCTTTATTACTAAGTGAAAAAAAGTTAGTACAGCATCTGTCGCTTGCTTTGGGCATACAAATGACTAAACTACCATGCATAGGACTCAACGATAATGACAATACAAAAGTGCGGTACCACAACAGCCTGCTCTTAGCACACTAAAAATGACAACATTTGCACTACCCAACCATCACATGAACAGGAACTCTGTCCCATCCTCAGTTTTATCTTCCCCATCATCACCATCCCAAGTTCTCTTTTTCCTTAAGATAAAAGGAGGCTGAAAGAAATAAGAGGTAGAAAATCAGGCACCTTCCTTCAGTAATAACGTATGACCTGCACCACCTACAGCAGGAGGAAAGGAGCTTCTCACATAAATCTTTTCCTATAAAGGCTGAAAGGCCTTTGTGGGCACATGAGCGCGTGCTGTTCCCCTACATGGACAGCACGGTAAGACAGTAAGATCCACTAAGAAGTTGCATTGCTTAGTTTGGGACTAACAGCATGTTCCACTAATGCATCCACTGAGCATTTGGGATGTGGGGAGTGGGATAGAGAAGGATCACACCTCTGGGAAAAGATCATCATACCCTACCCACTAATTGCGGCCTGATTACTCTGTCCTCAGGCTTGGCGTATGAGCAAGTGGTAGAATTTAAAGAGAAACGACACAGAATGAGAAGTCTGGCATTCACATGCATGCAAGAGGATCACTTGCGAATTCTGCCTTTGCCAAGCACAGTTTAGTTTTGATCACTTAGAACAATATTCTGCTAAAGGCAAGCAAATAGCCTGCATTAAATATCGCAGAAACAGGGCATTTTCTTAGTAGTTACAAAACCTTAGTGAAGATCTCAGAATGGTAAAGCTTGCAAATACAAATGGCAAACCACTCATTGCATCTTAACCCTGCAATATCAAGATTGAGGGCAGCACTGCAAAATATGTTAGACTGTTTAATTAGGGAGCTCAGGGAAAACAAAGGAGGATGGGACACAGCTAAATTAAGCTTCCCTAGGAAGCACCCAATCCTGCAGAAAGTTGCCTACATCAGAGCCAGTCCCCCTGCGTTTAACAATGATTTGATTGAGGAAGCTAAGCCAACAGAAAACTGACATTACCCTCCTCCCCAACAGCACACAATGTGTTTTGCTGCCTCAACCAGCAGAATGGGCTCCCTGTTCATGATTACATGAAAGAGACAGGCAGGAACCAGAGGTGGATGAGCGGACAGGACTGTATTAGTCCTAGTTCAGGTCAGCTTGGACTGCACACCTTGAAAGACATCAAGGACCTCATCCAGCTTAAAAGAGACAACTTTTTTTTTTTTTCCCCTCAAAAAAACCCCAAACATTGATAGATTTCTTAATTTGCATCACAGTCAGTTGCTCCAGAATACAAATATATCTTAATATAGGTTACTGCATAAGCATATGCCACATCAGAACACGCGGCAGTGAATAGGACAGGTGAGAAAAGGAAAAATCTTAACATGACACTATTCCCAAACTGTTCTCTGCCCTCAGACTGTGGTTTTAGACTTGAAGCTGTGTGTATCACTGCAGGGACAGCAGGAGACTTCAACCAGGGGGGTGGGAAGGACGTCCTGGGTTAAGGCAAAGGGAGAAGCAGCACACACTTTTACGCAGTGATGGCTCTGACAACTGGCGAGTCATGCGAGAGCACAGACTGCACAGTGCAAGTGGCCCAAAGTGAAGCGGTGAGGGTGCCTGGCCTTCTCCAGGGAGCAGAAGTGCAAGGGTTAGATGTCTGCACCGCCCCAGGTGCACAAGCGCAGATGCGTACAGGAAGGAAGGGGGGGAAAGCCGGCAGCCAGCTGCAGCGTGGAGGGTCCTGCGGACGAGCAGAGGTAAAGCTCTGCGGGCCACAGGGTTAGTTGCAGTGTTGGGCCTACAGATCTTGAGCAGAGAAACTCTGTCCTGATGCTTGTTCCCACAGTGATCCGGAGGAGAGAGGGGATGGAAGGAAAAAAAACCCTAACAAACTCCGTGTTCATTTTTCATGATGAAACAGAATGAGACCAAGGAAATGCCCAACTTAAAACAAGGCACCAAAGCACTGCATACTGGAAAAGGACAGGGAAAGGGCACCAACAACATTTCTGTCAGACAACTGTTCAAGGTCAGGCGCAGATGCAGCTAAAAACACAACAGCTTGTGGCTGGCCGGGGTGCATCTGAAGGCAAGCGTGCTTCCTGTGAAATGCTATGGCACAGTTCGGTACGCTCTTGCGGTTTTGTTGCTGTACTGCGTAAGAAGTCATGAGTTGGAGACTAAGCACGCTCTCAAAAGGGCAAAATCAGGCCAGTTCTTCCAGTTTTATAGCTGGAATTGGGCTTCCAAACGTGATATTCAGACACAGGAGCTGTGTTTGTGTATAACACAAAGACAGATGCAGGGTAAGTGACAGGGATAGCTCCGATGCTTGTCAAAAATGAACAGGACAAGATTTTAAATGGACTTGATTTTGCCAACTCCTGCAAAAATCAACACAGTGGATAACGCCCATGAACCTTTAACAACAGGAATCTGTAGTCTCCAGCTCAAGCATGTGCCAAATTACTATTCTCTGTAGATGAAGCCTGGTAGAAGAACCATACACTGATGAGTGGCACTACTCATTCGATTCCCTGCACGTGACAAAGATCAATTTGTCCACTCCTGCATTCACATTTAAGATAAACACATTTCTAAGGGCTCACAGGCTTTGTGTCTAGTCTAACTAAACCTCATGCTGCAGAAAGATGTTGGTATATAAACTGACGTTTTTACTAAGCACAATTTTACACATCCATTTTGGGGACATTTAGAAAGTCATATGTAAAATTCTGCCTGGGCATCTTCTCTTTTCAAGTTTGATGCATAGCAGGTAAGTAGGAGAGTTTTATGCCCAAGCCATTCCACTTTTGCTGGTTTAAAAAACCCAAAAACTACAGGGGCACCTATAATGCACAGTCCATCAGAAAGATCTTTGACTTGGACAGTAAGCAATCCAAATGAGTAACAGTTGAGGTGCTGGAATGGTTAGAGCAGAGATGATAGAGCAGCAACATGAATATAACCATCCCCTAGATAGTCTCCACCATCAGGGTACTTGTTCTCAGTTGAAATGGATGAAACTCAAAATTCTGGAGATTAAAACAAAAACAAACCCCTGACCCCAAATCGCATCTGTCAGGCAATTATGGCAAACTATAAATTCAAATCCCTGCTATCTGGAAACTTTTTATTTCTTTTCCCTTTGACTCAACAAGGTCTTTTGGTACTTATTTTTGAAGTGGCATTCTTGACCTACCAAGAAGGTAGGTCATCCCGAGACACAGGCCAGGCAGGATTAT
Source organism: Pluvialis apricaria (assembly GCA_017639485.1). Taxonomy (NCBI): domain Eukaryota; kingdom Metazoa; phylum Chordata; class Aves; order Charadriiformes; family Charadriidae; genus Pluvialis; species Pluvialis apricaria. The sequence continues at coordinate 16,248,388 of CM030007.1, forward strand.
CTCAGCAACTTTTTGGACAAGTCCTAATGCCTTAACATTGTGAAATTACCTCACAGTCTTGCAAAGGAAAGCGTAAACACCACTGCATAGATGCTTAATGAAACAACACGGACCCAAGTAACCGATTCTCGACCCTGATCAATTTGAGACTGAAAAACTACAACACCTTTTGCTGTCACCCAAGAATCTAAGAGAAGTGAGGGGATACACTGAAGTCAAAACGCCGTGCCTGTTTTCAGGTCTGGAGGCTGCTGATGATGATTTTTTGTACTGCGCGTAGTTCTGTATACAGGTAAGCTCTTGGAAGATGTTGCTAGGGGTCTTTTCTGAAGAGAGCAGGAAAGCGGGGGGGACGGCGCTTCCTGCCAGGGAGCATGGACTCTCCTTACTCACTCAGATATCAGGAAGCCAGCTGGATTTTACATAATAGTGGGAAGGATTTTTCCTAAACCATAACATTTTGGTGATGTTTCTTTCACTGACTTGACTGACACACAGCAATAAACTTTCCCACAGAGTAAGAGAACAGCATTATTTTGAAATAACTAGCCTGCCCAAAAATCTTAACTGGAGTGAGGACAAATCTAATGCCACTTTCACTTTTTGCAAATCATAGTGTTTGATGGGTTTCACACTTTTTCTGTAGCGTTCATTAGCGAATCACAAACTTTTGCTGAAACCAACACAAATCTCAGCAGTAGTTTCTGGAAGCTTCTGAGTAAGTCGGCAGAAAAAAAAAGATACTTCAATAGATACGTTAGACTGAGCCTTAAAAGGGCACAACTTCTCTCAACATATTATAAATGGGGTCCAGGCAACAAATTCACACGTAGAGGAAGGACCACATTTGACTGTCAAAAGTCAGATGAGCTCATCCCTGCCTCGGCAGACAGCACTGACTGTACACTGAGTTAAACCAGCATATGCGCTCAGGAAGCAGCATGATAAAAGACAGATCAGGCCAATCTTATACCAAACGAAATGACAGTCTATCGTTGTAAAATGGAGGCCACAAGATCCCAGCAGAGCAGTAAACAGCTTACTGGTAAACTTCAAAAAAAAGCTTGTCGTTTTCAGAAGGGCAATTACAAAGCTGTTCACATTCCTCATTTTACTTTTTTTGTATCAATTAATACTATAGCTTCACCGGATTAAGCAACAGCATGTTAACACTGCTGGACTGACTGATATTCCTCCGCACGACTTACGGCAGGTTAATTTTGCTACCTGTCTTTTGGTTTCTTTACTTTGGAAAACTGTGGGGCACTGTATGGGGCATCTCAGTCTTCTGAAAAGGCAACTCCGGCAGCTCAGACTTTTGTATCGCTCACTTTGAGCACATGTTGATGATTATCCCCTGAATCTGGCCTTCTACCACTGGAGTTAAGGCACAAGAAAACAGGATGCTGTGTATTATTTACCAGAATCGGCCATTAAAAAGAGGCATTGCTGCAAGCGCCTGACAGAAACACGACAAAACACTAACAGCAAAGCCAGGGTGACCCCAAAGCCATGAAAAGCCACTCTCCACCGCTCCAGCACGCCTCAGACCCGCACCGAGAAGGGCAAAGGGCAGCGATTCCCCCCAGCCCAGCCCCGGCCGGGGCCCCGCGGCTCCCCCGGCTCCTCCGCTGAACCACAGCATCGCCTGGCTTGGAAGGGGCCTTTAACACCATCGAGTCCAACCATCAACCTGACACTGCCAAAGCCACCACTAAACCACGTCCCCGAGCACCGCATCTACCCGCCTTTTAAATACCTCCGGGGATGGCGACTCCAGCGCTGCCCGGGGCAGCCTGTTCCAGTGCTTGATAACCCCTTCGGCGAAGAAGTTTTTCCTAACACCCAGTCTAAACCTCCCCTGGTCCAACGTGAGGCCGTTTCCTCTTGTCCTGTCACTTGTTCCCTGGGAGAAGAGACCGACCCCCACCGCCACAACCCCCTCTCGGGCCGCTGCAGAGAGCGATAAGGTCCCCCTCAGCCTCCTTCTCTCCAGGCTGAACAGCCCCAGGTCCCTCAGCCGCTCCTCACAGGACTTGTGCTCCTCCACGACCCGCTCCTCCGCACCCCCACCGCGGCCGGGCCCTCGCCCCTCGCCCCGGCGACACCCGCGGGGTTCGGGGAACGTCTCCCGCTGTGCCTCACGCCCCCCCGCCCAGGCCGTGCCGGCGGAGAGCAGCAGTGCCGCCGCCCGCTCTGCCCGGCCCGGCCCGGCCCGGCCCGGCCCCCCGCGGCCGCTACTCACGGGAGCCGGGGACGAGCAGGAGCAGCACCAGCGCCGCCGCCCGCAGCGCGCAGCGGGCGCCGCTGAGGAGCCGCATGGCGGCCGAGGGACCCGCGGGGCGCCGCGCTCGCAGCCGCCGCAGCACACCGCGCGCTGCCGGACCGGGCCCGCGCGACGGGGCGGGGCGGGGCGGGGCGGCGTCCTGCGCGTGAGGCGGGCGCCGCTCGTCCCGCCCGGCGGCCGCTGTCACCCCCCGCCCCGCCCCGCGCCTCCGCGGGGGGACGTCCCGCCGGCGGCCCCGACCGCCCGACCGCCCTCCTTCCCGCCCGTATCCCCCCCTCCTTCCCGCCCGCCGCGGTCCCCTCCCTCCATCTCCCCCGCCGGGGTGCCCTCCGCCAGGGTCCGCCCCCCGTCCCCTCCCACCCGGTCTCCTATCTCCCTCCCGCCGGGGTCCTCTCTCTCCATCTCCCCCGCCGGGGTCTCCTCCCTCCGTCTCTCCCTCTCCCGCCCGGTCCCCTTCCTCCCTCCCGGGTCCCCTGTCTCCCTCCCGCCGGGGTCCCCTCCCTCCCGGTCCCCGCCCGGGTCCCCTGTCTCCCTCCCGGGTCCCCTTCCTCCCTCCCGGTCTCCTCCCGGGTCCCCTGTCTCCCTCCCGCCGGGGTCCCCCCCTTCCCTCTCCCTCCTGGGTCCCCGCCCGGGTCCCCTGTCTCCCTCCCGGGTCCCCTTTCTCCCTCCCGGGTCTCCTCCCGGGTCCCCTTCCTCCCTCCCGGGTCCCCTGTCTCCCTCCCGCCGGGGTCCCCTCCCTCCCCCTCCCTGCCGGGTCCCCTGTCTCTCTCCCGAGGGGTCCCCTCCCTCCATCTCCATCTCCTACACAACTCCTGTGAACATCAGGCTTAGAAAAGACTGGAAGCAATTTATTATGGAACAGCCTAATTAACATTGCTCAACTTGTGTATCTGCAGGAAGAGAGTGGTTAAGATACACGGAACAGAGAGAAGTCATAGGCTTGTGGGAGTCAGCTGCGTAACTCCTGGAGAAGCGATGAGTTAGCAGGAACTGAGAGGCGTTGCAAAGTTGTATGGGCTCTTTACTGCGTGAAGGCAGAGGCGTTGGAAGGTCCCGTGTTGGTTGTTTTGGTGTGATCTTGCCTCGTTTGGTGTTTGTTGTTCTACGGGAGGTGAATTTCCGACAATGTATCTGGAGGTGGCTGGCTTTGCATGCTGAGAAGGGAACATTCTGGGAAAAAGCTTAGTGGAAGTTATCATCTCCTTTTGGTACGTGGTGTAATTAATGATTTCCCACATAGGTTCCCACACAAAAATAAGATAGGTGAGGTTTGGGGTTTTTTTTTCCTAATTTTGTATGCGATGTTCGGTGTCAGGGAGCAGCAAGGACGGGGCTGCCCCACAGTGCAGATGAGCTGGGCACTGGGGGTGACCACAGGAGCTCACCAACCAGGGCGCAGTCCCACAGGTCCTGAGCAGGGTGGAGTGGTGAGAGTGGCAGGGTCCACCAACAGTCTTGGACCAGTCAAGGTGATGAGCCTCACCCAAGGAGTCCAGCTGGGAGGGAACAGCAGGAGATGGCTCAGAAACAAGGCTATGGCATAGGTCCAGTGTCAGTCCAGGGGACAGGATATAAGGGTATCACCTTTGTCAGTCTGAGGTCCCTCCAGGAAAGCCAGTCACTAAATCAGGGCAGCTGGGGACGGGCACCGCTATGATGTAGCTCAGGCAGGGACTGAAGGCTCAGGCCAGAGTTGAACAGAGCTCCTGGATGAATGAGCGGAGGGCGTGTGGCTGGAGGTCCCAGGTGGGGTTGAGCAGGGCTTAATATTACCAGATAAGGCTTGCTGGCGCACTCGTGGCCCTGACATCCAGGCAGTTCGTTCAAAGGTACAACCTGACCTCTTAGGGGAAAGTCCTTGATTGGTGAAAGTTGTTCTTATGTTGGTGAGGTAGATGTATAACTGCTAGGACATTCACAAAAGCATTACGGATGAAAGTCCCACAACAGAATCGTCAAAATCCATGGATCCTAAATATAAGCATCTCGGATTCATTTTGTCCATGAGGTGTTCAAATGGCTTTGTGGAGATGGTGCAGGTGAAACCAAACAACAGCTCCAGGGCAGGGTTAACTCACGAGGACGACCAATAACAACCAGAAACACCCAGCTGGAACAAGGAAGGCTCTTTTTATTCATATCTGGGGCCTGATCCTCAGGAAAGAACTACAAAGGCAAACCTGGGAACCAGAAGTACCCGTTCCACTCAGTATTGAAAACTGTGGACTCAGTATTTGCTCAATAAAAGTTTTATGACCACTATAGTTTTCCATACAACTCATCAACTATTAACCCATTGTTGTTCCACAGAAGTTCACTTCTATAGGCTGTCGTGTCTCCTAGCTGACACACTTTATCAGCTGTCTTCCTCTCTTAAGGTGTTTGAGGGATATTAATTTAGGTTACGCCCAGAAAAGTCATTCCCACCCTGCACTTAGCTTGATGTCTGCTGTGTACGGATCCAACTTGTAAATGAGTTTTTATTCCCCACCCCAAAATCATCATAGAATCATAGAATCATAGAATGGTTTAGGTTGGAAGGGACCTTGAAGATCATCGAGTTCCAACCCCCCTGCCACATTATTGGAATAAATGTCTTATTCCAAACATGAAATGACATCTCGCTTTACAAACATGTCATTTTTATATTCTTAGACATCAGAGTTAGAACAACACTGCTGGCTAACAGCAAAGCATTTCTTATCGGGAAAAGATAGGAACATGCAATGTGTTTTGCTGAAATACTGGCAAGGGTAGCATTAATTCGTGCTTCTTGGCAATGCAAAGTTAACACTTGAGCTCTACAGAAGGAGAGATAAGAGCCAAGGTTGACCAAACTGGAAATCTGCTTCACTGGGGGCGTTAGCAAATCTGCATTTGTTTGGGTTTCTTCATACATACTTTTTAAAAAGTAAGGAATTAAGTTCTAAATTACATTGGCACTACCAGGATTAGCCATATTTTGTTAAGCAGCAGTGCCCACATGAAGCATCAGCACCCTATGAATGAATACTGGCATTTCCTTGAGCCCACTGTTGGCCCAGAAATGAACAACTGTAATGAAAATTAACCATAATTCAAGTATTTAAGTCAAAAAGATCTGTATACATGATTTTTTGAAAGGCCTTTAACTTTATGAACTTTTTATTCCTGGACAGCTTTAAATTTTCCAATCCATACACCAGATTTTTTATTGGCATATTGTATTCGGTGTAAGCGTGAACCTCCTGATGACTTTTCTGTTCTGCAAACTCTACGATGCTAGCTCCTATAGTGAATTCTGTGCTAAAACTGCATCATGTTGTATTTCTGTGGATGCTCTGTCCGGCACTTAGCTTTGCGTGCAGGTCCTGAGGCACGCACCCTTTCAACCAGGGGTCTGGTAAGCGTGGAGCCTGCTACGGAGGGTGCCCAGGAGTCTGGAGTATGTACGCTCAGGAATGTGGGAACCATACCTGCTGAGTCCTTAGCCGCTTTCTCCTGTTGTCTTGGACTCTGGTGAGTAAGAAACTGACTGCAACAGCTAGCTGCTTCTAATATGGTGTAGTGGTTAGCAGAAGGAAAAAACTTCCACTCATGATTGATCTGATTTGAATGGGTAATTTAAATGGTAAAAATAGAGTGCTTTCCTCTTATAGAGCAGTTTTTCCACACGGATCAAAACGCTTTATGAAAATGAAGCACAGCGGACTTTTTCACTTTTCAGTTTCCAGTGAAAGTGCACAGATGCTTCAGTGATGAGTGGGAGTGGAAGATGCTCAGCGAGATAGCTAACTTCTCGCTGTTGTGCTGTGACAGAAAGAGGAGGTTGTTGGCTGGGCGCAATGCAGCCACCTCACAGAGGTGACACCACAAATGTGCATAATGGTGTAAACGAGGAAATAGTAAAAAAAACCCCAACAAACCAAACAACAACCCCCCCCCCCCGATCGGAACGTCAGGTGAATTTCAGTGATCCAAAAGTGAATAGGTGATTTTGGAGCCTGGGCAGTTTGATGGGATGAAGAAACAACTATTCTGACAAAATCCATTACAGGACCTTAATGGCTCAGCCCTTGGTGCAGCCGTCTGTCGGTTTCATGCTGTCCTGGACAGGGAGATTTACCGATTTGGCATGGACAGTGTCACTTCCTTCAGCATTTGGCAGGTACCACTTGGGCGTGTGATTCTATGTCTGTCCTAGTCCTGACTAGGGCTAACCCCAGCTGGCTTCTGCGACCTGATTCAGCCGTGGGTACAGACGTGTGTCTGAGCAGACAGAAAGAGAGGGAGCTCACAGCAATAGATACCAACACAGCTGCGGTCTGCTATATTAAATCAGATTTTGATTTTCAGAAGTAGTTCTCAGTACAGGAGAAAACTCTCCCTATTACAGAGCATCCTCTGAAATGAGCCTGGAAATACTCTTTTTTTTTTTAAAGATGAAAATGCGTATTTTCATGCAAATATCATTGCATCAGAGGAATGAATTTCCCACGTACTCAAACACATCAGCCAAGGTACTTTGCACTAGTGGTTGCTTCAGATAATGTTCTGCACTGCATGGCATTCCTTAATATTAAAATCTGGAAGTCTTGTCTTTATGAAATCTTGTGTTTATGAGCTCTTCCGTTCCTGAAAATATTATTTATCTCAGAGAAAATTTTGCTACATTTTATCTTTTAGTCAGGAGAAATATCCCGAAAGAAATCAGTTGGTGAGAGAACCTGACAACTGGTGTAACAGATTGTTCTAGGGCTCTGAACCTCAGATTTCTGCTCCCATTTCTGGAGCACAGCTAACAGGTGGCCGTTTGACCTGCAGCTGAAAAAAAATGGACAAGGAAAGAGAGAGCCTGGGGGATGTCCTTGGCTTTACTCCATAATTTTCTAATAAAAATTAATTTGTAAATAGTTGATTTAATTTCAACCCTCTACACACAAGAAAAACGTTTGTTTCTCATGTTAGTTTCAGAATATACAATGTAACAAAATGCTTGATTGTATTACAATATCCACATTTCCTTCTAAACCATACGAAGCTAAACAGTTTTAAATACTATAAAAGAAAGATCAGAACAAGCTGAAGTGGCAAAAGAAATCAGAATGCAACTAGTCATGCTTTCATGTCTAAAAATGTCCCCGATCACCCTGTAATACAGCCTAAGTTGGGCATTGCTTTGGTCTGAAACCATTACAGATGTTACAATGCTGGTCAAGAATAGCTGCAGCTACAATTGTGATTTGCACTGTAAAACATTTGGATTGTTTTCTGCACAATTCTAAGTTGCTGTTTGGGGCAAATGCATGCTTTAGAGATGCCTGCAAACCAGGTGTACATGCCAGGAAAAGTTTGTTGTACATAGGACTGGTTGCATTTTATTCATAAATAGTTTATTAATTGAAGAATATAATTCAGTGAACCTGAGATGAATATGAATTTGTGTCACACTCCATGCTCCATGAGTAGTTTCAGGTAGACGAAGACTGAGGATGTTGTGTTGTCTTACGGAAGGAGGGGATCTGACTTCTAGTTCGGATGGGGAGACTCTGCTTCCCATCTTGTTGATCATCTATGAGTGAGATCTTTCTTAGAAAACGAGATCTCAAGGTTAAGGTCCTGTCTTTAGTGAATGTAGGACTTGGATCAAGCCCTGGGCCACAGTTTCCCGCGTAAAGTTTCCAACTTGCAAATATCTACTTTGCCATTCTGCAAGTCTAGCCCTTTCTTATGTTAAGAGATTCAAAAGGCTTTTTAAACTGAAAAAGATGTATGTTTTTAACTTGAAAATGGTGAAAAAATGAAGATTTGAGTCAAATTGCAACTTTTTATTTCATTTCAGCTTTGGAAAAAAGTTATTTGAATTTTAGCTGTAGTGGTAGTGATTTTGTTGTTTATGGAAACATTCAGCTTGTACAACTAAGTCCAATGATGCAAGATGTTAAGAACCGTAGCTCTAGTCTAACAAAGTATTTCATCTTGAAATATTTGCATGATCTTTTTGAAGTTTTGTAGGGATCATGTACGTGCTTAAAATTAAGCACATGCTTAGAGTCTTTGTTGTTGTTAAAGCTGAGGATTTCTAAAGCAGGAGTTGAAACACTCTGTGTGGATTTCTTACCATAGTGTTATTGTGACAGACACATAATACGTTTAATTAAGCCTTCTGCCATTCATTTCTTGATCCTTTCTTTCTTAAAGTGAATAAATAGCATAGAGTAATGGCCTTTATGCTTTAAAAATAGCCTTATGGGAGTCAAATCTATTCAGGAGTTATATCCATGGAAAAGCTTGGGGAAAAATATACACACCTTGTCTCCTGGAATTCCCCTTCCACACAAAGCATGCAGCATGTCTTCAGAAATGGTCTCCTGACCTTATCTGCAGTCACTTGTCTATAATAGCATATGAACAGCTAAGAGCTCTGGTAGACCTGCCCTGTGTCTTCCTGTCCTTTGAGTTCTGCTTTTGAAGCTGTCTGAGAACTGCAGTAAGTTTCTATTTTTCCATTGCTGTATCAGCATTTAGAGACCAACTGCCTTACCTGTATTAGGTCGCTTAAAGAGCAGAGGAAACCCAATTCTTTCCTATCTACAAAAGCAAATGCTTTCTTTCCTTGAAGAAAAGAGGAGAATGGGTAAATTCTCTCATTCATCTCTCTGCTGCCTTGAATCAGTATCTTGTCCCAGTACAGGCATGGAATCCCATTTGGAAATGACATTACACATATATTCTCTTCTAGTTCTTCTGTTGTTGAAATGGAGCTCCAAGAAAATCCTCTGATGAGGAAGCTAAGGCTACAGATTGATATTTTGTTGCAGTTCTACTTAGAGTGTCTTAATCTAAACTCCTTCCCTTTCTTCCACCCCGAGCTCTTCCGTACAGCTTCTCCTTAAACTGCCTGATCCACGGCCAACGGCTCATCCCTGTTCGTGTGCCTCCCCGATGACAAAGGCACATTCTGCCCAGTCGCCCACGCCTAAAGTGGCACTCACTTGCAGCCCAGAAGCCTTACTTCATTTGCTGTAGTGTCATATACGCTCCTCAATGGGCGGCAAACAAGCCTTGGACACATGTCCATAACCTGTGTACGTATATGGCCTTGGGAAAAATTGCGTAAAAGAAGGGGTAAAAGAGACTAGAAAAGGAAGAGACACTGGAAAAACTATCCAGAGCCCAAATCTCCAACTGATTTAAATGAACTTTGTGTCAGACGTGAAAAGAAACATGCTTTGTAAAGACTTTGTGAGACAGACAGTAAACTAGCATATAAAATTACCACAAACTTTTTTGGGAGCAAACTCAACTCAGTATTTTAAAGTGGTATAGATTTAAGACACATATAAAAGTTTTTCAGATGTGAAGGAAAAGAGATGAAATTCAAATATGTACTTTTATAGCACCGCAGTTGCCTTATCTGATTTAAATAAAATGTTTACTGAAATGAATTTGAATAAAAGCCACATCAACTGAGGTAATAAGAATCATGAAAATTGCTTTTTTTAAAGACACAATACAATCATACCATTCATTTTGAAAGCAGTTGTACATTATCTTCTGATTTAACCTTTAGATTTTGTTGACAGAAATTACATGATATACAGAGGACAATGGAAAGACCCCTTAGAGACAGATTATTTGTTGGACAGTACATGTGTTTTGCCATGTGATACATTTATAAACATACAATTGCCTAAAATTTCACATCTCATCTTTTTAGGAGATGTTATATTTGAAAAGCATAACAAATCCTCATATCACTTTTTTAGTACATCCAATAAATTGCTCGCAGCCCTATCTAATAAGCTTGCTTTGCAGTCCTTTTGCTTCCTTTAAAAATGTTTGCAGATTAGTAAAATATGTAATTGTTTCTATTTTTAAGTAGCCAAGCTTTCTAGATCAGTTACAAAGAAATCTTAACTTCAGACTTTATTAATTTAGAGCCTAGCACTCTGTGAGAGGGCAGTGTAATGAAGGCAGAGTTCAGCAGTTTATTTCAGTGAGTCAGGGCTGCCAAGTTTGGTTCCTTTCTTTTATTTATTTTAATGTTATTGAGTATCCTGACATATGATGTTTTTTCTAGTACGTTGCATATATGTTCTTGTTTATTTTTATCTCTGTTAATGAAAAACAGCCAAGGCAAGCGAATCAGTCACTGATGTAAAAAACACAAACCCAACCCTTTCTAAAAGCAAGAAATAACGTTTGTGCTTTAGCAGCTGAAAAATCTGTAAATGATGTCTGTCGTATAGCTCCATGCTTTCACTATTAATGGTCTTAAAATGCTTTCACCCACTTTAGCAGGTCCTGTTTCCAGATTGTAATTATGATTGCTATCTTTTAAGCAAAGATAACCGTTGTTGCTATGAAAATGCATGCAAACTAGGTCAGTGCTGCAATACACAGGAAGGTAAGTCTTCATTTTGTAAATGTTTCAGATTCCAGAGGATCCAGCTTCTCTTTCTGCTCAAATCTACCTTAATACCGAGATGAAATATTTATACGGGAGTTAATTTAATTGGACAGTCATTTTGTTTGTCAGGTTGGGTCACCTTTTGGGTAATTAACAGTTTGTGAGCTGCAAACTCATGTGAGGTTTTGATGTACTGCTCGTTGTGAGCACCACAGTGTTGGCACATGTGGGACAATGCTATAGCGATGTCGTAATGTAGCTGGAAAGCACATTCTCATAAATCAGTGAGGGTAAAATAGTAGTATCAGACTTTGATCCTAAACTGAAAAAACGTGCTGCAGGACTCAAGAAGGCAAAACCTGATATCAGAGAAACTGTTTCCCATCAGTAACTCTTTGGTACTTTGAGAAGCTTTTCCAAATATGTGGACTTCTTATCGTGGTTACCTGTACATCCATCTTCTCTTAATTTAATTTTTTTTCATTTAAGTCATTTGCTGACACACATTCCTGGGAATCCTCTGGGGTTAAACCACAACAGTCCTTTTTGGCACTCAGCGTGGGGCTGGAAGGGTTTAAGAGAATGGCAGATTGGAATGTGCTAGATTGAATTTATAGCTGTTATTGCTGTTTAGCGATTCACAGGCTCCTGTGCCTGCCATGGGGCTTGCTTGCCTTACTGTATATTAGAGTCTAGTGCTCATTAGTGGTTGCTTTTTGCTTTCACTGCTGGCTGTACTGCTGTACTATCATCTTATTCTGCTGGGCCTGGGAACATTTTGGTAACAGCAGTGGCGATGCGCCTGGGCTGGCAGATGGCCAGGGCATCCCTGCTGTTTCTGTGCTGCTGTACTGGACGGGCTGGAACTCCAGCATGAACTCGAGTCGAAGGGACTGTGATCTGTGGATGAGTCCACGTGGGAGCAGGACACCCCGAAGCATCTGTGGCCATGGTTATGTCCGTGGCGCAGCAGGTGTACTTCTGAAGGGATTGTGGCCCGAGGACAAGTCCATGCTGAAGAGGGTACACCTCGAAGCACCTGTGGCTGTGCGTGAGTGCACATCAGCTTGTGAATGCACACTCAGGTTGGGAAAGATTTAAAGATCTCTAATTTATATCATGTGATACCTGAAATTAAATTTGAAGTAATTACAAAAATGGTGTTTTTTCTGTGTTTTATAGACATAGCCTAGACGTAAAGTACCTACATGGAGTAATGTTACATTCACTGTTTGTACCTCTCTAATAGCACAAATTACCAGAAGTAGAAATACCTTTCTTACATTAAGCATAGCCGTTTTGAAAATGAGCTATAATAAAAGGTTTACAAGTTTCAGTGTCTGAATTATAATGGATGCAAAGATGATGTTTCTGCTTCAACTCTTTAAATTACTGCTTGAAATGGGAATGCATTTAGGCACTTAAAGTTTGATTTATAAAACTGCTATTTACTTTCATGCAGGTTCTTTCCATAGTTTAATTGGTAAAAGAAAACTTTGATCTCAAGAGTGGACAATATGACAAATGGGATTGAAGGTGTGAAAGAAATGTGATATTCTCAGAATCAATAAGTAGATTGTACTGCAATATACTTTATTTAAACAAAAATAGTGGCAACATTTTACAAAAGAAGTGCAGAAGTTAGGGCTGCCTGGAGGAATGTCAGACTGGCAAAAATACTCTAGACGCAGGATTCTCTTTGAAACAGTGTCTTTGGTCTGATCTGGCACTTGCAGGATATTCACACTGAACTTTTTGCTAGGTGATTTTTTTAAGTTGTTAAAAAAAACAGTGCCAAGGTACTACCAAGGACAGCTTCTTGGCTGTGATCTAGATTGCTAATGAGTGTTACCCATGAGAACTTTGATTAAGACACCTAAGATCTGTAGCATTTGTAACTGAAATACAAGCAGAAATCTGATTACCACTTATGTAAGTGTTCCCAAATTCTAGCATGTAGTTAATTTGGGAGAGAGGGGAGAGTGTTATTTTATACTGCTACCTCTTCTGTAATAACAAAGAGGCCAAACAAACAGAACTGAGGGCCAATCATTTGAGATACTGTATAAACATGATGGAAACACAGTTAATAACGGAAGGATTTACAACACAAATTGAAGCTAAGAGATAACAGGGCAATAAAAATCTCAGGAAAACAGCATGCAAAGGTTAGGATTGGTGCTTTAAGTGATAAGTATGCTGGATCCCTATGAACTGTATAGTGTTTTTGACAAAACCCAACATTAAGCCAAAATAATGAAGATGGGCAATATGATGGGGGGTGAAATTTGTGTGGACTTTTCTAATGCTTAAACATTGTATGAGAGAACATGGAAAAATGATTGAACTGACTTAGCAAGCAGCAAAGATCTGCACAGTCGGCAGAAACTTCAAAATAGGTTGTCCTGTTCCTCAGCTGACATACTGTTGGAGTGGGTCCAGAGGAGGGCAACGAAGATGATCCAAGGGCTAGAGCACCTCTCCTATGAAGACAGACTGAGAGAGTTGGGGCTGTTCAGCCTGGAGAAGAGAAGGCCCCAGGGAGACCTTATAGCAGCCTTCCAGTTCCTAAAGGGGGCCTACGGGAGAGCTGGGGAGATGCCCTTTTTGCGAGGGCATGTAGTGATAGGACAAGGGGTAATGGCTTCAAACTGGAAGAGGGTAGATTTAGAACAGTTATTAGGAAGACATTTTTCACTTTGAGGGTGGTGAGGCACTGGAACAGGTTGCCCAGGGAAGTTGTTGAGGCCCCACCCCTGGAGGTGTTCAAGGCCAGGCTGGATGGGGCTTTGAGCAACCTGGTCTGGTGGGAGGTGTCCCTGCCTATGGTAGGGGGGTTGGAACTCGATGATCTTCAAGGTCCCTTCCAACCTAAACCATTCTAGGATTCTGTGATACATAGAGTATGTGCAAAGCATCCCACATTCAAAGTGTTTCTATGCTGTAAACATTGTACTGTGGGACCGAATAGCTCAGTGGAAAATACTGACCAATATTTATCCATCACCTTGAACATGATTTGCAATGTGTGTGAACTCTGAGCTGTTTGAACTAGCCTGGTAGAGACAAGATACCAACATTCTGCTTTGTAGCTGTATCAAACACAAGAGAAGTGACTTCTTCCTTGATCATTCTGGCTTATAAAAATGGTTATCTTCCTTATTATCATAAGATATTCTACTCACTGCTAAATAAAAATGGGATCTTTTTTACATTAGGACTGGATAATCGTCTAATGGCTTGGAAATTTATCTCAAGGAGAACTCTAAGTGGTCAAATTTTATTTGCAAAGCTAAGGAACGTTCAAAAAAGCATTGTGCTGATATTAGTCCTGTCCCAGCATTTTGACTTCTGCTCAAATTATTACCCAGCTTCTCATTCTAGGAGGTAAAAGCTTAAATCTTTTTACACAAAGAATCAATTCTCATTCCCATTTCTGGCATTGAAGATAGGAATGAAGAAAAGAATATGACTAGAGAGAAAAAGGTACACTGTTTCTTCACCACATTATGATTCTTTCTCACCTCTTCTACCACTCTTTCTATTCATATTCAGAACCACTAGAAAATATTAAAGGAAGCTTGAGGTAAAAATGTTTCTGATAAGTCCAATTATCAACAGAAGCACTGTTCTTATATACTTTTCTGCTGTTAATTTTTTAAAGCAATGTCAGTTTATACGGCATTTTTCCTCAAGTGCTAAACAAGTAGAGCAGCATTGGGAGCATTAAAGTAACACTAGGCAGTCTCTTACTGTATTTTGCAATAATTTTCCCATTCATTCTTAACTGCTATGTGTTGTTGTTGTAACCATCATGAGAAAGAAAGGCTCTGCTAGTCAAAGAGACTATGATTATAGTGAGAAAACTGTGAATGTATGTTTCCAGCAGCAGCTTATTTTCTTTTTTCTGTCCAGCAGTAGGGTTTCCCATCTGACACTTAGCAGGATCAGGATTTCTGAGCTTCCTTGTCTAACACAATGCAAGAGGTCTTGTATTACCAGCACTCATTAGCTTTACGATGTGGTACACGGTTTCCTGGGGTGATGTTCTTTGTTGCTCCTTCGTTGCTCACATTACCCTATGGGTCAGCCCCTGGTGGCTGTGTGCCTCTCTTTGGCCATGGCACTTCTCATCTAAGAGAATGACTATTTTGAATTATTTCAGTCTCCATTTTATTGGAGCTCTGGATCATAAATCTAAGTTATACTTTCCATACTGACAGTATGAAGGTTCCTGATCTTCTTGTCTATCCTGTCAGTTCTCATCCCTACTAGATTCCAACAGTTTCTATCTCCATTTTTTGACCATTAGTAGTTCTATGGAAAAGGTTCTGGGCAGACTGTGGAGCTGCTGCTATCACTTCAAAAGGGAAAGGTGGAAATGTTACCATTTTACCATGTCCTTATGTTACCATGCACTGATAGATCCCAGCTTGACCCGGTTATGAATTATTTCCATTTTACTCTATAAATGCTTAATATTGCTACTTGGGAGTACTCAAAAAGCATAAGGTCAACCAAGCAGACAAAGAGGAGACCAGGGCCTCATCAAAACAAGTCAGTGTGAGAAACGCTTAGGAACAACCTAAACCCAGTCTTTTTTAGGTAGAAGAAAGAGATTTTAGTGATGACTTGAAGATGACTCTGCAGAGTGTGTTCAATCCGAGAATCCACTTAAAGTTCTGGGACTGGAAGGGTGGAATTTGTTTCAACTATTTCTAGACATCAGTAAGCAGTGAATATATCTACATCTGAGCTCAAGTCAAAGAGGGTTGTCTTCCTAGCCAATGGAGAGAAATGGACGTTTTTAGGATACTGTTTTCTAATTTCTGCTGGACCTCTGCATGAGGATGAGATTAGCTGCTCCTGAAAGTACCAAATAGAGAAAGAATGCATCCTTGGTTGCATTCTTTAAATGCAGCCTTTATTTATTCTAGTATATTATTTTTGTGTTAAAGCCTTCCTCTAGTGATTTCAAGCTTTTTGTGTCGTTTGCCTGATTCCCTTCAAAAGAAGATGGGACAGTCATGATTCAGGCTCTTCCTGATCCCATGTCCAATCACAAATGACAAGAACATTATGTTTGATCTTTTGCAAAGCTCGTGTTTGTAAAGAATAAATTGTTTCTTTATTGGGGAGCTGTTGATTTCAGAGTAATGGTTGAATGAGTGAATTATTTGTGAGAAATGGTATGTAATCAGGAATGCCACCATGACACTGTTCTGTAATTGAAAAGAAAGGATACTTAATGTTAAAGACTTTAATTTATCTTCAGAATTTTTGCACAAACAGCAGTTAATGGAATGGGCAAATACTTTTGGCAATGTACTGTATTCTGTAATTCATGCCCGAACTGGGTATATTGGTGTTGAAAACAAACTGTTTTTTTGGCACCACCTCACTTTTCTCCTAGATATCTCTGCTTTGAGTGCAAAGCTCCATCTAGAGAAAGCCCGTAGTAGTACCACAGATCCCTTTCACCCTGACATGGCCTTTAGGGCAGGATGATGTCCCTAGATGGTGGGACAGTGATTCTGAAAAGAACTTGGAAGTCTTGGTAGGTAACTAGTTGCACACAATATTCCAGCATGAGGCAGTAACTAAAATGTTTAATGCAATCCTTATATAAATATATAAGGATGTCTGAGGGGGGTTGGACTAGATGATCTCCAGAGGTCCCTTCCAACCCTGACCATTCTGTGATTCTGTGAGAAAGGGACAGGAGGGTTGATGGGGATTTTCTGTTTTTTTTTTCACCCTTTTATTTGACATTATAAATGACTGCTGGAATATATCCATTTCTGGGGCCTACAAGTTAAAAAGGATGTTGATGAATGGGAGAGGACTCAGTGGATTGAGTAGAAAACTGAAATGTTTATTAAAAATAGAATTTGTTCTGATTAGCGCAACAAAAGGTGAGCTCTGGAGTAAAGGGAGAGAGACCATCAGCAATGTCATCAACTGCTGGGAAGGACCTAGGACACTGGCGACTCACTGTAACACTCCCCTCATCCTGATGCTGAGAACTGTAGCATGCAGAGGGTCTGGGCAAGGGTCAGAACAAGAGCAGAGATAGGGGTAAATAGTAGGCAGTGTGCTAATAATTTTGGCTATATCATTGTTGAGACTTTTTCTGTATTAGTATTCTTTCCTTTCTTTTCCTCCCCCCTTTTTTTTCCTATAATAATTACATCTGGAATAATAGTAATTCTTTGATTAAACTGCTAAGTTAGCAATTCCTGGCTTTGCAGACAAGGTGTTTCCTTTTGTCTATAGCAAGATTTACAATGTTAGCAGAACTGGGTAAATTTAGATTGATCCTTCCTTTAGTATTCAACAAGATAGTGAGTCGCCATTTGCCACCACCCCCTCGTGTTTAATAGCTGTTAGGCTACACAAATATGTCTAAACCTTCCAGATTCCATTTATGAATTTGAGTCTCCACCATCAGTGAATATTCTGTGCTAGTGAATTCCACAACTGAGTTATTTGCTGTGTAAAAAAGGTCACCCTTCTTCGTTTAAAATCTCCCATAACTTTTAATTGGGAGTACATTGCTTTTTTAGTTACAAGAAATAATGAATAATCTCACTACACTCGGTATATCAGCTCTGTCAGATCCCTTCATGTGGCCAAGCTCAAGACCTCCAGAGTTTTCTGTTTTTCTGATGTGGATGTGTTTCCATATTTTCCTATATCTCTGAACAGCTTGTTGCTTTTCTCTGTGCTTTGTGTTTTATTGCCTGTGAACTTTATTTTTAGGGGAAACAGAAAACAGTAACGATTTCCACCCCCAAATAATTTTCCTCAGTCTTTTCCAACAAACAGTGATTATCTGTAGTTCTCTGGCTTGTGGTGGTTCCTGCTGCAACAGTAATCAAAACACATAATATTTTCTCTAGTCCTTTGCTAACATTTTTACTCTTCTAGATAAATCCAAAATAATTCCATTGACGTCAGTGGAGCTACTTCAGATTGACATTGCTGAAACTGAAAACATAATTATGATACCATTAAGAACATCCTGTTTGGGGCAGGCTTTGTTGAAGATATAATTTTAGAAAAACAGGAAAAAAAAAGCATCTTCAAATCGGATGAAATTTCCAGTTATCACTACCAAGGAAAAGTCAAGAGGACGGTACTGTGACAGGCCATACTTCATACTTTTGTAGCTGATCAGCTCTTTCCCATCGTATATTTGTGAGCTTTTCACCTGTGGCATTGCTAAGGCTGGAATTGCTGCTGATGTCATTAAATTTATTCTCCAGAGATCTTATTCCTCTGTTAATACCAGGTATCGCTGGCCCTCATCTCCAGTATGTAGCAATTAAGCCTCCGTTATAGAATTAAAAGCTGAAACAACGGGGGCCTTTGTGTGAAGCCAAGTTCATGCACAGAGCTGGGGTGGGAGCTCAGCTGCCTGGTGGCAGGGTTTTCCCCAGATCTGAACGCGTCGCAGGCAACAGGGTGGCGAGGGAAGTACCCTTTTTTCTCTTAGGAACAGCAGTCAGTAAAGGCAAATATATATTTGTATTATTCATCGGAGAAGGAAAAAGGGCCCTGGATGGAACTGTATATAGATGAGAAAGAATATGGAGAAGTATTCAGAAAGCAGAGAAATTGACAGTTGTTAAATAGCCAGATGAAGATAGGGTTGGCAAAATAACCTTGTAAAGAAAGATTAAGAGAGAGCGCTTGGGCAGATTGCAAAGCTTGGAAAAGTGGGTTGGATTTAAGGATCTTCCAGGGAGACCTTATTGTGGCCTTCCAGTACCTAAAGGGGCCCTACAGGAGAGCTGGGGAAGGACTTTTTACAAGGACATGTAGTGATAGGATGAGGGGGAATGGTTTTAAACTGGAAGAGGGCAGGTTTAGATTAAACATTAGGAAGACATTTTTCACTTTGAGGGTGGTGAGGCACTGGAACAGGTTGCCCAGGAAAGTTGTTGAGGCCCCATCCCTGGAGGTGTTTAAGGCCAGGCTGGATGTGGCCTTGGGCAACCTGGTCTAGTGGGAGGTGTCCCTGCCTATGGCAGGGGGGTTGGAACTCAATGATCTTCAAGGTCCCTTCCCACCTAAATCATTCTATGATTCTATGATACATCCTGTAGAAAGGAAAAAAAAGTCAAACATAAGGATGGCTATACTGGATCTGAAAAATAGCTCTGTGTTTGGTCCCCCAATAAGGAATCTGTAGACCAGAATATAATAATAGGACAAACATACAGTAGACAAGAAAAACATATTAGCTTTTAGTAACTTGTAGGTCAGGAAGTCCATGAAGTAGGGACTCATGAGGAATCATTTAATGGATTTTTTTTCTCTGTGAATTTGTCCAGACAGTATTTGGGCCATATAAACTTTAAGTACTCGGATTGTAAAATAAAAGGAATTTTCTCAAGAATGATGGCCCTTTTGGAAGTAAAGGATTGTGAATATTACAGCACCAGGAGTGGATTCTCCTGTGGTGAAATCAGACAAACTCCACTGAATGTCACTGTTAACACTCTGTGCAGAAATACCTCACTGCAAAACAAAACAAAGCTCTGGGAGCATGTGCAGTTCATAGCATGATCTCTATTTTTTATTTCTTTGATCTCAGACATGGAGATACAGGAAATGAAGAGTTACAGGCTGCTGTATAAACTTTAGAGCTGGACTTACTGTCACTTCATGTGTTGGAGGACCGTTTTCCTGTAGCTGAGAACTCAAAACAAAGGTATATTTCTTACCTTGAGATGTTTTACTTAGTACTCTTTGTCCATCCTCACGATGTCAGAATGGCCATCTCGCTCCATTCCTGATGTTGTCATTTATATTTTACTACTGTCTTTATATTTTTACTTTATATTTTACTATTGCTTCTCTTTTTGGTAGGCTGTTCATTGGGGAAGTGAATTAATTAAAAGATAAAGAAAAGTGTCTTTATGCCCAGTATAACCTTCTTCCTGGCTTTCTTTGTATAATTAAATCTTTCCATTTCCAGGATTCCAGAAGAAACTAATCCCAAGGACATCATGCCACACATTTCACAGAGAAGCTCTAGATTAAAGATGAAGGGGAAGAGGAGACAATGCAGTCATGTCTGTAAGTCCCAATAAAAGCTTCTCTAGGCTAGTAACCATGACTTTTTAAAGGACCTATCAGAAATGTTAACACATTTGAGATTTCATTTGCTGCTTGTTGTACTATCTGGAATAGCAAAGCTGCATTCAAATAAATTTTTATTTAAAAGAACAGCAGTACAGGCAAACAAAAATTCAGAGCGCTACCAAAACAAAATACTATGTGATTACCCTTTTTTTTTTCTGTATGGAACAGGAGGCAGCAGATGCTGTTTAAGTGACATAATGCACTTAGATGTCCTCAGATACTAGATACTAGAGAGAGCATGTAGAAAGTTACACAGAATGCAGTAGAATAAAGAGAAGAAGGAAGAGGCAGCAGCACCCTTCCTAAATTTGCCCTTGTCCCTAATTCCCCCTAATGGTGGGATGTATAGTAGGGCTGTGGGCTTGTGGACAGGTAAGATGCACTTTACAACAGGGTGTAAAGCCAGTGCAATTTGCCGAGCTGTACCACTAGATGGAGGTAGATATTGCATGGTTCACATGTAGTAAGCAGGGTGAGGTGCGCCAGTGGCAGCCGCTTCCCCAGAGGACACATCCTGTATGTGAATGGAAGCGCAACAGGAGATTGGCGAGAGGTAAGACGCTGCTGATGCACCAGCGGTACCTTTGCCCTCTCTGAGGGCGAAAATCCTGGCTCCTACTTTATTTCACGTGCTGTAGAGGTGCTAGCTGAACACTGCTGACTCTTGGAGATGCCTCCTTCAGGACACAAGGGTGCCTCACTCCCAGCTTGTGCTGGCAACGCTGCAGGCCAGTCAGCTTGTGTGCGTGCTGGAAGCTGTCTCCCAGGTGTGTCCCATTGTCAGGACAGTCTTCCTAGAAGTACACCTCTGTGGAGGATTGAAAGACACGGACTCCGATATGCAGGGTTGAAATCGAAATCCGCTTTATTAAGCAAGCGTGCTCTTTATATACTTTTCTACCAAGGCCAGTAACTTTCCACCTTACTTGTTCACACCATCACATACTCTAAAAGATAACGTTCCCACCTTATCTAGGGTGTTGCTTCCCACAACTCCCTCATCTGCCAAAGCAGCAGCTGCAGCTGATCATTCCTCCCATGGCTTATGGCCTATTAGTTCTACCACACTTAACCCGTCTTTTGCCTCAGTCCCCACACACCTCTGGAGCTTTATCCCATTCATCTCAGTTTATACGGAAATTAATTGTACACTAGAAAACTGATCTGCTACTTTCAGTCAAGTATTTGCTCTCATGCCTTCCTCATTTGTCAGTACAGTGCCTCCTCCAGCATGGTGCATGGGTTGTCCCGTGTGTCCTTAGGAATGGTTCTTTCTGCACAGTCTTTCCTCTGATGACATCTGTCTTCTATGTCTTTTTTATTTAAGAAGCACTAGCGAGTGACTTGAGCTCAATAAAGGGCATGGTGTGTCTCTGTTTTGTGCTGCGTTCCCTGTGGGGACTTTGGCCATGAGAACACGGTACTTTCTGTCAACATTGCAGCTTTCCAGGACCCCCTCAAGTCGACCCAGGTTGGTTGAGCATCCACGCAGGCTGTGGAGCTCACTAGTCCCATTCTTCAGTCTTTAACGTGGTCTGGGATCTGACCTTCTATTCTGGGACTTTCTGTTTTTCTTGTACCTCAAGACATGTGTACCCTCAGAATAATATCCACTTAGCACTAGCTTCTTCATCTTTGAGCTTCATGTGGAAGAAATGGCTAGTAACTCATGGGAGTGTTTTCAACCTTCTGCCTTACTAGAGGTGAGAAACCTTTCTGAGGGGGAAACACTTGAAGGAACCATGCCTCACACCCTATCCTTACATATCCTTGACTCTCTGGACATCTCCATCAGTGACTTTTTTCAGTCATCCCATCTTTTGGTGCTGCTTCTTGTGGCAGGTATTGTTAGGTTAGATGGACTGGTCTAACAGGAATTCATTGTGAAATAAACTGCTGTCCATCTGCCAGGTCTGGAGCTCTAATCCTCTCTCCTCCCCTCTTCAGCTGATTGCTCCCTCCCCTTGTGGAGGGGGTGGCTGTAGGGTTACTCCCTCGCCATTGCTGGAGGGACTTCAGGGCAATCACAGAGCAGTGGTGGTCCCATGGATGGTGAAGATCCTTTTTCTGATGCAGTACCTTGAAGCTAAAGCATTAGTTAGGAAGGGAGTGATTAGAAGAGGTCAGAAGGAAAGCAGGGAAAGGTAGTTTCCCAATGTGACAGAGAGGAATTGACCTTCATTCCTTACAACTTGTTTCACATCCCTTCTGGCGCTAGGGAGCCAGAACGAGCAAACCCCAGAGATTAGCTGGTACCCAGAAACTTGACTGGAAATTATGCCTACCTTGGGAAGTGTATTAGTGTTTAGATGCTATCCTAGGAAATGTTTATGTTTGATGGCTGGGAGAGTAGCACATGAGTCTTCTGAGTATAGGTGGATTAAAATTGCTTCTCCTCCTTTCCACCCGGCCCTTGAATTGCAAAAGAAGCTGCCACTTTCCTGTCTCCCACATTGCCCATGAGCAGACTTCCCGCTCTCAGGTGTCCTGCACCAAACCTGGGGCTGAGTAAAACTTATTCCCAGTTGTATGTGGACTTAGAGCCCTTGCATCACCAGGCAGCAGCTCTTGAACTGGAAAAGGCTTTTGGATAAAGGCTGGGAAACGCTGTCAAGCTTTTGAGAGACTAGACCTTTGTGAACATTTGGCAAATGTATTGAGGTAGAAGAAGCTTTCCCTTCCCATCAGGGACCATAAAAAACTCCTAATGGAGAAACCATCAGCCCCATAAGAGTTTAGCCTGCTAAATATGCAAAAAAGCTCCAGTGTTTGTAGACCAGTACCTGTGTGCAAAGTGAGCTATTCTCATCACATTCTTCCCAGCCTCTCCAAGGACTGCGCCCAGTGGAGTCTTTGAAGTTTCTCAGGTGATGCTTTGCTCAGGGATCTGGGAAGCCACAGCCATTTTCTCCTGAGATTGAAAGACATGAATGCATTTTCCCGTGTCATTTCAGTTCTTCAGTTTCAGCAGGAAGACAGGAATCCCACCCTGTGGCAGAGAGCAGCTCAGGTCCTTAGGAAAAATGGCCAGCTCCAGCAACCAGGAGGTCATCCTAGGGTTTCCAGGGTTATGCCTGTCTGTGCCTGTTTTTGTTTTCTGGCAGTTTGGGATTAGTGTTCCAAAGGAGGGAAGAAGAATTCCTGTTCATTATTTTTTTTTTTTTAAATTTCAAAATACCTGAGAGGTGTTTGAATATCACAGTGGACAATGGGAATCCTAGTCCACTACTTCTCCAATCTGTTTCTCTGCCAAGCCAGGGAATACACGGAGTTGAAAAGCTGTTCCCTTTGGGAAAGCATCTCAGCCCATGCTGAAGGAAGCACTGTGGAGACCTTCTCCTCTCTGTGTAAGCCATATGGGAAGAACTCTGATTCTGAGGAGGCAGCAGTAGGTACTGTGAAGGACCAGGACATGCATGGGAACTGAAAGCAAGCCAGGAAAAGGGTTTGTAACTCCAGCAGGAAATGCACACAGGCTCTTTAGGTACCTATACCTCTATTCAAAAAAGATATTTGTCTGTCCGTCTATCAGACATGCAGGACTTATTTAATCCCCCAGTGAAATGCCAGAAGAAAAAAAACACACTAGACAACAGAGTATACAAGTTTGGGTTTTTTTTTAATTGGTAAGTTAAATTGTATAAAGTGCAAATAAATCAATATAAAAATTCAGGAAGAGAAAGTGCAGTACGTTGAGTTTACCACTTAGCTAGAGGATTAAAATTGTTTGGGAACACCAAAACAAACAGATGTGAATTCTTTGTTTTTTCGAAGAACTTTCTTCAAGAGTTTGGTGACTTTTTCCCTGTGGAAAAGAAGCAAAAAACATAGAGACTATACTGGAAATGGACAATGCAGACAACTATGTTTTATTCCTAGTGTTCCTCTAGCATGCCCTGAGGAAGGTGATGCCTAAAGAAGAGCAAACCTGGCAAAGTTTACCCCACGGGGTCAATTCTAGTTATGCTCCACTCCTACTGCTGAGTAATTTCTGCCTTCACTGAACTGTCCCATTGCCTTGGTAAGTAGCACAGTATCTCACTCATTTCCCTGCCAGTAGCCCCACTGACTGAAACAGCTCATTTGCAGAGCAAGGTCCACAGGATTTGTTTGGCAATATGTAGGTGTGCAGGAAGACAGAGTGCCAGGCTGCTGCGCTGCTGCTCCGCTGCTCCATCACCTCTTGGTTGCAGTGGGGCCACGCTACAGAAGGAACACAGTGGATGGAGTAAACAGTAATGTGTTTTTCCCAAGTTTGTTCCCCTTCTTTCTTTTTTGTAACATCATGAGGCCCTTGCAATAAGGGAGAGTAGTGAAACCTGTAGCCCAGTAGATTTTATTTTGAAAATCAAATCTCATAATGAATTTACCGTATAACTTCTGAATTCCTCGCTTATCATCCTCTGAAAGTCTGAAGGTTGCTGGGTTCACATATGAGTACAGAGGGTACATCAGAGCTTCACGGACGTTTGAATGAGCAAGTCCCAAAGAATGGCCAAATTCATGAGCAGCAACAAGGAACAAATTAACTTCTGCAGCACAGAACCATAGAAAAATATGTTAAAGGTATGGCATTTCTTTTTAGCATACAAAGAATCGAAGTATCAGGAGAATCTGTGTCTTTCATTCCCTTGGAATGAAACCTCAGAGTTTTGATCAGTTATTACTGAACTTTCTTATATGACTATAATATTTTAATAAAAACATTACTGTTCCCTTGCATATGCATCTAGAGACCTTGAGCCTCTTTCCAACTCTGCTTTTAGTCAACTGTATTCCTCCAAGCAAGTCATTTTACCTTTCCATAATTTATGTAGAAAACAGAGGCTTGTTTAACCTGTGGAAAGCACTTTAAAATATGGATAGAACGGCATTATGTAGCTGCTAATGATAATGAAGCACAAGTACTTAGAAAAGTATTTGAAAAGAACGGAAATGTTGGTACTGAAATGGTACGGAAGCATGAAGAGTTATGGAAAGTGTTTCCTATGGCTGTGTTCTTCCAAGATGTACAATATTTGCCTTTCCCCTTCATACACACATGTGGGTTTTACCTCGATTGACCTCTGACCACCTTTCGTCATCATCAAAATGAGCATCTCCGCCAATCCCTTCTCCAGGTGCAAATGCATGAGCTAGTGTGTTGCCTCTTCCATCAAAAGGATACCCATCACCATGCTCTGCGTTTGAAATGAAATAAATGTCAGCAGATGGCAGCAGCTGTAATGTTTAAATTCAGCAAATTGAAGCATGCTGCTTGTTTGTGCTAGTTTTGTTCATTACCAATCCTTAAAAAAAATCCTACAATACCAGCAAGGTTGTAAACCGAGGAGCAAGGCTTAGGAAGTACTATCCAAATTCATGACTTAAGTTCAAAACTTGTATTTGATAATTCAGGCTGCTGCATGTTTCAAAAATAGCTTAACATTTTTTTTCTGAGCTTTTGTCAGAAATGTGTGTCTGAGGCAGCAATCAGGGATTATTTCAGAATAAATACTTAATGCTTGACAACCTTATAAGCACCTGAATGTTTCAGTGCTGGGCAACATTAGTTGCAGACGTTCTCACTTGTCCTGATTTTAGTGGAAGACAATGATTTGGGGTAGATAACCATGTTCCTGAAGAGCTAAGTTCATTTGTCCTCAGCCTTGGGATATGGTCTGTTACCTAATTCTATCACAGAGCAGGTGGAACGTTACCATTTCCTACCTCGAGTGCAAGAGCTGACAGGATGATATATTTGTACTAGCTCTGAAATTTCCCCCTACCCCAGCCTGTGGATCTTCAGAATCAGCTGTTTTGCTCTACAGATCTGTTCCTATTAGTTTGCACTATTTGTCAAGGCAGACATAGCCTTGAACATCTAAATTGAGGTGTCTCATTCTGGAGCTGAATTCTCCCTCTATTTCACAGTTGTAAGTCTGAAAGGATTTTCTAATGATTTCGTAAGAGTAAAACTGAGTCAAAATATGTAAATTTGGTGGCATGATAAAGAGAAGATAAAATTTATGCAGACTCCAGAATAATTCCAAACTGTTGTTTCTTAAAGCTGTGGCTATAAAAATGCATGCTTTGAGTGAAATATGGACCATTTCATTTTAAAAATGACAGGTATTCTCACCACGACGTGCAAATCCAATCACAATGTCTGCATGTCCCTGGAACACTCTTTGGAACTGCAGTGGAGTCACATCACTCCATACCATGAAAGCCCTTTTAATTGCATTATCCACTTTCTTTTGGGATAGATCAGGTGTATAATTGACAATCCTGGCAGCAAAAGGAAACAGGTTAATGTCATTTAGGTTGTGAAGGAAACCCACATAGTTAAATACAAAGCAACCCATTTCCCCATAAAACCTGAAACATCACTAACTTGTAAGTCAAATGTTTCTTCTTCCATCTTGGAGATCCAGGAAATGTTTTGTAATCTGCTACATCAGGGAGTCCACATCTGGGCTGTTTCATTGTTTCTTCTGTTTCTGCATCTAATTTTCCAGTTACAGTCAGGTGGAAAAACCTCTGCATTTCTTTAATCCTCTCTTCTAAGCTTAGGCTTTTTGTTTTTGTAAGAATTGGAAAGAATTTATCAAGATATGCCTGGAAGAAGAAATGGGAAATAAAAATTAATACGTATATCTGTGATCTTTTGGTAACTACATTTTTCATTTGATTGAACTGTTTCTTCACCCTGCAGTCATGGCTAGTTGTAGATGTATTTTTTCTTCCTGTTTCAGTTTACCAAATGCTGTTCTCTCTAGTATAGATTAGAATATAGGAAGAGAATTGCAATAGCAGCAAAACACTGTAAGGAAGCAATCCTTTTAAGTAAACACAATTTACTGGGCAATCAAATCCACAACCTTCCAACATAGTATATGCAATATTTTTGAGATGTTTTAAAAACGTCATGCTCCCCCTTATTTACCACTTGGAACTTGGTCTTTTTTGTAAGTTAGACTTAGGACGTCTAAGCTAGTCAGCAAGTTTAAATTGTCTTGTGTCACCTCTGCAAAAAACGTTGTGTTAATGTAAGATAAGACAGTAATACACACAGATAGGAAAGGAACGTGAATGTAGAAGCTGAACCAAAAAGCAGGTTATTCACAATGCAATTACATTGCCCCCCTGGTAACATACCTTTACGTTCTCAAAGTTTGTGTTGCTCCATGATTCTGGTTTAAGTTGTGCTGGAAAAGCAAGACTCTCAGGCAGGAGGATGGCAGCACAAAGTAGGAGGTATTGCATAGTGCCCAGCTTGCCAAGGAGCCTTGCTGAGGCAGAAAGCCTTCTGTCTCCCAAGCCCACACCTAGAATGCTTATATAGATCCTGATAGCTCCAAGTGGCGATTACATACATGACTCACTTGTGGCGGTGTTAATGTAATGTCATCACTATTCTAAGAAGTAAATGAAAGCATGTTAAACAAATCTTTCCTTTGACTTCCCTGTTTATGTCATAACACAGCTAGCAGTCAGCTTTATCTTTCTCTTTTCATATTATTCCAGCAGCGAAACCACAGTGTCAGAGGGAAGTTCACTTTCCGTAACTTCAACAGTACAGTTACTGTATAATCACTTCTTACTGCACTTCCCCCAAGTTCCTTATAGACAAAGGCATTTTGCAACAGGCTTTTGGTCAGACAGCCTGCCTGTATTAGTTCATGCAGAGGCGGAGATGAGACAGATGGGAGCGCTGTCTCACTGAAACTACTGGCATTTCCTAGGGAGCATGCACAACACTGTCAGGGTAATTCTTCTGATTAAAATTCTCTCGTGAGGTATCCTATGCTGCAGGAAATCCGGATCAGTGAAGTTGTAGAGGTTTCTGCTGTTTCTACAGACATCAGAAGAGAACTCTTTAAATGTGCCCTCTAGAAATAGGATGCTGTGGGAAGCCTTTGTCCTTTTCCTCCCAAATGAGATGGCCTTTCAGAAGAGTCTCTTTATGTTGGACAACTAGATATAAAACATAATTTACAGGAATGGGTGAAAGCCCTCAGGAAAAAAGAGAAGAGCTTACCCTAACAAATGTGGCGCTATCTTCTACCTCTGGCTGTAGCAGTGCAATTTGACAAAGGTCCATGAAGCACCGGCAGAGAAA
The DNA here is from genome assembly GCA_017639485.1 of Pluvialis apricaria. Lineage (NCBI taxonomy): Eukaryota > Metazoa > Chordata > Aves > Charadriiformes > Charadriidae > Pluvialis > Pluvialis apricaria. Next base: position 16,276,324 of record CM030007.1, read on the forward strand.
ACCAAAGCTGAGCATGGCAGCCACAACCTCCCTGGTCCCCTGAGACCACCACTGGTCTCAGCTTGACTCCATCAAACCCCACTGGAAGTGATAGTTTTTGAGGACCGGAATCACCAGTTCACAGGCTGGCTTGTGATTTTTTTCAGGCTGTGCAGTTTTGTGACCATATTACCTCTAATCTGAAAGGAAAGGCACATAAATGGCAAAAGAGCATTATTGTTTCTCACAACAGGACAGCTCATATGGGTATAGCTGATCATGTACGGAAGAGTTTGTGCGTTACTAGCTTAAGTCCAATGTACTTCTTACTGACGTGACAAGAAAGACTTCGATTTCAGAGAGAGATGATCTATATCAAAACACTGCTGAATTATTCAGAAGAGGACTACAATAGACAGTAATGTCTGAAACAGTTGCTAAAGGAACAATGGTTCCACCTGATATTGAAAACAGCCCAGATACCCGCCATGTGATCATTTCTGTACATTTTGGTAGGCTTACAGGAAATCTATCCGTGTCCAACTTTTAAAGCTTGATGAAAAAAAGCTGTTTTACTGTTAGGAGCAGGTTCATCTTTTTCTTCCTCAACAACTGACTTGATGTGTAACTGTGGCAGGAAAGTAGATCTGTACCAGGGTCTGGGTGGCAGGAGATGAGGATGTGCTTAAACCACTTTGAACTGCATGACTCCAGCGTGTGGTACTGATTATTTCCTCATACACACAAGAAGAATTTGAAAGCCTCCAGAGCCCCATTCCAGTTGACAAACTATTGAGCAACTCACATATATCTTTAACTGGGACATAGGCAAAACCGAAAAGGAGAGTTTAAACACAAGATCTTCCTGAGAAAGGACAGGCATCACGTTCCATTTTATTTTCTGGAAATTTGTCAACTCCCCTCCTTTTTTTTTTTTTTCAAAAAAGAAAAAGGGTTTCAATGAACATTGGGCTTGCATTGAAATTAAAAAATTCCTATGAAAAAATTTTCATTTCTTTGGGCTCAAAATAAGCAAGAATCAATTTAATTCTAATAAGATCAATATCAAAAGGAAACGGATGCTGATTTTTAGATGTAGCTGTGTGAATTCTGAAGACTTTATCTTTTTGTCTTAATCTTGAATGACAAAAACCATTGTGGGTCAAGAAAAATAATTTTCTTTGCAAACATCGTAGTCATATCATTTGCATTCAGCAAAGAACCTGTGCTTATGCCGGAGAGTATGGCCTGTGTAGAGAAAGTTTGAGAAGGTCAGAAGAAACGCTGTTAGAGACAGTTAATAACAGAAGTTGCTGTAGCCACACAGTGAAGATAAAAGTGCTCCATGATGTGAAATTCTATTAAGAAGACTCACAGTATTGCCACGGAAATGTTTTCACTGTGACATTTTCTGAGGTGAGTAACCCTGCTGTGAACAAGGATGCTTCACGAAACTATGTCCTATGGGGAACTCATTGATGGGCATCAGAGCTTTTGTGTTCTAGAGAAAAATACATATATAGAAACTAAGACCTGAGCCTCCTTTAGACATGAGTGGGATGAAAAACTGAAGTAGAACTGAATGATTCAGTGGTAAATGATCACTGTTTCTTGGTCATTTGACTTGGACAGGAGGCCCAGCTGGATTCTGCCCAACCTGAAGGCAGCCAACAGTGGAGTTAATGCAAGTCAAGAGCTGCTCAAATGTCTTTGTGAACGTTATGCATCTAGCTGGGATGAAGTTAACTTTCTTCATAGCAGCATCTATGGTGCTGTGTTTGTATTTGTGGCTAAACCAGTGTTGATAACACACACGTGTTTTGGGTATTGCTGAACAGTGTTTGCACAGCGTCAAGGCTCTTTCACACTCTGCTCCCCACAGTGTATGGAAGAGGCTGGGTGGGAAAGAAGCTGGGAGGAGACACAGCTGGGACAGGTGGCCCAAATTCTCCAAAGGGATATTCCATATGATATAACGTCATGCTCAGCAATAAAACTGGGCTAGCAGAAGAAGATGGTGGAGTGCGTGTTCTTCCAAGCTAGTCATTGCCTGGAGACTGGCTGGACATCAATCTGCTTGCGGGAGATGGCGAGCCTTTGCATCGCTTCACCCCCACCCTTTCTTTCACTTATTAAGCTGTCTGTATCACAATTCATGAGTTTTGTCTCTTTTGAACTTCCTAATCCCTCATCCATCCCACTGCGCATGGGGAGTGAGGGAGCGGCTATGTGGATGATTAGCTGCTGGCTGTGGTCAACCCACTACAGTGAATAACAAGCAAAAAGAATGGCCAAAAATTCCTGGAAAATATTTTGTTTGGGTCACCTCTGAGTTATTCAATATTGTATTTAAAGTCCTACTGAACTGGATAGACCCAGATCCTTAGGTCTCCAGGACACCTGATTTGTTTTGTTCTGTTACCTGGTTATTCAGTCTGACTAACAGAAAGTAAAATTAAAACATGTCAAATATTTCTACAGAGTAAAATGGTTTTTTTTGCATTGTGATTTCTTGAGGCTAAGTCCAGTGACACACAGTCTGAAGCTTCAGAAACTTCCTGGTGTTTTTCCACAAAACGAAATCTTCATCCTCCTTCTCGTCTCAGCTTCACATGGCACACTCTGTTTGGCCTCTGAGCAACACAGATCTGAAGTCCTCTTGTGGTTCTTATGGGCCACTTTTCTTGGCTGGGGCCTGGACTGTAGAGGGAGGAACATCTGCATGGCTTCTGCACTCCATTTCCATCGATTTTACCCCTGAGGGGGCTCTCTTCAAAGGAGTCACTTGGAACCTGGAATCCAGGGCTACGTATCCCTTTTGCAGGCTGTGTGAGGGTGAAAGCCTCCAGTCCTCCCTGCCTGGGCACCAAGGTCCTGCTGGGGCCTCTCAGCACTGTATCAGCCACCCCTGGAGAGAGGCAATCCTTTTCTTCCCTCCTGGGAAGCCTCCTTGGCTGGGTCAAGGTGCATTGAACTATTTCCCAGCAGGATCTACATCACATCCCACTGCTTTAGGGGAGGAAATGCCCGAGGAAGGGATTAGATGTTCAGGATCAGCACAAACAATGTGACAAGAACTATCACGTCTAAGTTACTAATAATTAAGCAATCAAACTTAACATATCTCAAATTGTGGATTTACCATCTTCTTACAATGTCCAAAATTGCTCAACATCTTTGTCAGCGACATGAACAGTGGGGTAGAGTGCACCCTCAGCAAGTTTGCTGATGATACCAAGCTGTTTGGCGAGGCAGACACGCTGGAGGGGAGGGATGCCATCCAGAGGGACCTGGACAGGCTGGAGAGGTGGGCCCAAGCCAACCTCATGCAGTTCAACAAGGCCAAGTGCAAGGTCCTACATCTGGGTCGGGGCAATCCCAAGCACAAATACAGGCTCGGCAGGGAATGGATCGAGAGCAGCCCTGAGGAGAAGGACCTGGGGGTGCTGATTGACAAGAAGCTCAACATGAGCCAGCAATGTGCGATTGCAGCCCAGAAGGCCAACCGTATCCTGGGCTGCATCAAAAGAAGTGTGGCCAGCAGGTCGAGGGAGGTGATTCTGCCCCTCTACTCCGCTCTCGTGAGACCCCACCTGGAGTACTGCATCCAGCTCTGGAGTCCCCAACATAAGAAGGACATGGACCTGCTGGAGCGTGTCCAGAGGAGAGCCACGAAGATGATCAGAGGGCTGGAGCACCTCTCCTATGAGGAGAGGCTGAGAGAGTTGGGGCTGTTCAGCCTGGAGAAGAGAAGGCTCCGAGGAGATCTTATTGCAGCTTTCCAGTACCTAAAGGGGGCCTACAGGAGAGTCAGGGAAGGACTTTTTACTAGGGCATGTAGTGATAGGACGAGGGGGAATGGCTTTAAGCTGGAAGAGGGCAGGTTTAGATTAAACACTAGGAAGAAGTTTTTCACTTTAAGGGTAGTGAGGCACTGGCACAGGTTGCCCAGAGAGGTTGTTGAAGCCCCATCCCTGGAGGTGTTCAAGGCCAGGCTGGACGTGGCCTTGGGCAACCTGGTCTAGTGAGAGGTGTCCCTGCCTATGGCAGGGGGGTTGGAACTCGGTGATCTTCAAGGTCCCTTCCAACCTAAACCATTCTATGATTCTATGATTCTATGATGACTTTGTATTTACAACAGTGTAATTGGGACATTGTGGGGGAAAAAGATGTAAATATAGAGATAAATTTTTACAATAATAATCTTGAGCAATAAACCACAAGGGAAATGGCATTCCTGTAAGTGTTACCTACATGTGTTCTGACATCCTCCATTTTTTAATTTGTCTGCTCCTTTGGTCAATGATTTCCCCCAGCTAACAGACACATGTGGATCTCTCAAAAATTTCCGTAGAATAATTTGCTTTATTCCATTTAAATTGAAGTCATAAGATACAGCCTTTAGGTGCACACAGTCTCTCCTTCCTCCAGAAGCACATGTACATAGGGAAGGGAAGAGGGCAGGAGGTCAGTCAGCTGCTTTTCACTGAACTGTGGATCCAAACCTTGCTGGGTGGGAGCAGTGGCGTGACCTCCTCTAGTCACCTTGAATTCGTGAATTCCCTTTTTGTAGCTGGCTGTCCCCATCCATTTGTACATCTGGCTCAACGCTGTCTTTAAAGAACTGAGTCAAGATGGAATCTAAAGCCCTGTGTACATCTTGTCTTGACAAAACCATATCCTTTCACATAGGAAACCTTTAACTTAGTACTTGGACTAAGGCAGCCTCAGACTGCCTGTGATCATAGAATCATAGAATCATGGAATGGTTTAGGTTGGAAGGGACCTTGAAGATCATCGAGTTCCAACCCCCCTGATCGATCCTGCAGCAATTCTCCGTGACAAGCAGCAGAGTCCCATCTAAAACAGACTGACCAGGTAATGGCATTGCAAGGGCAGGCAGAGTAGCTGTGACAGCACGGGGAGGCATGCTGCACTCGGTCTGTCCGCGCTAAATGTGACCCAAACTAAGGAGCAGTCAATGTCTGAAGCTTTTCCTGGCTCATCCTGAGGATCTGTGCAAGTCTGGATATGCTGGGAGAGCGTGGTGAATTTGGGCTTCAGCGATGACGGAGGCCAGGGTTTGAAAGGCACGGTAGACACAGCAAGACTTTACCTTCTTGTGCCTTTACCTGTGCAAGACCTCACGGACTTGTGTAGGTCTTCGGAAAAAGTGTTGGGAGTATAAATAACATTAACTAAAATTTTTGCATTCAGCCTGATTTGCAAAATCCTATTTCTATCAAAAAATTAAACAGCCTCGAAACACCAGAGAGTCGATAGTCTCCATTGCAAACTGACATGCAGCAAACCCATTCCAGAGGAACTGCAGACTTACCACCCGGGTTTTATGCTCTAGTATAAAAGGTGTGAGACTGAATTTGAATGCAGTCAATGAAAGACTAGTGCAGAAGCTTGGTTTACCTCATGTGTATTAGGGAGAACTGAGATTCAGCCAGGAGGATTGCAAAAAACCTAAAACCAGCCATATATGAACACATGGGTAAAAAAATATTTTACACCATTTTTTTTTGCCCCTAGGTACCTTGTCAGGTATGATCATGTTATTGTCTCTATCCCAATGATTCCTGATTCACAGCACTGATTCATGGCTGGAAGCTGATAGCCTGCCAGTCAGAAAGGTCCTCTGGGTGCGGGATGGGTCCTTTTCTATTTCTCTGTCAGATTTCCAGTAACTGAGTATAAAGACAATAACATCACCTCGTTGGTAAACTTGGTTATGCCACTGAGATGTTCTTTCACCAAAAATTTCCTTCCTTGAGCAGAGGTGCAGCTTCTGTTCCACACAAAGCAAGTTACACTGGGTTTTCCAACATGGCGGATTTTGTCTTTGACACTATTAAAAAGCAACACAACCGTTAAAAAGCTGCACAACCAAATAAGGACCACTTGCACTTGGGTAGTGAAGAGTGAGTCACAAAGAAGCCTCGCTAACTTTAGAACAGTTATTCACATAGCTGCTCACCAGCCTGAGTGGTTGCTTAACCAAACCCCACGTGAGTAACTATTTTTCACTCCATTTGTTTGAAACTGAAGGATAACACTGGGCTTCATTGCGTGTCACTAGACTCCTAAAATCTCCTGGATTAGTTGTGGCTTGTAACTGCCTATTGATCCCTGTCTGCCATAGGGAACACTGAGCTGAGCAGTTCAGATGTTGCTACTTACGTTACAGACACCTGAAATGCGCTATTTCCCACCCCACAGGCTGTCATCCTTAGTTATAAAAAAACCTCTTATTGTTGCTGCAAGTTTTAACATTACTCCTGACTCCATCTGTGATGCATTTATCTCAGATTTTTCCACAAAACTGCAAGAAGAAATACAATCAGATGTAGCCGCAAGACCTCTTAATTGTTCTCTTTACTCTGTTATGATGAGTATATAATTTAAAGGCCGTAAATTTGTCATTAAAAAATGTTTGCCTCATGAAAACAATATAAAAATTCTTGCGTCATTGCCTCAAGGAGATTCAAAGAGCATGGGAACATCCTCTCACCTTTTTTTGATTTTTTATTTGCCATTTCTTTTTTATGGTCTAATATTTTACTTTTCCATCCTGTCTGCTTTTCTATATTTCAGTTTGATTTTTTTTTCTCTCAGAAGGTCTCTTCTCTAAATTATATAAAAATTTCCAAACTATTAGAGCTGCTTCCAACCAAACAATACGTGACAAAAGAGTATGTTACAGTAGCATACAAAATTTATATAATAGATACAGACTTGATGGGATTGCAATGGATTACAGCAGGATTTTGACAGTGTCTAATTTGTAAAAAGCTTAATAAATACACTAATACACACACCTAAAAAGAACTGTGCTGTTCATCTAAAAAAAATTAATGTCTAAATGTCATTTCATTTCCTGTAAATACAACCTCCTGCCTTCTGTAAGGCTATAACTCAACTTCAGGCAAAGCGTTACTCAAGTGAAGCCCTGTCCTTGCTCCCCTCTCCTTCTTCTCAGTTTTCTTTGTCCAATAAATGAATTTTCCTTTGTTCTCACCCTCCCAAGGAGGCTACAAGCCAGAACCAGGAAGCATGTAAGACATCTAAAATAGGAGGTAGGCAGATGTTAGTGTATTGGGTGTATGTGGCAAGGTTTTGGTAGCCGGGGGCCTACAGGGGTGGCCTCTGTGAGAAGACACCAGAATCTGCTCCCATGTCAGACACAGCTGGTTCCAGCAGGCTCCAGCAGACCTGCTGCTGCCCAAAGCTGAGCCTATCAGTGATGCTGGTGGTGTCTCTGTGATAACATATTTAAAAAAGGGTAAAGAACATTGCACAGCAACTGGGAGAGAGGAGTGAGAATATGTGAGAGAAACAACTCCGCAGACCCCAAGGTCAGTGAAGAAGGAGGGAGAGGAAATGCTCCAGGTGCTGGAGCAGAGATTCCCTTGCAACACACGGTGAAGATCACAGTGAGGCAGGTTGTCCCCCCTGCAGCCCATGGAGGACTCACTGCCAGAGCAGGTGAACATGCCCTGAAGGGAGCTGTGACCCTGTGGAGAGCTCACGCAGGAGCAGGCTCCTGGCAGGAACTGCAGCCTGTGGAGAGAAGCCCATGCAGGAGCAGGTTTGCTGGTAGGACCTGTGACCCTGCAGGGGACCCACGCTGGAGCGGTCTGTTCCTGAAGGACTGCACCCCTTGGAAGGGACCCATGCTGGAGCAATTTGTGAAGAACTGCATCCTGTGGGAAGGACCCCCACTGGTGAAGTTCCTGAAAGACTCTATCCCATGGGAGGGACACCACGCTGGAGCAAGGGAAGAGCATGAGGAGGAAGGAGCAGCAGAGATGAAGCGTTATGAACTGACTTCAACCCCTATCCTCCCAGTGCCACTTGGGGGATCGCAGGAAGGGGGTAGAGGAGCAGAGAATGAAGGAGGGAAATTCAGCCTGGGAAGAAGTGTGAGTGTGAGGAAGGTGTTTTTAGTTTTGTTCCTATTTCTCACTATCCTACTCTTATTAACTGGCAATAAATTAAATTATTTTTTTTTTTGCACGTTGAGTCTGTTTTGCCCATGATGGTCATTGGTAAGCAATATCCTTGTCCTTATCTTGACCCACAAGCTTTTTTGTCTCATTTTCTCCCCCTGTCCTGCTAAGGAGGGGGAGTGAGAGAGCAGCTGGGTGGGCACCTAGCAGCCAACCAAGGTCAACCCACTAGAGTTAGAGAGTTTTCAGGGCAAAAAAAAAGAGAAGGAGGAATTTCACATCACAATTTCATCACTGCCAAAAGTCTGCTTAGACTCTTTTCCAGGTACCAAAGTCTATGCCTATATTAAGGAGTAAGGTGGACGTGGTGGACTAATGGTGGGTGCTGAGGCCCAGGGACCCACGTGGGAGGGGGCTGCTCCAGGCCAACTCAGGTCTGGTCCAGCAGGATGAGTGTCCATCAGTGGGGTGGTGTGCTTTTTAGGCTCAGTACCATCTGAAAGGGACGCAGTTTGCTCATGCCCAGCTGATCCTGCTGTGAACCCAAGTGCAATGCGTGCAGATGGTTGGGAGACTGGTTTTGGATACACGTGCCTGGTCTGGAGCGAAACACTCCCAGAGGTGCAGCCAGTGCCCTGGCCCTTTAAAATCAACTTGACGTCATTAGGTTTTCTCCAGAAGCAATTGTCACTGCCAGGTGAACATGGCTGATCACAGGTCAGGAACAATAGGCTTTTGTATATTTTAATCCTTTATGATCCTGTACATTAATGTGTAACAAAAGAAGATTGCACATTAAAGGAAGAATCTCTCCAGTTCTCTCTGTGTCCCAAAAGTTTACTGTAAGTAAAGTTTATATTTTTTGCATAATAAACATTTAAATTTTTATGGAAGGAGGAAACTAGCCTGGGTTTTTTTTTGAAGCAAATAAACATCCCTTTGCAGTAAGAGTTAATTTGTCACAGCATCCTGTCTGAACATGACCTGCCCCAGCCTGCTATTACCCTGGCTTGCTTTGGAGGTAGTCGTCATTTATTGCTCTGCAAAGGGTGGAAGGAGTTTGACTCCATCGCACTAATAACAGATCAGTGACTGTACCATGACAAGGAGAAAACAAAAAGCAAACCCAGTATGTTTTACACAACTCCAATACAGCTGATTTTCTGTGGTTTACAATTAGTTTAAATTCATCACATGTGTACTGCAAAGCCAGAGGTGTTAAACTCTCTACCTACATCAGAGCAGGACGTTAGCCTGTATTGGCTGTTATAGCTATTGCATTGTGGGTTATGACAGCTTCCCAAATCCCGAGAAAAAAAGTAGTCACTTCAATAATGTGAATGTTCTTGTCAAGCAAGGGTGCCTTTTCCTGCAGTTAATATAGACAATAGTGTCAGATCTTGTCCCTGCTCACTGCTCATTGCAGGGGAGGTTGAACTAGATGACCTTTAAGGTTCTCTTCCAACACAAACTATTCCAGGATTCTATAATTCTATCTTAAAAGAGCAAATGCATCATCCTCTTGTTGACACCAGTATTTGTAGAACTATTAGTCTTCATTCCTTGCCTTATTATCATAGTTCCTTGCGAAGAAATAAAAACTTCATGTTGTTCTACTTTCACTCCGGATGTCTGACCTAAACCACTGAGGGCGGTTACCTTAACTGCAAGAATGTGCGAGCAGAAGTTTTAGCTTCTGGGAAACTGCCCTTGTTTGCCCTACCTGTCCCCAGGTTTCAAAACAAACCCAGCCCATATCTGCCCGATGAAAAACTGCAGCAGACCATAAAACAGCTCTATAGCTGCCCATCAAACCAAATTTGTAGGCATTGTTGCATTAAAGCAAAGTTCACATGTTCGCACTAGAGGTCTTCAAGATGAAAATTTGGATCAATGTTTGATCAACTGTTTTTATGCTGATTGCCAGTTTTCTCTGTTGGACCCAGTGTGTAGCTGGCCTGTTATACAGCTTGTAGCATCTTTTATACCTCCATAGAATTTGACTCTGTTGCAGTAAGATATTTCCGTGATTCTTTTACTTCTACATGTTATTTTTATGAATTTATATGGGCCCTATTTCTTTGCAACTTTGTCTTGTAATATGAACTTAAACTGAAGAGAAACAGATGTGAAATCAGAAGACATAATTATTTACTTGTTTTTTGTACAGAGTGCATACACGCTAGCAGGCTGTTTATCCATGTAATATTTATAGTAGCATAACATTAACTTGCAAAGTATAATGGAAGAATGTAGAGAGACGTTCTATCATTAGGGAGTCTATACAGACAGGTAAGTGAAATGGATAGAGACTAAGGCTATGAATGGAACAAAGTGTGACATGAGTATATCTCAAGATGGCAATGCACTTTTTCACATGGTCAACAAACAGTAAATGAATACACTGGGCAGCTAAGGGAATATTATGCTACATGAATAGTGGGACTTAATGGTTGCAGATACATAGGAGCAGAAATTGTTGACAGAAAAGATTCAAACATGCCTATACTTAATGGCAAAAATTTTGTGGTTAATTGTGGAAAGAAAAACTTCTGTAATGTTGAGTCTGCCTGAAACATGCCAGTTTCCATTTTAGGAATGCAACCTCACGCAACTTTACTGACTTAGCAATTGAACTGTGTTCTGTGTCAGAAACAGTGTGGCCAGCAGGACTAGTGAAGTGATTGTCCCATTGTACTTGGCACTGGTGAGGCCGCACAGTGAATACTGTGTTCAGTTTTGGGCTCCTCACTACAAGAAAGACATGGAGGTGCTGGAGCATGTCCGAAGAAGAACAACAAAGCTGGTGAAGGGTCTAGAGAACAAGTCTTATAAGCAGAGGCTGAGGGAACTGGGGTTGTTTAGCCTGGAGAAAAGGAGGCTGAGGGGAGACCTTATTGCTCTCTACAACTACCTGAAAGGAGGTTGTAGAGAGGTGGGGGTCGGTCTCTTGTCCCAAATAACAACCAATAGGACAAGAGGAAATGGCCTCAAGTTGCACCAGGGAAAGTTTAGATTGGATATTAGGAAAAATTTCTTCACCAAAATTGTTGTCAAGCATTGGAATAGGCTGCCCAGGGAAGTGGTTGAGTCACCATCCCTGGAGGTATTTAAAAGACATGCAGATGTGGTCCTCAGGGACATGGTTTAATGGTGGACTTGGCAGTGTTAGGTTAATGATTGGACTCAATGATCTTAAAGGTCTTTTCCAGCCTAAATGATTCTGTGACTCTGTTCTATGATCCTATGAGACCTCACTTGGTTTAGCTATCATGTGATGTAAGCATCCTTGCAGAGAGCAGGAAGCTATCCCCACTTCCCCACTGAACTGGGAAGCCAACCCACTTGCATATGAGTGTATCTTTTTCAGCATTTTTCTAGCCAACATCACATGATGAGTCTATATATCTTCTTTGTGGGGGGAGGAGAGGTTTGCTTACTTTATCTGTACTAGCCAAAGCTACATTGCTGCCACTAACATCTTTTGAACAGTACCAAAGAAAATAAAAATCAGCTTTCATTTCACCATTATGGAGGGGAGAAGTTTCAGACTAACACTAGTAACTAGCTTTCAGATAAATCTCTCAGATCACTAAAGTTGCTCTCAAATGCATGACTGAGCTGGATGTTCAGAAAAAGTCTCTGGACTTGTAGAAAGAGGATCTGAGGGACCTGCATTCTCAAAACCACGTCTGCTTGAGTTTGACAAGGAGCATAATTGCTGTCGTGTGGTAAGGAAGGACCAAAGCTGGTGCATTTTGCCAGGATTCTTAGTTTGTTTTTTTTTTGTTTTTTTTTTTTTTTTTTTAAAAATACAACATTCTGAATATTTATAACTATTTATTCCCAGATTATGCTTACCTTGCAAACAGCACAGTTATAGCATCATTACTATGCTGTAGAGTGGATGAGGATGGACAAGCAATCCACACAGCTCAGCTGGGCTAGATCTGCTAAATCTGCAGACTGTGATGGACTTAGAGGTGGGTGTGGTGTGAACATAGAACTTTAATTGGCTACTTTACAGCTTCCAGCTTCTTTTCCCAACAGCTGGATTTCTTTCACATAACATGGAAAAAACAGTTGAAGTTACAATAGCTTTTAATGATTATAAAGTACATCCCTGCTGGGCTGAAAAAAAAGAATCCTACAATAGTAGATAGCCAGTATGAAATCACTGTAACAGAAAATAAGACATCCGAAGCTATTACTGTTCTGACAAAAGTGGCATGCGAGAGTTTTATAAGAAGTAGAAGAGAGAGTGCAGTAGAAAGCAGGAAAGAAAGCAAGCATGAGCTAAAAATACACACATGTATAACCCAAACTCTAGCTTTGCCTAAGATACTATCACATTTCACCCTCCTCCATGTGCCTTTTTTCCAAAAAAAGGCACACTGTTTTGTAGCACTTCTCTTGAGCCTCCCTTGAGCAGGAGAATTAGCACCAAGCATAGAGAATTTATCAAACTTAATCTTCTTTATTAGCTGATACTTCTCCACCACCCTCTGCCATAACACAGCCCACTCAGCTCTAGGTTGCGTCAGATGTAGACAGCAGACTGAAATCTGGCTTAGGACTTTATCCTTGTCTTCTCCAGGCAGCACAGCGTATTAGCAAGCCTCTCCCTATCAGTGCTCTTCTACAGGACTTTTTTTTTTATTCTCACCCTACTAAACACTTGACTAAAAGGCATAGTACAGAAACCTAATTCCTTCAATTTTTAGGTTCCTTCCCTCAAGCTCTCATATCAGGCTTTCAACTTTCACACTGTCTGGCAACCTCAGCTGGTAGATAGCTGAAGTTGCCCAGATGAAGGTGGACTCAATTGCTTTTAAAAGGGCAACCACAGAAGTGGAAGGCATACTATATATTCACCTAGTTCAGGGTTTTTGAGGTGCTTGAAAAGATCAAGTATTACTAAATTCAAAATTATAGTGATAAATGAACGTGTGATTGTTGTAGAGAGAGGAAAATGACAGACAAACACCACAGCAAATATGTCCTTAAAAAGAACTGTTGGAGTCATGTGAGGTGTGTGGAAGTTTGCTAGGAGTGACTAAACCCTTTGCAGGACGAGGGAAGAGATCACAAAACAACAATATACGACAGATCCATTTTTAGCAAATTGAGTAATCTAGTCAACATGAAATGTGGCAATATGGCCTTGAAACCGAAGCCAGCAAAACCTAAAAGGTATGATAGAAACTGGCAATGTTTCCTTCCTCTGTGAGGATCACATTACCCTGTAGAAGCTCAGCCCCGCTTTGTGCCTCAGTCACTGATGACCAGAGCACAGTATGGTCCCCAGCCAAGGAGCAGCTCAGCAGGTGACCCGGAGGGTGTTTGTGGCTCTGTAGGAAGCTGGTGAAGGGATGGGGGCTGACTGCCCACCACCAGCTTGTGCTCAGCTGCAGAGCACACAGTGCTGGGCTTGCAAAACCGCTGCTTCTCCGGACCTGAGCCTGATCTCGGGGAGAGCTCTCCAAAAGGCAACGTTTCTGCAGCTGGTAACTGCTCCTGGTCTAGCAACTTCTGCAGCTTCTGGTTGCTGCATGTGGGCTGTCAGCTCCTCCTGGGCTTTAAAAGACACCCCTCTGTAAAAATGTTCTGCATTGTCTTCTGCTGACCTGAGCAAAGGAGACCCCTGGAAGATTTCAAGCCCTAGAAGAAGATAAGCAAAGTTTGTGATTGGTTTTGTTACAGCTTATTAAGTCCAGCTTCAGAAGGGATAATGTTTGGCTCAGTGCAATGAATCATCATTGTGTTTAGGAGTAAGCAAAAGATATTGCCCAGGGGTGCCTTGTGTGAAGGAATTTGCATGAACAGGCATTTTCTTCTACCAGCAAAAGCACACTATTTTGTCTCTAGAAACAACTAATTAAACTGAGTTATTGTTAAGAAGTTGGTGTAGTACCACTCATTCCCTCCCTCAGTGCTTTGGCTTAGTTTGGTGTTGTGAATTTAAATGCTGCTCATATATGATGCTAAAGTCCTGTTGCGAGAGTTATGGAAAATGCTTAAAATGAGCAGGTGTGATACTAGACCTACCTATGCTATCAAATCTTAACAAAACAGACCTAGCCAAGTTGCGTCTGGCCACGTTATTAAAAACTGGAATGATTTGTTTTAGTGTCTCGTTCAAAATGATGGGAACTGAATGAACTGGAGTTCCCCACCTTACTCTTCTATATGGAGCAGAGAACAGGGTTTTCATGTCAGCATCCTGCATAGGGTAACCCAAGGGAAGCTAAAATCCATGGAGGGCAGTATCTGTTTTGTTGAGACTTTGTCCAGGAAGTTATTGTTTATGAAGACCTTATTTGGAAAAAACACAAGGACATACCAGTTCCTTGTGAGCTAGGTAAATGATTAATAAGTTATTGTTTATGAAGACCCTATTCGGAAAAAACAAAGGACATACCAGTTCCTTGTGAGCTAGGTAAATGATTAGTATTAGACATAATGATTCACAGACATAAACAAGAAAAAAAAAAGATGATAAAAAATGATCTTAAATACAGGAGTTAGGAAACAGAGTCAACTAGCAACTTTTTTAATGAAGCATTTTCGATGAAGTACAGATATCACGGATAGAAGCAGTGAAGCCTTCTGGAATTTGCAGGTGCACATTAAACCAGACTGATACACATTTAAGCTGGAAGCATATCATTTGACCTCCAAGACCCAGCCAAACAGGGTGCAGTTTACAAAGGAATTGAAATCATGTGCTGTGGTTGTGGTTAAATATTGCACATTACCATGCAGGATGAGGAACTGGTTAATAGTTGATTATGAGCTGAATGGGAGTGAAAAAAAGTGTTTTCCTCTTTTGAAAAAGGCAAACATCATCCCGGAAATAAAACAAATGAAATCATTGTCCTGTTCCAACAGGTGCTGATATGTCCCCGAGGAGAGTTTCACATACAGTTTTGCGCACCATGCATCTGGGAAGGTGGGGACCAACTGAAGGGAGCACAGAGGTGAACCACAGGAATGTTATTTTAAACATAACTTCTGTGGAAAGCTCAAGGCAATGGGGTTGTGAAGTCTAGAGAAGAGAGGGCTGAAAAAAGACGTGATGCCACTCCACAGCTAAATGGGTCATAGCGGTGAAGGGGGAGGAAGTGTCTGCTGTAAATAGACTCAGCTTAGCAGGTAGGAAAAATGCCCTAACACCAGGATAGGTGAGGTTGGAGCAGATTGCTTGGTGAGGCTTCAGTATCCCCATTACAGCAAACTTTTAAGAACAGAGGGTTAAAAAGACAACACTCATTTATCTACCACTCCCCTTGGAGAACTGGAACTGCATTTCTTAGTGTCAGATGGGTTTTAGGAAGACAGGAGCAGCGTAACCAGAATTTCTGTGTCTGAGTTTTAGATTTGTGGTACAAAATCAAGTGAGAGATTTTCAAGTGCTATCTTGTTTGACCAAATATACATTGCATGCATCATTTCTTGCAGTGCCACAGGTGCTAGCATACTGAAAGATCCTATGTTAAAGTACACACATGCTCAAAGTTGCATGCATGCAAAGGAGTGCTCAGTATTCAGACCAACAGCTACAGGCTGACAGTGTCCCTTTTATGCCTCTGGATATTAACATCCGTGCAGGACTTTTATTTATTTGCCTGTTCTTGAGAGTTGGAAAAAAGGTAAATGAAATCTAGAAAAAAAGATTTTTATTTAATTTTACTTGCTCATAGTTTGTATGAAGTATCAGTATGAGTGTTGTTGAGGTTAAGAAAATAATGGGTGTGCTGGACCATGGCCAGCATGATTTTCTGGACCACAGACCAACGTGAAGGCAATATAAATGGCTGAGGAACATCTGTTTTTCCTTCTCTGTGCTCTGTAGTAACGATTCCAGCATGTTAGTGGTCTCAGCAGGCTCTGCATGTCATTTTATGACTCTACAGCCATTGTAAAATAACCATGATTTTGTTTCAAGCATAATGGAAGTAATTTACAGGCAGTATGGATAGCTGACTGATGGATTCAGTCAGTATGTTCTGCAAAGTGAGGTGTATATGTGAAAAAGTATTACATTTAAACCTTTTCCTTGGGCTCAACATTACATTTGTCACGCACCTCCTCTTTCAAATCCTGCGTTGTCTGCATTTTTAATCCCAGAGAAAACTTCTTGTATTTCTTTACTTTACAGTACTTTTTGAATTTCACCAAAACTGTATGAAAATGTGTGTATCTATTTTCTCTTGAAAGAACTGGATCAAAATCTCATGGAAACAGCTGATTCAAATAAGCAGTCTGTAACTATTCCCACACTACTACTTATTAGCAAATCAGCAAAGGGATCCTAATACCATTCACTTCAATTTTGTCTTAAAACTTTGTCTAAAAATAAATGGACTCTTTAGTTTGGATTCTTCATTCACACGTTTCCAGGATCAGTCCTGCTGTATTAAAGAGAGTCCTGAAGTGCTGGGAGCTCGCAGGAAAGGCTTATGCACAGACAGCCTGCAGAGTCAGACCCCAGAGGTGTGGAAAACTTTGAAACAGGGATGAAAATCCACTTACAAAACCCTGTTCTGTCTTAAAAATAAAAACAAACAAACAGGCCAGAGCTCACCCATCTTTTTGTAAGCCTGAGGCATTTGGACCAGAAGCAGAATATGATTTTATTCTTTTAAATCTTGTTAAATTTCAGTACTTTCAGCCTGTAGAGGTGCCACATTGTTTATCATACAGTTTATTGAAATATCCCTTTCGAACAGTATATAGTAAACATTCTCATCTAAAGGGGCAGTAGAAGGAAGCAATATTTTAAAGAGGAGTATGAACTTAGTTGAAAAGATTTCCGTAAGGTCACTCTGCAAGTAGTTGTAACAACAGGATTTTTCTTTTTTTTTGCTGGAGAAAAAACAGCGATATATAAATTCTACATTCTTCTGCATTCTGGATTTTTGTTCAATATGTTAAATATATTCCAAAATACTTGGATTTGTTTCAGAATGTTATGCAATGAAAGGTGCTCTTCTTGAGCTAATTTTCCAGAGGGCATGTAAGTTTTTCTTTCTAATTAAGCATACCTTAATGATTTTTGTGTAAATGAGGACTAATATTGCTAAAGGACACTCTAATATTCCATTTACTTATAATTATACTATTCCCTCCAGGCCTCAGCAAATTGTTCATCCAGTTTTAGACTAGAGTTAATGTTACTATGCTATGATGTATTACAGGAGAGGAGCGAAGCTTAGCCATTCACACGGGGACCATTTCAGCGCAATTTGCCGTACAAGGGCTATATGACTTTTAGATCATCACGGGGAAGGTAGAACTCCTTTGCACTAAAAAATTTCTATATTGTGAACACGAAAGAGTCTGTATCCTTGGAGTCCCCTTGTCCAAGAGAATGGTCAAATTCATGAGCTATCCTACCCCGCTGAACAGCACATGTCCTAACAAAAGAAAAAGAAATCCGTTAGGCATAACATCAGATTTGAAAATATAGTTTGGCTTTCATAAGAAACTTGCATTTTTTGACAGATGACTAATTTCTGCCTTTTGTGATATATTGTAATAAACGAAACATATAGAATTTAGAATTTTAAGATTAGAAGGTACAATTGTGATCATCTATTTTGAATTGCTTCATAGCACAATGAAAAGTTTCTTTAACTTTTGTGCTTGAATTCTGTTATGTTTTTGACTCCAGTTTCCTGGGCTACTGGCTCTGCAGTCATTTCCGTGGGGAAAAGTCATATTTGGCCTGAAATTAGGAACACATCTGGAAAAGGGTTTGAGAGAAGGGATATGTTTCAATGGTAAGCACTTCAAAGGAAATGTATGTTTTTGGTCAGATGCAGCATCACTGTGGATGGGGAGCTGAGAGGGGCTAATGAATGACAACTGAGACTATGTGCAATAACCCCAAACCTTCCACGCAGATAAATCTGTCCCTGGCCTGAGCTAGGAAATGGAAGAAAGCAGTAAGAATCTGTCCTAAAGGGATTATTGTAAACTGATTGTTCTTCAACCCTTTGGCACGTATGACAATAAAAATCTTTGGTGAAAAAAACCCCAGTTTTGACCGAAGGTCAATGTGAAGGTGACTGCTGTGTGGCAGGGTTGTGAGCTACTGCACACAAGTGGGTTTGGATTTTCATACTTCCTGGTTTGCCACATCATGGCTCTGGGTAGGATCCAAAGCTCATGGAAATCAACAGAAAGATTTCGCTGGTAGAAGGTAGATGACTGATGTATGGGACATAGTCCGTTGTCCAAAATTCCCCTTCATTTCAGTGAGCATTGCCTCCTGTTTCCTTTCCTTCACATCCTTATACGTGACCTAGCACAAAAAGGTGTGCCTCAAACAGGAAAAAGTTCCCATGTTGCAGCAAAATGCATATTGGATTTTAGCTGATTTATTCTTTGCACTCAGCTAAACAGTTCAACCAGAAACAACTGTAATTTGAACCCAGAGGATAATAATCCTTGGATTTTCCTTCCCTGTTAAATTGGCTTTCTTTCAAATCCCTTGTATGCATTAAGTCAACAGGTACTACATTCCCAGCTATGGTATAAACAACATCTAGGGTTGCAGGGTATTAAAATTGTATGGGCTAATTAAAGACTTCTTTCCCCCAACATAGAGAGCTGCCAGAGGTTATTTCTAAGGGCAGTGGTAAATAGATTCTCCTAAGGTTCATATTTTCTTTAGGCTTCTGCCAGAAACGAATCATAGAATGGTTTAGGTTGGGAGGGTCGTTAAAGATCATCTAGTTCCAACACCCCTGCCATGGGCAGGGACACCTCCCATAAGACCGGTTTGACCAAAGCCCTGTCCACCCCGGCCTTGAACACCTCCAGGGATGGGACATCCACAACTTCCCTGTGCAGCCTGTTCCAGTGTCCCACCACCCTCGTAGTGGAATATTTCGTCCTGACATCTAATTTAAATCTTCCCTCTTCCAGTTTGAAGCCATTATCCCTCATCCTATCACTACAAGCCCTTGTAAAAATCCCTCTCCAGCCTTCTTGTAGGCCCCCTTCAGATATTGGAAGGCCTCTATAAGGTCTCTCTGGAGCCTTTTCTTCTCCAGGCTGAACAACCCCAACTCTCTCAGCCTGTCTTCACAGGAGAGGTGCTCCAGCCCTCTGATCACCTTCTTGGCCCTCCTCTGGGCCTGCTCCAACAGGTCCATGTCTTTCCTGTGCTGAGGGCTCCAGAGCTGGACGCAGTGCTCCAGGTGGGGTCTCACAAGAGCAGAGTAGAGGGGCAGAGGGTCCCTCGACCTGCTGGCCATACTTCTTTTGATGCAGCCCAGGATACAGTTGGCCTTCTGGGCTGCCATTGCACATTGCCGGCTCATGTTGAGCTTTTCTTCAATTAACACGCCCAAGTCCTTCTCCTCAGGGCTGCTCTCAATGCATTCACCACCCAGCCTGCATTTGTGCTTGGGATTGCCCTGACCCATATCTAGGACCTTGCACTTGGCCTTGTTGAACTTCATGAGTTTTGCATGGGCCCATCTCTCCAGCCTGTCCCAGTCCCTCTGGATGGCATCCCTTCCCTCCAGCATGTTGTCTGTGCCACACAGCTTGGTGTCATCGGCAAATTTGCTGAGGGTGCTCTCAATCCCAACATCCAGGTTTCCAACAAAGATATTAAATAGTACCAGTCCCAGTACTATAGTAAATATAAAGTATAGTAAAGTAAATATAAAGTATAGTATAGTAAATATGAAGGGACAGTCACTTCCAAGAAGCAAATAATCTTGTCACGCAATAGGAAGCACAATAGGTGGGGTGAAGGACCCTCTGAATCTCTTGTTCAGTCACCAGTGATGGTGTCTAGACTAGACTCTTGCATGCCTAGAATGTAGTGAGGTGACTAAGACCGAGGTTAGGTAAGAATTTCATCCTCTAAAAGGTTTTCTTTCATAGATACTGCACATATGTGTTTCTAAACATTGAAAACAATTTGTGTAAGTACCAAGACTTGGGTAACATATTTAAATGTCTTACCATTAAATTACTCCTTTTTGTGAGGATTCTTTTCTATCCTGTTAAAATTGTGCTTTTAAGGTCATAATATCACACAAAAGCCAGATTGTTCTGTTCCCCTATTGTGGGTGGAAGATGAGCTGTGTATCTGAAGGACTTGAAGGCAGAGCATCACCTGCCTCGTTCTGCAGACCTCCCTGCTCTGCAGGACGCAGCAGGAGAGATGACAACAGCTGGAAGGAGAAGAGAGGCAGTATTCAAGATGGCACACTGGCAACACTGCGTGGGGACACTGGGAGTGGGAACTGCTTGGTTCAATGGTTGCCTATTTACTGTGTATCAAAGAGAGGAAATTCATGCTGAATATTAGGCATCTTTAGGTACCTGTGTAACTGAAACATACTGCATACAATATAGGACTTTTGAGTGTTGCTTTTTCTTAGATCACTTAGATTTGGGCTTTGGTATTTTGCTCAGGTGGCACTTGAAGTTCTCTCGGAGCTTATGCCCTGTGTGACTGAAACAAGTTGTCCTTCCTCAGCAGTGCTTGCATGAGAAGGTGACATAGCATGAAGATTCTCATCACTTTCCTTAGAAGGAAAGCTCTCACTTCATGCTGTCTTTTGGGTAGTTGATTTACAAAAACACACAGGAGAAGCAAACACCTTTAGAAACAGTGGTTATTCTGATGTCAGCATCTCCACTTTGCAATTGCACAGAGTTCAGAGATGTTACTTCACTTGAGTTCCTTAGAGATGTTTTGACTATTTGATTCACCTCTTCCTGGTGCAGGCCTGTATCATTGTATATAAGGAAAGTTCCACAAATATCAGTATTGATATACAAATACTTATTCTCTGGTCTAGCAAATTCTGGTTCTTCTTTGTTTACAGCCTTATACAAGTAGTACTAAATGCATCCAAACCAGTTAGAAATTGACACTGGAAATTCCAGTACAGAAGTATGATACCATATTCAATTTGCTGAATAGATTTTCTATTTCTTAAATTAATTTTTCATTGGAGTGAAGTATTTTAGGTATTATCAAAAGGAGGGCACCTTTCTGCTGTGTTACCATTCTACGCCTCTAAAGCAATGGAGTCAGTCTTAGTCCCGCAGCCAGTGTGTAAGGCTGACAAACAGCAAGCCCTCATGTTCATGTGAAACCAAGAGGAGAGAGAGAACTGCTGTGTCTTCACATCAAGGATTCCACATCGAGACTGTTCATCTTTGTCACTTTCTGAGCATTCAACTTTCCAGGGATATGAAACCGAAAGAAAGTTTGCATTTCTTTAATCTTCTTTCTGACACATTGAATGTATCTGTTTGCTCTCCCAGGAGAGCTGTGGTCCGTGCTATAAATCTGCTGCAGATATTTCTGTATGAAAGTGGCAGGTTCAGAGGTTGTTTGTGTCAGGAACAAGACAGCCAAAACAAGAGGTAATATGTCTAGCATCTAACACAAAACATAAGAATATAGACATTTTAGGCAAAAAATTCAAATGCAAATTCAGAAGGAAATAATGCTTTGTCATATCTATTTTGCATTGGCACTGACTGAGGAGACGTGACTAAGGAACACAGCATGCAGGAAACTGCTGTTAACGTGGGCTGGAGAACAGAGGAAACCTCGTGCCCAGACTGTGCGCACGCCACTCCAACCCATCTCAGGCGATCTCGTTGAAAGACAATGTGAGTCATCGCTCCATATGAGCATTGGAGGGAGTTGGTGGACACTGCAAGTACAGGAAGGAACCAGTAGGACCCAATCTGCCCCTAAGTAGGCACGTGTTGATATAAAAAGACACAGAAGCCAGTCTGCTAGAAGTTAAGAGAAAATCCTATCTCCAACCTGTGTTAATAAGGCCCAGCTACTTATATGCTACTATAGCATCTAATGTTAATCCTGAAAATAGTAATAAAAAAAAATTACATAGTGTTTATCAATGTTTATTCCAAAATCAGACAATGACATTTAAAAGGATGACCAAAAATACTCATCATACTGTCATGGTGGTTCAGTCTGAAGCTCACACACTTATTACTCGTTCTGCTTTTTCATTTCTGTGACCCAGCCATAGCCTTTGGTTTATGTGGGCTTCAACTGTATTTTCAGTCAACCAAAACGGCCTGCTGGAGTCAGATCCGTTCCTGGGAGCTAGTTCAGGCCCCTCCATCTCCTGGAGGCAAACCCTCTTTCTGTCTGCTTTGTCTGTGTAAGGACTACAGGCATAGCTTCACAGGTATCACCAACTCTGCTGATAATAAACGGCTTCTTACTCCACCCTTGCTGCTAAGTGACACGCTTGCCCCATAGTGTCTCTTGCCACTAAAAACTGGTGATGTGTGTATACACCTTCTACAAATGTACGTGTAATGCAGAAACAGAGAAAAGTGCGTTTTGCTAACACATTTCAAACAGCTGCAGAAATAGTGTCATGAAATTTCCCAGGGAAATAATTCATCTGTTAAAATAATGCAGTTTCATGTTGCATAGAGCATTTTGTGAGCTCAGCCTGAATTAATTAAATAATTTCAATCCTTCCCAAAACTTTGGTTATTTTACAGCTTTTAGAAGAAATAGTTTTATGCTTTGTTACAAAATGCTTCAAAGCTATGTGTAACTAAAGTTTTAAAAAAAGTAAATGAAACATTTCAGGCCAGACAAAATATTTTGTTTGACTAAAACACAAGGACACTTACAAAATTGTTTACCTAACTTGAGCATTGAAGCAAATCAGTTTATTCATAACCTGATGTCCAAATATAAGTTTCTAGTACTGAGAGACTTAGGTGAGGTATATTGCTCCAAACACGTAGTGCTTATCACCTTATGTGGCAATCTTCCCACTAAGGCAACTTCCCTGATAGTACTTGTAGGATTTGATTCTTGGGTATTTGGCCATTTTTCTTGGAGTAAAGTTGTACCTTCAAATACGTTCTTTATGTTTTGAGAAGGAAGGTACCTCATTTTTCTAAAGGGATCTGACTGGGAAAACAATCCTGGGACTCTGGATATTTTGACTGGGAAATTGAGGTTTGTATAACCAGTTCCCTGTCTTTGAAATGAGATAACATAAATGTCAAAACTTCAGGAGGCTATGTCAACACATGGCTTGAATGCTTAACTCCTTGTGGTCTCACAGGGTCATCCCTGTGCATTGACTTAAACCAACCCAGGAATGATAGTATATACAAGACTAACACTACACAAGACTAACACTAACACTAACACTACATGGCCCTAACTTGTAGTCTCTGCAGTTCAGCGAATATTGGACATACTGACCCACCTTCTCTTGTATAGAATTTTCTGTTAAAATATTTGCATTTACCATTTGTGAGGGATGAACTTATTGTGGCTGAATGTGTTTCATGGTAAACTAAGTGGTTTTGTTTGACCACCCTTCTACTCAGTAAACCCAGAACAATCTTATTCCCTGCTTTCTGGATAGTCTCCAGAAGAATGTAATCTACAGAAATTAGGACACATCAGTTTAGTGGGTTTTAACTGAAATTTCATGGAAGAAGAATAATGATTCTTTCTTCTTCTACCCTCCCTAAAAACCTAGCAAGGAGGAAACAAAAAAGAAATTATATGCCAATATAATAATATAATTAAAAAACAGTCCAGAAAATTCAATAAATGTGCAGCTGTGCTATATGAAAGTGTGAAACAAACACTTCCTCCAATTAGGACCTAATAATGCAAAGCCCCAGTTCCCTCCTGAGAAACCCCGGGACTTCTTAAGTTAACCAGCATTTAGCAAGGATGCCAGCCTTCTGTGGTCGAAAGAAAAGATTTCTGGGTTGAATTTCCCATTGTGAATCTTAGTCACATTCTCAAATCAAATTTTCCAGCCCAGTTCCTCAACTTTAGATTTGACAAGAGGTACACAAATATGCCCAGACTAGAGATTTCTAAATGACCTTGTTATGGAAGGGATCTGTGTACAGACCTACAGTGTACTTAGATTGCTAATGAATGTGTTCATTCTTCACAGACTTATTGAAGACACAGTTACAAACTATGTTTTCTTCCAAACTGTTTCACTAATCTCACTTTGTCAAGTGTGATTTGTCACATGGCTCATAGTGCATGAGTTCTGCTTCCTGACTTGGCAGTGAAACTTTTGAATGACACAGTGATCAAGTGATCAAATTATGTTGAGTTTTATGTTAAAAGATGCACAAGCGTAATTATGCATAGCATCTGTTAAGAACATTGCTGAACTCAAAGATAATGATGAGAGATATGCTTTTGTGTTCTCTGCTTCGCAGAACATTCCATAAAAAATCAAATTTTATTAGTTTTATTCTTCAGATGTGCATGCTTGTTTGCATGTGAATTTGGGTAATATTTTGCACAATGAACAGCAATTAAATAGTCATTGGGTAGTTATCAATTTGCATTAAGCAAAAGGAGGAATCAAGCAGCTATTTAGGAATGCTAATTATAATTAAAACCCATACCTTTTGACAAATTTATAACAATGGACTGGAAATGACCATTTTTTCTCTAAACATGTAGTTGCTCATTTATGTCAAATTATCATGACCTCAACTCAGATCTATAGAGTCACTAATCTTAAAATTATCTGGCTTCTTTTTGAGCTTACTGATGAAGAAATGGAAATTTCTTTCTTCCCACCCTCTATACTATTCAAAGAAATAAGCAACTGAGAGTAACCCCTTGATCCTGTGTGGTTTGATGTCACACTTCTATTCTTAGCAGCTCATCTTCATTCTCTTATCCTAGAACCTTATTTCAGTTGTTCATCAGACAGAGTCTGATATCCTTACAACACACAAACTCAGAAATTGCTAGAATATTTAAATTTTCCCAGTGGTCCCTGTTGGCTATTGTAGTATTCCTCCATATTTATTCTTCAAAATACATTTTTATTCTTTATATTCTGACCCAGCAATTCAACATTATACCAGTTAAATTTACATGCCTTCGTGGTTTCTTTTTCGCTTTGCTCTTTGGACACATGAGAGGACCAGTGGGCAGACGAGCATGAATCAGTTAGATGGGGAACTTTCCCCCTTCCCGATTGCTATGCCAGTGTCTACAAGCTCATGAGTAAGGTACTCCTCTAATGTTAGCTGATCACATGTGCTTTCTCTATTGGCAAGAATGACAAACAAACAACACTAGGAAAGGATTTATCCTACCCTAAAATAGGCAATAGAAAATGCTTCAGTCATCTGAAACAAACAGTAGAAAATGGTAAGTCATGGCTCATGCCTTCCTTCCTCTATAATGGGAATTATATCACCCATTTCTGATCCTTAGTTCAGAACTTTTTCCAAGATTGAGACACCTTTCAGCTGCTACTACTGAAGCCACACTTCAAGAGAGAGGAAAGAAGGCAAGCTGGGTACAATTGAGTAGCCAAGAGATTACTTCATGTGCTAGGTGGCAGGAGACCTAGAAGAGCTAGCCAGAGAAATGATTAACTGGGAGGCCCTTTGGACCTAGAACACGGGAGAGGCACCTAGCTGCTAGACATAGTCAACATGAGATGCCTGTGGACACATTCAGAAGCCAACCTTTAATTGGGGGCTGGGTTTCACTTAGGCATCTACACTTGAGGTTTCCAATTTAAAGTAACTGCTGAATCTCTTTTTTTGAGTCAATGGGAAGACAGAGGCACCTCCTACCTGCCTCCTCAGCTCAGAGTAAGAAAATGTCTCTCTGCATCCATTCCCATAGACACCATTAGTTTCCTATAGCCTTTCTGTGCCTCCAGAAGCCATCAGACAACAAAATACCAGGATGAAGGATAGAGAAAAGATTCTACAATATTCTTTGCAGACAGAATCAGTAGCCATCCTTAAAAACTCTGGGGAACATATAATCTCTGAACCAGCATAGGACTTAACAGGCCTGCACTCCTACTGCTTAGCAGGTCCTGGTCTGCATGCATGTGATGGTGGCAGACAGAGCTCTCTGCTTGCCTACTTTGCTCCAAAATGGCCTGACCTTCAACAAATTGCAAATATTGCTTCAGTCCTTTTTCTTTTAGGAAACCCCTTGCATCTTGACAACAGCAACTTGAAGATGTTTGAAGTTTACAGCTTACTCATCTGATGTTTTTGATCCCATGCCCTTTGCTAGAAGATACTACTAGATGTCACTTCACCAACTTTTTTCCATCTCACATCAATCTGTTCCTTTTTTCAGCTCACCATCCATCCCTTCTCCCTCTCTCTTCCTAGGAGTTCTTCAGCAATTGTCACACTGGCCACAGGCTCCTTGAACAAATATGCGTTCTCCTTGTGTTTCCCATCATCTCTATTATGCCTATTCCGATAGCCTAATTATTGACATTCATAATGGACAATGGAGCAAATGAGAAGGTAGAAGGCATGGTGATTTGACGTACCTTCAGGTGCAACGCTCTGTTGTGGTTAGAGCATTTATCTGTGGAAATAAAAAATAACAGCAGTAGTCACACTATCAAATTGGCCTAGCACTTGAATTTTTACATTTTTGGTTATTTTCTAATAGTGGAGGAAAGCACACATGAAATTCTTAAATGATGCATTTTATTTCAATCATTTTTTTTTCTCTAACATGGCACTTAGAAAACTTTCACATTGCTTGATGTCTTCTATGCTATGAGGGTTATAAAACGTGATATAGTCCTTGTATTCAGAAAAAAGTACCTTGATATGTTGCATGCAGTTTGTTTCTCAATACAGCACACTGAAGGTCACTCTTAACAGACAATTTTTTATGATTCAAACAATAGACAGATTATATCTGTTTATTTAAAGTCTCAGATAAGAAGAAACAAAACCACATCCTTTTTCTCTTGTCTGTTTTGAAACCAGATGAATTTGAAAACCTTCTGTGGCTGCTGAAAGTCATAGAGTGAACTGTATAAAGATCAGATAAACTTAGGTTATTCTGCTTTTATTCTCAAAAAACTTCATCAGATACAAATGCACATTACTTAGCATTGAAGAGGCACCCTGTAGTCTTCTTCTGGCTGTAGGATTCTGTGTTCAGGGGAAAGTCCAAGGCAGGAGAAGGAGACCAAGTCTCCCGTAAAGCATGCTTAGGTAGACATTACATTTTCTTCCTCACTGCTGATGAGAATGAATCAGAAAGTCCTGTTTCTGCTGGAATTACAAAATTAGTTCTTCTCTCTGTTTCTCAGAATGAATATGGTACAATATGTACTGTACCCATTTCTGAAGAATGCGACACTTTTCTCCCAAACTACTAGCAAGATCAAATGTCAGGTTAATTTCACCTGAGGACTTGGATTGATCATTCCTAGGTGATACAAAATGAATGAAATCATGAACATATTTGTCCAAACACTAAAGGGACTTGCCAGGGCAAGACCTATTTTCTACATGCTTTGCCTTGTACTTTCCACACACCTGCCACTGGCTGTCACAGGCGGTAGATGCCCCATCCCTGGAAACATTCAAGGTCAAGTTGGACGGGGGCTCTTTGGAACCTGATCTAGTTGAAGATGTCCCTGCTCATTGCAGGGAGTTCGACTAGATGACCTTTGAAGGTCCCTTCCAACCCAAAGTATGATTTTATGAGTGCAGGTATAAAGAGGTATGTATCAGGAGCGATTTGCTGGGTTTGGCACCCTTTATGGTTTCCTCAAACTTCATGTTTGCTTTCAGAATGAAATCCTTGAGTTCTTAAACATTAGCTTTGTATTCATGTTCCCTCCACCCCTTAACTTGTCTTTGTATTTCCGTATTAAACCTGATGATGCTGTTGGCAGCAAGGCCTGTTGGGTAACATAAAACGTGCTTTGATGCACTGAGTACAGAACTGTAAAATGTAGCTCATATCATTCACTGTCATTCATTCATGCACATCCTCAAGGGAAAGTGGTGGCCCAGGAATGCTGTTTTTTTCCTATGTGGGTACTTCGGTTGTGCTTGTTTTTTAAATGGGGAAGTCAGAGTAGGCAAACTCATGAGCAGCAACAAAGTGCAAGTTAACACCTTTAAAGGGCAATGCAGTTAATGAAGAGGAGAAACGGCAGTTTCAAAAGTGCGTCACAGGGAAGTAGAACATGGCTACAGTCAGGAAGAAATATGAACCGGCGACTGGGGTATTTTTGTTTTGATACAGGATGTCTCTTTGAACAAAATGTGATGAAGACTTGTTCTAACCAGGCACAAGCACCAAAGTAGACTTCCTCCCCACCCCCATTTTTTTCTCCTCTGTTTTCACACTACACACCAGAACACTCCATTTTACATTCCCATAATAGTGGATGTCTACTTCAGGTGCAGGTCCGAACACATCACCCAGTTGCCTCCCCGGCTATCAAAAGTCCCCATGAGCTAGAAAGGTATGTACAAAAAAAAAAGGCTTTCCTTTATGCTGTGTACTACCTATGCTCTTGAATCAGCAGAGTAATCCACACTGAGTTATCTGCAGTGTATGCTTAGGAGTGCTGAAGATAAAATTCAGTAAGTTTACAGAGCAAAGACAAAGGTATACACTTCCCTTAAATTCCTTTGAATTACCTTTCTTTCCAAAGCGTATCACTGTAGCAGCCTTTCTTGCACTGTGTGGCAGAAATATCTGTGGGGTAATATCACTCAAGACACTTAAAACTGAAGAAATGAAATGCTATGCAGTATATATAGATACTCTGTAGAAAATAAGACAAAGAAATTCTTAGAAGACAAAGAAGTCTAGAAGTTTAGAATGCAAAGTGAAAAAGTGAGAAAAAGTTGAATTTTTGGCTGAAGAAATGGCACTGATAATAGTGATATCTAAACCACGTTAGTGATAGCTAAAATACTCATTATTGTAATTAAAAAATATAGCTTACAGGTATTTTTATAAGCCCAAGTTTATTGGTAGTTACAGATGATTCATCTATAATGTGTTGCAAAGTAATTAATAACTGCATTGTTTTAACATAACTATTGCCTAATTCCACAGACATATGTCATATATTAAGATGGACTTCTATTTCCCTTTGCTGTCATCCTTGCTGGTGTCAGCTGAGCTAAATCTGCTGAATTTTAATGGAACAGGTTATTTGCTTTCTGCTCTGGAGCAGTTTTGTATGTCTGTGTAATGGGAGAGCTGCTGCTAATTTCACAACTAAAGTCCAAACACCACCAGTAGGCAGCAGTGATTTGCACTGTTGCAATGAAGAGGAGACAAAATTATTTTCACCAAGTACACCCCAGAGATTAAACTAGAGCAAAGACAATAGAATATATAGAATATAGAAAATCATGTGGAAAAAGACAAAAGAGAAATAACAAAAAGGTTTCTAATCATCAGAGGATTGAAGCTCTGTAACAGGTCCCCAGTGAGAAGAGCAATAACTGAAGTGACTTCAAAACTGGACTTGGTAAATTTATGGACTATGCAATGTGTTTGCCTGACAGCTCTGACCTCTGTGAACCATAATGTCTTTCACAGCCTGGCTTTATACGTTTAACTGATAAACATTTTACAGCCACTTTGCACTGATTTTGCACAATTTAAGGCCAGGAGTTTAGATAGGTATGAGACCAGTTTCAGGACACAGCTGTGTCATTAAAGCAGGATGCTATAAAGAAAGTAGTACCAGCAGTGAGGGTTGGCAAAGGGGAGGTGAAACAGAAGGTCCTATATTTCATTTTTAAGCTACATATTTGATTACTAAAAATCAAAATATGAAGTCCACTAAAGGAGGGATTCATCTAAAAGATAGTCCTCTAAAGGTCTCTTTCTGGAGAGAAGTAGGCCTCTTCAAAAGTTGACCCAAACTAGGTGTCTAAGAATTCAGCAATTTATGTTGCTTTGCCCTAGGGATCCACAGCTGCTCCCAGCAATTAACTTCTAATTGGGGCTGTACAGCCAAAGATGCAGAAGTCTGACAAGGACCAGAGCCCATGCGTAAGGGCAGCGTGTCCATGCAAGAGCACTCGCATCTTGATTAGTGCCTGGGTTTTGGGACAGGGCATTTCAACAGAGAGATGTTTTCCCTAACTGAGACTCTAAGTGGAGCTTTTGAAGGACAACTATGAAGAGGTTTTTCTTGCCAAAAATCCTTTCTCCATGCTTTCCGTGCATGGGAGGGCCTCATCCTTTAAGTTCTTCCTTACTGGGTCTGCTCAGGTTACACTAGAAATTCCTTGTTTTCAGTATTTATCCTCAGATTTTATGATAAGGTACAACAGCAACAGAAAAATAGGAGATGATGGCAGTGACAAATATGCCTGTCCTGAACTCCTCCATTCACCGGTATGTGGCAACATGAACTTGATGACTGAACGTGCCTTGGCTTTCTAGATATGAGTGTGCTGTGCCGCAATACTTGCCCTTGGGCTCTCTAGAGAGAGAAAACATTTACAGAAGGGCTAATACCAAGTAGCAGAGCCCACCTGGGTGCAGTGCAGAGCTTTTCTGAGATACCTAAGTTGAGCTAGGTCCACCGTGCTTTCTTAATTTTCTCTGAGTTACACAGCTTTGTACTATGCAAGAATAACAGAAGAGCCATTATTATAAACCACAGGCTATGAGAAACTTCAAAATGAGGAAAATACATACATAATGTCTTTATTGTGCAGTATTTTGGTTACATAAGAATGGTACAAAACACTTCAAATTACTCTAAATTATATGTGGGAGCAAGGCGCTGAGATCCTGGCTTCCAAAAGTCTTAAGTCCATCTGACCCCTTGAGGCCAGTTAAAAAATCACTGATTTCGGTAAGGCTACATTTCCTTTCAGATCTCTTCACCCCACTCTCACCAGCTGCCACTCTGTCACAACCCATAGAGAAAAAATGTAAAGAACTATCCCATTATGACCTATCTGTGCATCAGCCTTCAGTAAGAAAAAAATGTTACTGAAGTCGACTGTCACAGTTTCTTTTTTAACTTTACAGAAATGAAGGCAAGTTGAAAAGCAGACACGATATGTCTCTTCAAAGAGAAAATTAAGAACAACACAAGTATTTGTATTGATAAGCAGAACATTATTTTGCCAAAAATACTTAGTGATAATAGTTGGGATCATTTTTCACAATGAAGCTGGGAAACGTTTGTTTTTGTAGCCAGCTCAGCTAATAGTTCAAAAGATTTTCACTGATGAATGAAATAGCCTTGTTAATTGCATAAATCAAAACTCTCAAAAATGCACTGAAAATCCCATCTAGAAAATTACCACTGTTGATGGAATATCAGTGCACAGCATCTTGCTAGATTTGTTAAAATCCAGTCAGCTCACAAGTTTCTTGCAATATTTATATATATATGCAAAAATATTTAAATACAAGAATTACAGATATAAATTAACTGTTAACTTATAAGTTCACAAATAAAGATATTTACTACTGTGGTAGCAGTGTCACATGGAAGCTGTATTTTTATCATTTATAATTGTAACATACATTTTCTTTATATTAATTTATTTATTTATTTATTTTGGTGTTTTAAAATGTTTTTATTCAATAACCTAGAATATGTACAAAAATGAGAGCAATCAATTGCTTAGTGCATATGATCCCAGGGGTAGTTTCAGTTCCTCTGGAGAGTAATAATTCCTCTCTTTTCTCTATCCCCACAGCCAAAATCTGATTAAACACTGTGTTTTCCTTGTATGAGGGGCTTCTGTTCCAGTGAAGAAATAGTGATATGACTGCTTCAAATTTGCATCTAGGAGGTGTATTACAGAAAAAAACAGATTCTTAATCTAAGATTTTAATGACATGGAGAATTAATCTGTTAACATGGCACCTGCATTTCTTATCTTGGGAAAAGTAATCTGCCTTTATCTTACTCAGTCTTTTATGGACACTGTTGCAATGAGTTACTGTGTTTTCTCATAGCATTATGGCTTTGAACAAGCCTCTGAAATTCTTGACAGCCCTCTCCTTCTGATAAAATGAATCAGTTTATATTGATTTTCAGGATTGCTCAATAATGTCTGCTAAATTCAATAACAGCAATAAATAGCTGTTCCCTTTTATCAGCGTTTGGCAAATCTAGCTTACACTTTTTTGCTCAAAGAACTAAAGACGAAAAAAGCTTTGTTTTTCACTGGTGGCATTAGAAAATAAAGGGATGCGTATGCAGGACTGTGATTTGCATGTGTAAAACTGGGGGTTATTTGCCGCCGTCCCATGCAGGGACAACTTTGTGCCAGTTTTGGATCTTGGGTTTTTTTCCACTTGGTTTTATTCTGAAGTAGATAGAAAGGAAGATCCATCCACGAGAAGTGGGACAGAAGGCTAAAAACCATTCAATGAATTGCAGATACCCGAAACAAAATATATTTGTCTTCTGCACAGGTTCCACAGTTTGGAGGGGAGGCATAACAGATTTATGGCCCACTTATACCTTTGTCCCAGGCTCTTCGGGGGGTTAAAATGGCATTTTCTCTCACATAAGTAAATGAAACAGAGGCAGATAAACTCTTGATACAATTGCTTTGGGTGCAAGTGCTTTACCCATTTGCAGTTTTTCTGTGAGTCTGATCCATTGGTCAGTCTTTTGGCAGTCATCTAAAGAGTCCTGCCTGGAACAGTTTCTGGTGGAGAAAATTTGTGATTGGCATACAAAGGCACAAAGGAAGGAGTATGAAAGGTACGTATGTTTAAATACCAGTTTGCTTTGATTTAATGAAAACAACTGTGACAACAGGATGACAACAGAAAGCACCAGGCTTCATGCATATCCGTACTTTAAACTATGCTTCCCCAGTGCTTTAATGAGTGATATGCAAATCCTCTATCATTGTTTTGCACTAAATAACTGTGTAGTTATTGTGTCAGGCCTCATTCATAAGATCATGCAATAAGTTCTTTCAAACTAAAACGAAGAAGTGGTGATTAGCTTCTGCTCTGCCATCACCTTTTCCTTGATTGAGAATGGATTGGCTGATGAAAGGTCAGACTGAAGAGGCTGTAGACTGGACTCCAATAATTAGACACTGGATGGGTGTGAGTATTTGCTGCTCTGCTCATCTGTCTTGCATAGGACCACATAAACCACAAGAGTGGTTCTTCCTCCAGTGGGCTGCTCTCTCTGGAGTAATTTTGCTGGTTCCATTGGTAAAGGGTGTGGTTAGTCACAGCTTCTGCAATGGTTTCCCATTATGTCAACCTGTTCCCTGGAAATGCAGGTCTTTAAGAAGTGGTCAGAAAGGATTTCTCATTGAATTTCATTAGAACTGATTCTAGGTAGGAGAAAAGTAAGAATATGCTGGCTCCAGGAGTTTCTGAGGTGAAGCTCAAGTTCTTCCAAATACCATCATTGATCTATTTGTTGGAATAGTTTTATATTGCTGGGCTGAGTTGTAGCATTCCTTATGATCTGTGTTTACATAAAAGGAAAAGCTTAGAAAAGGAGTAACTTTGTTTCCAATCCTCATGGTCCAGTTTTCACTTTCTTCTACTTCCATTTGAGGATCTGCTGAGGACTGTTATAGCAACTAATCTAGGAACTGATTTTCACAATATGAATCACATTTTCATTCTTTCTGTCATATTTATATGCTTTTGGACCAGAAAATAAGTAAATAAATCCTTAAAAATGAAAAAACAGAAAAAGGAACTATTCATCAGAGGAACTAGCTCATTCTAAGGGCTGTGAAGAGCAGAAAAGCCCTTGACTCTGCGTAAGCACTGCTCAGCAACACCTAACACATCCCTGTAT
The DNA here is from genome assembly GCA_017639485.1 of Pluvialis apricaria. Classification (NCBI taxonomy): domain Eukaryota; kingdom Metazoa; phylum Chordata; class Aves; order Charadriiformes; family Charadriidae; genus Pluvialis; species Pluvialis apricaria. Next base: position 16,309,886 of record CM030007.1, read on the forward strand.
TATCAACACTGTTTTAATCACAAATCTAAAACGTAGCCCCATACCAGCTACTATGGAAAAAATTAACTCTATGCCAGTCAAAACCAGCACAAGGGTCTTGTATGGCTGAACACCTGACTGCCGATGGGAAGCAGTGAATGAATTCCTTGGTTTGCTTTGCTTGCGTGCACAGCTTTTGCTTTACCTATTAAACTGCCTTTATTTCAACCCATGGATTTTCTCACTTTTACCTTTCCAATTCTCTCCCTCATCCCACTGCGAGGGGAGTGGGCGAGCGGCTGTATGGTGCTTGGTTGCCAGCTGGGGTTAAACCGTGACATACACACTGAGCTCCGTGCTGCTGCAAATCTAGGCTGTTCCTGAGGTACTTTATCTAAACTTAGCCTGAATGTCAACGATACATTTCAGACAGAACAGACAAATTCACTGTCATACATCTTTGACTTGCTACCATGAAGAAAAATCTTGGTGAAGAATTTCTGGGTTAGAACCTCATACTTGCCACATCCTGTCTGCATTCATGAAATGCCCCTACTGCTATCTGTAGGCTAAAATGTCTGTTGGCAAACCCACATCTATGCATTTGTTGTTGAGTCACTGAAAAGAGTTTCACAATCATCTATAGACAGAGCTCCCAGAAGCAGTTCCTGCTGTTGGAGAGTGTGAGATGTGAGCCCCAGTGAGCACCATCTGCTGTTGACTGATACCTCTGAACATCTGCAGAACATGTTCTGTTGAATGCGTGTCAGTAGCTATTGCTGCCTGCCACAGGAAAAACTATTTGCCTGGCTGTTACCAATACTCTTTTCAGTTTTCTCATGCTCCAGACAAGTTATTTACACTTTTTTTTAAAAAAGATCTTCCTGCTCTTAACTATTTAATAGCTAAATTCTCTTTTCTGGAAAAAGGTGGTTTATTTTATAGATTTTCAGTTTGGGACTTCCTTAGCGATTTCTTCATTGCAGTGGTGGTTATTACCCCACTAGTGTGCCTCAGAGATTCAGCTCACACTGTTAGCCGTCACTGAAATCTGTGTTCCCCAAACTCTGTTTTGTAGCGATACCTGAGCTGTTGACATGTAGTGTCTAAAGGTAGCATGGGATTGGCTCTCTACGCTGCACTGTCTGTAGCACATCCATACATTCATTGTCAACTAACTCAAGTTCATAGTCAAAACAATTCTGAAATACTGGTGTCAATACTAACTAACATCTGCACTTATTATTAGCATTTGTGGGTTTAATGTGGACCACTCACTTTTGCATAATGGTAGGTCTTATGCCTATATGAATAGAATAGAATAGAATAGAATAGAATAGAATAGAATAGAATAGAATAGAATAGAATAGAATAGAATAGAATAGTTAGAAGGGACTAACAATTATCATCTAGTACAACTGCCTGACCAGGGCTGACCAAAAGTTAAAGCATGTTATTCAGGGCATTTTCCAAATGCCTCTTAAATGCTGACAGGCTTGCGGCATCGACCACCTTCCCCTAGGAAGCCTGTTCCAGTGTTTGACCACTCTCTCAGTAAAGGGAGAGTCTAAAGCTCCTCTGGTGCAGCTTTGAACCATTCCCCCACGTCCTGTTACTGGATACCAGGGAGAAGAGATGAACAGATCAGCACCTCCCTCTTCACTTCTCCTTCTCAGGAAACTGTAGAGAGCAATGAGGTCGCCCCTCAGCCTCCTTTTCTCTAACCAGACAAGCCCAGAGTCCTCAGCTGCTCCTCCTAGGACATTCCTTCCAGCCCGTTCACCAGCTTCGTTGTTTCCCTTGGATCTCCTCTTGCTATTAATATAGTTAAAAAAACCTTTCTTGTTGTCTGACACAACCCTAGTCAGTTTCAGCTTCAGTTGGGCTTTGGCTTTTAATGTCTTCTCCCTGTATATGCGATACTGTAATCTTCCTGTGAAGCCTGACTTTGCTTCCAGAGGTCATACTATTTCTTTTTCCTCTTGAGCTCCGTGAGGAGTTCCTTATTCAGCCAAGCTGGGTTTCTGCACCGCTTGCTTGACTTTCGATGCAATGGAATTGCCTGCTCCTGTGCTTTTAAAAGGTAGTTCTTAAAAACTGACCAGCACTCAGGGACCCCTAAGACCTCAAAAGAAGATTCCCAGGGGACACTGCTAAGTAGGCTCCTGAAGCAGCTTAAAGTTTGCTTTCCTGAAGTCCAGAGTAGCCACTCTGCTGCTGTTTTTTCTCATTACACTGAAAATTTTAAAGTCAACCATTTTGTGATTGCTATGGCTAAGACAGCCACCTACCATTTTATCTCCCACAGGTCCTTCTCCATTTGCAGATAACAAGCCTAGGAGGGCATCGTTCCTAGCTGGCTCACTGAGTGCTTGTGACAACAAATTATCTTCAACAAACTTCAGGAATTTCCCAGTTTTGCATGTCACAACTGTATGGTATTCCTATAAAGTCTAGTATTTGGGATTCAAAACTTCCCTGTTGGAACTGTAACTGTATGAGGTTTTCAAGTCATTTTTCAAGACTCAAAAAGGTAATTTTTTACTTGTGCAATAAATATGTATGCAACTTTTTCCTAACTGAAACCACACAGTTTTTGTGTGCTGTGGCTTTTTCAGCAGAAAACCGAAGACAGAGAATATTAAGAATTTCTTAACAATTTAAAGCTTGCATGGAGAAAATGCTAAACAAAACGCAGAATTATATCTTGGGATTTGAAATCATCTGATGATTTCATGGATTGGATGTGGAGCTGATATGTGCCAGAGTCTTTGTTAAAGCAGCTGGACGGGAAATCTCATTCAGCTTCATCACAGAAAGAAATCAATAAAAATACTATTTCTGGAAACAGGCATTGTGGTTATGTTAACTTCCTTACTTTCACAGAGGACAGACTGGCAGGGTCAGGCCTGTTTGCTGTGTAGTTGAATATGCACCATTCACTTCCAGTGCTGCATCTACTTTGCCACTGATTCCTCTGAACTCTTTATGAATATCTTTTGGATGGTCTTTCCCCGTCTTTCTTTTCTTTTCATTATAGTTTTGGAAGAAGAAAAAATTATAGTAAATGGACCAGTGTTAGTGATTTTTTTTCATACCTTTGAGAAATGTATTTAGAATGGCAAGACTTAGTCACTGCAATCAATAAATGAGATCTAAATAGTGTTTTGTATGGTGGTGTGCTGAGCAGTAAGATAATAAACAACCCTTTCCTGCCTCTTTCTGCTGTCTGTCCCTCAGGAAAGCACACAACCCTTACACTTACTTGCTCACTCCCAATAGCCCTGCTATGGCTGCCTAACTAAACTTTACTCCTCACCTGTGCAATTGGTTTCAGACTATTTCACTTGGATTGTGCAGTTTATGTAATATAGTCTGCATGGATGCAGTTAAACATTCTCATACCTTAAACAAATGGACTACACAGGCCAGAAAAGGAAGTGTTTGAAGATTTTGGCTAAACGTGCTATGTAGAAAATCTATAGAGAATCATAGGAAACTGCTTGATCTAAGAGGAGAGCTATAGAAATGGCAAGTAAGAAACATCGTTACTTTTAGAACAATGGAAATTTTCTAGGACTAATAGAGAAGGCTCATGAAAACCAACTCAGGGTTGGTTTTCTCTAAGTTTAGTGTCCCATTGTCAAGTCAATGAAATGGAAAATCAGATTAAAAGCTTTGATGCTTCCTTTAGTGGTAGTCTTTGTGGAAAGACAGATGCACTCCATAGCAACTTTGCTAAGTACTAACTACAGTAGCACAGACATTTTGTTTAGTTCTATCCTTATTTGTTTTATTACTCATGCCTATGCCAGAAAATACACATGCTCTGTATTCATCAAGTCAAATGAATTTAATATGTCCTATGAAGATTTTACAGCTTTTCTGAATGTGGTTTCTTTAGAATGAATCAATGTGTTCACTCAGTGGTTTGAACAGCTGCAATAATATTGCATTCACTCTGCATCCTTATTTCATTTTCTTAGTAAGTGGGAGCAGATTTTAAGATCGGTGGGTCAGAATTTTCCAGAAAACTTTCCTTGGAAAAATCATGGAAATTTTTTTTTTTTTTTTTGAGTAACTGCCTCTTTCTTCAATTTTCAGTTCCCATTTGTTTTTCCCATTTCATTAGGAAAAGCAAAGAAACCAAATTAAAAAAGCAATATGCTAAAGAAGAGAGATAAATAATCAAAATTGTTTAGAAAAGCAAAAATGTGAAAATATTTCATTGTTTTTTCACTGATTCTCTTATTATTTTACCAATTTTAAGATATTTGTATTCTTTGTTTCCTTAACTATTGTAAGTACTTCAAATTGCACTTCTTCTTAGATGGAGCTAGAAAATTTTAAGGATGATTGATTCTATTTTAAACACAGGTTTGATGAGACTGCCTTCTGGGCTGTGCATGTTTCTCCCCAGCAGCTTCCTGGAGAAAGAACGAGTAGTAGTGAGGGTGGAAAAGGTGCTTCTGGTAAGAAGGGATCTGCTACATGTACCTAACATATTCTTTGCTGGTTAAGGGCCCAGGATTTAGGATACGTCTGTGACCTCTCTTGGTCTCTTCCTCTGGTGCGGTTTGGTGTCTACAGAAGATCTTTAGCTGAACAGTTTATTTCAGGACTATTTTGTGCCTTGTACTATTTGGAAGAATATGGGATAAGCATTTTGTGGATCTTCTAAACATTAGTACCTCTGAAACTGGGGGAGCCAAGATGTGATGAACCATGCCTGCGCTTTGTGTTTAAGCACGGCGTGAGAGTGTATCTCACTCTGCTTATGATATCGGCAGCCCTGGAGAGGCTGGAGACATGGCAGAGCAGTCTGTTTGGCTTTAGCTCTGTTCAGTGGAGGCAGCCTCCAAATTATTATTCAGAGACTGGAGTAAATAATAGGTCCAGATTGAGTATAATGGGAGTCTTGCTTGAAATACTTGTGTACAGCCATATACGTTGTAGACATCTACATTTTCTCAGACATATCCAATGCTCTTAGTTTCTCTGCATTTCCTTAGTGAAAAATAAAATCTTTGTTTGCCAATAGAAGTACAGTCCAAAAGGGTCAGATGGGAATGAATGCATGTGTAATACTCACCTCCCACAAAGAAGAGCATCTCCTTTTCATCCTTTAGGTAGTCCACTGAATTAATGTGCTGCACGTTTTTGGAAAACCCTAAGCCAGAGATGGTGTAAGTGGTGCTCGGCGTTTGAAATCCCTGAGTTACCCAGTAATGAGGGCCTGAAAAAGGAAAGGTGTTACACAAAAATTGTCAGTTTCCCAGCAGTGCAGTTGCAGATACAGTTCTTGAATCTGAATTTGAAGGAAAAAGATGACACCACTGTGATTCAGCACAAAAGAAAATAAAACTGCTACATGATGCAACTGGTGATGTATTTCCATGGGGTTTTGTGCCACCAGCACAGACCAGGTTGAACACTGGTCTTCCTATATAGCTGTATAACTTCCTATATAGCTTCCTATATTGGCTTCCTATACAGGCTTCCTATATAGCATCATCACTATAGAGTGATGATGTCTAAAGCCCTAAAAGACCTTAGATATGATTAAAGATGTTTTACTTTTCTATGCAAATTAATAGAAAATGTTCAAATGCTAAAACACCTTATTTAATGAGCTGGGAAATTCTTCGTCACTTGGTGCCTGTAGATAAAGACTGGACCTGTTTCTTTAAAAAAGTACACAAATGTAAGGCCTCTTGGGTGGCAGATAAGAAATGCTGGAGAAGTTTCTGGTCTCTGCATTGCAAAAGGGAAAATGAAGTGATGGAATAGATCCTGTTAGATGTAAACATGCTTGTAAATGGCTCCTTTCTTATTAAACCTTTTGGTACGCTAACCTTCACTTAGTGTTCAGTAGTGTTCACTTACCTTCAGTAAGTGTTCTCATCTGCAGGAATAACTTTTCTGTACAGAGCTGGAACTTCTGTGCAAGACATGAAGTCCTAGCTCATATATAATTCTTCCTGTAACTATCTAGGAAACTAGTATATTGCTATAAATTGGCAAAATGTGGGCAATATGGCTAAAAAGTAACTTAGGAGAAGGCAGAATTTGGTTTAATTTCCTGTTGTGATTGCTAAAGATAACCTTAACTATTATATCTTTCTCCATCTCCAGCTGACTGATCCACACAAAAAGACATTCCATTGACAGCTTGAGAGACTCCCACTCTCAGTGTTGGATCTGTACTCTGGTGACTCAAACTAATGATCTAAGTTATGGACAGTTGTATCCAACTTTCAAGAGACCAGTAGGCTTTTTCTTTCCTAAAAAATTATACTCTTCTCCATACCCCCCTCACCTCCACATCTCACCGAAATACACGACCTTTGAAAAAATAAAACAAACCGCTCTCAGGACCTTCATAGGCAGAATCAGCATTTAACATGAGCTGAGGAAAGGAAGGAATGGTCAGTGAGCCTTGCAGTGTAGTGGATGGCTCTGCTTTGATGAATGGCACAGGGTACAAGTGACTTGCTTGCCAGCTTGAACTTTGTGTCCCCTTCAAATTAAGAGATTCAAAAAACCTGTCAGAGGTGTACTACTGGGCTGGCAAGAAGTAGTACAATAATGTAGATGACGCATGAGTCTTTATCACACTGTCAGAAGTAGGTTTTGATGTCAAGTATGGATTAATCTGTTCTGACTTTAGCTGTCTGCTTTAGAAAGAAACAGCTCATTCCCCAAAAGTGCTTGTTACTCTGCACTGGCACTAAGGATTAGCACTCATGTATTCCCCTGTGTAATAGATATCTATGGTTAAGTGAAAGGGATGTCACCCTCTGAAGTCCTGTCCATCCTAGCACCATCTGCTGCTAGGATGGTCCAGCCCAAGACTCTTCATGACAGATAGCCTGGGGCAGAACAAAGTTCTGGCCAAGAAAGCATCCTCCTCCATGTTTGAATCTGAACATGTGATGCAAGTGGAACATATGTAAAAGATTGATCTTGCAAGGCTTTCATCTGGCAGGTGGAACACAGATTTATCCTGGAGAGGGCAAATACATTGAGAGGAGGCCATAGAAAATCTGCACTGAATTTACTGCAGCCAGGACTGCCACCTTGGTCACAGTAAACCCATAGCTACCTTCATGAAGGCTGTGTGAGTTGGGAGGAGGAGCAAAAGAGAGTCAAAGGGCTACAGATTTGCCGAGGGCAGCTTGTCCGTGTGCAGCTACCACACACATACAACACCTCTGCAGTATGTTGGCTGGGTCCTCCTCAAAGTTATATAAGTATATGTACACACATATATATGCATATGCATATGCTCGGGTGTGTGTGTAAAAAGAGTCTGTGCAAGTTTACTAGGCCAGCTCTCCAAGGTAGTCTCCTGTTGGTTCATCCTACCACTAGACCAACATGTTTTACATCTGTTTTGAATGAGCAGTAGCAGTCTCCAAAGGATATCCTGCTTTATAATTTTTTCCCTTTTTTACTGTGGTGTTGTGGCTTTCTATAAGCCACTGTTGTGTTGCCTCTTGTGAAATGGCTGCTGCAGCTGCAACTCTGATTTAAATTCTTGCCAAAGTCATCTAAATTGCCTTGTCAGACTCCCAGGCATAAAATTAAAAGGGAATAACTAAATGGGCATAAAATTAGAAGGAAGGAGACTAGGTGAGAAGAGCAGAAAGCATTTTGCCTTGTGGGCCTCACCGGAAGCTGCTCCAGCGACATCTGTGAGCCTGGGGTTTGACAGAGTTTGGGAGAGATGGATGGATGCTCAGGCTATGGCTGGTACTAGTAAATATTGTGGCACCAAAAAATGTTCCCAGGCACTAGATCTCAATCCTCTGTACTGCTAAATTGCTGGAGTGGCTCTTGGGTGGTTTCATTTTGGACCAACCCTCTGAATGGTTCCCAGGCACTATTCAGGACATGTGATGGGTCAGGGGCAATTCCGAGTAACCAGCTCGGATGTAGCCAACCTGTCTTGGAGATTAAGAGAGTTTAATAGCATGGGCATGAACTGTTTCATGCCTGTTGACCTCCAAGTCAGAGAATGGTCCCAAGTGTATTTTATTTCCTGCTACAGGTGTAGCCTTAGGTTTTAGGCTCTGTCTGAAATGCTGTCTTATACGGTTCAGTCTAGTAGCCTCATCGTATCAGTCCTATGATTTCTCTTTGATCTGGTCATATTGTGTATATTTACAGTTGGAGATCAGTTCCCAGCACTGATTCATGCATTAATCCAGCTACAGTCATGTTATCTCTGGTCTGTCGGGCGTTTTTGTAAGTCGTATCTCCTCTATGATCCTCAGAATGAGAGACTGAGTGGTAATAAAAACCTTATTTTACAAAAATTATTCCTGCCATAGATCTAGGAGATGACTCACAGGCCACAAAGGATATGGCAACGGATTTATGAAATCTGGGGCATTTTTCATTTCCTGATGAAAAATGAAAAGTACATAAATTGCATTTTATTTTAGAAAGTTTTCTTTGTTTTCCAAAGTATTTTGCTGCAATAATTTTTTTTGGCAAAGAGCTGTTAAGGCACAAGTCCAGCAAAATCCTGCATGACTCCCTGCCAGCTCATGGTAGGCTGTGGTAAAGTGTGGCTGCAGTATACAGGATTTCAGTGGACTGTTGCTCCAAAATGGTACAAACATGCTGACTGCTTTAAGTCTGAAAAGCCCAAAGGAAACAATGATTGTCACAGCTTTAAGCAGATTGCTGATTGACTGTTATCTGAAAGAACTTTAAATTTTTCACAGAAGAGGTTCTTAGTCCCCTTGGTCCTTGATTTCACAGTAGCTGAAGTGGTAGGCCAGCACAGAGGGAGAAGCTGTCCCAGCTCAGCAGAGGAATTAGGGTTTGGCAATTCTGCCGCAAACTTGAGCTGAAATGGATCCAAGCAATCATTGGTTGCCCTCTTCTAAGTGATAATTTGATTGATGCTCTCACAGAGAGGACATGTGTCCATCTTCACCCTACCCAGCCTCTGAAGCGCCTGCTCAGGAGGTAACAAGTCCAAGGCAAACTGTGACCTTCAAAGGGCTCCTTGTGACAGGGAATGATCACCTGTCCCACAGATCAGATACCGTTATCTCTCAGAGTGATTTTTTTTAGTCAAGACACTGTAATCCTTTGAACACAGTAATCCCCAGTTATAAAGGAGTTTATGACTTCAGTGCAGTTATCATTTAACCTCTTTGGAGGAAAAAAGTGTTTATCTCCTTTATCACAGGTAGACAACAAAGTCTTAAGAAAACATACAGTCTCTTCCAAAAGCTTATTGCTAACAAAGAAACTCAGGTTTCAGCTATTCCAAAATGAAGCTATACAAAACATTGAGAAACTGTACAAACCAAAGAAACTGTGCAAAACATCTAGAAATATTTCTTGAGCCAGGACTCTCATATTGGATGACAGAGAGAGTGTAAATCTTATCCGTTTCTAAAGAGGATAATTACTTTTCTTACTTTTCCACTGTAACAGCATCAAAAGAGGCAGAAACAGCCTGCAATTCTTTTCATTTCATGTTAAGTAGATTGTTCTTTAAGAGGTACACAGAATGTACCATACAATGCTTGGATGCCTTTCACATCATGCTTTGGCAAACAAAATCCAAATCAAGTCTGGTATAAGGAGGATACATCAAAGCAGGTAGATCAGTGGGATGGCCAAGGCCCAGAGCATGTCCAAATTCATGGGCAGTGACAGTGAATAAATTGAATCCTAAATAGTTAAAAAAACGACCACAAGTATTTCCATCATGGGCAGATGACTGTATTTCTTACCCCCTGAGGGTTAGAGGTCAGGATTCTGAGGTTACACTGTTTTCTGGAAAAGGTAAGATTTTGCCATATCTTGGAAGACCAAATTTGGTGAACGTTCGCAGAAACTTGGAGGAGATAGTGGTGTTCTGTGCAAGTGGTGATATCTGTGTCCTTGGGAATACTTTCACTTGGGTCAGTGATCTATGGCTGGAGTTGGACCTACCTGGTAAACTGAAGGACTGGAGAAATGATGTGGGATTGAGCTCCTAAATTCTTCAGATGAGACAATCTATATGGATGCTGAAATTTGGCAGATTTTTAGGAGATATTTAGGATATTAGGAGATAAATATTAGGAGATAAATCCTTAAAGCTGAGCTCTGAGGCAAATCAGAAAAAAGACAGACCAGAGCTTTGAAGAGCCTGAGGCTTGGCAGAGAGGTTTGTCAAATGCCTTGGACAAGTTTAGACTTGGTTGCTGTTTTGACTAGAGACCAAGTGACACAGTAATAGAAGACATTATTATTAAGACTAATACAAGTCTTAAGTCTGCCTTGTAAAGAAGGATTTTACGGACCATAGTTGGACAAACAGCAGGCATTGAACAGGACCTCCCATGGCAGTAGATTTCAGTGACACTATCAAGCAAAGCCACCCAAACAGGACTGAGATGAATGAGAGGATGTGCTCTCAAAAAACCCGTTATGAAGCAGTGGAATAAAAAAAGCTTTTGCAAGTGTTTACAGGGTTTTAAGGTTCGACCTCTGACTTTTAACTAAAAGTCAGGTTTGTTTTCCTTATCGGCTCCCGAAAGAAAGGTTACTAAAACTTGGATGTGTTTTCAAAGCGCCCTGAAGAGGAAAGGATTGGGTAAGACCCAGGTGGATGGCAGACTACCTATCCAATGGGAAGAAAACTTGATGATATACACAAGAAAGTAGGGTCAGGCTTGTCATATTTATCCACATGAATGTGGCAAGCCATCAAGATGCAAAGAACAAACACTGACTATCGTTGTACTAATAAAATAAATAGTTCTAGAACCACCGTCCTTTTATCTAAAATTATCTTTCAAAACAGGGCAGGTACATTCAGATTGCTTCTTGAGGAAGGTCTCTGAACTGTACTGACTCATTGACATGATTCAATGTCCAAACACTAGTTTGTCCAGGACAAAGCTGTGGCAGGGACCAAGTTAATAATTTAACACTACAGATTATTACTTCTCTGATACTGCTTAATTTACTCTACTGAAGACAAGGAACCAGTATGTCCCACAGGCATTTCAGGATTTTTCACCTCAACACTATAAGCTCGTAAGTGTTCCAGCGCTGATCTTGCAAAACTTTTCAGGATGGGCTTATCATCAAACCAGCAATCGCTCCTATTAGGGTCATGCAGCCTCCTGTCACACAACGGGGAAACTGTTATCCAGTGGCTCCTTAGCAAAGGCATAACAGTAAGCAATGTAATGAGTTTCTATATATGTGTTGATCCTCTGTGGCCAGCAGTTAAACCTATGGACTGTGCTATTTTATTAAATTATTCTATGATTGTCAGAGATAATGATGGATCAAATTGTGTTCTCCCACCTCCTGCTAAAAGGATAGGTCAGAAATAACTCTTTCAGGATTTGTTGAATTAGTCCTGTTTTGAAAGAGTAAGATTAGATACATGTTTCAAAGAGTTTGCTTGTGATTAAGGTTTGTCAGTCTGTTCACGTAGTATTCACTTTACAAACTGACCTCAAATTTATCTCCTAATGTAGGATTTCACATTTTGCACTTCCACATTTTTAAAGTGTTCTGACATCCCATAACATTTGTTATGCTATTTCTCTCTTGTAAATTTCAAGGATTGTTTCATAGAAGTCCTTGAACCTGCAAAATGTGTCAGCTATTTCCACGTAGCATTTGTTTCCATGATCTACTTCTCTGTGCTGTCAAAATGATTGTCCCCTCCCAGTCCTTCACTGGGGCAAAAGCATGCGCCAGGGTCCCATGCAGGCCATCAAAGGGACAAGAGTCATGATGCTGTAGCAAGTAATAGCAGAAGAAATAGAAAGAAACCCCCACCACATGGGGTTTCAGAAACTATATCCTTAATGAACAAGGAGGTGCTTCTTGGAAGGAAAAATAATCTAACATCAACCTGGGAAGCAGATACTGAGAGAAGATGCCTTTTCACAGCTGTGACCATGAACAGTGACTGAAAGACTCTGGTGAAAAGGAATCATTTATACACTTTTGGGACGGAAACGGAGAATCAAACCAAAGATGTCATATCCCCAGTAGTGCAAACACAATGATTCATGCCCATTTAGAGCATTCAGCTGAAGGGATAATGCTGTGCATTGCCACGAAATAGTGTTATTACATGATCATGATGTAATTTAAAGTCCCTTTCTCATCCTAAGTAATTAACTCATAATTTCTGTGTTTTACACATTCTGTCTCATGGCTTTCCCTTCATAGTTAGGAAGGGATAAGTCTGACATCATCTTTGGTTTTAGTATCATTCACTGTGATCACAATTCTTTTGCACCATTCCACTTTACACAAGGTACTAGAAGAGAAGAATGAAGTTCTCTGAAGCACTTTTTTTTTCTATAAACACACATAGAGCAACCAGTTTAAACTGGTGTAATCACAGAATACAGAGCTTGCTGATGAAAGTGGGAAACATTTTTGTCCTGTACTTCTACAGAGAACGTTGCCTTTTCACTGTCTCTCCCCTTTCTACCTCTTGTCCCAGGAAGTTGTTACCATGATAACAGAGGAGCAGGATTCATGGTCCAAGGCTGGTCCTTCTGTTGGGTACCAGGATATGTTCCAGGGCTGTCCTCTGATCTTTTCACAAGGTTCCTCAACCTGTTACGGAGACTATTCATCAACTCCATGACATGACATAGAGGGTGTACCAAGTCTCCTTTTCTTTGCAGTGTCCCGTTTGCCAACATGCTTGGATGTAAGCATAGCGCAATATTCCATCACCAAGCCCCCATATCTAGTGTAATCTAGCTGTGAGAATGGGACTGAAGGGCAAGGCCATTTATCCAGATGAGCTGTAAATATAGGTAAGTCTATAATGACTGAAGAAACTAGACCAGATAATTTATTTTTTCTTGATATGATTTTAATTTGCATTGGGTAAACTCCGTGTCTTGGTTTTCCGTCATTATGGTAATGCTTAAAAGTTCCTGTAATGAATCAGGGTTCGTTTTGAAAGATGCTTTAAAAACAGTGTAAAAGCCCAAAGGAAGAAGGTGCCTTCAGGAATTTTCCTGTATTCTTGTGTGTCACAAGAGTGCAATTCTTCCTAGAAGACCAGTAATTTAATACTGCCAAAAGCTGAAGTTCAATAAAGGTGCCTTTTTATCCTGCCATTCCTCTTACTCTGTGCAATACTTTCCTCTAATACATCTGTTAACGAGATTCATGCGTTTGTGGGGACTAGTGGGGACGTTCACAATCTGACATCTAGCGGCAGCGTTGTGTAATAGTAACGAGATAAAAAATAAAGCCAGAGATGGTCAGAAATGTTATATCGTGGGAAAATTTTAGCCTTTAATGTATCATGGGATCGTTTCATTTTGTGACAGCCTGCACAGAAGATTCACCTAAGTTAAATCTGGGTCAACTAATTCAGTTGCCTAAGTGCAAGCATTTAGTGCCACTAACTACAGGGCAGGGCTTAAAGTCTCAAGAAGACCCACAACTTTCAAGAACTGCAGGTGGTGGCCAAGCAAGATACCCTAAGAAACCTCAAATAGCACTAGATGCCTACATGTTGGCAAATTCATGGGTAATAATTCAAACAAAAATTACACTACTGGGATTATGGAAACAGAGTCTTCCTTTGCAAATGATTGAAAGAGAGAGGTTCTTCCAGATGATGATTCATCTGATCATTCCAGCTGAAGATGGTTTTCACAGGGTGCCTGTCTTAGGATAAGTTGAATCCTTCTTGGGGGTACCTTGCCTTAGTCTTTTCATCAGACTTAGACATCTAAAGACAGACACCTACAGGACTGCTCATCATCAAGGATGTGCTAGTGTTGTGGTCCAGCTATTCTCAAATATGTCACATGCATTTTCTGTGTCACCTCTTTGCTATATCCTTGTGTTTTTCTTAAATAATTCTACAGATATGTATCCATTCCCTTCTATCTCTTCAAAGCTGTGCATTTGAAATAGAAAAGATGAGCAGTAATTTTCTACAAAATAGTAATCATTCTACAGACTAAAGTTATTGTTTAGACTTCTTTGCCAAAATTTCTATTTGCCTTAGAGAAAGCTCATGCAAATAAACTAGGTTTGTCAAAACCTGAATGTTTGATATCATAGAAAACTCCAAAATTACAATTTCCTTTCATTCTAAATTGAACCTCAATTCAGCACAAGACCTAATTTCAGTATAAATAAACCATATTCTCTTTATGCTAATAACCACTCAGTTTTCATTGCCAGACTTTTCTATTGACCGTATGTTCAGCTACATTATTTTTTTAATCAGCTCTGGGGATGAAAGTTGAGGGGGATGCAAGGGGAAGGAATATGTCAGGGTCCATTCCTGTTTCACGCTCAGATCATTTTGAATGTGACAGTGTGAGCGCACATTTCTTCAGCCAAGTGCTTGAGGAATGGCCATGTTTTGTGTGAACTTTGTTATGGCAGTATGTTTCTATGGTCATAATGAGCACAGATGTCTTCATTAGGACTCTGACTGAGCAAGAGATTTCAAAAGTAGTGTTATTTAAACATGTGTTTAAATTTTGGCATGAGCTTGAAGGCTTTGCTGAATCAGCACTTTATTCTCTAATTAAAGCCTGTGCTTTAGCTCATGGTGTACACAGGCTGCACTGTGATCCTGGTAATGAGGAAAGAGTTTATCACTCTTAGAAAAGAAAAAGACATCTTTAATAATAGCCATTCTCCTTCCATATTCTATGCGTGTTCAAATACAAGTCCAGGTGATGTTTTTATACATCCCTGTAAACAAACACTTGTTAACTTGCAAAATTTTGCTCCAGAGCATACCCGTAGCAGTTTGGTCTCCTCCTGAGATCGTTGTAACTTTTTCTTGCTTCCTTAAACAACACGTATTTCTTTTGCACTACGAGCCTGGTTTGTTCACAATAATCCTGTTTGCAGTAGTGTTAAGTGACAAATACACTGTTCAGCTGCTTGGAAAAATATAATAACCTAAGCTAAATTACACCATGATTTAAAGAAAAGAGTTCATATATTTATTGTATAAATCACTTCCTCTATAATCTTAGGTGAAAATCAAAACCAGTGCTTAAAAAGTAATGCTGACAGTCTGAAATATAGCTAGAGGTAAATATGTGTATATATTTGTACTATATACATACATATATACATGTTTGAAAAATGTTTTATAGTGCTTTTTGTAAACTATATATTTTTCATATTTATTACCACGTTCTTCTGTTTAATAATGACATTTGCCATATGTCTGTAAGCTATTTTTTTGGAAAACACCTTAATTTTTAAGTATTTATTTTTCAGTGTAACCTTCTCAATCTAAGGGAAAACAGCTTTTCCCAGTTTCCGTAATGGTTGCTGACAATGTAGGGGACTCAGTCTTTCAGGACATAATTTCTAGTACTCTATCAATGTTTTTCTCTATGTTTTCTCTTTGACGATTTTGAATCACCAGCCATACAGTAACACACCCCTCGTTTGTTTCATTTTAAATTACACTATTCATAGATTTAACAAAGCGTTTTTCATTTTCAAATCTCGGCGCTTCTCCTTGCATATATTTCTCTCTTTAAAATACCTTTATGCAAATGACCATTTAGACCATCATTTAGAAAACTGTGAGCTGCCTAACCGCATAATTCAAATCAAGCACCTGAGGAGCCGAGATTTCGGGAGATAACCCAGAGCAGATGCCGGGGCAGCTGTGCCCGTGGGTGGCAGCTGTGGCCGCTGGGTGGCAGCTGTGCCCGTGTGTGACAGATGTGGCCCGTGGGTGGCAGCTGTGACCGCTGGGTGGCAGCTGTGCCCGTGTGTGACAGATGTGGCCCGTGGGTGGCAGCTGTGGCCGCTGGGTGGCAGCTGTGCCCGTGTGTGACAGATGTGGCCCGTGGGTGGCAGCTGTGTCCCCTGGGTGGCAGCTGTGCCCGTGTGTGACAGATGTGGCCCGTGGGTGGCAGCTGTGGCCCGTGGGTGGCAGCTGTGACCGCTGGGTGGCAGCTGTGCCCGTGTGTGACAGATGTGGCCCGTGGGTGGCAGCTGTGACCGCTGGGTGGCAGCTGTGGCCGTGTGTGACAGCTCTGCCCCGTGGGTGCCGGCTGTGCCCCGTGGCCGCCAGCCCGGGACCCCGCCGTGTGGGGTGGCGGGGAGCACTGGCCGGTGCCTGCGGGCTGTCACGGCGCGGCGCGTACGCTGCGCTCTGCAGTGTGGGGTTCAGGTCTCCAGCCTGCTGGAGTAGTCAGTGTTTCCTTTGTTGGCCTGTGCTAATCTTCCGTATCTTCAGCAACTGCTCCAGAACTCAACACCACCTTCATCAGTCCAAGGTGAAACAGGTGCCCCACAGTCAATTAATATATCAAAAGTCCGAGTTATCCACCCTGTATTTAGTTTTTAAGAGCTCACATCGGCATTTTATCTGATGGTTTAAGACCTTGTGTTGTTCACTTATGTGGACGCATTTCCATGCAGCTGGTGAGATCCCCTGCTCCTTTAGCCCCCGCAGGCCAGCAGAGCCCCACAGAGCCACATGCACCCATGGGAAAGGGACTTGCATGGGAGCGCACAAAAACAGACGTGCACGCGTCTCTGTCTTTTCACTCACTGAAAAGTAGCAAGACACAGTGCTTACAGATCATACAAACACACGATGCATGAGGAAAAACCCCAACAGACACCACCCTGCCCCCAGGCTGATTTAATTAATAAATGCAGGCAGACGGTGAAAAACTCTGATTCACAGCCAGTACCACAGAATCCGCATCTCAAACCTTTAGGTCTTGTCTACAAAGTATGTGTACAGGTTACACTCAGTAATGTCACTGAGATGACTGCTGTTAAGAGTGCTCACCCTGCAAGGGTCTCTGCCTGTGTTTGTAGCCCTCAGAGAAGTGCTTTGCCCTGTTCTAGCCAGCCACATTGTGCAATTCATCTGCATTTCTTGCTGGTGTCCTGTCTCAGTACCTGCAATGGCTACACCGGGTTTCACTGCTCTGCTTTGGGTATGGTTCTAGCATGTCTGAAGGTTCAGTGTTCAAAAAGATTCAAATGCCATAAGCTGTTCAAAGAGCGTGTTGGCTATCAGCACGTAAAAACTGGCCTTGCAGCTTCATAGGATCATAGAATCATAGAATGGTTTAGGTTGGAAGGGACTTTAAAGATCATCGAGTTCCAACCCCCCTGCCATGGGCAGGGACACCTCCCACCAGACCAGGTTACTCAAAGTCCCATCCAGCCTGGCCTTGAACACCTCCAGGGATGGGGCATCTACAGCTTCTCTGGGCAGCCTGTTCCAGTGCCTCACCACCCTCACAGTGAAAAATTTCATCCTGATATCTAATCTAAATCTACCCCTCTTCCAGTTTGAATCCATTACCCCTTGTCCTATCACTACAGGCTGTTGCCAAAGGTCCCTCTCCAGCTTTCTTGTAGGTCCCCTTCAGATACTGGAAGGCCTCCCCAGAGCCTTCTCTTCTCCAGGCTGAACAACCCCAACTCTCTCTGCCTGTCCTCATAGGAGAGGTGCTCCAGTCCTCGGATCATTTCTGTGGCCCTCCTCTGGACCCGCTCTAACAGGTCCATGTCTGTGCTGAAGTCTCCAAAGTTTCTTTTTCTGTTACCAGGATTTGGGAAATTAGTGGCAAGAGTCACAAACTTGTGAGTGAGTGTAGGGAAGAATGATTATGTACCTCCAGTACAAGTTCTTTCTCCATAGGTAAACTCTCATGCGTCTCTTTTTTTCTTCCTTTAAGATACCAAAGCCTTAGAAAGATTCAGAATAAGTTTTCTCAAGGCTTTTGGAGTATCCATTTGTCACCCAAAAGCACAGGGGATAGGTTGCTCGCCTGAAAGGGTAAGGGGAAGAGGTGGGTTTTAAGCTCTGCTCTAGCAAGTATTTGATTATACACAGCTCCTGCCCCACGCTGGTAGCTAGAGCACTCCCATGCCAGTGCTGGGAAACCAGGTTCTTGCAGGCAGAGAAGCGAGCAGGACTTGTGAGGACAATCTACCAGGGGTGCTGTAGTTTGTGCGTCTCAGCAACACATTACATTAGGATGCATAATTTCCTCATTTCCTAATCCAGTCTCATCATCATGATCTTATGATCCATTTGAAAACCAGCTGTTAAAAAAAGCATTAATTGGCTGAGAAACAAATGACCATTTTTTCTTTGTGATATGAAACAACTGGAAGGACAAGTGTGGATTAGCTTTCTCCGTGTTTTTACATGTCTTTTCTGTCTTCCCTTGTCTGCCCTTCCAAACTCCTCTGGTCAACAATAGGGGGAATATAACATTACAGAACCAAACGGAAATGTGCAGTGGAAAGCAAGAAGCATGTTTAGTAAAAGCACCGAGAAAATTATTTTAGCTTGACCATGTGGGATCCTGTTTTTTGTCTATCTGTTTGTGTGTCCACCTGGTCCTACAGTAACTGAAGGTACTGGCCAACTTCAGCCAAGCTGAGCTGAGCTGATGTAGTTCCCACAGGTTTTGTGGAAAATAGCAGCTGGCTGGAGAAGAAAAAACCCTATTAATGGGAAGGCAGATAATTCATGCCTTGGCCGGGCTGTGGGGCCAGCGGCTGGTCAGCCCACGGGTAACTGCACAGCATTACTCAGCTGGTAACCTAAATGTCGTATGGGGACGTGCGTTATGAGGAGCTATAGGTGGCGTAAGAGAGTGCTGGGGAGGTGGCTTTGAGAGCTGTCTAGGGCTGTGGGAGGATATGGTGAGGTGCAAGACATAGAATCATAGAATCATAGAATGGTTTAGGTTGGAAGGGACCTTGAAGATCATCGAGTTCCAACCCCCCTGCCATAGGCAGGGACACCTCCCACTAGACCAGGTTGCCCAAGGCCACGTCCAGCCTGGCCTTGAACACCTCCAGGGACGGAGCTTCAACAACCTCTCTGGGCAACCTGTTCCAGTGCCTTACTACCCTTAAAGTGAAAAACTTCTTCCTAATGATTAATCTAAACCTGCCCCCTTCCAGCTTAAAGCCATTCCCCCTCGTCCTATCACTACATGCCCTAGTAAAAAGTCCTTCCCCAGCTCTCCTGTAGGGCCCCTTTAGGTACTGGAAGGCCGCAAGAAGATCTCCCCAGAGCCTTCTCTTCTCCAGGCTGAACAACCCCAATTCTCTCAGCCTCTCCTCATAGAAAGAGGTGCTCCATCCCTCTGATCATCCTCGTGGCTCTCCTCTGGACACGCTCCAGCAGGTCCATGTCCTAATTCCATGTTAGCCAGGCTCCTGTCAGAGATGGAGGGAAAGAACCACCACTAACTAAGCACTCATCACTTACTGGATTTCTGCAGCGACACTCCGGTACTGGTTCCTATTCCTCCAAAGAAATGACCAGTGAAGAGGGAAAACTGAGGGACCAAGCTGTTATCACTAATCAAAAGTCAAGTCTCTCTGTGTTGGGAGTGGCTTTTCAGGTGTTCTTCGCAAATAAAGGAAAAGCAGTACTCATTGCTTTATTTATTTTTGCAGGTGACCTGTGAACACGCACCCCACGCTGGTTTGAGTGTGCCAAAGCTGCCAGTCAGAAAACTTCATTAACAGCATTTCACTGTTAAAGATTAACTTTCCTTAAGACAAGGGATTTGTATAAATTGTGAAACGTTTCATCTGTGAGGAGAAGGAACACAGTATCTGTGATGTTTGTTTATGTATCTGAAGACAGAGGAACTTGCCCATGTATTGCAAAGAACTGAATAATCTCCTTGATGACTCAATGATTAAACTTTTCTTGCAGCTAAAATTACAGTTGTATTACACACTGAGCAGAGTGTGTGTGAAAGAGTAATCTTGCCTCTGAGTATAAACACTTGGGTGTAACTTGGCAGCTGCTGTGATTGTGCTGTTAAACTGTGCTTTCTATACAGCCATCAATTGAATTGAATGCTGGTGAAGCGTTTAAGGAGACTGGAAGTACAGAAATAGGTATGGAACTATCTCCATCCCGCCTGCCTCCAGCATGCTCTGCTCTTGTCTTGTGGGATATCATGGCCTTGGGCATGATATCACATGCAGTGTCAGTCCAAGCAGGTGCCTTCAGACAGCTTTATCACTGGCTTGCGGTGATATAAAAAGCTGCTGGTGTGTCTTGCCAAAAAGTGAACATCAGAGAGTACAAAAGTAGGATGTACTTTTGTTTTGGATCACATAAAACCTGAAAGATACCCAGCAAAGACACTATAAATTTCACCAGACTTTAGCTGTCTGAAAGTTAGCTACTCTAAGCCAGCTGGCTAGCCTTCCTCTGCAAAGACGTGTTTTCTCCAGGGGCTGAAGATCCTCGTTTGCCCCATCACAGTCTTTGGGTGGGATGAGATGGGATAAGTAACGCTGTTACTCTCCCTCTTCTTTCAGTATGCAGATCTTCCCTTACTCATGTAGAGTAGATAGGTAGATAGACAGAAAGCTACGTCAGATGAATCTCACCCAAATGTCTACCATTTCACGCCACCATAAGTTTAAATTTTGTTAGAGTGCAATGGTGTTCACCGCGGTTACTTTTGTAGATCAGTGAAACAGCGTATCTGAGCCTCCGTTTTGATTTCCTGGTGGGAACCAGGCTAGTGGGGTTCTCATAGCAATAGCAGCAGCATAACGGTGCTCTCGCTGTTTGCACCAAACCAGGTAGGTAAGGTTCAGGTTGGGATTGTTGCATTGTTGTATCTGGTACTGTGAAAGCACATAGCAAAGAGAAACTTTTTACTCAAACTTGCAACAGGTGTGTAAAAGAGCCATATATATGAGAACTAGGGAGCAGTATGCCAATACTAATGAGACCACATTCTCAGGTATACCCAACCATGCACGCAGTATGGCCAACCATTTGGCAGTGTGTGCTGGGACTGTTTCCAGATTTAAAAGTAAAGGAAATGCTTGGAGAGGATACAACTGTGGATTTATAGATTTTGCCTGATTTTGTGAGGAGTTTGCTCCGTGTGCGTTGGCAGCATGTAATAAATCTCGGACACGTGTGCACTTGAAGCACATGCTTTGTGGCAGCAGAGCAAAGGTTGTGCTCCACAACACGGTAAATGAATCTATTTCTTGAATAGGACGGGGCTGATTTGCGAAGGATGTTATTCATAGATTCACAAAAAATGGCCGCTGATGAAACGCTAACTGTAATACTGGAAAGACAGATCAGGGTGAGGTAACGTGTTTAGACAGGAGGGTGATTTTGGTGGCAAAATAATGATAAGGTGATAAAGGGACAAGGTTGCAAAAGTCAAAGAAGAGCAGGAGAGTAAGACAGGAGAGAGGACAGAAAACCAAGTGATTAATGAAAAGCCTGGCTCTTGAAGTTGTATGGAGAGAAAAGAAGCAAAATACAAACATCGTATGTTGGAAGGATATTAGCATATTAATGTGAAGTCTTTCATGCCTCAGAAATATAGAACATATTCAACAGATGAAGCAGAAAATAGTTGACATCAACCTGAAAATGTTTATTGCCAAAATATTTGAAAACCCAACTGGAGTATAAAATAATAAATTACGTCGGACATTTTGCACTTAATCAGGGGCAAAAATGCAGTTTTCTCCTGGCCTTTGGAGATATAATTAGAACTGATATGCTGATTTTTTAAAATAGTAGACATATATGAATACTAGTCTTGTTGCCTGTTCTGTGTAGCAGTGCATATATGAACAACCTTTGAGAATCTAGAATGATTTTTTTGACATTGACTGCGTGTAAGGAAGTTTAATGATATTAACAGTTAAACCAGCTGTTACTCTTTATTTCGCGGATAACTTTTTTCACAGTAGGGTCGAATTCCCACTGCTTCGATCCATGGAAGAAGTAGAAGAATCCTGGAAGTAAAAAATTAAAGCATTGTGTTATGGGTACAAGAAATATCTTCATTCTGGCAAAGCGAGGAACATCATTTTTGTACGCACAGGAGAGCATCTCTTCAGTTCTATCTTTTG
Source organism: Pluvialis apricaria (assembly GCA_017639485.1). NCBI lineage: Eukaryota > Metazoa > Chordata > Aves > Charadriiformes > Charadriidae > Pluvialis > Pluvialis apricaria. Next base: position 16,331,777 of record CM030007.1, read on the forward strand.
CAGGATATAGCAATAATGACATTCATCATAACTCCAGAACTTAGGTTCTTTACAAGTAAGCTGATTTTACTTAAAAGCTCATTTTATTTACCTTTCTGTTGGAAAACAGCGTCAACCTTCTGGCTAATTCCTGGAAAGTCATTGGCTGTCTGTCTAGGATAACCCTTCTCCATGGACTGGCTGTTTTCATCATACCTAAACCGTATGAAGGGAAACATGTAATTTTACAGAGTTTCAGCATCAATTCTGCAAAGCATTAAGCAGCTGCTGAAAGGTGTCCACCTCCTGTAGTTTGACTGATTTCACTGGGGTTATGGAGAGTGAAATTATCTACTTGCAGAAATGTCTGCAGGATCCTGGCCATCGTGTTTTCCATAAGGTGGTTACTTGTTTGCTGATAAAGGCAGGCACGGCTCCAAAGAAGCATCTGGAGTGAGGCAAATTGAAGGAATACCCACATTTTTAACAGAAGGGATGGGATTTGCCTCCTCTAACGATAGCAGTGTGACAGGCAGCGCATGGAAACTGACTGGGTTGATTTCCTCTGTAGCGACTGCACGTTTATTGCATGAATTCTAAACTCCTCTTAGACTTTGATGTAATATTGCACATAGTCCTCTACCAGCTGACAGATTTAGATGGAGAAAAGGAAGCAGCCTTTTTTCTAATACAATCAAGTTGTTCTTAACTGAGCCAGGCCAATTTTTATAAGATGGGGCTGAATTTGGGGGCTGAAAGGAGGACCTAAAAGGTTCTTGAAGATTTGAGGAACCCTCTCAGGAAAAAAACAAACAAACAGAAAAACCTTTGTTTTACGTCTCCTTGGATACAAGAAAGACTTTTCAACAGGGACGTGAGATTGAGAGGATGAGTTGCCAGATAAGGAATCCGTGCTGTGGTTTTCTTACATGCCTTTGTCTTGTGACCAAGGCAGTAAAATAGCAATGCAAGATATTGTAATTACTCTTTCCAAAACTATCAAAAACAAAGGACAGGAAACAACATGCAGCTGAAAATCCAGCTGACACTGTATGTCTCACTAAGGAACCCCACAATTAGTCACGATAAAGTCTGTTTGACCCAGGCATGCTCCTGGTTACTTGCAGAAAGCCTTTGCAGCAGTTGTCCTTGCACGCAGGAGGAATCTACCAGCTTCCCAAAGGTGACTTTTTGCTTCTGTTTGCCTGGTGTTTGGGTATCGGGATTCACTCATGCCAGCTTGGGAACAAGATTTCAAAGAAGCATGTTGCAAACCCAATGCTAACCAGCCAAATAAAGGAAAATGGACTGTCACTTTTCTCTCTAAAAGAGATAAAATAATCCAGGATTTTTCAGAAATTGGAGAAATCCTGCATAAGCCATCCCAGTCAGCCTTCGGCTGAAGTAGGTTAGCTTTCAGATCTTTATTTTCTAGAGACACTTTTGTCTATTGTATTCTCTATGTGCTGGAATTTTTCATCTTCCAGGCATAACGCATCAAAATGGGTCCATATCTTGAATGCCCACTTCAGGACAGCCTTCAGCTCTAAAAAGTCAAAGCTATATTCTTCTGCCTGTACATGAGTTGAAGAAACATTTCTTTGAAAAGTAAGATTACTATAGTTACCTAGTTACATACCGTTACCTAAAGGTCTACTTTCTCTTTTATCACATGGACAATTTTAATTGCATCCAGATTATATTGGAGTCAGTCATAAGAAAACATTTGTCAATCTTTCTTACCTCCAGTACTTGTCACCAATGAAAAAGTCTGTCTTCCCTGTATTTTTATTACAAACAGCTGCATCAATTTTTTTTACACCTTTAGGGAAGCCCAGTGTGTTGATATTCTTTGGATAACCAGGCAACACTTGATATCCACTGATAACCCAGAATTTGTTGCCTGTTAAAAAAAAAAAAAATAAAAATTTGGTTCCACCAGTGATTTTGAGACACTAAAAGAAAAAATGCACTCCTTTAATGTAGATTGTAGGAAAACTAGATGAAATATTCTAAGATTTTTTTATTCATTTGAAAAGTGATTTTTATGTACATATAGCTACCCTTTCTTCCTCCATCTTCCCACAAAATAAAGGTAAGAAAAATTTAAAGAAAATCTCATACTTCACCTTTGAAAGACAGGATCTGATCTTTCATGTTCTCATACACAGCTTGAATACCAGAAGGTAGCGTTGGCCAGAACGTAGAAATTAGTTCAAGTTCAATTCCTGAGTTATCAGGATAGACTCGCCATAAATGCCTGATTTAAACATGAAACAGCTTTTGTAGTAAATAATAAACCACAGATACTTCTATATATGCACAAGACCGTGAACAACACTGTGATTTGCAAGCTCTTTCTTGTCAGTGGAGCTACCTGGGTCGATGTGTCAGAAAGGAAAACACTCCCCTTGGTGGGAACTGAGACTTTTTTTATTCTGGTTTCCTTCTGGAATTACCCTTCTCATTGGTACTGATTGATTAATGGTATCAGTTACAAGTAACTGAAAAATTCTGGTTGTTTCTGTACCATATAATAAGAGAGTTATAGAGTCCCAGATGAGCGTGGCTGTAAGTTTTTCTCTGTATAGCCGGATGACTTTGGGCTTGCATAGGTGACTGGAGGACAGATTGGTCCAACTACACAGTAGAAAATACTAGTTTCTTAGGAAATTGTTGCGGCATTTTTTCGTGTCACTTCTTGGTGTGACCATCTATACATTTGGGAATAAAACATTGTTGTGACTAAAATGCTTTCTGGAAAAAAGTGAAGCATGTTTTTTTTCAGGGTATCTTGAAAGATATTAATATAACTCATATCTGTTAATAGTTTTGTTCCCATGAACTGAAGTCTACCCATTTGTCTCAATATAAATCCCATAATCGTGGAAACCACCAAAGTATTCAGTCTTTGTAGAAATAATGAAAAAATAAATCTCACAGAGACAAATATTATATCATTATTTACCTGCCCTTTAGAAAAATGACTTCTCGTCGGAGTGTAGTTATAGCATCAAAAGACATCTGGGAGCTACAGGTTTTAGGCGAGGTAGGGGTGGCTGGCCTTTTATCTGGGGCATTTGGTCGAGATCCTAAGGGGGACATTTTAGAAAGGATAAAACAATTTTGCAGAAGCATTAAGGTTTTCACATATAAATGCATTTGTGATATTATGAGAATACAATTATCTTTATGGTGAAACTTTGTGAAAGAGATTATTTCTCTCCTGCTTACTTCTTTTTTTAACCCATGGATTTTACTCACCATAAATTGACTGAATGCCACTTATATCATCTGGAGAGAGGGGAAATTCGCTGGGGCTGACGTAGGCGTAGTTGGGGAACATCAAAGCCCTCTGATCATTAGAATGGGAGAGGCCCAGGGCATGGCCAAACTCATGAGCAGCAACAAGGAACAAGTTGAACCCTTAAAAAATGGATAAAGAGATCAGTCTAATTTGGGTTTGCAAATGGCTGATACACTATGAACACAGCAGGGCTCTTGCTCAGTGATGGTTTCCATACAATATATTGAAATTCACTACAGTATGCATATAAATGTATAGTAAACATATTATGTATAGGATAAGGTTGTGCTCTTCCCCCACTAGAAGGGAGTGGCTTTTGGCTCTCTCTCCTGCTGTTCTTTCTCTCAGCTACTGAAAGTATGTGTGTGGCATGAGTAGATGTTTGGGGGTGAGTGTGGGTGCAGCTCTGAGGAATGTCCTGGCAGGGTTTCCTGGCTGAGCTAAAACCGATTAGATAGTGAGTCAAATCAAACTAACAGCTCTCTGGGGCAAGGAGAAGACGATGCACTCTGTGCTCACTTGAGGTACCAAAGTGTTACTCTGTGTGTCACCTTCCCTCCTACAAATCTGAGATAGATGAGATCATGAATAGACAAGGAAAATCATAATGTTAGCAGAGTGATTTAACTTTTATCATTAGGACTTTCAAGTGTATGGGTTCTTTACAGCCTTGTCAAATGAAATATTGGTTTAAAATACTATGCTTACGTATGCTTATTCTCAGTGAAATATGTTAACACAATAAATAGATAAAAATGGATTTCCTCCGACATGTATCCCTCCAAATGACATGCCTTTCTGACTTAGTAAAGAATGCTCATCTGCCCTACAGACCAAGAGCCAGCAATATCAACAGACTTAGTGAAGATCACAAGTCTGTGGCAGAGCAGAGGACGGGTCATCGATTGCCCAAGAAAGGCTGGCTGCAGCCAAGATTTCCATTTCTCAAAAAAACAAACAAAGCCTCAATTTTTCCACATGTATTTCCAGTCCTCCCCTCTCATGAGTCCTCTGAGCTCTCCAATGAGTTCCGCAATGCCTGGTCGCTGGAGTCATGCTGCTGAGGAACAGCAGCAAAAATGGTGTTGACCCATTCAGTCCTAGTATGGGGGAAACACTACATTTTATCAGCATGACATGTCCATCCCTCACCCTTCATTTTTTTTCTGCCACAGTAAACCCACATCTCTCCACCTCATGCAGTGCACTTACAGCACCTTCTTGTTTGTTAGTTCCATGCTTTTTCTGCAGTGTGACCGCGGTTCTCCTACTGCAGTTATCCTCTGCAGTTCTCTACCCCAAAAAATGAATGAGAAAAGGACTGGTAGCACACATCTGTACTCAGCTCTACACACTGCATCTCAGCCCGTGGGTGGCCTGAACAGCACTTTCAGACTCCCTGCTGCTGGCAGGCAGCTGAAATTGCTTGGGGAACAACTTCATATAGAAGCCCGTCTGAGCTTGAATGGAGTAAAGCTACAACAGCCTACAGCTGGACCTATCTTGGTACTGTTAGTGAAGACTCTTCATTATCGGTGATGGTTGTAATATTTTTTAGGTGGTGGAGTTTTCCTTTGAGGGCTGCTGCAAGGCATGGTGTGCTTCCTCTGCAGCGTGTGGTGGTGCCGGGCTTGGTGCCAGTGTGTGCACCAGGAGGGGAAAAAGTCAGAAACCTTTCACCATGGGTTATAAAACTTTGGTGGGTATGGTCTCTGCCAGCCCCCAGGTAAGAGTGGCACATGTCTGTAGCATTTGTATCTGAAAAGGGTAGTCCTGTTGGTATCTTTACCAGTGTTAAATAAGAACTAGAGTAGATCAGGCTGATTTTACATCAGCGTCATTGTAAGTGTACCAGTTGGAGGATGGCCTGTAATATCCTCAGACTTCTCTGATGGTTACTACTGTATTTCATCTCAGTTTATTCCTTGACCTAGATAAAATCAGAAAGGAATTTGGCCATCTGCATAACACGTCAGAAACTTTTTACCTACCAGCTGAGCCTGTGGTCCAATCTTCATCCTCATCAAAGTGCACATCACCACCAAAACCATTGCCAGGTGGAAAGGCATGAGCAAGGACACCAAGGGGACCATCAAAATAACGAGGGCAATGTCCATGAGCTAAATAATATGATATTGAAACAACTTTGAGTTTATGTCACGGTTATTGGAAAATGTTTAAATTAAACTTACCATTGGTATGCAGTCAATGTATTACCTTTGGTCCCAAAAGCAATCATTATATCTGCTAGTCCCTCATGAACACGAGTGAAAATCAGCGGGGTGACAGCGCTCCACACTTTAAATGCCTTCTGGATTGCTTTATCCACATCATCTTTGCTCATATCTGGTGTGTGGTTCACAATTCTACAGTTATGAGGATTCAAGTAACAATACTTAGTGTTTGCAAAAAAAACCCCCACCTCTAAAATTGTTAAGATGATGAACAGAGGTGTATATAAGAAGCAATTTAACTTGTAATCCTATAGCTGCCAAGATTCATCTTGGACTGAGTCAGTTTGAGGAATACAATAACTGTCTGACATGTCTTTTTCATAATAACAATTTTGTACACAGTATCAGTTTTTCTCAAAATGGCCCTTAGCCAGGACATCGTCTCTTGAGCATGAGGAAAATCATCTCCTCAGATTCCTGTGACTACTAAACTGTCAGTCTTAGCAAATTTTGAGGATGAGTGGGCTTGTACAGGGTGCAATTGATATTTCTGTTTGGCTTGCAGAATATTTGTCAGGAGTGATACATGGCAGGCAAAATACTATGGTTGACCCAGAAAATGTAAAATCCCCAGCTTGATTCTCAGAAGTTCTTCTTGGGAGTATGTATAGCTAACATCTGGGGAAAGAGAAACTTTTTTGCATTCCCAACTGGAAACAATTGCGATAGAAGTTATATTTACATATAGCAAACGTGGATATCCACAAAACCAAAATATAAACTCAAAACACACCAAAATACTACCTGTAAGTCAGCTTGTGTTTTTTCCATCCTGGCAGAGTAACACCATAGAGACCCACATCGGGAACTCCACATCTGGGTTTCTTCATCATTTCCAATGTCTCAGAGTCTGGTTTTCCAGTGACTTTCAAACCAAAAAATTGTTGCATTTTCTGAAGTTTTTCAGCTGTGGATTCAGCATTTATTTTCCATCCAAGTTGATTTGGATCTGGCTCAATGGCATAGAATTTATTTAAATAGTCCTAGTGAAAAAATAAAGCAAACGCATTTCACATTTTGATCTATTTCTTAAACAAATACCTTAGGACTGATATTTTTTGTGTACTTTGCTGGCAAAACCATCTGCCTGTGATTTTGGAGCACAACACATATTTTCCTGAGGATCGTAGCCAAACAGAAACAGACCACATTGTCCCTGACTCTCATTTACTTCACATTTCCAGTTTGTACAGATTTATCCTACTTTAGTAAAGTTTGGGCAACAGAGTTATGTGTAATATCATTGTCTCAGAAAGACAGAAAAACGCTGTGTGGCTAGAACACGCAGATTATATCTAAAATAAGAGGACTCAATAGACCTCAGATATGGACAATGTAGTTACCTGTACAAGCTTTGCATCTTCTTCTTTGTTGTCCTCTGGGTGGACAGGAAGAGCGTTAGAAACAGCTGCGCACGTTAAAAGCAAAAGTGAAAGATCCTTCATTCCTACTCTCGTCTCTGTCCTGGTAGGAGAGCAGTCTGCTTGCTGCTCCGTGTGCATCCTCTGTCACATCCCAGTTTGTACTGTTATGGGGTGCTTCGTAGAGTCAGCTGTGGACTGAGTCAGAGTTTATCGTGCTCTGATTACCTCCACACATCCTATAACACTGTGCCGGCTGACACAATAAAACTTAATTAAACCCATCTGATTTCACAGGCATCTGAAGTCAGTTAGTATTTGAATACTCCTAAGCCGCTTGGCTACCGTTTCAAAACTGGCACTCAACTTTAGTTATTTTACACGGATTTTTAGCGAACCTGTGGAATTTCACACCAGATGAAATGGCGGATAAACGCAAAACCTTTTAAATTTTCCTGACCCAGCTGTGTGAAATGGGGCCACATAGGGATAGGCATAGGGATTACTAACCATTCTCAACCTGGAAAATGGGAATCATGCACCAAATCCAAAAATATGAAAACTTTGGGAGAAATTACTGTAACCAGAAAGATTTCTTTTTAAATTTATCCATAAAGTGAGACTGGGTGTTTTTGAAAATGGATAAAAATCCTAAATCACTTCCCACCTCTTCCCTGCAACTCTTTGGAATCTAGGATACACATAAATGAAAAAGATTTTACCCTATTAATCCAGCCTAAACTATGTGAATAGTCTTATATCTCTGTCTTCATTTATCTAATCTATCTATCTATCTATCTAATCTATCTATATCTATCTATCTATCTAATCTCTCTCTCTTTCTCTCTCTCTCGTCTATCATGTGCCTTTTCATCATGAAAAGTTTCTTCAGTTTAACCACATTAACCACAGGGCATATGATTATTTCCTGTCTTAAGTAATTAGGAATAAAGGAAGTTTCAAGAGTGACACAAGCTGTGAGAAATTATGGGATTCCACCCTGTGCTGGCCAAGCACCTTCCTCTTCCACTGGTAGCAATGGGAGCTGAAGGTGTTTGGCACATCAGAGGAGCTCTGATGGCATGTGCTCAACACTTAAAAAACAGCAATACCCTCATTCATGCCGGACTGTGGCTTTTTCAGGAAATCCTTACTTCTGCGTTTTTGGCTTTTTTTGCTGTCACTTGCAGCCAACTTTTCTCCAGCTGGAGGCATTAATGATGAATTTTTTAGCCCAAATTTCACAATGTAGCCTTGTTAGTTAAGCTCATATGTTAATGGCATTTCTCAGCAACCAACAGCTCAAACAGCCCACTAAAAAAACCAACCCAAAACCAAACAGGAAAATATCACTTCCCTTAATTTGTTTTTACTATCATTGTATTGGAAGGTAAGAGACCCATGAGGCCTGGATTCCATTCAGTTCTGTAACTGAGGTACAAACTGTGACAACAAATTTTCTGAGATGGGGAGCTTGGCTGAACTGATACTGGAAATGACATGTGTGTTTATCCACAAGTACAGAATGTCTTTTTTTTTAAATCTGTTTTATGCTTTTTAAATGGATATATTTGTTTATCGCAAAGATATTAAAGCTAGAAGAAATGACCATGGTGCTATCATCTGACTACGTACATGGTGTAGATCACAAAAGACAAACCCCTGTTCAGTGACGTTTGCATCAAGAATATTTTCCAATGGCACTAGAACACCTCTTTGGAAAACATGTTTTGGCTGATAGGAATTTAATTTTTCAAAAAATCAAGGCAGCACTATGAGAAGATTTGATATGAACTGGGAGAAGGGGTTATCTTTTCTCCCACTGTGGCTGGCCATCCAATCCCCACATCTGTCTGCTGTGTAGGAGTGGAAGGAAAGAGACAACGAAAGCAGCCAGGTTAAGATTAGTTGCACCTAACTTTACACATTTATTAGTTAAGCATTCTTCAACAGAAGGTTGACAAATACGTATCTCTGGAGAGTGATTCAATTAGCTATCTTAGAATAGGATGAACCGGCCTCTGTAAGTGTTCTTTCTGTCTTTAGTGAATGTAGAGTAGCTTAAACAACTAATTTAGACTACACTTCTACTTTTGGCTAACAGCTCAAGGTACGTTAGTGTTTGCTCAGAAGACATTTAAGTGACAGGTGATGGAGGCCTGTGTCACTCAAAGCACTTTTAGACTTTTGCAACCTGACCACCTACACAACATAGCAGCCAGTCCCCACTGCTCATGGGAGAGAGGCCTGAACATGTGGTTTCTGCAGGTGATGTTTCACAAATACGCATATAGCTAGCCCTGAGGTCTGGGAAAAGAAGCAGCTGTATAAGCAGCTGCTGGTTATGGTTTCCTAAAGCTTATCTTTGACATTGGTTAGAGCTGGTGGATGCTGGTTTACCTCACCACTTCTTTTCTTGTCCTAGAATTGGTTTTATCCAGGCTACAGTAATGTGACCTATGTTTCAACCCAGAAAGGTCATTGCCTGTCCTCATCACATCGGTGGTACCAAGTGACACTACACTGAGCATCGCTGGAATTATCAATACTGCTGCATTGTGGGGATCTTAACACAATACCAGCAGGGATTCATCCTTCCTGAGTGTTTGCAACATGGGTGCCTGCACATGAGTTAACTGTCTGAGCTTTCATTATATCAACAGAATTCTAATCAATATGATCAGATGGCATCTAGAGAGAATTTCATCTGACCTCTTGTAGGAGATAAACTTAGGATGATTTGTACAGCTCTCAGGAGCTCACCAAACATTTTGACCAATACCATTGACTACGATGAGAGCCTAAGTCTGAGATCACATGAGAACACTTAGGCTGCAATTAAGTTGCTTAAACAGTGATTTGTTGTGCTTTTGAGATAGTCTAGTGAACCTGAGACATTGACACAGGCCTGGTGGCTGTGACCCAGAACCTAGAGTGGACATGTAGCTTCTAGACCACATGGCCACATTTAGCCAGCAGGTCAAGGGAGGTGATTCTCCACCTCTACTCTGCTCTCATGAGGCCCTACATGGAGTACTGTGTCCAGCTCTGGAGCCCTCAGCACAGGAAAAACATGGACCTGTTAGAGCAGGTCCAGAGGAGGGCCACAAAAATGACCAGAGGGCTGGAACACCTCTCCTATGAGGCCAGGCTGAGAGAGTTGGGGTTGTTCAGCCTGGAGAAGAGAAAGCTCTGGGGGGACCTTATTGCAGCCTTTCAGTACTTAAAGGGGGTCTACAGGAAAGATGGGGACAAACTTTTTAGCAGGGGCTTTTGCAATGGGACGAGGGGTAATGGCTTTAAACTAAGAAAGGGTAGATTTAGACTAGATTAAGGAAGAATTTTTTTACAATGAGGGTGGTGAAGTACTGGCAGAGGTTACCCAGAGAGGTGGTAGATGCCCCATCCTTGGAAACATTCAAGGTCAGGTTGGAGGGGGCTCTGTGCAACCTGGTCTAGTTGAAGATGTCCCTGCTCATTGCAGGGGGGGTTGGACTAGATGACCTTTAAAGGTTCCTTCCAACCCAAACTATTCTATGATTCTATCATTCTATCTTTCGATCATTCTGTCATTCTATAATTCTAGACTGGTATTTGGAGGCCAACTGGAAATCTTCAGGCACCTTAATGGCACTAGATACCTGTTCAGGCAGCTGAGTTGAGCCACAACTTTGCAGGCTCAATCCTAATAGAGTCAACAAAGCTGAATCATTACTCAGCTTTAATGAAATACATGAGAATAGTGAATGGTTCAAATAATGTATTTGACCCTTGGGAAACCTTTAGCAAAGACTGCAGCCTGTTGGGGCAGAATTCAGCCACCTGAACATAGGTGCTTAGAGACAGTGTAGGCTCTGTGGGGCTTCAGGAAGTGCTGGTCTCCCGGAAGTTCTGTTTCATACCTGCCTGGGTAACTTGGATACCCTACAGCATCCCAAATGCACTAAGCACGTGTTTAGGGAATTGGATTCCTACCCGGGCAAATCTGTCCCAGTTCATAATGATATGGGCTATGACTGCTCACAAAATATTCACTCACATAAGCACGGGGAATATTTCTTGCAAAGAAGTCACTTAATTTTGAGCTCTCAGTCTTCCTGCTCAAGGGATATCCACAAAACAATGTTCAAAAAAATGTGCCTGGTAACTAAATATCAGAACTTCACAGGATACTAAAAGGCATGGACTAAAAATATGCCATTATAAACTTCATCCTCTCTTTAACTTTTTCATCCTTCATGGTTTGTAAATCACTCTTTATCTCTCCCTTTCCTCCAAAACATCACCACTTCCTTACCCCTTGTCTCCCATTTAACATTTTCTCAGCCCCATGAGTACCAACTACTTTTTTCTTCTGGAGAGGGATTAGTGTTCTACTTTAAATCTGAGAAGCTGTTCTGGCATTGCCTTGAGATCTTCTGCTTCTACTTCATATCTGAAGGGAACACGTGCCCCCAGTTTTTATTTTTTAATATATAATTGGTCTAGTAATAAATATTATCTTTCCCTGTAAATCTTGTGTTATGTTTGTAGACCACCGCTGCTAAAACAACATAATCAATTTAAATTAATATACCTCTAAAACAATTTTTGGTTTAATTGTCATTGGTGGTTTGGTAGCACTAGCTTACACAAGAAAATACGATTAAATAGCATTGCTACTAAGGTTTCGAATTAAAGAACCTGTACCTAAGTCGCCTTAGGAGAACAGGATTCACATAAATTAACTTCTTCACGAAAGCCTCTGATTTACTGTAACTTAATTTTATTTTTATTATTTTATGATAATTTTTAAGGTTTTATAAAGAATAATATATTCCAGTTAATTTGCAATTATAAAATTTCTTCTTTTAATAGTATTTAGACTAATTTTTACTCCTGAATTTAATAAACATAAGAACTACCGAGTCTGTTCTTTATTTATGAAAGATGCAGTTTAACAGCCTTCTAATACAGACAGCTAAGTAGTGAAAAAAATTGAACAGATATGTTTTTATAAGGTTACATGTTCTTTGCTCAAAATGCCATTACTTTTATTACAGTAAGCTGAAACCTTCCTCTGAAGTATGTTGAATAATACAGACACTGTACGAGATAATACATTTTGTTATGGTCATAAGGCTTCTAAAGTTATCAACTGAGTTACAAAGACTAAAGACAAAGTGGATAACCCTTCAAACACCATTTTCATTAGGGATATTTGAAAAATTGCAGTTAAGCTGGAAATCAAGCTTTTTCATGAATTTTTGTATCAAGTATTTTTGGTCAAGAATCTTAATTTTTTAAGCAAACTTCTTCACCCTTTAACTCACTGAAATTAGGAGGGTTTTACTAATTACTGGAGTAATAAGCACTTGAAATAGCCTTGAGTAAAGAGGTTTATTTGTCTGTTATACGATGTGGCTACCTGTGACAGCAAGGGACTATTTTCAGTGATGTCAGGGGTCCTTTCTAATCTACATTTCCAGGCTTAAACCCAGTTCCTAAAACCAAGTACATGAGAAAAAACACCCACCTATGCTTGCAAAGACGTACAACCCAAAGGGCAGGCTAAGAGTGGAAGTTGGGGAAAGAGGAACAGAAAGTGGAAGCGTGACTTGTAGACTGATGTTAATGAACCCCAACTGACCTAATTACTCATAGGATTTTCACCAGGGCTTGTGTGGAGCGATGCAGTTCAGAGCCAGTTGTCTGCTCCTTTCTCTGGCTTTGGGAAAAAGATCTGATGTTTCATGCCAGAATATATTTTTTAGTGTTCAGAAGCTAGACTTGGCTCTTGACTATTAGTGCAAATAGGACACCAAGGCACAATGATATGACAAACATAATTTATTAAGAAACTTTCATGTAGCAGGTGAAATCGTGATAAATTATATAAATGTGTTTGGTTTACAATAAATAATTATTAAGACTATACTCCCACAGAATTTGGGCAGAAATCCATTCTGACCTGATAGTCATGAAATGCTGAAAAATTCAGCACATAAAAACATACAGTGTGCATATGGAAAAAACCATTGCAATTAGCAATTAAACCAGCTGATGCTCTTCATTTGTCTGACAATTCGTTTGGCACGAGGATCAAACTGGAACTGAGTTGTTCCGTGGAAGAAATAGACATAACCTAGAAATAAAATTCAATTCAGTTATATTTCATAGATGACTTATTTTCACTATTTTGGAAAAAAATGCCATGTATACTTGCTACTTTTCATTTCCATTTCAATAAGGTTAATAACAGATTTTTGAAAAGAAATGATTCTATCTACAGAAGCCCAAATATTCTGTCTACAGAATAACCCAAATACGGAAACATAGATTAAAGGTGTGTTTTACTTACCATCTTTCTGGAAAGCGGCATCAACTCTGCCAATTTTTCCAAAGTCAGAGACTATTTTCCTGGGATAACCATGATCCATAGATTTTTTATTTTCATCATATCTTAACACAAGAAACATAATTACAATTTTTGAGGAAGCAGACAATATTTTGAAAGTCCAAATCAAATTCATACACAGATGCAACTCTACTGTTACTAAGAAATATTATAAAGATTAGCTAAAGTAACTTTTTGATTCTTCCTATTATGTATTAAGGTTCCCACAGTGCAACTGCCTTGAGAATCAAAAATCCTGCCTTTGGTGAAGTTTGTAACAAGGGTCTCAAGGAGCTTGGGAATGCAGCCCAGGAATATATTAATGCATTTCTGGCCTGTCCAGAGCCTTGGCCATCACTTGCACATAAAATGAGTTTCTATTTCAAGGCACTGAGTATCCAGTTCAGTATAAAACCAAAACGTAAAGCAGAGGGTAGTACAGCCCTGAAACATACTTATATTAGTGTTAATCATGTACTTCTTAAACAAAATTACTCTCTGAAAATTGTCATGAGCCACACTTAAATTATAAACATGACCAGCTATACAATTGGAGAATATTTATAGTTTGTTCACAGAGAAATTCAATTACAACACTTTTTTATTAGCAATTCATTTTTTTTTGAAATGTGAATGAAAAGTGGACACTATCACAACACTGCACAGAAAAACGGCACTGTTGTGGAGAAAAAGTGAACAATTTACTAGAAAATCACTCTTATTGGGCAAATGTTTAATTCAGTTGCAAGTAACTACATCCCTGCTACAGGAATCTAATAAATAACAAAAAAATCCTATAGAAAAGTTGACATTTCCTAGCAAATGCTTAGCATTTTTTAAGTTCCAGAGAATGCTGTTAAAATTTCTGGAATATACCTGGTTTAAACATCATTGCACTTGAATTTTATAGTAATGTATCAGTCAAGTATCAAGTGAAAATGTGCGTTCTGGTAAATTAACATTAAATCTTACCTCCAGTATCTGTCAGCTATAAAGAAGTATGTTTTTCCTGTGGTTTCATCACTGTAAGCTGCATTAACTCTTTTAACAGTCTTTGGGAACCCCAAACGATGGATTGGTTTAGGATAGCCAGGTACAATGTCATATCCCCTGATAATCCAATATTTATCCTCTGAAAAATATAAATGCATTTCTTTTGTTTTTGCTATTTGTAAACAACATTTTATTTGTTACAATAAACAATGTTACAATGCTACAATTTGTTACATAAAACAACAACAATTGTGTTTTACATGGGTACCAAACAATGCGTCTTAGATATCAGTATAATTCCTTTCAGTTTATTACTTTAGGAAATGGTTCTAATTCTTACACTGGGACTACATCATGAAGACAGTGGAAATGTCTTTTGCTTTTATGAGTAAAACATTAAAGTCATAAGGTGTATGGATAGTTCTTTTCCCAGATTTTTTTCAAATTAATTTAAACTATTTATGGGTAACGACTTGGGGAGGCCTGGAGGTTGATGCGTTATTCCACAGACATTGGACTGGGATGTTGAGTTTATTAAATTCCTGTAATATGCTATTAGATTATAGAGCCATATAATATTTTGAAAACCAGATAATATGCATTAGATCAAAGTATTAAGAAAGGCATGTGCCTAATCAAAATGCTTTGGTAATTTTAGATACAATGAACTTATTCATATATGGTACTATATCATGTACTGTAATACGTGCATAAAGAAGTTCTTTGAGACATTTAAAGCATGTTTTACACCTTTAAAGAAAAAGACTGATTGTTTCTTCAGTGAACAATTTTCCTTTCACAGTACACTTTTCCACCAACATTTCTTTTTTTTTTTTTTTTTGTTTGGTTGGTTTGGTTTGGGTTTTTTTCAGACGAATCACAAAATACTGAATTTGTCAGTAACAGTAGTGTACAAATGCCTCTATTTGCCAACTAAATTCAGCAAAAATCCTTCTAAATAAAGCAAAATGCTGTTACCTGAAGAGAGCTAGACCTGAAGAAGGGAGCTATTTTCATGTCTTGTTTTTCAGAGTGTTAACTATAACAGAGGCAATTTTTCAGGATTATGACCTCTGGAGATCCCTTACAGCACTGCAACTCAATGATGCTCTGGTTTAATGATTTGCAGGTTTGTAAGATTCTCAGTTTTACTGGTCTTCCTTAAAAAAAACACTTTGACTTCTGTATTGGCATAGTTTGCAAAGAAGCAGGGAGTAACCGGTCAGAAAAAGTAGAGAATTTTAGATTCCATTACCTTTAAAAAATAGAACTTCATCCCTCTCAACGTTTTCATAAGCAGCTTGAATACCTGATGGTAACTTTGGCCAGAAGAGTGAGATAAAATTGAGCTCTGTCTCTGTCCTTGCAGGATGCTTGCGCAGCATATATCTGGTTTAAACAAAACATATATTAAAATAGTTCCACTGCTATCATAAGTGCAAAATGATTACTATAGCTCCTGGAGTATCTCCATCCATTGAATGTAAAGGAAATCTAGAACGACTGCACTCTTAACTTTAGCACCTCAGCTACATGCCAAAGACCAGGCAAGATGAATATAAGCCCTTCTAACTCTGTAGGAGAGTTGGCTTCACAACCACCTAAAAGACATCTTTCTACCGCACTTTCTGTTCTGCCCCTGCTCTTGCACTGAGCAGTAGCAGCAAGGTTACGTTGTGGGACCCATGGACACATTGCTAAGGGGTATATGAATGCTCTTGTTTAGCTATTATCTTAATTGAGTTCAGAGACAAGTCTGTTGCAGCAGTGACCACAGAAGCAGAATACTTGGAAAACAACCTACAAGCCCGCATCTCCTTCACTGATCTTGTCAACTAGGGCTCTTGGGATTAACGATTTGAGACCTTTCGCTTATGTAAATACATAGTGATTTTCTAGTTCTTCTCTTTGTACCACATTCCAAAACAGCAGTTTTCCCTCATGGGTTACAGGTTTTTTAAAAATACTGAATATTTTAGAGAGATAATATATGTGCTTATTGTTACCTGCCCTTGAACAATATTATTTCTCCACGTAGGGTAGTAATAGCATCAAATGTCAAACTTGGGTCACAAGCTTCTGGAGTTACAGGTCCTGTTGGCTGCACAGCAGCATTAGACTGTCCTATAGAAAGAATATTTTATCTTTTAGTATGGAGAAATATAAAGACAGCGTTCAGAAGGTCTCTGAGGATGTCAACAACCTTCTTTACAAAGAATGAGAAGGCATATGGTTTTAAACTAAAAGTCTGTCACCAAAAGCAGGATTTTAATGTAGATAAAACCAGTTATGTTCATCTTTACCAAAATGATTTTTTTTTGCAGAACTGGACTTAAGCTGAAATTAGCTTCCAGGAATTTTCTCTCTTCTGTTATCCATTGTTCAGCAACAGTTAAACTTCTCATTTTGGTGCAATAAGCATATTTTAAACATGTTCTTATTACTGTTTACCAGTAGAAATATTAAATAAAAATATTTTTTCTTACCATAGATGGCTTGAATGCCATCAATGTCATCCTGAGGAAGAAGGAACTCATTTGGGTCCGTGTAGGAGTAAGTCGGATACATCAGTGCTCCAGGGTCATTTGAATGAGACAGACCAAGCGAATGGCCAAGCTCATGGGCAATAACAATGAACAAATTGTAACCTGTGGGATAAAAATCATATGAAACAAGGTAAAATTCATTTCAGTATTCAGTACATTTGACTAAATGGGAAGCACTTATGCATCCTCCCAAAATACACTACAGGTACAGGAGAGGATGTAAGTAATGCTATCGATGTTACAAATCAGAAAATACTGTAACTGAAGAGCTATATGGCTAATTAAAGAATGTCCAGCCTTAACTGTGGTCTCATTCTCGAGTGTCCTTGTGTCTTAAACACAAACCCTGTTTCTCTTACTATCACATAGACTGCTCAGATCAAGGGTCATGCCAATGACAAGTGGAGGTTCAGTGATCCAACAGAAAAAAACCTTCAAAACAAACACTGAGATACCAGTTTTGGTGATACTTGAATACCCCAGTTAGCACCAAACTTTGAAGTGCTAGGTTAAGAGAGGTAAAGGATTTGACTAGAGAAGTTCACCACCAGATCTTCCTGTATCCAAGTTTTAGGTTTTGTCTGAACAAAAAAAATTATTTTTAAGTGCTGACTTATTTGCCATTGTAAACCACTACAACCTAAACATCTCTTTTCTTAGAATTGACTCCTACAAATGACAAAAAAAGAGCAAAGCAATTTAAAAGGACAAGTTCTGCCATTTTTTGCTTGTTTTTTGCCTGTAATCAGGCTCATGAACTAAGCATCACATGAGCAAAGATTGTACAAGGTAAAACTGTATAAATGGATCCAGTTATGAAGTCCTTACCTCTTCCATTTTTTGTCCAGGCTTCCTCCTCATCAAGATGCACATCTCCACCAATACCTTCACCAGGCTGGAAAGCATGAGCTAGCTGCCCATTGGGGCCATCAAAAGGAGAGTTGTCACGGTGGTCTAAAATGAAGAGGGAAAAAATTAGTTAGAATCCTAAATTATTTCTATGATTGCAGATGGTTGATTAATACATAAAGATATCAATGTTACCTCTATAAGCAAAAGAGATCATTATATCTGCTTCTTTGTCCTCAACCTTTCGGAATGTCAATGGTGTCACATTGCTCCAGACACTGAGAGCTTTTCGGATTGCTTCATCTACATCAGCTTGTCTCATCTTTGGGGTGTAATTCAAAATCCTTCAAGGCAAAGCCAACACATTATATATTGTTAAGAATAAAGCATTTTAGCTGAAAAATAATAAATTGTAAAAAGTCATAAATCTTAGACATAATGTCCTGGTTTGAGGCAAGTCTCTTTCTCTCTCTCCCTCTTCTCTACTTCCTTGGAAAGAGAGGTGAGGGAGAGCATGTCATTCATCTCAGTGGCCAGTCCAGCCCAAACCACGACATGTATCTTTCATCAATGAAAATTAATAATGGCTTCATTTTAGATGCTGCTTTCTAGGGTGCCTGTCTTCTTCCAGAAATCAATTAATGACTCTGGATGTCCATATATGATGTTATTATGGCATATTACTTACTTCAGACCCCCCAAAGTTGGGTTGCTATATTTGTATCATTTTGAAGCAGATTAGGAAAGGTTACCTGTATGTCAAGTTGTTTCTTTTCCATTTGGGATTCCCTGCTGTGAACACGTATTGCCCTACATCAGGTACACCACATCTGGGTTTTTTCATCATCTCCAAAGTCTCAAGATCAGGTTTCCCAGTCACTTGTAGTCCAAAGAATGCCTGCATTTCCTTGAGCTTTGCAGCAAGGGGATTTTCACCCTTGTTTCTTAAATGAGGCTGGTGATCCCTTTGAAGATCGTAGAAATTCTGTAGATAACTCTGAACCAGAGTTTAAAAAAAGAAGAGCATTGTGGCATGTCAGTACTGTCTTCAGTCCCACTTAAATTTTCTGAGTAATCTTGAATTATTCCCATATCGACATGTCCTGTGTTTACCAGAAGCAAGAACAGCCTATTTTCTCCAGTAATTGATGTGAAGAGTCAGATACAACTTACAGTTTTCATACAGTTTTCTGAATTTCTTGTTTCACTGATGGAATATATGAAAAGAAGTCTTTAAATTCTAATATTTACTAGTAATAATTAATTCCACATTATTTATGGTGCCTAATTAGTCTAACGGCAAAACTTATGAGGAAGCGTATAACTGGTCTCATTTAAGGAAATAGAGATTGGCAGTGAGACTCCACACAGCCAGGACTCCCAATGAAGCAGGTCACTACTACTGGAGAGTTGGCACTTGGTAAATCATGCCATTTATTTTTAGCTACGAAATACGATATTAGGAACTCAGGTCTTCCTACTAAATGTCAACAATTTTGTCTCCAACAAATAGCGATGTGTTTATGTAAGTGTTGTATTTCTCGTTGTTGTCCATTTTTTTCAAAGTATTCCATAAAAGATCCATTTAGCAAAATGTTGAAAAACATGCCTGCTTCAGCAAGTTTCCTCCCGTATGTTACTGAGACCAGTCATATCACAAGTTTCAAAGCACCTTCTGAAATGTAAATTGTTGCCGAGTTTGACTATTTCTGCACAGCCACAGAGCCTTGCTGCTAAAATTCATACTTCGGTAGTTTTGTTATTACTTTACTGACAATGTCAAAAGTGAAGTTATGCAATATTCAGATGACTTTTGGGTAAATAAGTTCCACATAATTTCGACACATTTTCTAGATTGATAGGAAAACCTTTCTCTTGAAACCTCTGCAAAATGGTGCACCTTTAATTTCAAGTCATATTCTGTGAAAATAATTGCAATTATAGTTATCTCTCAGACCACCTTATGTTTCACTTAGAAATGCACTGAAAATTATTTACCTCTACAAGCTGTAGGGTTTTTCCTTCATCATCTTCTTCTGGAGCCACAGGAAAAGCAGAGGAGACGGCCACATACAGCCACAGAAGAAGCAAAATGGTCTTCATGCTCATCTAAGGCTGTCTGCCTCAGTTTCACTCTTGAGCTATTGAACGTGCTTCTCAGCTCTGTTTATATAGCAAATTTGTAAATCAGTGACAGTCTGACTCATGCTGTATAATATCCTCTGATTAGTAAAAATGATGCATAACAGTTTCATCATCAGGTAGTGACGTAATATGTTTAACTAATGTTACTGTCCTTATTTTGCCTGAGCCTTCTGTTTTGGGCAATTTTGTAGTGTGTATAATAAATAAGGAAATGTTTTTCAGGTAAAGCATGGAGCTACATTTCCTAGGTTTTTTTTCGAGTCATGAATTTAGACTATTTATGGCACAAGGTCTTGACAAACTGGAGAAATAATAGGAAATATCATGTAACAGTAACATAATACAACATATTGTATTATAATGAATAATATTATGCTATATATATGATACATATGTTTTAATATTTAACAAAATATAGCATATTATGTCATAATATGTAATAATAAAATATAAAAGACAATACAAAGAGCCCATCCTATCTAGGAATAATCATCATCATGACTCCAGGAGGACTGTCATCAGCTAACTACAAATTCTATCTAAAACAATCTTATGATGTTAGCAAAACTGAGTGCTAAAATGTTTCAACATTTTTTGACTGATATTAACAAAAATCATTCATGTTACTGGAATGTATAAACTGGGTTCCCATGTGTATGTTAAGTAAAATAATGTCTATACTCTTGCCAGCACGGATAAGGTCTCAGCTGCAATAGCGTGTTTGGATCCAGGCAGAGAGGTGAGCTCTGGTCGGAAAGACTCCATGAAACCCAGCAGCAATTTTTGTGAGCCTGGGAAAAGGAAGATTCAAGTAACCATTTTGTGACTCTGTGTTCACTGTTTCATGGAAAATGCTCTTAAATATATGAAAGGTTTTTCCTAAAAGGGAAGTAGTGACTGTTCTCCAAGACTCTAGAACGGTCTTAAACAACAAGGATTAAGTTTAGACATGGGATTTGGGATTCAGCTGCCTGAGCACTAGTGCTATTTGAGATGGTCCAGGGAATCCCACCTGATGTCCAGTTGCCCTGGAAGGATATAGATCTCCATAGCTCCTGTGTTAGGGCAGCCAGCCCCAGGTAGGTGTCTCGAGTACAGGCAAATGAGTAATGAGGTGGAATCAGCTTTAAGTGTTTTGTCGCGTAGAAATCCATAAATTGTTTAGGAGTCTAAGCCCCTATTTTGGACAATGGATTCTAGAGAGTGATTCAACTGACCATATGACATGGACTTTAAGATGAGATGAATGCTCTCTGTACTTCATTAACTGTACTGGCTAGATCTCTATCAATGAAAAGTGGTGCTTAAATACCCAGGACACATGTGGGGATCTACAGTGTAGGCTCCTAAATTGAGGAAGACATTTCTAACTGCAGGCACAGCTAAGCACCGGAGTAGATGGCCTGAAGTGGTTGCAAGCTTGCTCACTCTGGAAGCTGTCAAGTACAGGCTGAACATCTTTCAGAATGGTTTTGGCATTGCTGTCCTTGTTGGAGGTAAAGAGCCTCCTTGGAAACCTTAAAAGGGAAACAGTAAACATTAGTAAGAGGGATAAATACAAATATGCACCATTATCATTTTTTTCTGACATATGAGCAAGTTTTGCTCTGAAGGAATTCAATACAGAATGTTCATTTTAATTGTTCTGGGAAGTACTTCACTTAGTTTCCCAAACATCAGGGAAAAATAATGTACTTAGTTTCTGATTCTACACACACTGTAGTGTGGCACTCCCTAATTATAGCTAGGTTCAGCAGAGCATACATGATTCCTGAGAAAAGCAAATTACTTCATAACTTCCAATGCTTCCAGTCACATTGCTTGTCTGGAGTGATTGACTAAAGCTAACCCAGGACATTTTGAAAGCAGAAGCAACAGTCCAGTGCTCATATTTGAAATGACTAGGACAATAATTCCTCAAAGGGTACAGCTTTTGTAGATGTAGAGATTCAGCCTTGTGGTTCATAGTCCAAGGAAACTTAACTGTTGATTATTCTTAATCCATCTTGATTTTCAGACATGAACAAAAAGAATTGTGTGTGTTGGATACTTCTCCAAAGTCTTTGCTACAACTCTCATGATCCTGGGATTTGTGAAATGCTGCTTAACTTCTCTGTTTCTCAACTAGTGTTATTTCCCTGTAAATATTTATCCTTCATGTGTTTCTATAGGCTGGTTCCTGATTCAATACCTCTGTTTCTTCTTTTTTTTTTTTCCTAAGGAGTAGTTAGTTCCTTATTTCTTCTATCCTTTTTTGCTTTTATTTTCTGGAGGCATCATAGGCATGTTTAAACACATACAGGCAAAGAAGAGATGCAGATTAATCAGATGTGTCTGGTGGCTGAGACGGGAACGTTAGGAAATCATGTGTTGCGGCTTGCACAGAGAGGTTCTGCTGCCTTGCACATTTCTGCAAAGGGTCTATGGCCAAATTTTAATGTGACCAAGAGGATATTGAGTCAGGCAGAGGGTGAGAGGGGACATCTGGTTGTTTTCCAGGAAACTATATAAATTACTTTCCAAGGCAGCCAGTGGCAGGACTAGAAAGTCCTGGACTCCAGCACTAGCTGTGGGAGCTGTTTATGTAGTTGAAGAGTCATTAAGTGAAAAACCTTAAACAACATGAGGAAGAGGAAGCAGAAGCAGTGGCTTCCCTCTGTCTTGGGAATTTCCACAGTGTTGGTCTACAAAGTCATGTCCCATTTCACCGTCTGCATTGGCTTCCTACTGCGTGTCCTTTGGCACACCTCCCTTGAACGAGAGGGAAGGAGAGATTTCAGTCATATGCTCTTCCCATGGAGTGGCAGCCTCTCCTTTTCAAGCACTTGCCTTTAGACAAAAAAATCAAAACCCAACAGAAGGAGACATGAATGAAACTGAGACCGCTTGGTTTCATGTCAAATTGAAACTGAGACTCCTCAAAACACATGAGAATATTTACTGAGTGCCAAACAGTGCTTACACAGTGCCTCACTTTGCTTGCGGGACCACTGTGGTGCACCTGCACCTGACCAGCATGGCCTCTCGCTAAACCCCATTTCTAGCCATTTTCCTGGGTGAGGGGCTCTGTCCTGTGTGCAGGAGTGTGTGGGGGGTCTCAGTGACAGCCTCTGGGGTGCGACCAGGGTCTGGAGGCCCCTGTCTCTGTGGTGCTGTGTAGAGACCGTGGTGCACGTATGTCAATTTGGTACATATGTATGTGTCCAAGCACTAACGAAGACCCAACTGGATGAACCAGAGAGTAGGGTAAGAGGTTGGGAGCTGGATGTCAAAGTGACCATAAGCCAGGGCTGGATACTGGAGAGACCAGGGTTCTATGGGTTGGTCTACTTGAGGGACCGGGGGCCCAAGTCAGCAACTGGGGAGGCTGTGGGTTCTCAGCACATCCCAGGGCAGCTGCTGGATGGATGGGGTGTCTGGGCCCAGCTGCTAGGGGATCCGTAGTGTCTTTGTGTGTGAGTGTACTTGTGTGCATGTGTGTGTACGTGTGTGTGCATGTGCCTACTGGGAATACACACCCAGCCTCGCTGCTGGCTGGACCTGGGGGCATGGACCTGCAGCAGCTTCACCTCTATCAGGGTATCAGATTTGGACAACTCGCTAACACGTTGGTCCTGCCTGAAGTTTGCCTAAAATCTCCACATAACCAATGGAGAGAGGTAAACTTTACCCTTACCTACTCCCAGTTGTTCTTCAGAGGCAGCTCTTGCCTGGACCGCAAGCATCAGTTGCCCAGAAATGTGGTGGAGTCTCTGACTCTGGAGACATTCAAAACCCACCTGGACGTCATCCTGTGCAACCTGCTCTAGGTGAACTTGCTCTGGCGGTGGGGTTGGACTAGATGGTCTCCAGAGGTCCCTTCCAACTGCTGTCATTCTCTGTTTCTGTGATTCTGTGATTAGTGTCTCACTCTGGTTGCCTCAAATCACCCTGCCATCTCTGGGACGTATCTGCTAAGTCACTGGTCAATCCAGACAGGGTGCCTAAGGAGGAGGGGGTTTACACTGTTGTTAAGAACGGGCCAGCTTTTTCAAGGGTTTTTCCATTCTACACCCAGGAAGAACAGGCTTGTGTCTCCCTGTATCAGCAATAATCCTGCTTTATTTGCACACGTCTTCCTCAGCAAAGCTGCACCCTGGTTGCTTGTGTTGAGGCAAGAGACCTCAGAGTGTTCGTATTCTAGGTATGCTACTCACCATTCCTCGTTCATTAAGTTCATTAAGCATAGGAATGTAAGCACTGCCAGAGGTCTGTCCAGCATGTTTCCTCTTTCCAGCATTGACTGAAAAGGACATTTAGGCAGGCGCATACAGACATATTTTCCCAGAAGTGTTTCCCAGCCTCGAACAATTTTCTGTCTCAGTGATTTCCATTCACTTTGTGTCTCACTCACCTAGGGCTTGCATTTGACTCTTCAGACTATATCCCTTTTCCTCTAGTTATATCTGATAATATTTTAAAATATTCTAATGGCTTTCATCCTTCTCTTCCTAAGGAGAAGCTTCCACCCACACCCCTGACTAAGTAATGAAAAAATAAATTTACAGTGTGAATCATAGTGGGGTTTCCATATACCAAAGTCTCTCACTACAGAATTACTGTAGAAAAGGGAACTTTGATCAGTAGTTCTGTAATTTTAATATTACAAAAATTAAAAGTGGTCCTTCATAATTCTAAGAATTGTTTACTGTTATAATTTGTCACAATGATATTTGCAATTTCTGAGTACCAGGTGTCACTGCAAAGTACAGTCATCATTCTTCCAAGAAGTACTTCTACGTCTGTTCTGTGCTGTTATGCATATCTGAATCTCTTCATGTGTTTCCAATCTATTTTGAAGCAACAAAATAAATATCCTTCTGCAAACCCAGAATGTTATCCTGAAACAAGTTATTTTCCTTGGAGGATGTCACTTTTCCTGCGAAGATTGAAGTGTGAAAGATATAAATCATGTCACTGTGCAGCAATATTCAGCTGGTTGCCAGATATTCGCATGAAGTTAGAGAACTCATTAGGAATTTTCTCTTAATGAGCCAAGTACATTTTAATACTAAGATGAAATAGCCAAAGGCAACCGTCCAAGTCAGATGTCTTAAAGTTTGCACAAGCGTGTGACTTAAGTTCACCCAATCTTAAATATTTCCTTTATAGAAATGCTGTTGATTCTGCTATAAGAGAATGATCAGTCACTCCATTTACAAACCAGGGTGCTGTGCTGGGCAGTGTTATGAGCACAATGGTATAGTTCAAACCACACTGAAGTCCAAAGGCCACGGCGATAAGGCTCAGGATGTCAGGTGCTGAATCAGTCCTAATTATTCTGTTGTTGAAGAGCAATTCAACGTGACAAGTCACAGACTGGGGCAGCGCCTGAGCTACACCTCAGTGACTTGCACAGTCTCAGACATGGCATCATCAATGATTTCAGTAAAAGGAGAAGGGAAGGACTGCCACTTTCCATGCCAAGCACCTGTTTTCTGAACACACAGGAAATCCAGATCACGTTCTTCATCCCTGCAGCTGAGCTGTTGCCTGGGGGAGGAACCTGCTCTGTTGCGTCCCAGGCATGAGTTCCCTGATGGCACACAGGCCCTGGGATGTCTTGCAGAGCCAACCTTACCAGCTTGAAGTCCTTTGCCTCTAAACGGCAGTTGTCACACAAGCTCTGCAAACATAAATCTTGCCCTGAAAGAAGCAGCAAAAAGAAATCAACGTCTCCACACTGATCTACAGAATATATCTGCATATGCCCTGGGGCTCTGGACAATTTGGGACATCCTGGAATTGCTACAGGCTCACAGACCCCCAGTTGGATGCATGGCACTAACGCCAAGACATCCCGTGAGACAGCTACTGCGTGTGAACCCGCAAGAGCTGTTGTCTTGCTGGCAGGGAGCAAACATGAGCAGGCTGATTGGAGCCCAGCCAGGTAGCAGTTCAGAGGCTGCTGGGGAGCCATCTGGAAACAAAGTCTGCACCTTCATAGCTTTTAACTATTTTCTCTGGAACACCAATGGCAGCTGAGAGGTGCATTTTTGCAGTTCTGAGTTGCCTTCAGTGCTTATGAACCCACAAATCTGCTGCTTCTGTTGCCAAGAAAGGACTTTTTTTTCCCTCATTTCCTTAAACCCAAGCCAACATTTCACTAGGAACAACTTTCTGCAAACAGTAGTTAAATGGACTCATTTTAATTTTGTCCTTTTCTGCCAGGGCGTATCAGTTACCTTTGCCTGTTTTACTTAGGTGGTAAACTCTCTGGCGTCTTTTCGTTCAGGGCGTCCAAAGCATTGCGCAATAGCTTTTCAGTTCAGTACCGCAGCCCTACCTGTTGTCTTAATACATATGTAATCATGCCAAGAACAATATCAAAGGGCATTTGTCCCTTCCAGGCAGGGTGAATGTGAGAAAACAAGAAAACCAATAAATGGTAAGAACAAGAACATCCAAACCAAACTTTTTTTCCTGTGGTAGGTAGTGTTGGGCCTTCCATGTTGGACCTCCTGGATTATGTCTGATGGACGCACTATGGAGTCCTTGGCAAACAAAAAGCAAACAGATACATTTAAATGTAAGCAAAATGTCCTCCAAGATGGTGAAAACCACAAAAAATGAGACCATTATAAATAAAACATAGAAGAAAACAAAATAATTTTTGTGATCTGAATTCTAGAGGACAAAGAGTCTGTTCTTTGTCAAGAGACTTTCGTCTTCACCCAATTTTCCATGCAAGCAGGCTAGAAATCTGCTATAGCATGGAAAAATCTGATGTGTTTAGAAGACTGAGAAAACCATAACTGAAATGCTTGGACTGAGTGTACCACAGACAATGAATATATCAACTCAGTGTCCAGGTCTCACACTGTTTCTCAAAGAGCACAGGATATTGAATACAGGTCAATGACGTTCAGTTCGGAAGCCTGCTTTCACCCAAATGGTGAGGCCGACTTGTCAGTAGTACCAGAGATTTTCAAAATAAGTTTTGGGAAGCAAAAAAAGACGCCAACATCCAACACTAAAACAGCTAAATTATATTAAGACAGATGGTACTAAAGTCAGTTAAGCTCTACTTCTGCGACAACCAAGACTTCGTATTCAACAATTAGTATGATCATCTGCGTGCACAGGTAGTGAAATAAGGAAGGAAAAGTTTCCCGACTAATCAGAAATCATCAAAAACAAGGAAGAACTAGTCAGATAAGTATTCGGAAGCCAGAAAACTACAAAACGATTGGGAAAGATCTAGGACAAGCCAGCTTTGCTCTGAGAACTACAATCCCATCTGAAAGAGAATATTTCCAAAAAAAGTTGGAAAGATCAGAGCTGGAAGAGATTATCCCATTTAGAATAACATAGTCTAATGCAGTTAACCACAATGGCAGGGCTATGGTGGGCGCAGATACTGTAGAGTAGGATTGGCAGTAGGAACAACTGAAGAAAACCACTCAAACCCAGGATGGTTAGAAACTTCCTTTAGGAATTAAAACTGTATGAAGTGTGAGCCAAACCATTTATGCATCTTTTTGACTTTTACTGTTATAACTGAGACCATGAACTGATGAAGTTGTGACACCACTCAAAAAGCCATACCAGAAATGTGAAGGAAAACCAGAATTAGAAAACAGGAACATCATGACGCAAATAGTAAGGAACAAATAAACAGCACTGAAATGTTTCCTACTAAATTCAATAGAAACATTCAAGATAGAAGACTTGAACCTGCTTCCCTAATGTTGGCAATATCAGACACCAATCAGAGCTACTAATTTCCTTTTCTGGAGGTGCTGTAATTAAAACTAGTCATTTTGGTCAGCAAAACCTTATTTGCCACCTCCACAGGAAGTTGTGGCAGTTTGTCTTGCAAGACTGAAAGTGCCATAATATGTTTTGGACTTTGATAGAATTCAGGTAAAATTTACTCAGTGTCCAGATCCACACTGGAGTGCCCCATTTGAGTAGTCCTGCTACTAGGGGGTTCAAAAATACATCAGAAAAGAGGTTCCATAAAGTGTGGTAAAATATCTCATTGTGTTCATACAATACAATTGTACGTATCAATACAACACAATTCTCTTGTCCTGACAGGACCAGAGGCAATGGGCACAAACTGACACACAGGAGGTTCCCTCTGAACATCAGGAAACATTTTTTTGCTATGAGGGTGACCGAGCACTGACACAAGCTGCCCAGTGAGGTGGTGGAGTCTCTCTCTTTGGATATGTGCAAAAGTAGTATCTCCAAAAGCCACCTAGAGCCTTGGCAGCCCACTCTAGGCAGCCCTGCTTGAGCAGGCGGGTTGGACCAGAAGACCTCCAGAGCTCCAACCAGCCTCAATCATTCTGTGATTCATGGAAAAGAGGAATCAAATAGAAGAACTACCTTATCTCTGTTTTCTCTTTTTTTAGGGAAGGTGTTTAATGAGGAGGAGACAGTGGGTACTGGGTGAGATTTTTTACATGCATAAAAGAAAAGATACCTTCTCTAAGACCTTAGATCGTGCTAATACTTATGGGCCAGTACTGGCTTGTCTGTCCCCCAGGTCCAGAGAGCCATGAAGCTGGCTACAGAGATCATCACAGACAGAAAACATGGGGCACCTGGGCAAATATGAAAAGGACTGGTGGCCCCATCCTGCTCCTCCCCTCTGGCTGATGAGGACTCCCATCCACTGGTGAAACATCAACATGGAAATACAGTGTGGATGCCCTCAGCAGCTGAGCTCAGACACACAGTCCTCCCAGTAGCTGCCCCCATACATCCTGTTGTCCCCAGTAACACATGAGTCCCCCCAGCTTGCCACCATGCTCCAGCTGTTGGTGCTCAGAACTCTTAACCAGTCCAGCGTGAAGTTCACCCAAACACATGCAGAAAGAGCTCACCCACATGTAAGATATGATTTACTGAGAAGACAGGAGCAAATGTGCAGGGCATGGCCAAAGAAGCACACTGACCTGAAGCTTGTTTGCATGCAACCATCCCCCTTCATCCACTTTTCTCTCTGTTTTCCCAAACCTGTTCCTCCCCAATCTACCTCGATCCTTCCATTTTCCTGCCTTTGGTCTTTCCCCTGATAGATTTTGCACATTCCTGCAGTCTCCTTCAAACATGCCATAGTAAGTTTTATAAAATCCCCAAATGCTCTTCCCCTGGATACTCATTCCTGTCCCTCTGGCAGTCACCCCTCAGCCTGTGAGATGATGGGGACCCTCTCCCATTGACACATGGTGATGGGTGTCCCCCAGCCCACGGGGTCTCCCCCAGGACAGCTGGAGAGGAGCAGAGGCAGGTCAGGGATGACTGGGCCTCCCCTATATGCCAGTGTGCCCCTCTGCTCTCGTGTTTGTGGAGACGAACCTTTAGTCACATGTATATAAACAAACATTTTAGGACAGAAGTCATAGAATCATAGAATCATAGAATGGTTTAGGTTGGAAGGGACCTTGAAGATCATCGAGTTCCAACCCCCCTGCCACAGGCAGGGATACCTCTCACTAGACCAGGTTGCCCAAGGCCACGTCCAGCCTGGCCTTGAACACCTCCAGGGATGGGGCTTCAACAACCTCTCTGGGCAACCTGTTCCAGTGCCTCACCACCCTTAAAGTGAAAAACTTCTTCCTAATGTTTAATCTAAACCTGCCCTCTTCCAGCTTAAAGCCGTTCCCCCTCGTCCTATCACTACATGCCCTAGTAAAAAGTCCTTCCCCAGCTCTCCTGCAGACCCCCTTTAGGTACTGGAAGGCCGCAATAAGATCTCCCTGGAGCCTTCTCTTCTCCAGGCTGAACAGCCCCAACTCTCTCAGCCTCTCCTCATAGGAGAGGTGCTCCAGCCCTCTGGATCTGGAAGTCATCGCATATAAGCTTAGCCTTCTTCAGGTGTCTAGCAGAAACGGCTCAAACAGGCTGCCTCTCCAGTCAGTAATGAAAAGGAGCTCTTCCACCCCTAGGAACCCACCTCAGGCTGGGAGGGATTGTTCTGCGGACCTCCTGTCTGTCTCTCCGTAATTATGAGCAGTAGCTTTGATTAGCCTGCTTACTTAACTTTGAAACATCTAAAACTGGTTGAAAGCAATCCTAGCTCTAGGAACAGAAATGCTCTTCCTCATGGACTCGTGGCTGGTAGGCTGATGTACTGCATGAAGAGTCAAAAGAAGATGGTGGAAAAAATAAAACAAGACACAATTTTGTATCAAAAGTAAAAACTGCATTGTCTTTTGGTAAGTTGGAAAACCTGATGTTAATTATGTACATATATATATGTGTACACATATATATACATATATACACATCAGTATGTTAAATACCGTTCTGTTATTTACAGAAACACAGATTGTGCAGGGGTTGAGGTTTGCTTACTGATGCTGAAGTACATATACATTCCATATATTTATAAAAGAAAAAGTATTTCTAGTGCAATAACACTACATTCTTTCCAACACCATTACAGATTTCATTTGCTTAACATGGAAACTAGAAATTTGTCTTTAGGAGGCATGTAACTCTCTTCTTGTCAGGGTCAAACTCTAATTGCGTTCTTCCATGGAAGAAATAGAAGTATAGGGAAAAAAAACCCAGATGAATTATGATATTGCAGGTGTAAAGATTACTATGCTTTAACAACATCCAGAAAGCGCTCAAAAAAACCTTTGGATACACTTACGCTGCCAACAGCACCTGCTCCCAGGTGTAATATCTGCAAAACGGTGCACAGCAGCATGGGGACACCTCCCATAGCAAACCAGGGATGTGCACACTGCATAATACACTTAAGGAATCCCAAAAGATGACCCTACAAAAAATTTATCCTGTGTGTTCCTGCAGTTTAAAAGATTTGTTGTTATGCAATGGCTGTGTTGAAACGCTCCGGAAGGGTGTATTTCTAACCACCTGTGTATTGCACAGCCTGGAGTGTGGCACAGAGCATGGCAAGGTGTGAGTGGGTACAAGCTTGCTGGGGTGCCACCAAATACCATGCAGGGAAGGAGAGATGCAGCCTGGGGGAAGCTGTGTCCACACCAGCCTATGGGAGCGAGTGCTACAGCTAAGGATCCCCAGCACCTCGTGTAAGACTTGTTCTGGAGGAAGCTGATAGATTTGCTGGAAAGCAATCGACGTGCACAGGCTTTGATGATCAGGAGATGAGGAGCCAGAAGACAACTGGGAAGCTGTGCCGTTTGGCAGTGTGGATGTAGCCTTGAGCCTGTTCCAGCATCCCCCTCATGCAGGAGAAGCTACTGCATGTTGCTATTCTCAAAGCATTACCATTTTATGTCAGAGGACCAGGCTGTGACAGCCTTGCTCACAGCAGGTAGACCTTATGTTGTTGAGTGGTGGTGCTGTCTTGAGTGGTGTTCTTCATGGTGTGAGGTGCACATCAACATGAACACAGATATATCATTCTGTCCCTTAGAGCTGGCCTTCCCGGCTGTGAAGCTGTCACCAAAGGTATATCATCAGGATTTTTCAAGGGGGTAAAGTGAAGCACGGGATTGTTATGCAACTTTCAGGGTCTTGGTCATCCTGAGGGCTACGAGCGGCATTTGGAAGTGCCTCTCTCTGTCCAAGCGCTCTTAGCCCTATGACCCCGAGTATTTAATACAGATTTTATTAAGAACAGTTGCTCACTTTCATGTTGAAAACCAGCATCGATCTCCCCATTAATTCCTGGAAACAAATCTTTTATCAGTATGAGCCTCCTGTCCATAGTCTGACTTCTTTTATCATAACTCAGAAAAGATAAACAACCTGGAGTCAATGAAAACTGCAAACAACTCATGATTAATTAAGCTTACCTCATTAGCTTGTACCTACCAACAGGTAACTGAGTTCATTGAAGACTGCTGATATCATTCAGGTAGCATTGCAACAGATGCGATATGCCATAGATAATTATTACTCTATTAGCTGCACTAGAAGAAATGCTTCTGTTTACATCAGCTCAAGATATGTTTAAGAATACCTAATACATCATAAATATGCTAAATATTTTTTTCTAAAAAGAATGTACCTAAAGGAGAGGTAGATAATCTTATCTCAAACATAAGTTAGATTTGTAAGATTATAAACAGATTGCTTTCATGTTTCCTCTCTGTAAGAAACGTTTATCAGTAAAAATCTGATATTTTTTTAAGTTGTGAGTTATTTTAAGTCATTTTACTTAAGTCATTTATAGCAGGCTGTTACATTTAGAATTAGAAGGCTTCTGAAAGCATTTTCCTTCTGTTACCTTTGCTCAGTCAGAGATTTAATGATCAAACTGCTCAACTGAAGTCCTTCAAGCTATGAGAGTTTGAACTAAAATGGGGAAGCCTGATGTTCTGCTTAAACTACAAATATGTGGCTGAATAATTATTCCAGGATGACCTCTATATGTACAATGACTTGGGAACTGTGGTGGAAGGAAAGAGAGAAGTTGTGTCATTCATCTGTAGGTGTCCAGGTTACCTACTGCTTCTGTTATAGGAGCACCTCCTTCAGTTGTTAGGAATATACATCCCGTAACACAAACCTGAGCAGTAACAGATAATTCTTTGCAGTACATGGCCTTTATCAGCAGCTTTACGAAACTATCTGTCGGTAACTGGAAAAAGGGTGGGATACTCCTTTTTACCCCACAGAAACGTCTTTGATTGATATAAATAGTGAGGTTCTCATTGATTTCCTGAGCTGACTGGTGGGGCTGCAGGATGGCTTTTTTCCCCAAGGCACTTAAAGGAAAAGAAATAAATAAACTAACTAACTGTTAAATAATTAAATTAAGAGGAAAGCTAAAAACACTGTTTCACTTCCCTTTCAAATATTTTTCCATAGCCAGTTGTGACACTGAAAGAGATTACCAAAACTGTGTGACTAATGCATGCTAAATCATGACAGGATATTGATCATGTGATTATGTTTGCTCCTATTTAGGAAAGTAGCACAGGAAATATTACCTCCAAAATTTGTCCACTATGAAGTAATATGTTTTCCCCTAATTTCCATTATAAAAAGCAGCATCTATTTTTGGTAATATCCTTTGAAAAGCCCAAGGTGTAGATTTAGTAGATTTTTTTGGGGTATCCAGGAAGTACAGTATCTCCTCTTGCAACCCAGATTTCATTCCCTATCAAGAAAAGTTGATGAAAACATGTTATCAGAATCGTCTTTTGGGAATGACACAATTCTTTTCGTGAAAGCTAACACTTTAATGGAAGAATACAGAGAGAAAATAACGGTTACTTGAAAACATTCTACATACTAGTTCTAGAGTCCAAAAAGAAGCAAGAATAGCTCTTTGTACCCATTTTTGTGAAAACCGAAATTTCAGTCTTCCTTCATACTTATGTTATGTTTTCCACAAGCTAGAAAGAAGTATGTATTATCGTTCTTAAACTCAATAGATAATTGTCCAGAAAAAAAAGGAAAATAATTAGATTTATTTTGGCAGAGAAATTTTTTTATATTGACATTAAAAAATAAGATATGTGTTCCTCATCTTGGATAATATTTTTGTCATCTCTATCATTGATATACACTGATTTATAGGACTAAATGAAAGCTGTGGAATCTTACAGAAGGACCTTAAGTGTTTATTGAGCCAGACACAAACTCTCAAGGCTGCTTGGAAAGACAACATAGAAAAATAGCAAGACAACATTTTACCTTTAAAAATGACAGCTTTGTCTTTTTCTGGAATTTCATATGCAGTATCAACACCAGGTGGCAGCCATGGCCAGAACGAAGGTATTAAATTAAAATCAGCTGCTCTGACTGCAGGATACTTACGCCAAAAACGCCTTACATAAATATAGAACAGGTTTTAAATAAAATCACACACACTAATGCATGAAACCACATCATGGCAACCAGGGCAGGATTTATCTGACTAAACCCAGCCATGTTCTCTGACTTAATCACCCTAAGCTCCCTGTCATGTCAACGGAAAGAAAGCTATTTCCATGGTGGGATTCCTCTCATCTTGATGCAGACATCTAAAATAGGTCAGATGAACTGTTTTGTCAAAACAGTTATTATTTTCCCTTACGCAGAAAGGGAGCTTAGAGAGACCTGTCTCACATGACTGGTATGTGGCAAGATTTTGGGAATGAAACCTCACCCTGGGGTTACCAACACCAGCTCAGAGAAATGGTCCGTGTATGTGAGGATCTTCTGCAAAATAACACTTTAATAGTGTTGTGGATTCAAAACTCTGCGGTCAAACCTCGCTTTAATGTTGATGTTGGGTAGGGTCTGAAGCAGGGGAAGCGCAGCCTTACCACATGAAAGGGAGAGGAATCAGCCCTTTTTACCCCTTCTCCTCAGTTCTTTGGGTTGTGCTGCCCTGGAGAGAGACAGTTTGTCTGAGTTTAGCACTGAATCTATTATCCTTTTATTTTTTTATTATACTAAGTTACCACTGCAGGGGCTCTTCAAGCAGGCGTTGTGTCAGGATTGGTAAACCCTCAGCTCTCTCAAGGCAAGGACAGCAATGAAGGTGCCGAGTGTCTCAGGGCTGGTGGTGCCTTTTGCCAAAGCTGAACTCTCCCAAATGCCAAACACTTGGGACTTGCTTACAGTCTAAAGTGAAAACAGACCATGTTTTCAGAGGAGCCATCTTTCCCCATCCTATTCATAGCACAACCTGTTTCAAAGGTCATATTCCTCCTTATACCTATCTCTCTTTCTTTCTGCACCACCACGTTTGTTTTTGCCTCCCACCTCTTATCCCAATTCCCTGGCTTGCCTTCCTCACTGGAATGACTGATATTTTGAGTAAAGTAATTTTTCTATGCTGCGGGGCATAATTTAAAATGATACCCAGCCATTTTACTTACAGAAAGTTGACTTACTTGTCTTTGAAGAACATTATTTCTCCATGGAAAGTGATGACAGCATCAAAAGTTAAATTGGGGCCACAGGTGTTTGGCAGTGCAGGACCTTTAGACTCAGTTGGGTCTTTTGTCTCAGTAGATTCCCTCTGGTCATTTGCAACTGTTAGAAGATGGTCCTAAAAAAAGCAGTTTATGGAAGAAATTAAAGTGAGAACTCATTCAGGTATATCCAATACACAAAAATGTCCCTGAAAGATATTGCAAAGTCTTTGAAATTATAAGCAGTAGCTGATTAATAATTTTGAATTACCAGAGAGGTGCTGAATGCCATTAATATCATCCTGATGAAGAGAGAATACTGAAGGGTCAAATTTCCTATAAACTGGGTGCATCAGATCATTGGGGTCTTTGGAACAGAAAAGTCCCAGTGAATGGCCAAACTCATGGGCAGCAACACAAACCAGGTTCGTACCTGAAAACAACACACAGAACACGTAATAGAAGAGCTGTGTCTTTTCATTTGTCCTGAAAACATGAAGAACGTAAGTTAGGTCAGAATCTTTCAGAACTGCTTGCCTGAGTAAGTGAAGCTGTTATGGGAAATTCAGTTGGAGATGAAGTTCTGGTCGGAAAGAAAAATAATGAAATCATTACAGTAGAGTACAAGGAAATAGTCTGTAGACCTGCAGAAGTCAGCATGGAAGAAGGACCCTGGGCCAGTGCAGGGGATGCAACTGTGTGGGGAGAAAAACAGGTTGGAGGACTGGGGAGAAGGGGGCTGCCAGGTCCCTCAGCTCCCTCCCAAATAGATGCCCACCCTGTCCCTGGCAGAAGTTCAGCTGGGGCCTTAACTTTTTAAACCAGAGGGCTCAGAGGCTTTTTATAGCTATGGAAACCAGCTGCCCAATGCTCCTTCAATTCAGCCCCATTTTTAAGCACTTCTTGAGGAAGAGGGGAGACAGACACTGCACCCTTGTTTTCATGTACAGCCTGCTCAAGGAAGGGCTTGGAGAACTTAATTTCCTACCTTCTGTGCTTTTGGTCCAGGTTTCATCCTCATCAAAGCGAGCATCTCCGCCAAAGTCCTTGCTGGGTGCGTAGGCATGAGCAATGGACCTTCCTGGGCCATCAAAGGGGATGAAGTCCTTGTGACCTAAGAAGCAAGTTGCATACACAGCTGACTGGGGGTTATGGAATTAACAGATCTTAGCCATGCACAGAGCAATCTCTATTCTGCTGATTTTGTAAACTTTCAAGTTCCCCTTCCACACAGATTTGCAAAAAAGTTCTATTTTTCGCAGGGAAACTTAGGAAAATTTGAAATGATGCATCAGGAAAAAAATCTTGGTTTCCTCAAGAAATGGGTGGACATTTACATACTGCTGCCACAAGGGAAGAGGAGGACGTGGTTTAGGTTGAAATATATTTCATTTTTTGTTCATAAGGTAAAATTTTCATAAACTCTGTGTCAGCAGCCATCAGGTGGTCACCTGAACCTGAGTGGTAATTTAAATATTGATAGCAGAAGCAAGATCCTGGGAAGACTGTAAGCCCTTGAATGTAGTCTCCAGGAAAGGATTTAAGGACATGGAGGTTACACTCTGTGCATAGCCCAGATGAGTGGATTTGTTTGGGTGGGAACAGAGGAGCCGACTAGAATAGTGCATGTGTGCATGACTGTTAATGAAAGAGGGAAGGCTTCTGGTAAGCCTACCCTGAGGGAAATGCTGAAAATATAAGCCTTGAGTCTGTCTAGAACATATTTAGCCCACACAAAGCACATGACTAATCCCAGGAGTGCAACTAGAGTCACCCACTCCACAAAGCTCTGAGTCTGGGTATATCCCACAAACCTTAAGCCTTTTGTGGTTCGTGCACACATTGGGCATCATATACTAGGTATAGATCCAGTGAACTACAGGCAGCTCGTTAAGTTTATTTTCTCCCTGCTTCCCTTCATCTGCCTCTATACACTCCGCCAAAGATCTTCAAAAATTGTAGCCACAGCACCTTGATCAGGAACTGTGTTTTTCTGTCTGCTTGTTCAACCTGACACTGAACGTTGCCCATGCTGTCTATGAGAAGAAATCATTAGCATTTCAGATCAACTGCTCCATATAGGCAGTAACTTGGTAATAGCTCATAATGGTTATGTAGAGTTTTACCTCTGGCTGCAAAGGACATCAGTATGTCTGCATCACTTCTGTCCTTCTTGGTGAATTTCAGTGGGGTCACACTGCTCTAAACACTTAACGCTTTCTTGTTCGCTGCATTGACATCTGCTGGATACAGGTCTGGTGTGTAGTTTAATATCGTTTACAATATAAGATAGAAAAACAGTGGTGTTCTTATAACTTACACTGTGTAACACACTGTCTTTACATTAAGAATTCCACTATAATTACCTGTATGTCAGAACTTGTTTTGCCCATTTTGGCTCTCCTGCAAAGGTGGAGATCCTGGCTACGTCAGGGAATCCACAACGACGTTTCTGTACCAGGTCCAAAGTGCCAGGATCCAGTTTCCCTGTCACCTCCAGCCCAAAGAATTTCTGCCTTTCTTTTAGTTTTTGGGTCATTGGACTATTACTTTTCCAAAGGAAAGATTCTCCATCTTTCTTAAAGCCATAGTAATCTTCCAGGTACTTCTTATGAAAAAAACCAAAACATTTTAGGACAGTCAATGGTGTTTGCTTTTGAAACTCATAAAAAATTATACTAACACCACTTCAGACATGTACCATTGCTACTTTTCTTTCTGTTCCATGGGAGTATGGTTAATAGAGTTTGTTAAAGCCTATATGAATATTTTTCTCTTAATTATATTTTTTTCATTATATTATCACTGGAAATGTTTTACAGTTTACTTACATCCAAAATTAGCATTTGTCTAATGAATTGATTATTTTCTGGTAATGTACCCTCCACTTACCCTGTGCTCTAGGGTTACCCACGGTCCTTTAGAGAAGGCAGTGCAGAAGCTGTTTGAAATATATGACTGGATACAAAATTTCAGTGGTAGTATCCCATTTTCCCACATTTTCTGACAGCAATAATTCAGACAAAATAGTATCCTTATTTTATGAAGAATTATGTCTCATATTACCAGAAATCACATAAATAACCACATTTCCACTTGGACTACGTATCAAACATAGACTGACTCAGGTGTTTAATTATTTCTAGACTCAACACATAAGTGAATGCATCATCAGTTTTAATTGTTCTCTACAAAAAAATAAAACAAGAATGAGTCAGGGTTAAAGACGCCTTTGTCATCATGGTACAGAATACAGCCCCTTCTATTTTGAGAAATACTCAATCATGTTATTCATTCTACTGGAATTTGCAGAACTAGCTCCTCAGCTACTATATGCTAGTTCCAGAGTCTGCAGTGGATGCTCAACAGTTGCTAAAGGTCTTCTCCCCCAGAGGTTTACCTTCCTCACCCAGATAAGCTGCATGCCTCCTTCTTTCTTCTGCCTTGTATCTGTGGGAAAAACACAAGAAAGTGCTGCACGTAATAACAGGAGAAATGGGATGTTCTCCTTTTTAATTTTCACTTGCCTTTAGAAAAGTCTTCTCTGTAGTCTGCCACACAGTTGCTTCAACTTTATATAGTACATTTGCTTTATAAAGTTTTCCAATCCCTGACTCACTGATTCTCACAATTTCTAGTTAGCAACAGAGCTTGTGCGAAACAATGGTTTTATCATAAAGAAGCTTAGCGCTGTCTTTCACCCAGTTCCACACTTGTCCAGGTTTTGCAACATGGAAATATGATTAATGAGGAGATAACAGAGCTGTAGTTCTTTTTAACAATCTTATTAAACTTTTAGTTATTAAAATGTAGTTTTAACCTCAAAAAAACTTAAAAGCATATCTCTTTAATGTTTTCCATTCAAAGTTCCTACTGATTTCAAATGGGTTGTTGAAGTACCTGAAGGGAAAAACATTCACAGAAGGTTGCAGAACAGTAGACTACAAGTAGAAAAAAATTTTCTAGTTTTTTTTGTAGTTGTCTGTACAAGAGCATGTACTTTTAGAGATTATTACAGTGCCACCATCTCTCCCTTTAGTAGAGTCCTTCAAAATTAGAAGCTTAATGCTGAAACTCCTTGCATTTTGAAGTAGTGCTTTGTTCATGCTCTGTGTTCTTTGTTCATGTTTCTGTGACACAGTTCTCACCTGGAAGAAACTTCCTTTTGCCTGTAGGAAAACGTGGACATCCTTCAAGGAAATGAAAACACTTTTCTCAGCATAGCTAAACTCATTATAAAAATTGAACCAAGGTGTTTGCATGCCACTTTTTATTCAGCTGTTTCTACTGTTCTCAGAGAGTTGTCCAATTACTTCATATTTAGAATCATAGGATTGTCTAGGTTGGAAGGGACCTTTAAGATCATCCAGTCCAACAACTAACCTAACACTGCCAAAACCACCACTGAACCATGTCCCTAAGCACCACATCTGCCCGTTTTTTAAATACCTCCAAGGGATGGTGACTCAACCACTTTCCTGGGCAGTCTGTTCCAATTCTTGACAACCCTTCCTGTGAAGAACTTTTTCCTAATATCCAATCTAAAACTACTCTGGCACAACTTGAGGCCATTTCCTCTTGTCCTATAGCTTGTTACTAGTGAGAAGAGGTTGGGGTCAATCTCTCTACAACCTCCTTTCAGGTGGTTGTAGAGAGCAATAAGGTCTCCCCTCAGACTCCTTTTCTCCAGGCTAAACAGCCCCAGATCGCTCAGCTGCTCCTCATTACACTTGTTCTCCAGACCCCTCACCAGTTTCGGTGCCCTTCTCTGGAACACTCTAGAATCTCAATGTCTTTCTTGTAATGAGGGGCACAAAACTGAACACAGTACTTGAGGTGGGGCCTCACCAGTGCTGAGTACAGGGGGATGATCACTTCCCTAGTCCTGCTCACCACACTATTCCTGATACAAGCCGGGATGCGATTGGCCTTCTTGGCCACCTGGGCATACTGCTGGCTCATATTCAGCTGGCTGTCAACCAACAGCCCCAGGTCCTTCTCCGCTGGGCAGCTTTCCAGCCATTCTTCATAGAATCATAGAATGGTTTAGGTTGGAAGTGACTTTAAAGATCATCTAGTTCCAACCCCTCTGCCATACACAAGGACACCTCCTGCTAGACCAGGTTGCTCAAAGTCCCTTCCAACCTGGTCTTGAGCACTTCCAGGGATGGGGCCTCCACAACTTCCCTGGGCAATTTGTTCCAATGCCTCAGAATTTGTTCCAGTGCCTCACCATTCTTCCCCAAGCCTGTAAGGCTGCATGTTGACCTAAGTGCAGGACCCAGCACTTGGCCTTTTTGAACTTTATACAGTTGGCCTCAGCCCATCAATCCAGCCTGTCCAGGTCTCTCTGGAGAGCCATCCTACCCTCAAGCAGATCAACACTCCCACCTAACTTGGTGTCTTCTGCAAACTTACCGAGGGTGCAATCGATCCCCTTGTCCAGGTGATTGATAAAGACATTAAAGAGAAGTGTCCCCAGTACTGAGCCCTGGGGAATACCACTTGTGACAGGTCACCAACTGGATTTAGCTCCATTCACCACTGCTTTCTGGGCATGGCCATCCAGCCAGTTTTTTACCTAGTGAAGAGTACACCCATCCAAGCCACGAGCAGCTAGTTTCCCCAAGAGACTGCTGTGGGAAACCATGTCAAAGGCTTTACTGAAGTCCAGGTAAACAACATCCACAGCCTTTCCCCTTGAGAGAACTTTAAACTAGATTGGAAGGGGGATGGGGATGTAATTGGTCTCTCTAGTGAGGCACCTGGCTATAGTAGCTCAGCATTTGTGGGGCAGAGTGCTAGTATTTTTGAGAATCAGAAGTCCCAGCACCCCTCTAGGGCAAAAACTACACACTCATTGACCTCTCTGAAATGCCTGTACACTAATGTGTGCAACTGGAATGTATTGAGTTCTCCCTGGGGGCAGATGAAGAGCAAGTTGAAAGCTTGTGGGTAAGGATCAAGGGGCAGTGTAACAGGAGAGACACTGTTGTGGGTGTTTGTTACAGGCCACCTGATCAGGATGGGGAAGTTGATGAGGCCTTCTACAGACAGGTGAGAATCACCTCACAATCACAGGCCTTGGTTCTCATGGGGGACTTCAACTACCCTGATATCTGCTAGGAAGGCTACACAGCTAGGCATGGACAGTCCAGGAGGTTCCTCCAGTGCACTGATCATAACTTTTTGACTCAGGTGGTGGAAGAGCCCACAAGGAGAGGTGTACTACTGGACCTAGTACTGACAAACAAAGAGGGACTGGTGGAGGATGTTAAGGTTGGGGGCAGACTTGACTGCAGTGATCATGAGAAGATAGAGTTCAGGATTAATTGCAGTATGCACAAAATGACAGGTAGGGTTGAAAACTTAGACTTCAGGAAGGTTAACTTTGAGCTCTTCATGGAATTGCTTGGAGAAATCCCATGGGTGAGGGCTCAAGAGAGCTGGCTGATATTTAAACATCACTTCCTCCAAGCTCAGGATCAGTGCATCCCTAAGAGCAAGAAATCAGGCAAGGGAAGCAGGAGACCTTCATGGCTGAGCAGGGAGCTTCTGAAAAAGCTCAGGTGGAAGAAGGGAGTTTACAGTATGTGGAAGAAGGGGCTGACTGCTTGAGAAGAATATAAGAAGGCTGTCAGGGTATGCAGGGATGAAACGAGGCAATCTTGGAATTGAACATGACAATGGATGTCAAGGCCAATAGGAAGGGTTTCTTTAAGTATATAGGAGGCAAAAGGAAAACTAGGGAAAATGTGGGCCTGCTGTTGAATGAGACAGGTGCCGTGGTGACAGATGATGCAGAGAAGATGGAGTTGCTGAATGTCTTCTTTGCTTCTGTCTTCACTGCTCGGGCCAGCCCTCAGGAGTCCCAGACTTTACAGGTAACAGAGAAAGTCTGGAGGAAGGAAGACTTTCCCTTGGTTAAAGAACAAGTTAGAGAACAATTAAGTAAACTGGACACCCACAAGTCCATGGAGCCTGATGGGATGCACCCACAAGTGCTGAGGGAGCTGGCAGAAGTCATTGCTGGGCCGCTCTCCATCATATTTGAAAGGTCCTGGAGAACAGGTGAGGTGCCTGAGGACTAGAGGAAAGCCAATGTCACTCCAGTCTTCAAAAAGGGCAAGAAGGATGACCTGGGAAACTACAGGCCAGTCAGCCTCACCTCCATCCGTGGAAAGATCATGGAACAGCTTGTTCTGGGTGTCATCTCCAAGCATCTGGAGGAAAAGAAGGTTCTCAGAAGTAGTCAACATGGATTCACCAAGGGGAAGTCATGTCTGACTAATCTGATAGCCTTCTACGATGGCGTGACTGGATGGGTGGATGAGGGGAGGGCAGTGGATGTTGTCTGCCTTGACTTCAGCAAGGCTTTCGACACTGTCTCCCACATCATCCTCACAGGCAAGCTTAGGAAGTGTGGGTTAGATGAATGGACAGTGGGTGGATTGAACAGTGGTTGACAGATAGAGCTCAGAGGGTTGTGGTTAGTGGTGCAGAGTCCAGTTGGAGGTCAGTAACAAGTGGTGTTCCCCAGGGGTCAGTACTACGTCCAGTCCTGTTCAATATATTCATCAATGACCTGGATGAAGGGATAGAGTGTACCATCAGCAAGTTTGCTGATGACACAAAACTGGGAGGGGTGGCTGACACGCCGGAAGGCTGTGTCGCCATACAGTATAACCTGGACAGGCTGGAGAGTTGGGCAGAGAGGAACCTTATGAAATTCAACAAGGGCAAATGTAGGGTACTGCATCTGGGGAGCAATAACCCCATGCATCAGTACAGGTTAGGGGTTGACCTCCTGGAGAGCAGCTGTGTGGAAAGGGACCTGGGAGTCCTGGTGGACAACAGGATGACCATGAGGCAGCAATGTGCCCTGGTGGCCAAGAAGGCCAATGGCATCCTGGGGTGTATCAAGAAGAGTGTGGCCAGCAGGTCGAGGGAGGTCATCCTCCCCCTCTACTCTGCCCTGGTGAGGCCGCATCTGGAGTACTGTGTCCAGTTCTGGGCTCCCCGGTTCAAGAAGGACAGGGAACTAGTGGAGAGGGTCCAGCAAAGGGCTACTAAGATGATTAGGGGATTGGAGCATCTTTCTTATGAGTAAAGGCTGAGGGACTTAAATCTTTTTAGTCTGGAGAAAAGAAGACTGAGGGGGGATCTTATCAATACTTATAAATACTTAAGGGGAGGGTGCCAGGTAGATGAGAACCGGCTTTTTTCAGTGGTGCCCAGTGATAGGACTAGAGGTAACGGGCACAAACTTGAGCATAGGAAGTTGCATCTCAACATGAGGAGGAACTTCTTTCCTTTGAGGGTGGCAGAGCCCTGGCACAGGCTGCCCAGAGAGGTTGTGGAGTCTCCCACACTGGAGACATTCAAAACCCACCTGGACGCCGTCCTGTGCAACCTGCTGTAGGTGTCCCTGCTGTGTCAGGGGGGTTGGACTAGATGATCTCCAGAGGTTCCTTCCAACCCTGACCGTTCTGTCATTCCCTTGTGCACTAAGCGGGTCACCTTGTCATAGAAGGAAATCAGGTTAGTCAAGCAGGACCTGCGTTTCGTGAATCCGTACTGACTGGGCCTGATCACCCAGCTGTCCTGCATGTGCCATGTAATGACACTCAGGAAGACCAGTTCCATAACCTTCCCAGACACTGAGGTCAGACTGACAGGCTTGTAGTTCCCCACATCCTCCTTCTGGCCCTTCTTGTGGATGGGCATCACATTTGCTAACCTCCTGTCAACTGGAACCTTCCTGGTTAGCCAGGACTGCTGATAAATGATGGAAAGTGGCTTGGTGAGCACTTCTGCCAGCTCCCTCAGTATGCTTAGGTGGATCTCATCTGGCCCTATAGAGTTGTGTATGTCTGTGTGCTGGAACAGATCACTCACTGTTTCCCTGTGGATTACTGGGGGTTCATTCAGTTCCCCACCCCTGTCTACTACCACAGGGGGTTGGGTATGCAGGGAACAACTGGTCTTACTCTTAAAGACTGAAGCAAAGAAGGCATTAAGTACCTCAGCCTTTTCCTCATCCTTTGTCACTATGTTTCCACCCCTGTCTACCAAAGAACAACTATCCTTAGTCCTTCTTTTATTGTTAATGTATTTATAGAAACTTTTTTTGTTGTCTCCTACTGAAGACTATGTTGTCTCATAGTCTCCTTCTGTTACAATTATTATAAGGTTTTAGAAAGCACTGAGGTTTTCTGGATCAAACCCGTTGATGGCTTTCCCCTTCAGAAGAGAAGGTCCTCTGTTCTCCATGTCTGCCGTTGGTCGTAAGAACTTCTGCGACTCAATATCAGGTCTATTCTGGCACTGGATCCACTTTTGCTCCGCTCCCCATTGCACCCCCCACACACTGCCACAAATGAGGACAAAGCAGAGGTGACGGTGAAGGTCCTGATAATCCTGAAAAGAGGTGTCTACAGCCACCAGAGACAGCCTTCTCTATCTGAGACCTGCGTGGGGCTAACACAGGATTTAGGGTACACCTGCAGCACTGCAGGGCAGGTGGGACATAGTATGTGCAGAGAAATAAACCCCCTTCCACAGAGATGGAGGATAATAGAGCTGTGAAAGGAGAGATTATAAATATATTGTACACTTGAGATATATGCTGAAATTGTTCCCTGCTGAAGAGGACTATGTTGGTACCAGAATTATCCCCAGAGCACAGCATGTCTTGTGGCCATTCACAGTGGGAAACTGGGGAATGCATTCCCCAGTGCAATTTGGGCAGCTCAGATGGGGCCAGACCTTGTCAAGGCTGGTGGAACTCTCCAGGGGTTGTCTGGTCACTGAGGACTGAATTCCTACCCTGAGACTAGACACCTAACAGAGGCATTCACGTTAGGGCAGAGGGCCCCTCCCTGGTGCTGGAAGGAGATGGAGAGGCTCAGGGAACAACCCAGAACTAGGGCAGCAGAGCCAAAGGGAAGTGATCCCCTGAGGGAGTTTTTGATAATGACTTTACTCACATAGTTATGGTAGGTGCCCCTAACTGAGTGAGTGAGATGAATCTAAAAATTGGATGCAGAGTTCTCCTGTGCAGTTTACACACCTGCAA
Source organism: Pluvialis apricaria (assembly GCA_017639485.1). Lineage (NCBI taxonomy): Eukaryota > Metazoa > Chordata > Aves > Charadriiformes > Charadriidae > Pluvialis > Pluvialis apricaria. The sequence goes on from CM030007.1 coordinate 16,376,488, forward strand.
TACCTCTCTGCAGAAACAGCTTTTGGTGCTTACAGCCCCACTATAGCTTTCCAATGTTTTTCTCTTCCTACACAGTGTCTCTATGGTTCTAGAAGAAAGGAGTAACTTTTCAGCCTGTAGTACTTGATAAATTTTCCTCACGCATCTTTCTCTCTAATGAAAGGACCATTAGAAGCCATCAAAACTATCTAGAAAGCTATTGACAACATTTGTACGGTGTTCTGATTAGCAGCCTTCTGAAATGCATCCTTTTGCTACTCTGTCAACCTCTTTCTCACTTTTCTTGATACCACTCACCATTGCCCTCAAGAGATCAATCACCACCTCACACATTTTTCAATCAATCACTGAGAATATGCTTTATGAAGAAAACTCCATAACCACAGAGATCCTCTTTGATCGTCCTTTGACGTGACTTCATCCAGAACTAGTACAACATATAATGACAATCTCTTGATTTGCCTTAAAGAAGTGAGTGTGAAAATTACTGTGTTCTCTGTCTTTCAACTTTTAAAAGTGCCTTGATAATCTCTTAAGATTGCCGTTATCTTTCCCTCTTCCAGAGTCAGTCTTCTGCCCTGGATGAATTCCCGTAGCCCCAGCCCCTGCTAGCTGTACCAAAGAAAGAGATGTAACGCTGACCAGAAGTGTTGAAATTTGCTCCATTTTTGGCAAGGTTGTTGCTAATAGACAGCTTACATATTTGAAAACTAATGCATACAGTAGTATAGAGAAAAGGGAAGTGAAAGTACATCTCATAGAGCCTCAACAGGGTGTAATTAAGTTGTTTGTTCTACAAAGGGCAAGGGCTTAATTACGTGGAGCTTGAAACTGCCCCACTCTGCTGCCTTACACACCCTCAGTGTCCTGGCCAGGCAGGACTCTGGCAGCAGTGTAGCACTTCTGGTCAAAACCTGGGAGAAGAGGTCCATGCACAGGAAGCTTCTGAGCTGCAAAACCGCAGCTTCGGCCTGTGCCTCCGATGAGCGGTGCTTAACTCAGCACCTTCGGCATCTCCTTCCTGGCTGTGCTGCAAACCCTCAGACCTGGCTGCACAAACCTAGCCTCCAAAATGTCATTGCTGATGAAGACGAGTGTGTGACCTGCTTCTGGCTTTTATATAACAGCCATCCGTCTCCAGCAGGGCAATGCTGATGCACTGACATGGCCCGTCTTGTCCCAGTCAGCTTGCACACAGGTCACCCTTGCTCTCCAGTGCGGAGTATTCAGGGCCTCCTGGCAGCTTAATTCTTCATTTTCTCCTTGCTTGTGGCAGTGCTGTCTGTCCCTGTGAGTGGATTTTTGTTTTGTATGAAAAACCTGCCCAGGAAGATCTTAAATCCCAGGCACAGAGAACAGAATTAGACAAATTTCCAAATTTCCTCCACAACCACAGCAACTGTCTTGAAAATCAGGCCAGGACGAGGAAATGCAGAAGATCCTTGTCACAACACATCCAAAGACCTCTGTGTGACACACCCATTCTCCTTCTCAAAAAGCAGCATATGACAGCTGCTGCTAGTGGCACTAAACCCGTCTTCCAGCTGCAGAGCGAGTGCTTGTCATTGAACTGTTGGATGTCCGGGTCTGGATCCCATTGCTTTGCTGTAGCATTTAGAAGTGCCCAGCATATGTGACTGAAGTGGCAGGAGAGCAGGCACTTCCCAGACTCTTTTTGCTTCTTGTACTCCTGATATTTTTGTGTTAGTTTGTACTGTTACCAGCCCGCACAGCTTGTACTCCATAAGGGCCCTATTAAACTGTCAGTGAAGTCATTAAGACGCTTTTGCCTGAGTTTTCATGTGCAAGAGATTGGGTCTGGGACAACAGTTGTGCAGTCAAGAATTTCAGACATAACTGGGTTTTCTTGTGTGTCTCTATTTTTCATGCCTGATCTCAGACTCCAGGGAAAGTTCATATTCATAGGAGATGAGTACTTGAATTTATGTTTATGGACAAATTTCCCCTGCTGGTATCCAAGAAGTCTTTAATTCCAGCAGTCATTTATGAGTTATAACAAAATCGTGGTTACAAGAAATCTTCTCTTGCCCACTAAGTGCAGACAGGCAGCTCCAGCACTCCTGTTTCCAAACCCATCTGAATTATGCATTATTATATCATTTGCCAGGAATTTAATTGCTTTTCCCAAACCAAAAGTAATGTTCTTTTGTTGCTAAAGTTTAAGACATTAACAAAGCAGAAATACAGATGGAAAATCAATGGTTAACACATCTCACCAGTCCCCTTGCCCAGGTGAAATCCATGCCATGTTGTCTTCCATTTTATGGTCCAGGTTAGACCAAAACACAGGATACTTTCTGGATTCTCCTTCACAGCCAAGTAAATGTAATTCATTTTTCAGATACCAGTAGTTGAAGTTAATTAATACCTGGAGGTGGGGGGAGCATTTTAATTTAGCTGTTTCTTTGACGTCGTGACTAAAAAACAGTACAAGCCTTATGTAAGAGAAATAAATTAATATAATGGCCAAGGTGAGTCATTGTAAACATCGTCAATGTTCTGCTTCACTATTGTTGAAATGTTCTTGGTTCTTCCTTAACTACTTTCAAGTCTCAGCCAACAACCAGAGCCTAAAGGCCTGATTTCTGAAGGTAGCCTTCACATACAAGAACGTATCTAGTTAGCATATCAAAGTGTGCAGGCACTTTTAAAATCCAAGTCAATTAACTCTGTACAAGCACAACTCAGTACAACTGAACACAAGCAGTACTCACAAGTGTCCTACCTAACCCTGGAGGGATCTGAAGTGCTTGGACCGAAGTTTCTTCTGGACAGGCTGTGTACACAACACAAACTATTGAGAAAGACACTGGGAGATGTTGGGGCAACACCGGTTTTCCTGTCTCTGCCCTGCCTGGACTGCTGCCAGGTGAGCTCACCCACTTGTCAGTCCATGACTTCACCATGGTGCACCACTGCCCTTGTGGCAATGCTGAGCCGTTGAGTCCCTACATGACTCTTAAGTGCTGCTGAGATTCACGGCTTAATTTCTCACCTAGGTTGGTTTTAGGCCTTGCTTTAGCAGTGCTCAGTGCGTATGTAGCATGGCACAAAGCATGCAGGAGGAGCAGAACATAGCAGAGAAGAGGTTTTCCAAGATCAGACATGGCAGCATCTCGACTGCCAGTCCCTGGTCTTGTCTGCTGGGACAGTGGGTCTGTGGGTACACTGGTAGATGCATGGCTTCCTCTGGCCCTGATGGATGATGTGCAGATGTTAGTAGGTGTTTTGACCAGATGTCTGAGGGATCTGTCCTGTGCAGAAGACTGGGAGCAAATCTCACCTCTGCCTAATGGGGTTTGAGCTGCGGTAACTGGAAGACTGTCCTCGTAGGCCATTCCCATCCCCTCTTGCTGCCTTTGCCAATTCTGCTAGAGAAAGAAGAATAGCAAGGAGGAGTTGACTTCCTTGTACAATCACATCATCAGAGCAGTGTTGTGAGAGATGACACCAAATCCCTTCAAGGAGAGGGCGGACTTCAGCTAAGCTTTCTTACAGCCCAAGGGGTGTTTTAGTCACTGAGCTATTGCCCTGTGAGGGTGACCTAAACAAGGTAAACAGAGGAAGCACGTGGGCTTTTGTCTGTATCTCACCACTCTGACCCTGAAGGTTTTATCTCTGGTAGTTACATGAATATCCTGTTTTTTTTCTTATCACTTTGGCTTGTTTGCTCTGGCAAGTGGTTCTTGTCAGTGGTTTCTTGTCCAGCATTGCAAGCATTGGACCACCAGCCCTGACTCCATTCCCATGGTCACAGCTCAGCAGGGGTAATCCCCTGACTCCCTGGGACCCCATGACCATATATCCCTCACTTACCATCCTGCCTGCATCCCCAAACCAGGCACCTACCCTTCTCTCCAGTCGCTCATGTCCTGCTGTACCAACGACTCTGCCCACCAAAACCACCCACAGCAGCACAGGAGCATGGGTCCTCTCAGACCATTGCAGTGTTCCCCATCTACCAGCAGGCACCTGTCCCCATCCCTGCCCTGACCCCTCTGTCCCCATGCCATGGGGTCATGACTGGTGAGGCCACAACCACCAGCCCCTTCCCTTCCCTTCCCTTCCCTTCCCTTCCCTTCCCTTCCCTTCCCTTCCCTTCCCTTCCCTTCCCTTCCCTTCCCTTCCCTTCCCTTCCCTTCCCTTCCCTTCCCTTCCCTTCCCTTCCCTTCCCTTCCCTTCCCTTCCCTTCCCTTCCCTTCCCTTCCCTTCCCTTCCCTTCCCTTCCCTTCCCTTCCCTTCCCTTCCCTTCCCTTCCCTTCCCTTCCCTTTTGTGTGTGGTTATATCAGATCCTTGTCTCCAGCAGGCTGAACCAGAACACCAGAACGCTTCTATACTCAAGCAAAATACTTTATTACTCAAAACCAGCTTGATTAATAAATAATTGGAAAACAAAATAAATTAAAACTGTACATTAAGTTTTACATTTTTAAGGTTTTAAATTAGAATTATCAAAGGCCATCATTTCAGACTCAGATGCACAGTAACAGCTGAATGACATTGTTTATAACCAAGAAATGTGGAAAAACATTTCTGGTACAAATACAGCCCTGCACCATCACTTAATACTTCTAGCAATTAAACCAACTGTTGCTCTTCATTATACGGATGAGTTTCTTGTTCTTGATGTCAACTTCATACTGGTTTGATCCATGGAAAAAATAGAAATGTCCTAGAATTGGAAGGACAAAATATTGGCGAATTAATATTTCCTTTTGGTATACGTATTGATATACACTCGCTATTTTCCTGTGTGATTAAAAAAATATCAGAACAAACATTTCATATATATATATATATGTACTTGAAACATATCCTTTTTGGCTTTGGTTGGCGTTTTTTTGTTTTGTTTTTAATTATGCTTTAATTTATTTACCATTTTTCTGAAGGGCAGCGTCAATTGTGTGGCCAATTCCTTGGAAGTCAGCTGCTATTTTTCTTGGATATCCCCTTTCCATTGATTGGGTATTTTCATTGAAGCTAAATAAAGAAATTGCATGAAAACAAGAAACAAACATGTGATGTTCAATATTGAAACCAGGTGGAATTTTTACTAAATAAGCCTAATCTCAGCTGAAAATCCAGTAACTGTGAGCATCTGTCATCTCATAGAATTGTATAAATCCCGGCTGCATAAATATTCACATTTTTAGTGGCCTATGCAGGGCTGTTTTCTGAATATCAGAATAAATAGTTCACTTCCATTCCCTAAGACTTATAATAAGGCTGGATGGGGCTTATACTGAGTAATAAACGTAAATAAATATTCAGACTGAATATTTTGATTTTACAACATCCAATCTATGAAGTGACTCCATGTGTGGAATGTAAACTTCTGGTGTAATAATACTCTTTCAAGATAATTCTACAGATTAATTATTAGGGTTAACATTACTGCTTAATTGAACTGTTTCTTAAAAAGTAAATATTTTAATTGCCTTTCATAGGTTTCTTGATAGATTTGACATTTATAAATTTCAGAGAGCACTTCTGCCCCTTAATAGCTACTGAGTGAATACATTGACATGATGACAGTTTACTCATGTTATCTTTTTATAACAATTTCATGTATTGCAGCTTCCTAATGGGTAAACAAAGCTCATTTATTTGTGTCTGTTAATCACAGATTGATAATAGTAAATGGATGTTGTCTTTATCTCAGGTGTTACAGACGTTGTTCTATGAGAAGACATGAGCAATTGCCTCCGAGTTCCAGCTTTATACTGGCTGAAAAGGCTGACAATAACAGGCCACGAACTTGCTGTACAAATTCTAGTATACCTTGACATTTTAAAAGCTATTTTGATTATCTGCTGTGCAAAAAAAAGAATGAGCCTTACCTCCAGTACTTGTTGCCTACAAAGAAATAAGTTTTCTTGGTATTTTGATCATGAACAGCTGCATCGATTTTCCTGACACTTGCGGGGAAGCCCAGGCTCTGAATAGGCTTGGGGAAGCCCAGGTCTATACTGTAGCCACTGACAGCCCAGTACTGGTCATCTGCAGGAAAACCAGAAGAAGTTAGGAGGGGTTCCTGGGGAGGCCGAGCTCCTGTTCATCAAAGCCCCGAAGCTTTCTGTGTAATAAATGCCAGCAAACAGCACAGATATCCAACTAAGAACATGACCCTCTAGGCCACACGTAAGTTTGAATATTTCAGAGCTTTGAAATATTTTCCCCTTTTTATACTCGTTGGAGTATTATATATACACAGTAGTTAAAACTCAATATATTTTCTAGGTGTGTTTGGCACCTTTAAAAATATATTTAAATAACTTCACATAGGCAATCAATTTTGTCTCAGCTATGATCCTCTCTGTCACTGAAAAAAGAAGAGTAATACCATATTGTTCAGGGCTGTTTTGAAACAGCATTAGTTAATGACAGTAACAGCATTTTGAGAATGTATTTAAATATTAAGAATATCTATTATTATTATTATTGCATTACTTCCATTATTATTAATTAACATACAGAAGTATATGCAAGTTAGCAGTACTACCATAACTTTATTCATTCATAAAAAGGAGTGATGGAAATGTAAGAGAAATACCTTTGAAAAATATTACTCGATCCTTCTTGTCAACCTCATAAGCAGCATCAAAGCCAGCTGCCAGTGATGGCCAGAATGAGGAGATGGTGTCGTGCTCAATATCTGAGAAATATGGACTTTTGCGCCAGACATAGCTGATAGAAACGAAAACAGCAGTGTTTCATTGTTGGTATTTCACTAAGAGATCAGTAGCACAGAAATGTACTTTAAATCTTACTGCCTGGATGCCAGTCCTCCCTATGAGGCAGAGATATCACCCCTCTTGGGATGCAGTACTTCGCTTTGCCTGCTCTTTCATAGATGTTTGCCTTTCACTGCTCGTTGCTCTGAGGTCACAGAAAGATTGAGGTTGGAAGGGACCCCTGGAGGTCATCTTATCCAACCTCCCAGATCAAGCATGTGCACCTAGAGCTGGTGGCACTGTAGACCTCTCCACTGACACCCTGATGGCTTGACCAAGGCAACGTGTGATGTCTGTGGTACTGCTGACAACTGAAGCTTTATCTTCACCATGTCCCATGCAGATAGCCACAGCTGCATTCTTAATTTCAATTTGGTTACAACTGTTCATTAAACTTCTTGAGAAACATTTTAAAACCCAATTTAAGGAGGAACTGCTCCTTCCTCCCCTTCCCTGAAAATTATTGTTTTTTATCTACGATTCTTCATCATGTGTTTTAGAAGGGGAATCAGACCCACTTCATCAAAGGAAGCTTGTTCAATCAAAACACAGTTACCAACCCAAGAACTGGGTGAAATCCTGGGCCTGACATGCTGTTCTCCCTCGCCAGGGTGGATGTGCCCAGCCAACAACCCACTACAGTGCCCAGTGTCAGATCGTGCCCAAAAAATGGACATCTGTAAGAGCAGGAGCTCCCTACAGACAGTACTGCACAGTAGCCCAGTGCAGACTCCTAGGTTAAAGTGCCACACAAAAAGTCACCACTGAAATTTTCCACAGCTCCCTGAACCACACACAGGATGGTGTGATGAGGACGGTGCTGCATGCAAAGCAGCTGCAGGCTGAGGAGTGACACTGGGATTATTCAGCCTTGCACAATTTTAACAGACATGGGTGTTGATGGATGATGGCTTAAAACATTTTACTCACCTGTCAGTAAACTGCATTACTCACCCAGCCCTGCTGGGCTAGTAAAATTTTTCAAAGTTGCCTTAATACTTTCAGAAAGAAATATCTTCCTTTTAACCAAGGGAAACTGGAGAGGGACATTTTACAAGGGCATGTAGTGATAAGATGAGGGGTAATGGCTTCAGACTGGAAGAGGGAAGATTTAGAATAGATACTAGGGAGAAGTTTTTCACTCTGAGGGTGGTGAGGCACTGGCACAGGTTTCCCAGAGAGGCTGTGGATGCCCCATCCCTGGAAGTGTTCAAGGCCAGGTTGGACGGGGCTTTGAGCAACCTGGTCTAGTGGGAGGTGTCCCTCCCCATGGCAGGGGGGTTGGAACTAAATGATCTTCAAGGTCCCTTCCAACCCAAACCATTCTATGATTCTATGATTCTATAAATACATTAAACTGAACATTATGCTTTACCTTTGTGAGTCTCACAAAAAGGTGTTCCTAGAAATGAACGCACTTACCTGCCTTTGAAGAACAGTATTTCCCCACGGAGAGTAGTGATAGCATCAAAAGTCAAATTAGGGTCACAGTCCGCTGGTCTTGTGGGAGTTTTGGAGGGTGTCATTTCTGTTGGTTCTTCCCGAGGTGACATTTCAGTTGGTGCTTCTGCAGGTGTCATTTCAGTTGGCTCTTGTGGGGGAAAAGCCTTCGTTGGAAGTGCAGGGGATTCCCTGGGGGGTCCTTTGGAAAATAAATGTGTGGAATTGGAAGGTGAATTAGAGTGTTTCATGTTGCAGAGCTTCAGGATGTACTATATGAAGCCAAATGCATACGATTCTTAAGGTTAAAACTCAACTAGTAAATTAATGCCAGGGAAAGTTCCTGGGCAATTTAGCTTGGCTATCTGTGCTACTGACTGTTAAAATGGTCTCTGGCATCGTTTTGCCTTGACAAGCTGTTGGCCTCTCAAACTGTATGTGCTCAAGAGTTAATGAAGAGTAAACATTATTTCCAAATGGCAGTTGCACATGTGACCACCCTCTGGTGGAAGGTAAGAGAGTTTAATACTACACACATGGGCTGTTCCCCCGGTATCATTGGAGAAAGGCTCTTGGACCCTTTGACCTACTGGCATGGATACAGCCCACAGATTTTATTTTGCAGATGTAGACTCCTAGCCACAAAGAAACCAAGAGATTTGCCCAAAAATATTATCAGGAAATTAAACCTCAGTATCCTTCTTGAGGTAGAAAGTTTAGTACATTTTAGCAGTTGGGTAAAATTCATTATAAATGCTTATCCATCATCCACCAAAAAATGATGCTTCTTGCTTACCGTAGAGGGCCTGAATGCCATCAATATCATCCTGAGGAAGCCTGTAGTCCCTCGTATCCCTGGCCATATATATAGGATACATCAAAGCACCGAAGACGTTGGAATGACCGAGACCTAGTGAGTGGCCCAACTCATGAGCAGCAACAAGAAATAAGCTGTATCCTAAAAAAATCCAGCGTAAAGAACAAACACTAAATAAATTTTCATGCATGACAGTGGGATACAGGTGCCATCCTCTTATGCATGATATATCTTTTGTGGTCTTAATAAAGCAGCAAAATCTAACTATGTCCTAATTAAGAGGTTCTCTGCATCCTGGAATCAGTTTCAAATTATAAACATTTTTTTCTCACTGGGAAACTAATCTGGGGACAGTTTTTGCTCATGTTGCAGAAATTTTCCTGCCAACAAAGAATCAAAGTTTTGTTAATGTTAATAATGACTGAAAACTGGGTCAGAACATTTTAGTCATCTGGTCAGATTTTGGGAATTATAAATGACATGGAATTCACCTGGTAACTACTTCACAAAGACCAGTAGCACGTAACATCATCCCTGGACATTGTTGGAAACCAGAACACTTCACTGTTATATTTAATTATATTTACCAACCAACTCAAGATATTTTTTTTTCCTTTGCAGAAGTTAAAGATTTGCATCCCTTTAAATCAGGAAAAAAAAAAGTATCTGAGGGTGAATATTCCTTGCCTTACCATGTCATGATTACCCAATATTGCTGTTTCACGCTAATCTAATTTCCTTCACTGAAGCTGTAATTGCAGTCTGTGCCTTAACTTCAGGGGACTGCCATGACTGCAGCCCAGGTCAAAATACGCAGAATCATTTTACTAAATTACACTGACATTTTACATCTCAGTTAGTGCTGGAACTACTGCCATGGGATCTGTGACTTTACAGTGTCTTCAAGACAACACTGTCTAACAAAAAGAAAGGCAATGCAATAGTTCAGATTACCTACCATTATAGGTAGCAAATTTGGTCCAGTTTTCATCTTCGTCAAAGTGAGCATCTCCTCCTATCCCACTGCTGGGGGGGTAGGCATGAGCCAAAGTTCCTCCTGGACCATCAAAGGAATAGAAGTCACCGTGAACTAAAAAAAAAGGGAAAAAAAGTGATGCTTTTTATCATCTCTGTAAGAATAAATGACAAATATTTATCATTCCCAGGCATGGGATTCCCCTTACATCCAGCTGCGAAGGAGATCATGATATCTGCTTGACCACTGTAGAGCCTGGTGAATCTCAGAGGGGTGACACTGCTCCAGAGCTGGAAGGCTTTTGCAATTGCTTCCTCTACATCAGCTTGTTGCATGTCTGGAGTGTAGTTCAAAATCCTGTGAAATAAGGAGAAAGGAATTAAAAGCAACCAGATCACATGTGGCTGGGGCCCATAAGGTCAAATATTTTAGTCAGTGATTATTACTATTTATGTGTCTCCAGTTGTTTATTTTCAAATTATTTATTTATATAACGTGAAGTCTTCACAGTTTTCTTTCATGTCTTTCAGAAATCCTAACCTATATACTCAGTTGTATCCCTTCTATCCACTGAGAATATTATTTCGTAGGCTGTTAACTAACGTAAACTCTTATTTTGGTATTTTCATCACTGTTTGGAAGCCTAAAGCGAAGGACGTGAATAGTCCCCACGTTCGTGGAGGGCGTTTATATGGAGAAATACAGTAAAGAAGCTGTTGGTGTTACTTCTGCCTAGCGTTCACAGAGCTTCCCAGTGGTGTGTGGAGAAACATGCTTTAATATATATTACCGATATGTCACATCTTCTTTCTTCCACCTAGGGCTCTGTGGGAAGGTGCTGTATGAACGGACGTCTGGTATTCCACATCTAGGCTGCTTCATCATGTCCAGCGTCTTATGATTCAGCTCGCCAGTCACCTCTAGCCCAAAGAATGACTGCATTTCTCGGATTTTGTCAGCCATGTGATTGAGGTTCTTTGATTTAAAGAGAGAATTTTTCTCCTCTTTAAAATCATAAAAATTTTCCAGGTATTTCTGATGGGGAAGAGAAAGCAACAGTTTAGAGAATAAACGGGTTTTTTTTCAAATGCAGAGAGTTGTTAATAAACCATTCTACATCACTAATACATCACTACGCTCATTTTGCCAATAAATTATTTCTTAAGTTGTGTTTGTAGTCCTTACCTTAGCAAATTGCATATCTTCTTTTTCCTTTTCTGGAACCACTGGGAAAGCATAAGAACATGCAATATACAGTAACCCAAGGAAAGGAAGGATCTTTGTCTTCATCTTTCCCTCCCTGTCCTATCAGCCCTTGCTAGAAGACCTCTCAATCTCTCCTTCTTCTGTCCAAGGCTCACCAGTGTTGCTCTATTTATACCATTTGTGTGCTTGCTAAAGTCAATAACTGCATGACTCAGTTTATAACATCCTCTGATTTCCCACAGAAGCACAGAAAACAAATTTGGTTTTAGAAGCAAGCTAACACATGACAGTTTACCTTGCCCGAAAATCCCTGATTTCGCAATCATACAATTGGACGGTATTTTTTTTTTCTTCATTCCTAAGCTGGACCAGCATTTTAAACTTATAAGTATCTAAATTTATAATCAGTCACCTGGATAAAAATCACCTAATTTTTCACAGGTGCTAAAGGGACCTGGCTCTTTGTAAGGGACAACAATCTGTAATTCCTTGTAGCACGTGGTAAGAGACCTCCAGAAGCTGCCCCTCGGGTTTCTTAGTGTGGCACCCATCCAGGACCTCAGCATGCCAGGGATGAACCCTTCCTTTAGCCCATCTTGTCCCTGATAATTTTAGTGACATAGCTGATTACACAAATGACTTATTTATCTCTTCTCTTGAACATGATATCCCAGCATGGTTACAGAACCATCACCTGCGCTGCTACCTGGCCTATGTAATCACAGATTTATGGCAGCATCCACTTGTTCTCCCGTACTCGCCCCAGGCAACACCTACATCACAATGTAAAGGTCTCAGTAGAGCACCAGATCACATATCCTGATCTGCACAGCCGATCAACCAAGAGCATTTTCACAAGTAAAGAAGAAATGGCAGAAATTGCCCTAGAGAACTACAGGCACCTTGGGGATGCAGAGGTCTTCAGAAAAACTTTTTAATACATCTCCAAAGTCAGATGGAAGATGATGAGGATTTGAGCTGTAGATTCCAAGTTCCCCCATTTTCCAGAAGTCCTACTTTGGTTCCCGTGTCCTTTTCTAAACGTGGGGCATTGCACTTTGTGTGAGGGTTACAGAACCACTGTCACTCAGTTCCCTCTTTCTTGCCTGTCATTTCCGAGACATCCATCTTTTGAAGCAGAGTTCTCCTGTGTTGACTTAGTGCCCAAACACAAGTTCAAAAGGAGAAATATGAGCTAAAAATAATCTACTTCTTTTTGAACATGAGGAAAAGAAGGAAAAGAAACCACTTTTCCAGTGAGAGCAAACATATTGGAAGGTTCAAAAACAACAACCCCAGCACCACAGTGGCTGAGCTCTGCAGTCTGCGAGGTGGCCTGGGGAAAAGGCATGGCCTCCTTCCAAGGGAAACTGGAGTTGAACTGGCCGGCTGGAGTAGGGTCATGCTGCATGCATGACCCAGGTCAGAGCCCAGGTCCCTGAACCGCTGAGTTAAGTGGCACAGATGTTTACATCTAAGGCTGCAGCAGGATGAGGGCGGCTTTGTCCCTAGCTCCCTGCTGCTGTACCGGGGTGCTCCTGCTTCCCCCAGCCTGGCCAGCACTCCTGCTGTTTCCCTGTGCCCGTCTGATATCAAGTGTGCTCTCAGTGAACTGATTCACAAGTCAGCAGCCTAGAAAAATAACCCCAACCCCACCAAGGATGGTTTTCTGCTCAGCTTAGCAGCCCTGCTGGCTCCCTAAGGATGAGACCAGCACCCCAGCCAGCATGAAGGAGGGGTGGGATATTGCAGATGGGAACCGGGATGCAGGGAGGCAGCCAGGCATGAGGCTGGGATGCTAGGACCCCTCCTTTTGGCAGCAGGAAGGTAAAATATCTCTGCTGGTCACGGAACAGCACCCCAAACTGCATCTGCAGAGTATGGTGTCTGCCTTTCCGCAAAGAAATTCAGACGTGAAGCAGGGCCATTTTAAACACTGTGTTTGTGTCTCTGTACCTAGCAGCAGCAGTCAGCATATGGCACTTATCCTCTTTGCTTTCAGCTTTAGCTGTTTTGTAAACACCCTGCTTGCTGTGTCCAGGGGATCTGGGGCGAAGCAGTCAGAGTGGCGAGACGCAGCACAACCTCTTGGCAAACATTTTAGCAAGCCCTTTTTAATGTTTAGGAAGCTATTATTTCTCACTGAGTTTTGCATGGCTGCCGACAGGCATGTCACAGCTCCTTTGTAGCTGTTGTTGGCTTCTCCTTCCAGAGTCTGCTGCCTGCGTGCTCGAGCTGACATTTATGGAGTGGCTGGTGAGTGCTGGGGGGGGGGGAGCTGGGTCTCGCCTTGTGAATGCGCTTGGCAGCACAAATGGGGAAAATTCACATCTGAGGCAGCGTGCACGGTTCCGAGATGTGTGAGCAAGTGTGCTTCTTCCTTGCATGAGTATCCGAGAGGACTTGCCTTCTTGTGCTGACCCCAAAGGCATCAGCAGCTTTTAGGTTTCAAACTAATATGGGTGCTCAGTCCTGGGTTTAGGCATTACAGGATGCAAACGGGAACTGTGTTGTACCTTTAATCAGAATTTTAAAGTGCCTGAAAATCATTCAGTGGACACGGTGAAGATTTATTGGCAAAGACACAGCTCTGATTTAATGGCATGAGCTGAACTGAAGAGATGACCTCATGTGGCACTTTTGCTTTACCTGTAGGTCTACTCGTTCATGAGTTCTGCTTCAAGAGTGCCCAGAAACATTTAATTCTTGACACGGCTGAGCAGGTCAGGTGCCTGTTTCATGCCTTGGCCCCATAGGTAACCCCAGTGAGATGCTGATCTTCCCCTCTGCCCTGGGAACCTGCTTCCCTCTGTGCCCTGGAGTCGCTGTTGCCCTCCAGCTGGGTTGGAGACCGCACAGACCACAGCGGTGACTCTTGCCAGCTTATACGGCAGCAAAGCAGCCAGGACGGATTCAGGAATACTGCTCATTTCTTCCCTCAGCTCATCGGCATTCAGTCTCATACGTCCCGTATCTCCGTCGAGTGCCTTAATCACTGCACTCAGGGACAAGAGTGGGTGCTTTCCCCGGAAGACCCCTGCAGTAGAACAGAGCATTTCCCTGAAAGCCTGCCAACGTCCAGGCTAATACTCCTCCTCCACAGAACTGTTTGTCCTCTGACAGTGTAATTCATGTTATCCTGTGGGGTCTAGCCCAAGTGCCAGGTTTTTTAGCAGATTTGTCAAAATTCTAGCTAGGAATTTTGCCGTTTCTTATTTTTATATGGTTGAAATTCCATCCAGAAATGTCATGCCTGTTCTCTTTGGCAGTTTTGACTTATGGAAAGAAGTGGAAGGATACTTAACATGGTCATATAAACAATTGTCATTAACTGTATAAACAATTACAAATGAGGTCAAAGGAAACTTGAACTAACTAAACATACACACACTATGATTTCACCTCCTAAAGTTATAGAAGGATCTGTAGATGTCTTCTTTCCCACCTCCTCTTCATTCAGATTGTGCCAAAGAAGCAGAATGGGATATGAAGGTCTTGGACATACCCAGACACATCCAAGCATGTCCATAAGAAACTGCTGGATTTTTTCCACTTGAATGGGAGTGGGAGATAAATTCATATAAGCAGGTTCTGGGACTTAAGGAATAGTAATTGAACAGAAAGACACAGGTCCTTTACATCATTACGTGGCTCAGTCTTTGCTAGATAACAGCTAGATAATAGCGAAGAAGTGGTTGGGGGAGGTAGGCAAGCAGAAAATTTGCCACATGGAAAAAAAGTAGGTCTGTTATTAAAAGACTCAGGGAAACCAGAGAACATTTACTGAAAATTAAACACTTTCAATCTATCTCTGCAAGACAGTATTTTGAGAATATTAAAACTGAGCCTGAAATAGGTATCGATTTGAATTCCACAATTTTGCCTGTATACTCATATACCTCCATTGATCAGTGGGATCTCTTCATCCTAGTTGTATAATAAAAGAGCTGCTGCTAATAATTATGTTAGTCATTTTTCTACTTCATCTGAGCAATTTGTCCCATTGCAAACTGAGAGATGGCACATAGAGATATCCTCAATGTCTGACTTTAATTAAACAAGAACTCAGATATTTTTTTGATGTCTGTATCTTCTCCTTGAGTACTATCAACAATACCAAAGCTGAAATCACTTCCACGCTTGTATTTAGTGTATAAACAAGTTTCATAATTCGCATGTCATTTCCTCTCAGCGATGTCTGAATTAGTAACTCCTTACGAAGGCATGGTCACAAAGCGCTTGCAGTCCATTGCTGTTATATCATCTCTCAGTGCACAAGAGGTAGGCCAGAATCCAAATTTTGTGGTTTCCAGGAATTAAACTGGAATACAAAATTTGGAAATTTTGGCACCTTACAAATGACCACTTATTTCATAAGTGGCAATATATTGGGCCCATACTTTGAATTTAGACACGGATTTGAGCAGTGGGTGAGGCAGGAAGCACTGTGGTTGTGAGACACAATTAATTCACTGTTTCCTCTGTGCCATCCTGACCCCAGCTAGATTCAGACTATGTCACTGTCCCAACACACCAAACCATCAAAGAAACTGAAATGTGGGCATGATCCCATCTTTCCTTTTGAAAGGGAACGGCCAGTAAAATGTTGCCCCACTCTCTCCTCCCATGCACAGACTTTAATGGCCAAGGACCTAAACCTGTGAGATTCTTATTCTGTTATGAAGGGTGTCAACAAGCTTCCAGATCTTTGGGTTGCTAGCTAAAGGTGATGGTCATTTTAGCTTCATGAAGACTCAGTGTGATTTCCTGGGTTTGTACAACAGAAAACAAGTTCACAGAAAATGCTTTCCCATATGCATCTCTTAACTGCTTAAGCATTTGACTTAGATATTTCCATAAGCCATATTGTTAATATATGTTAATGTTACATAACTTGATTGCAATGCTTTTGGACCGAGTATCAGGAAGAGATAGGGAGCTTTGCCATTTAAGTCCTCAGGGAGTCTCCAGGCTTTTCTGGAATTTCTTTTGGTGTGGACCAGAAAAAGCATATAGCTTTGATAATTTGGCATGGAATCCCTGACTAAGATATTCAGTCAAGATGCTATAACTACATGAAACTCAAGATGCCCTCCTTAAGGAGCCTGATATCTCTGATTCTTTTGGACATGATCAGGGATAGCAGAAAAGCACTCCAGGAAACTGTCTGTCATCCTGCTGTTATATGTGATGGTTATAATTTGAAAACTTAGGCAATTAGCTACTAGCAATCTTGGTCTTCAGTTCATGTTGTATATTTTAATATTGGAATCTCATACAATATCCGATATCTTTCATGTGTGCTTCTTAAGCAGAAGGTCTTCTGGATACAGTTGACTTGTGATAGATGCAACATATTTATTTATTCACGTGCAGAAACTAGAACAATAATTTTGAATATTGATTAATGAACTTGACCAGTGATTGGTGCAGTCTGGCGCTCTGTGTGGCAGGGGTTCATTTTTTGAAGGAGAGTTGTATACTAATAAACTTGGAATGCTTTTACATCTTCATATTTCCTTGACCCTTTTTTGATGTGGATATGATCATTACTTTGTATAGTGTTCTACAGTGACCCTTAAATAGCTGCCCATAGACCATGAGTACCAAACATGAATTTTACCTTCATTATTTATCATCTTTAGCTGGAGATCAGCATCCTTTGTGCAGTCAATCATTTCTTTACTTTGAAGAATTTCTGTTAAAGAGTGTATAGTATTCTAACTCTCCTCCTGTAAAACATATGTGTGTGGCCACCAGATGCATTGGAGACATTTGGGAGTTAGTGGTATGCATGTAACAGCCACTCGGTTCTTTATCTTGTCCTCACTGTACATGCTTCATGCATTGGCTCTGCCTTCTAAGACAGCCTTTTGCCAAAGAGAGCTGGAGGCAGTAGGGAAACACACAAGACAGTGGAAGACACCATGGTTTGGGTCAAAATTTCTGGTGCCTCCACCACTGACAAAAATACATACTTTTCAAATGGCGCATACTTCTGAATCAAATGAAGTCTGCTCCAAGCAGCCCTGCACCCACAAAGGTTTCACTTAGCAGAAGGATGTCTTTGAACACAGTGATGAAAAGGGAAATCTTTGGATGCTACCACAGGCAGCCAAGGGTATAATTTATTATATATTTATTAACTTTACAATAATATTGGCAATTAAATGGTTTTAGACATGTACATCTTAGACATGAAGCCACAGACCATAGGACAATTGCCAGACATAAGCAGGGTAGCCAAAAGAATTGAATATTTGTTGTATGTCTAAAAGAAGGAAAATATTGATTTAGTTTAAACTCCTGTAAAAAAAAAAGGCTGGTCAATTTTTCAAACCACTTCTTTAAAGATGTTCACTACATGAAGGTGTTGTCATTGCGCATTTGTGGCAAAGCTAAGCTAAAAATGAAA
Source organism: Pluvialis apricaria (assembly GCA_017639485.1). Taxonomy (NCBI): domain Eukaryota; kingdom Metazoa; phylum Chordata; class Aves; order Charadriiformes; family Charadriidae; genus Pluvialis; species Pluvialis apricaria. The sequence continues at coordinate 16,394,098 of CM030007.1, forward strand.
TTATCAACTTTTCATGTCTCTTTTAAACCTGGATACCAAACAAAATGCTTATTTTGAATACCAGTTTGAACAATCAAACACCACAGCTAACACATTAAACTGCCTTTGAAGGCAATTCCAAGAATGTTTCTTGATTAAACAAAAGGATGAATTTTAATAAATACTGCAAATATCGACTTCATGTTCTATTTAATTTATATAAAAATTGCTTTGAGCATATGATTCTTGTAGTTAACAGAGAACCACCTGTGACCTCAAGAATACAAAGTCAGGCCACAGCAAAGAGATGAAAAAAACCTTATTAATATATTGCTTTCTGGCAGTGACTTCCTCCAGCCCACCGCTGGCTGCCTGCACAGAGGTAACTGTCGTCTCAGAACATCTAGCTGAGATATTACAATGATTTCACGTTATCTCACCCCAAAAAAGTTGGATTATTAAGCCTTTGTGACCTTTAGTGTTTAATCAAATTCAAGTGATTTGAGTGAAACATGTCAGGGAGGCATTAGCTCTGCTGTAGAGCAGAAGGAGGGACTGGTGAGCAGCAGTTTCTCCAGCTGGCACTGCTGAGGATGGCGCAAGAGCCAAGCTTGCATGTGCAGTCATGAGCAAGGAGAGGGATTAGGTTTCAGATGTTAAATTAAATTATTTTTTCGTGCTCACAATGTTCTCAAGGAATTGGACTCACATGCCTTGGTTGGAATTGATTATCCAGTGGCATCCAGCTAATTAAAAAAGCACAAGGCGGCCTCATCAGGATGTTGCTTCACTATAGTTTTGTAAGACTTGATCACAGTCTTTTCTCTCCAAAATCCTTTAGGATAATGCTTCACATGCTAAAGACCCAGTAAACTGCTCCCAGAGCTATGAGAAGGAGTTCAGGTGAATGTGAACAGAAGGAAGTGCTGTTGGTTGTCATGGAGGTTGAAGAATGAAGTAATAGGCAGCTGTGTAATTCATAATGACTGATTTTTCACTAGAATATGCATTTACAAGACACATAAATCTTGTTAATATGTCTGCTTTGTCCTTACTGTAAACATCTCATCATAAAACCGCTATAATCTCCAGATCGTACATGAACTTCTTGCAGTGGAAGACACTTTATCCAGTGCACCATGTACCCTCTCGGTAGCTGTGTGGGACAAACTAAGGGAGACTTACACAATGCCTTTCAAAGATGAACTGGAAACTAAATCACATGGCTCTACTGTATACCAAAAACCACAGCATCAACACACACAATTATGGCACATCATGATCTCTCTCCCGGTCGCTAATCTATCTACTGTCCACAGGTCAAAATTTGTCTTTCTCTTTCCTCCAGAGATAACTAGGGAAATTTTGGTTAGCCTTACCTGTTTCTTAGTAGCAGCTTCTCAGCCCCACATATGCCAAATCTCTTTTCCTATAGAGGTGATTACTTGATACACTTGTAATTAAATGCTAAATAAATAATCTCATATTGTATTTGATTCTGAAGCCATCTGCTTCTCTTTCACACCCAAAGAAAAGTTTGTTAGTGTAAAAATGTATCTATCTAATAATAGAGCTTCTTTTATCTACGTTATTTAGCAAAGGGATACCTACAACATAAAAAAATAGTAATCAGATTCAGTTTAACTAGTATTAAAAACATCAAAAGGCCACAGGGAATAGGCTGTGATTTTTTAATATATTTTGCATATTTTTTTCATATTTTAGTGTTTCTTGAAGTGGTCACTGATCTTTAGACTTGCACTGCAAAGTACAGTGTTAGAATTGCCTCAGGTGACACAGGAATATCCTTTCAGACACTGGTATTCTCAAAGGAGCTACACTGTGGGGAATTCGTCTTTGCAGCATCCAAATTTTGTTCTGTTAGAGTCGGGATGCTGTGTAAAATGGATTATTAGTTCATTCCTCTAACATCTATGCGATATCTTCTCTCCTCATTCTACCTGAGAACACAAACAATAATTGTGAAACAAAAATGCAAAAAAATAGAGAGGTATCAGTGTTCTATTCACACTACACAGAAGAAGAATGAAGTGAATAATTTTTTGTTGTCCTCACGAAGCTGGTGAGGGGTCTGGAAGACAAGTCATATGAGGAATGACTGAGGGAACTGGGGTTGTTTAGCCTGGAGAAGAGGAGGCTGAGGGGAGGCCTTATCACTCTCTACAACTACCTGAAAGGAGGTTGTAGAGAGGTGGGGGCTGACCTCTTCTCCCTGGTGACAAGTGAAAGAACAAGAGGAAATGGGTTTAAGTTATGTGAGGGGCGGTTTAGACTGGACATTAGGAAACATTTTTTCACTGAAAGGGTTATCAAACATTGGAACAGGCTGCCCAGGGAGGTGGTGGATTCGCCATCCCTGGAGGTGTTTAAAAAAAGGGTAGACATGGTACTTGGGGACATGGCTTAGAAGTGGTTTTGTCAGGGTAGGTTGATGGTTGGACTTGATGATCTTAAAGATCCCTTCCAACCTCAACAATTCTATGATTCTATAATTCTATGCTTCTATGAAGACATAAGTGACAGGAGAGCAGGATCATTTAAAAGCTTGATTTCTTTCTATATTTCATCTGAAAAACCTAATTCTTTTGACACGCCAAAATCCTTCAAGAAACAGGTGTGTCTTCCTTTACATTCTGGAAAAAAGTAAAGATGAGGAAAAAAATGATTGGCTGAAAGAACAGTTCATCCCAATACATCTGAAACCAACTTGTAATAAAACATCAAGCAATTATTTTCATGGTTTATTTCTTCTGAAAACGGGTATTGTGTATTGTTTGTTCCCAAGTCCTGCAAAGAAAGGACTTCTTTTCTGCTTTGAGGAATATTTGAGAGTACATTCACATATTATTGTGGGGTAAAAGTAAGAAAAGTTTAATTGACAAGACAGATTGATCATTTTATGTAAAGTGAGTGAGAATCTGTTCTGAATTCCCTTTGGTGTTAACAGGAATTTCAGAGTGAAAAAATTCCCCTTAGTTTTATTGTTGCAATAATGGCTCAAATGTGATTCAATTTTAATAAAAATCATAGTTGGGCCGATAATGAAATAAATTGCTACCCACTTGAGAAATTCTATGTAATTTGAATTAGAAACTGAATATGTGTTAAAAGGAATCATAAGAGACTGTTAAGTTGTTAACAGAGAAATTTTCATTGCTTCTCAGACATAATATATTTGGCAACTCCTCGGGATTTTTTCCTTAAAGTTTCTCTTTCCTTTAGAAAATATACTAAACAAATATGCTCAAAATTTCCCAGATTATATTTTAGCTCTTCCAAACTTCTACACCACCTCTTACTTCATATATTTGGAAAACAGTTTCCTGTGCAAAGCTGACAAATACAGGGAAAGAGCTTAGCTGTAACAAATTTCTAAGCCACATTAAATTCAGAGGATGTTGAGTGCCAAGAGCACTGAAAACATTTGAGGCTAGTTTTTCTCCTGAACTTAGCAAGTTTAACACCATTAGAATTAAGGCATGAAGTCCTATAACGTATATACTGCTTGTAAAATGCATTTTGCATATAACAGGGAAAAATAATTTTAATCCTTTTTTTTTCTTAAAACACTATATAAAGAGTATCTAATGTTCAGCTAAGTGCACAGAAATGGAGAGACCTAGCCGTTACACTTACAGTAGTGCCACAGATGGTGCACACATCCACCCATGCTGTTTACCTATGAACCTACTTCGTATACAGAGCAATGCAGTGAATGTAAACACAGGAATATAGATGGGTAATTATGATGAAAGAATAAAATATGAAGCTTAGATGCTTCTCTCTCACACTTCCCTCTCACCTTCTGTCTATTCTGCACCTGGGTCAGGGCAACCCCTGGTATCAATACAGGCTGGGAGATGAAGGTATTGAGAGCAGCCCTGCTGAGAAGGACTTGGGGATGTTGGTGGATGAAAAGCTGGACATGAGCTGGCAACGTGTGCTCACAGCCCAGAAGGCCAACTGTATCCTGGGCTGCATCAAAAGAAGCGTGGCCAGCAGGTTGAGGGAGGTGATTCTGCCCCTCTACTCTGCTCTGGTGAGACCCCACCTGGAGTACTGTGTCCAGCTCTGGAGCCCTCAGCACAGGGAAGCCATGAACCTGTTGGAGCGGGTCCAGAGGAGGGCCACAAAAATAATCTGAGGAATGGAACACCTCTGCTATGAACACAGGCTGAGAGAGTTGGGGCTGTTCAGCCTGGAGTAGAGAAGGCTCCAGGGAGACCTTATTGTGGTACTTAAAGGGGGCTTCTGAGAAAGATGAGGACAGACTTTTAGCAGGGCTTGTTACAATAGGACAAGGGGTAATGGCTTTAAACTAAAAGAAAGAAGATTTGGACTAGATATAAGGAAGAAGTTTTTTTACAATGAGGGTGGTGAAACACTGGCACAGGTTGCCCAGAGAGGTGGTAGATGCCCCATCCCTGGAAACATTCAAGGTCAGGTTGGACAGGGCTCTGAGAAACCTGATCTAGTTGAAGATGTCCCTGCTCATTGCAGAGGGGTTGGACCAGATGACCTTTAAAGGTCCCTTCCAACCCAAACTATTCTATGATTCTATGATAGTCAGAGCCTGGCAGACGGTGGGAGGGGTCAGTCACAACAGATGCACTTTGCATGTACCCTGGTTTTGTGCTGCTTTCCATCAAAGTCTACAGGACACAGCCTGGAGATAAAGCATGAAGAGAGATAGGTCTTGCTCTCATTAAGTGTGTCACCTTTTATTTTCCTACCAAGAAGCTTCCTTCCTTCCTCTTTATTCATTGACTCTTGATGTTCTTGCCTTTTCACACTACTTTTCTTATCTCCAGGTCTCTATTTTGTGAGAAGGTTAAATATGCTTTCCTTTGGACTAATTGTTTGAACTTCAGACTCACGCAGAGAAGGTCTCTGGAGAATTATGTGATACATTCCCTTACCGGCACATCATCTTACTACCAAAGGATCATAACACATGAATAATTGCTCACACACACATAAAGATTGAAACACAGTTCTAACTGAAAGAACATGAAAGCAGCCCATCTTTGACAAAAACTACCTTGTAACTTCCAGACTGAATTAACCACATCCATCAAAGCAGAGGGAGACCAGTGCTCTGAAAGCAGTACTTGTGATTTCATCTGTCATAGCTAATGAGGAAAGCTTAAACACAATATATATGGCCAAAGGCAGATGGAGAGAAAGCAGAGCTGGACAGCTACAGTAGCTGCTTATATACCTTGGCTTGTTCTGTCTGGCCTAAACATTTGTTTAAAAATATTAGTAAGATTGCTGGATGCACAGCTGACCTCAGAGAGAAGATAATTTACAGGTAAAGGGGTTAGAGGGAGGAGATTCCTCCACTGCACTAGCAGAGCCTGAAGGAGGAAGGACATGAAGGGAGGGCTTTGTATATGCAGACAAACTGCTTTAGAGGACTGGAAAAAATCATTGCAGCTATGCCCTTCATTAGTACTAAAACCCCAGCATGTTAAGGATAGTGTTCACTTTTACTGCTTTTGTCTGTGTGAAGTCAGGGATCCAGCTTGTTAGTAGTGTAGCTCCCACTGCTCTCAAAGTTGTGTAAGAGGCATCTGGGCAGTGTAATTCACTCAAACTGCCTGAAATAACTCCTTTAGAATGGGCTGAACCAACTCTTAGAGAGTTTCCTCTATTTCTCCGTTGACCATAAAAAGACTTTTATAACGGTGAGATAAATCCTTCCACAAGACACATTCCACATTTTGGTGCAGCTGTACAAATAATTCTGTATTTTTCCTTTTAGTAAAAATGATAGTGCCAAAACCAGCTGGTTGTCATGTTAACCACTGAATCATTAGCACAGAGAATGGCAAACGTGGACAAGAATATGTCCTGCTCACAGGCAATTTATAGGGCGCTCAATCTGTTCAACTAAAGATAAAAGTGTTTGTTATTGATACAAAAAGGATAATGAAAAGAAAAGACAAAAACATTATGTTTGCTGTTAAACAAAGAATAACGCGGAAAATGCAACAGGTTTTTCATCATCCTGTAATATCTTGTCCCCATGGCAGTAAAAGAAACATATTTAGTTAATTTCTTTGGAGAGTTTCTAGAAAAACATCTCCAGTGCAATCATTGCTACCATACTGGAGTTGTGGAATTAAGGAGAATGTGCCAACATATCTCAGTTCCTCCCAGCAGGCATTTCAGGAAAGGAGCATTTAACCTAAGTTGTATTGCTGGAAAATGATTTCGACTCAGTAATCCATATCAGCTTTATTGAAGCTAATTCCTTCTTAAGAGCATTAAAATGATGCATGACTCAGGTGCTTACAATTTGTTTAGCAGAGTGATTCAATTATTAGTATCTACTTGAGGCTCTGTTCTTGAGCAAAGACTACTGGAAGGTATTTGCATTTTGCTGCAATAGTCACGTACCCACTTCCATGCCTGGCAGAATTATTCTGATGGGGACTGAGCAAATGCCCAGAAGACACAGGTCTATGGGAATGAGGAAACACAACTAGGATGGGGAAATAATCTGAAAATCATGTATGCTTTAATGTGGACTGAGGCACTCTTCCTTCCCAATCAGCAGCTAAGGCCAATAGTTGTTCCAAGAACTTCCTTGAAAGAATACATTCAGTGACAGAGTTGCCCAGAGAGAATTTATTGTCTCAAGTCTGAGGCACGTCTATATCTTTAAATAATTACATTGGTACCAATGCAGGCAAGGCAGGGCAGGCCTTACTACAGAGATCTCCACTGTGTGTCACGTAGGTAAGCTCTCTGCACCCACAGGGAGAGGCTGATGACAGCCTCTGGCTTACACCTACCCAGGTAAATAAAAAGGATCACGTACTGGTCCTGGAAAGCACAGTGTGCCTCATCCCCTCTTGCAGCCAAGCTCTCTTGCCCTGCCTGCTCCAAAACAGGCACCTTCGGTTCATGCTGTCACCTGGGGTGTCTGGATGTGTGCAGAGGCATTGCCTGCAGGGTGCTAACTGGCACTGGGAATGGGCTAAAAACTGCATAGCACGGTTCATCACTGCCACTGCTGCAGCCCTGTCCCTGTCAGCTTCGCAGCGCAGGTGTAGTCTCTACTGACTGTCACAGATAATATTCCCCCACAAGCCATAGTAGCTCCCAGGGCTGGGGACCGAATGAAGTCAGAAGAAGGAGGCTGCTTCCCTCCTTTCCCCAGTGCCATGCTGGAGGCTGTGCAACTCGGTCCCCATCGCAGGAGGAGAGCCTGCCCGCTGAGTGGCTGTCACCCCATACATGGTCTCAATGAACCTGGCAGAGATGCCACCACACCCCTCTTCTCCCCAGGCCCTGCCAGAACATAGGAGAATGTAGAAAGCTAAGCTAGAGTTTGCTGATGTCTCACTGTAGAATATTTAACTGGTGGATTTGGGCACCTTTTTATTTACCAGACACCTCTGCAGAAGAAATACCAACCCTAAAGCCATCTGGTGTAACAAACACAGGTAAAAGCTGCCATTGACCTGTCTGTAAATCTGAATTTACTACTTGTACAATATTGATCGGTCTGGGTTGTTTCATTGCTTTGTAATAGCAAAAGCGATGTGAAAAAAAGACAGAAAACTGAGAGGTAGAATCCAGTAATACCTCTCCAGAGATCTGCCTTTCCTCCTTGCCTTCCCTGTTATCAACAACAGCAAAGATTTGGCTTCTTTCTGTCTTTTCCCACACTTCTACATTATTTGTCCAGGAGCATTATTGACCACAGAGGCTTCCTGAATCTTTCTGCATCATCATTTTTTTATGTCTTCAAGAGTAGTTTGAAAACATGTACAATGGAGATTCACTTATTCAAAACAATTGCTTACAACAAAACATATCGCTTTTCTTCCTTTCTGTTATTTTATGTTATTTATTTTATACTTTCTCACCAATCCTTACTCTATTTTTTTCTTTTGTGGACTATTCCTGAATTTTAACTCTGTTTTTTTTTTTAACTCAACTCATGTTTAATTTTGGGCTGTAAACAGAGACACCAAACATTTCAATGCCGAAGGCTCCAAACACATTAGATAGATAGTATCTCAGAACAAGAATCCAAGGACAGAGTTAGCAATAACACTACATAGCAAGAAGTGTGAGTGGAACGTAATCACTGATGTGTGCATATTGTGGGCAGAGGTGAGAAGGAAGAAAGGGGAGATCAGTTAGCCTTAAGCATTATGATGTGATGGAATAAAAACAAGCAAGTCACTTCAGAGGAAAAGAAATTTATCTGGATCAAAATTATGTGCTGTTGAATATCTGATTGAGATCCCTGGGTAGATTCTGAGCATACAGTTTGGAATGCTTTTAGAGAAATAAAAGCTATGAAAGTCATCTTCAGGACTGAAATTAATTTCCCTTAATGTTGGATCTCAAATTTTGAAGCATATGCATACCGAGAATGTGATTCATCTCATCCTGAAGTACACACTTAAAATATATGAATAGAGCTTTATAATAAAATTCTATTTCTTTATTTTAACCAGTATGAAGCTAAAGGTGATTAGCATGGGTTTAAACATTTGTGTTTCACCAGAAGGGTCTCACCCTAGTTTCATAACAAGTAATATTAACAGCTGCAGGGACAAGATTAACCTTGGTATTATAGTCAACACGGTGTTTACCAGTAGCCATTGCCCCCATTATGAAGTATTTCTATTTTGGCGTGGGTTTTCCTAAGTACTGAGGATATTAAGGAACAGCTGAATACAAAATATATAATTGCATTGACTGACTAGCAACAGCATCATGACTTTCATTGGGCAAAATCAAGGAATCAATCAGAAGCCAACTGGAGTAAAAAGTTCAGGTACTTAAATGAGAGGAGATGTGAATTTTCTGTGGGTAAAAGGTGAAAAGAAACTGGATCTCCAAAAAATAAAATCTTAGAAAAGTACTTCAGCTTATCAGAATACTAATAATTTGATTTTAATAAAAAGCAGAGGTGATACATGGAAGGGACAGAAAACTGGCTAAATCTTAGATTAATCTCCCATAAATGCACATGCTTCATAGATTTGTCTAGGTTAGGAACATAGTCATCCAGTTTCCTTGTTACAGTCAATGAAGAAAACCAGATGTCTTCAGACAGAAGCTGAGATATTAGTGGGTTGAGTCATTTTCTGTCTATCTCTCTCCATTGACTACATGGGCAGCGGAGAATAATTTTACATCTGACTTAGCATTTCATTTACAGGCCTGAAATTAAGTGGAACAATGCAGGCATTCAAAGAAGGCTCTAATTTACAGGTTAAGAAATGTAAAGATAAAGTGAAAGCTGTCAAACCAAATTAGGCATTAAAACAAAAATTAAGGATCAAGAAAAGTGTTAATCATGTAGAAAGATAAAAAGAGAGGGCAAGAAGAAACAAAAATGATATGTGTGAAGTGGGATAGAAATTTAAGATATTCTAGAATTTGCCGTTTCACTTTTCAGTAAGAATACAGGCACTGAACACAAGACCAAACACCAGATGAGTAAGAGGATGTGGGCATGGAGTAGAAAGCAATATTTTTAAGATGAAGCATAATTCAGAGCAAAATATATGAACTGAAAATTCTGAAAAAAGTCAGTAAGCAAATGTTGGAAGAAGTTGGTTGACAAGGAGTGACATAGAATTGCCAGAACTTAGTAAATATAACATCCATATTGGATAGGGTAGAACAGTGATATAGACAAAAGAAAGCCTGTTAATCCAACCATTGTAGTATGCAAAGCATTAAATGAATTTGCAGGTAAGGATAACTAAATTAAATGAATTTGCAGGTAAGGATAACTAAGCTAACAGAAAATGAGACAAGTAAGGCATGAACTTAACAAAAGAATGTGATAAATGAACTGCCTATCTTCTTTGACTAACAAAATGTTATAATAGACAATGTAAATGTGTTAGATCACATTTTCTTGGGCTTCAATAAAGCATTTGAAGCAATATCAAAGGTAAATTATTTAAAACAGAGAGCATGATGATTAGAAGTAGAACTTCAGGGACAACAACGAGGTAACTATAAAGAAGATCACTACAGGGTATGCAAAGAGAAGAACTGAAGAGCTTCAGGGACTGGCTGGGTCACGGGATCTTTCTTCTTTAGTAATTTAACTAAGACTTGGGCACAAAAAACTAACTCAGAGGCACTTTCAATACACGAAAGCATGATGCAGGATGACTCCGAGAACCTGTATAGAAGAAACCTGTACAGCATGTCTGTCCGACTTGTCATTCTTGTGAGACAAGAGCTTGTGTGGTACACATCAACTCCACTTAGACAACACACTTTGTGTGCAGAGAGCTGAATGCTTCGTATTAAAGATAAGAAAAAAGCAACTAACAAACAAATTTATGAAAGGTACAGTAGTAAACCATACCACTCCTTTCTAGGTGGTATTTTGAGTCTATTGCTCACAGTCTTCTCTGAATCCTTGATTCATTTTCTGCTCCCTTACCCAAACCAGAGAATTCAGTATCCTTGTGGGCATCCTGTCACATGGTTCTTGCTAGAAATGATCATTAAAATATCATATAGCCCCTGACGTGGGTCTCATTCCCACAACATCCCTTATCTCCTAGGCAAGTTAAAAAATGAACACTGAGTTTTATTACATATCGATTAGAAAATGTCAGGGATATGCATGAGAAAATCTTCATCATCTTCCATTTTGATTATTATTTCAGATCATTTTATTTGTCTTTTTACATACGTTAGGATGGACTGAATTACCTCTGGATGCATAAATTTATCTCCCTTGACTATAGAGAAGGTCTAGACAATTTGACCTTTGGATGACTAAAGTCAAGTAAAAATTAGTCCAAGCCCAAAGGTCCCAAAAGTAATAATCTAAAATATATATTATTTCAGGAGCTATTTCAAACAGCTGTCTTTGGTTTAACTTCAGTTTTTTCTCTTCAGTCAGTCAAGATTCACACTCATTTATGCATAAGCCTCTAAAAAATTTTAAAACAATTTAACTTAGCCTTTCCCTCCCTTTTTGTCCCTTTTCCTCATTGTTTCAGCCTTTTATAAAACCAAAAAAGGAAAGAAAAAAAAGCAAAAATTTACTGTAGCATCAAAGTCATAAGTAAAACACAAAATTCATAAAGGTCCTCTAGCATACCTTTAATGCTGCCATGTGCATTAGCATTGTATATTTTTTACTATCCCTTCTTACCAAAAAAGCCAATATCACTATTATAAAACAGTAAAGAATATGTTGTTTTTAATAGAAATGCCTTATTATTCACTTGAAACATTGATATACCTATCATTTGCTTCCTGATGTGAACAAGCCATAGAGGGGGAGTAAGAGTAGACTTCATTACAACTGCCAATCCATATTCATTAAAGCTTCTGCTGTTATTACTCCTCATCCACAGAGTAAATTAGCCTCTCCATAAAAGTTAGTGACATGGCAATATTTGGCAGTGCTGCAACAAAGAGGCTTTAAATGTGAATTTGCTAGTATGCAGTCTGGACTGCCTACCTGGGTGCCAAATCTGAACAGAGTGCAGTGTACATGTGTGATCGTATATGTGATCTACACATATTTAAAAAGCTGTGTGGGAAAGAAGCTGGTGACACTGCCAGACTGACCTGCCTTTAACAGCTAAGGTGATGTTTGTGAGAGAAGATACTAAGCCAGAATATTAAGCAAGAAATGGATCTAAATTAGCTTGGACTGCACTACCCAGCTGCGCAGAGGAATTGGTTTATAACTCCTAATTAAACTTTCTTTGGGAAGTTTATTATGATAAATTTGCAGTGGGATAAATATCTGCTGGTGTTTTGGTCGGAGGACAAATTTGCCCAGGGCTTACAGCAGATGACAAGTGGGAGAGGACAGGGAGTGGAAGAGAATGGGGAGAGCTGGGTGGGAGTTCCAGCAGGATGGGACCCACGATGCAGAGTGGGGACAGAGCTGGAGGATGACAGCAGGACGGGCTGCTGAGAAGGACCCTGTGCCAAGATCCACAGCAGTCTGGGCTGAAATCCCATGCGAGGGCTCTACAAGCCCTTTATCAGGCACAAACATGAAGATGTGAGGAGCCACCTTGTTGCAGGTAGAATAGGAACTTACAGGTAGTGATACCAGTAAGGAAATGAAAAATAAACACCTATATCTTTAACCTGTGTTTTTCTCTAATAATAATTTTTCAGGTGAGTCACTTTTACAATTTCAGAATAGGCAGGAGAAAAGCACTATTTTTTTAATGCTACAAAATTGTCCTCAATAAAGAAGCTGAGTTACCAGTCTCAACAATGTTCATAAACAGACATCTTCTTATGGTGTTCTACACACGCAAGAGAGCTGGAGGAAGTACTGACTAAATCCAGCTACAGAAAACAGCTCCACAAGCATCACCAAAGTGAAAATGATTTCTTATTATTTTGTACAGTATGTCTCGCACTTTGGTGCAACAGTATTTTGTGACTCCCATGTAGCTATTCTGAACAAGCTTCCTGAAGAAATAATTTAATGGAGAGTTATGATTATACAAAGTAAATATACACCATTATAATCAATACTGTCAAAGTAGTAGATTTTGAATTCTTTTACTCTGTCAAAATTCTTAGTACTGTGTAGCCCAGTAAACCAAGTTTTTGCCATTAGAAAAAGTCCATAGTCTTTGTACTGACCTGCCAGGATTTCTCTGGACTTGTTTCAGCCTGAACAGGTTCTAGCTTGTTTCAGCTGTGATAGCAGTTGTCTAGACAATTGTTATTACCTAAATTGGTTTTAGTTTAGCTTGCATTTGTAGCAATAGTGAGTACTTATTCTACATGGACTGAACTGTGGTGTAGGAAAGCGCAGACACAGGTCCCAGACTATAACACAAACAAAAAGGGGTAGATGCTCAGATAACTGTTATTCAGCGTAACAATTTCAATGGCAGAAATCAGTATTTTTTTTATTAAATTGACCTAGGAGTGAATATCACTGTAAGTGGTCTACTAATTTTGTCTGTCACACTGGCAAAATGTTGTGTGTTAGGTTATGCAGTAAGAAGCTGGTCTCCACACACAGATGAGCCCCAAGACCAGTGGAGGGGACCCCAATAACACCCTGACCCAACTGTTCCCATGGCATTGCAGGAGTCTGACCAGCCTCCCAAAGGCTGTCATGTGCTTACTGGGAATACGTTCCCAGCCTCACTACTGGTTGGACCTGGGGCATGGAGCTGCGGCACACTTGCCTCTTTCAGGTTTCTGGATTCAGTCCCTCTCTTAACAAAGAGGACTAACCAAAAATTATTAGATCTGTATAGGTGGTGTGTTCCAGTTTTGCCCACAATAAGATTTTGAGTGCAACTGTCAAAATTGGTCTAGATTAAGATTTGCTAGTGTAGAGTCCGTTACCATGGCTACTAGAAAATAGAGGAAACATATTCTCCATTACTGCTTGCCCCAGCCACTGCTGCCTACCAGCCACTGCTGCCTACCAGCCACCACCGACTGTACTACGCTAACTACACAGCTGTGTGTCAGCTCCGCACTCAGTTTCATCCCACAGTTTATTTTGGTTAAAAATGACACAATGCCTTTGGAGGCAAAGGAGGATGTTTTATTGTTTTGCTGTTCATGGAGGAAGGTGGTATTGACACTCTTGTTTCATGGTTAAAAATTGCACTGAAGTCATCAGGACTAGACTGGACAATGTTTTCTCAAGTACAGATGGTAAAATTGTTTGGTTCTGAAAGTGGTTGTTGTAAGCCTTGGATGGTGCACTAAGATATTAACAAGAAGATGTGAGGAAGATCCCTCTTAATACCACATTCAAAAGATCATGATGGCTTCAGCTTTTTACCTCTGCTGCTGCTCAGTCCTCATTCTGCTCAAAAGGAGATACGTGGAAAAGTAAGCCAAGATAAAGAAATCTGTTGATCAATGGAGGTGACTAGGCAAATCGTGCAACTGCAGGGATGCCTCGGGATGAGGCAGAAAGAGAACAAGATTGAAAGATAACCAGAGTCCCTTAGGTAATATAAGTCAGGTTTAGCTTATGAAATGGGGAAGTTCTGAATTTTACATAATACACAAGTACCTCTCAGTGTGTTGTCCTTATTTAGAGTATTAAGCTACCTTCAGTAACAACCAAAGCTTTATACTTTCTTAATGCATTTGGCCATAAAATGTATTTTTATTTGTTTGTTTGTTTTCTTTTGTTTCTGTGCTAATGGTGAAAATTGTTTCATTTGCATAACTCATGACCAGCGATAGGACACAGGAAATGGAATGAAGCTGCATCAGGGGAAGTTCAGATTGGAAGTCAGGAAAACGTTCTTTACTGAGAGGGTGGTCGGTCACTGGAACAGGCTGTCCAGGGAAGTGGTCATGGCAGCAGTCCATTCAAGGAGCATCTGGACGACACTCTTAGTTGTATGGTTTAGTTTTAGGTAGTCCTGCAAGGAGCAGTGACTTGGACTCGATGATCCTTACGGGTCCCTTCCAACTTGACATGTTCTATGGTTCTATGATTCTGAAATGATAGAAGCTGTCTTCACTAGTTCCCACTAACTCAAGAAGGCCAATGGCATCCTGGGGTGTATCAAGAAGAGTGTGGCCAGCAGGTCGAGGGAGGTCATCCTCCCCCTCTACTCTGCCCTGGTGAGACCACATCTGGAGTATTGTGTCCAGTTCTGGGCTACCCGGTTCAAGAAGGACAGGGAACTGCTGGAGAAGGTCCAGCAAAGAGCTACAAAGATGATTAGGGGACTGGAGCATCTTTCTTATGAGGAAAGGCTCAGGGACTTGGGGCTTTTTAGTCTGCAGAAAAGAAGACTGAGGGGGGATCTTATCAATACTTATAAATACTTAAGGGGAGGGTGCCAGGTAGATGAGAAAAGTCTTTTTTCAGTGGTGCCCAGTGATAGGACTAGAGGTAACGGGCACAAACTTGAGCACAGGAAGTTCCATCTTAACATGAGGAGGGACTTCTTTCCTTTGAGGGTGGCAGAGCCCTGGCACAGGCTGCCCAGAGAGGTTGTGGAGTCTCCCACACTGGAGACATTCCAAACCCACCTGGACGCCGTCCTGTGCAACTGCTGTAGGTGTCCCTGCTGTGGCAGGGGGGTTGGACTTAGATGATCTCCAGAGGTCCCTTCCAACCCTGACGATACTGTGGTACTGTGATACTGTGAAAAGTTCTGATGGGTTAACGGTTTATGGGCAGAGTTTATACTGCACTGCTATTGTCTATTCTCTCGGTACCCGTATAAACCAGCTAGTATCCACAATGGATACTTTATCACTGGCTCTATCTTATTCACGAGAAACGATTGTGTATCCATTTCTAATCTGGGCATCATTGTAGCTTTGGTCAACCTGACATTTCACAGATTTAGTATAAACCATCACAGAACCATGATCTGTGAATCAAATATATTTTATTGCTATTTTTCAAAATCATCCATTGAACAGAAACGTCAGTTAATGTAGCAGTTCTAGTCAAACTGTTCTTATAAGGAAACTACATGAAACTCAAAATGGTATGTCTGGGGTGGGTGGAAGGTGAACCTACCAATCCAGCTGTCCTCGATGTCTGGAAACTAATTGCAAAGCCACTGGATTTTTCCCCCAGATCAATAAATAATTACTGTAGATAAAATGAAAATAACTCATTCTTTAACCAAAATAATATCTATCTTTCCAAAAGAGGAATTTATCTTTCTCCCACAGTCAATCAGTTCTACTTGCAAGATACATCACCTCTTCCTGAAGCTCAGATAAAAAATAGGTGCATAATGTCTCAGTTATTTGACTTTAAGTGAACCCTGGCTGAATGAATGCAAAGAAATTCCCTCCTTTTCAAGTTAGGTCTGTCTTTAAGAGCACTGAAGAGTATGACTGCTGTAGGTGACCCTGCTGTGGCAGGGGGGTTGGACTAGATGATCTCCAGAGGTCCTTCCAACCCTGACAATTCTGTGATTCTGTGATTCTGTGAAAAGAAATTACATTAACTCAGAACTGATTACATGGACAGAAGAAACATTCACTATTAATAAAGAAGTAATTAATCCATTGTGCTGCCTCTGCCATTTCTGTCTCACAGCTAAGAATGAAAAAATGAGTTTTACAATTTATCATGTAGTTCTGTGGCATAAACTGATTTGTTTATTTCTGTTATATACCTAGCTTATTTTCTTCATTTTTCTATAACACTGTGGAAGTATTTCATCTGGTCTGCTGAAACAAATCTTGATGCAAGTGCATGTTGTTTTCTGGGTTTATACTTTCTCTTACAGCCCTGAAGGCTCTCCTGTACCTTCCTTTGCTGAATAACTCTATTTTGCAATTGTTCGTTCTAAGAAATGAATCCCTCACGTTCCATCATCTGCCATCATGTGTTATAACCTGTTCACTGCCAGGAGGTTTGGAGGCAAGACTGTAACTGAGAAGTGTTTGATAAAGTCCCAGGACATACCTGCAGGGTGTTTTCCACCGGATGATACTTGAATTCTGTACCCTTTGAAACCGAACAACATGAAAGATTTTAAGGCATCAAGAGGGTGAAGAATGAGATGCCTAATGAGATTCCTAATTCATGTCATTTATGTGACAGCAGCTCCCAGGGGATCTAATCAGGACGCGGGTCCTGCTTGCTTGGATGACATCCAAATGCAGACACAGCTACAGAAATCGCATATAGGCTTATTAACAGGCTAGGGACTAAAGTTGCTGCTTCAACACTAATCCAAACTATATTAATCTTCACGCAAGTCCTAGCAAGCATTATTTCCTGTTGCATGATACACCATAGCCTCACACGTTTCCTCTTTTACCGGGTGTAAAAAGGCCCTCCAGGTCTTCACTGTTTACTCCACACCATCTGAAGCAAGAATGCCTGACACTGCAAATGAGAAAAGATTTGTGGGACCTGAGAGCTGAAAGAAAATTAAATTCGTGCAAGCTGCTTGATGGAAATATCTAATGATTCAAAGTGAGGAAGCAGACTAGTCAACTGGATCATTCTAGACAAGTACTACACCCACACATTAAATCTGGGATGTTCCCAAGAAAAAAAACTTATAATGATCTCCAGTATCAGAAATAACCGAAAATACTGCTGAGTAGTAGGGAGCAAAGAGTCATTATCTCAGACCCCTCCAGAAAAATTGTATGAATTTGAATGAGTTCAGTGCAACTAAGAATGGGGCCACAGTCCCCTGCTGCCAGGTTGTCTCCCTGAACCTGGGCTCCAGTGTCACTTTCTTTTTGCTGGCTTAATATGGTTGTTTATACAAAAACAGCTTCAGTGGAAGGGCACAAGAAAATACCTTTGAGAAGCTTGACAATTTGGTGATTACCACTGCCTCTAGGAAGTAGGTGGCAGATATTCAGATCTTTTAGGAAAAGAAGGATTTTGAACCTGGATGTCTTATATTCTGCGTAACTGATTTAACAAAAATCAGGTGAGACAAATAGGTCTGCCCTCTCATCAGCCTTCAAGGGTTTTCTGTGGGGACTGACTTAGACCACAACTACCATGTAAGGTGACTGAGACAATTAGGTTGAAGAATGTATAGCTCAGCTGCTGTGCTTCATAGCGTGCTTCAAGCTGGTTGCATGTCTAACCTTCTGTGCAGTTCTGGCCATGCTCAGCATCAGAAATATCAGGTGCCTTGTGGACTTAGAGAGTCAGCTGCGAGTTTTGCAAATGCATAACTAGACCACTGAAAGAATCACTTAGTGACTCAGTGCATAAGTGACACTTGAAAGTAGTCCCGGATGCTTAAGAAATGTAGCATTTTTGTGCTAAAAGCTGTGGGAGTGACCATAGTGACTCTGCCTCTGAAAGCACATCTCTGTCATTACCACTCTACCACCAACTTGCATGTTTGCTCTTTGCTCTCTTATCGTCGTAATGGGAAGGAATAAAGACAACATGACAACCCAAAGCTGCTTCTCAGTTAATCTCATGCATGGGGTTACACGGTGTTCCTTGTGTTGAGAAGCAACAGAAATTTTTTGCAGAAAAATACGTCATTTCAAACTTAACACCAAGTCCCAGTAAATCTATTTTTTTGTTGAAGCAGGGAACACATGATCTGGTAAACCAGTTCATGGAAAATGTTTACTGTTTACATAAAAATAACTCATCCTTCTTCCTCTGAAACTTCAAACAGGAAGAGTTCAGCCTGACTCTGAAAACAGTCCTGAGAGAATAAACAGGCAGGCTTGGAAATCTTTTGCCTCCCCAGCTATGCACATGAGCCTGCTATCCTCTTAGCGAAAGATCCAGTATAGATTATACTCTAAAAAAAAAGCTCTGTTACCAAGCACCATTAATATGAAGGTTTGAAGATACAATGTTAAATCATGCCGTTCAGTGGGGCCTATAAGAAAACCAGGACATTTAAGCGTCTTCTCTACATCCAAGCAAATGGATTTGGAAGCAATTAGCAGCTCTCAGGTCCCTGGCTATGTTTTAGTTCCTTCAGGGAATCAAATCAAGCACAAACTATCCCTCCCCTCCAGACAGGAAACTGAGCAGCAAAGGGCCCTCTCCAGCATTTCCCCGTTGCAGCCGACCACGTGAGTGGGCTGCACTACCATGTTCACCTGCCCCCCAGTCCAGGGGCAGTCTGGAGATAATCACCTATCCTTCTCACCTCCCCTGCCCATCTCTCACTTCCTCCTTTTCCCTGCTCCCTGCCAGGCCCTCTTCATGGTGGTCCTTCTCTCTGTCTTTGTAATTCTACCTAGTGACTTCTCCATCCAACAGAATGTCATCCAAACATGGGGGGAACAAATGAACCATGGATGGGATCCAACTGCTGCAGACTGAAGCCTTGCTCATGGACTACTGAGGTTATACCTGCCAGCTCACCGTGTGTAACATCTCAAGTTGCCCAGAGAGGTGGTTGAGGCCCCATCCCTGGAAGTGTTCAAGGTCAGGTTGGACAGGGCTTTGAGCAACCTGGTCTAGTAGAAGTTGTCACTGCTCACTGCACAGGGGTTGGAACTAGATGATCTCTAAGGTCCCTTCCAGCTCTAACCATTCTATGATTCTGTGATCTACCTGCAGTGTAAACTCTTTGGAGGAGGAATTGACTCATCCCAAATTGGAATTATATAGGCTGCTTTTATGTAGTCCACAAGAAATAACATGTCTCTGCCAAAACAAAAAGCATTTTACCTTGAGTTCTTGGCCCCTAAAGCCTTCCGCTGTTTCTGCCCCAATATTTCAGAAGAAGCAAGAGTCCCTTCTGGTCATTCTTAATGTGAGTCATTAATGATACGGTAATTGTCATATCATATAAGATTGCAGCTTCTATCTTGACTACATAGACATAGAGTATGTTGTTGTTTAGTCATCAAACACAGAGGAAGTGAGGCTAATTATGTCATCGTGATATTTTTAAAAATAGAAGTTTACATGTACACGATTTTCAGTGACATTGTATTGCTGGAAATACTGAGAATTGTTTTGATTATATCATCGCACCAAAACTTAGCTTACCCATTCTTAGCCAAAACACATCTGTGCTACCTACACATCTGTGGTTGTTGTAAGGTGTGTGTGGTGTGGAATTACAGCTCCATAACCTCGTAGCCTCCTCTGCAATGATGGGTGAATTAATTGGCCCATTTATTTCCGCGTAGGATCAAGTCTGTGGGTCTTGCATATTTGTCAAAGTTGGCTTGACATTTCTTGCTCCTGGGATTTTGCTTTTATGTATCCTCCCTTTTAAGGATAACTTCACTGGTGGAGTTTACTGGTAATGACAGCCTTCCCCCTTTTCCTGCTGCCACAGTTTGTTCCTCTCTTGCGCCCCCAAAGTTTGCATTCCATACATTCATTAAACTTCTACCCTGTCATAAAGCAGCTTGTTTTTCCAAATCCTTTACTTCTGAGAAGTGTATTTTCCAGCTGGATTTCTTTCCTTCTGGCTGTTTTTTTAAATTCATTCTTTCAAACCTGGCATCATAGCATTGGCACAGTAATCTGAGCGATAAGTATCCTGTAGTAAGATACATCAGAGGAAGTAAAACAAGTCATAGTTTCACATAGCCCTCCATCTCTGTGTAGTGCTAATATCTATTACTTTAGTCCCCAGTGGTTCCGTTATAACAGGATGGCTGGGCTTTTTTGTGATTCAGTATTGGCAGTTAGTGTAGACACCTATTGAGCTTATAAATCTCTGACCTTTAATAAACACAGAGAAAACGGTAAATTGCGGATAACTAATCACTGAAGTAATACTGATGATGTCCTTGGCTCTTGCTTATTTTTCTGTAATTTTAGAGGAATTCTTAAATTTGTGTTCTGTTGTCTTGGCTTCCTTTATTAGATGGTATTTCTGATAACAGAGCTTAAAGTAAACCTCTTATAATACAGATGTCTCCAAAAAGAAGGTTATAAAGTACAGTGAAAGAGATTGATGATAATTCTAGAAACATAATGACCTGACTTGGTATGACCTGAATATTGTGTCTAGTCCTGGTCACACAGTCTTACAAAGCAAATAGCAAGAATAAAAGACTGCCAAAACTGTCAGGAGAATTAAAAAATATTGCTCACATCAAAGGGAAAACATTGTAACATCACTTTTGAAGTTAAAACAAATAAGAGGTCTGCTAAAGATACATAAACAAGCAAGTTACAGAAAGTAGGTGCTCTTATTTACTCTGTTTCTTGACATAAGAACAATGACACATTCAGTGAACTAGGGCAATAGTTTAAAAATAGATAATAGGGAAGTACTCTTTCATAAAGAGTACAAAAAATCTGCAGAGTTTACTGTATTGTTTTAAATCTGAGATTCAAGTGAGAATATGGATATTAAGAATGCCTGTATCTATGCAAGAAAGAACTGAAGAAAAACAATGCAAAATTCAGCTGCTCTTGAAATATTCCATCCCAGGATTTTGTTTACTCCTCACTTCCATTAAGGCTGAAGAGGAATAGAACGGTTTGATTTGGACAGCTGGGCAATTCTGGTGTTCTGCAACTGTAATCATTAGATCCAAGGAGAAACTTCACTCTTTAAACATGTGTTAATATGATGCAAGTCATTCCTTGGAGTGCCATGAAAAATCCAATGCAGAGATCTGTGAATGAACCAAGAGGAACCATAAAACTTAAAATTTCCCGTGTTTACTTAAGGCAGCATGCACAGTAATGGTCTGTTTGAGGCTGAACGTTCAACAAGTATTTTCCTTCTGGAGATGATGCTTGTGCAGCCTCACCAGGGATAGTGAGCCCACATCCGATATTTACTTTTTGCATCAAGTGACTCAGTTTCATAATGTGTAACTCAGACTCAAAGTCTCCTGAACATAACGCAGAAAATTCCCAAATATGAAGCTATGAGCTGTGTGCTTACTCCTTGGCACCCAGCAGGAAGCTGCCGAAGGGCTTCTGCTGTCATTTGGTGGAAACACTGTAATGGTACCAGACCCAGGTGCTCTTCCAAAACAACGCGTATGTGTTGTTAGCATCTTCTCTCAAGTTATTATTAAACTTGAGACTGCTTGTGTGGGAGGGATAAGTTTCTCAAGTAGAGTCTGCAAAGCAGCTGTTATCTGGGCAGTTACTTCTGAAGCAAAAGCCAAGTGAAGTCAAAGTTGAGATTTCTATTTTGTCTGAATTTTGGTTCAGACCCTAGCAGGGCTTCTTATTGATTACTTCTTTCTTAGTTCTCACACTTTAGATTCTCATAATAGTTATACAAATTAAGGAATTGGAAATAACTGATATTATCCTTTGCTTTATATTTCCCACTACATCCTGATTCTCCTGTATAGTTCTGTATGTTCCTGTTATATTACTATGCTGTCATTTTACTGTTTTGTGTCATGTAGATAGAGCTGGGTGCATTTTATTTCCATGAAATGCTGAGATCCCATCATTTCCTTATGGCTGAAGTTTATTTGCACCATGATTTCCAACAGAGTTGTAGACAGGACACTTCTGCGGTACTTATGACAGCCTCGTTTAATTTTTGCTTCTCTTAATTTGGAATTGACTTTAGTTGGAAATCTATTCACATATGCAAGCTAAGTTTTGGACTGATGATCACATTAAAGTTTCTTTCCCTTTGTTTTGGAGCAGAACTTCCACACTGGAACTACAAAAACATTTGTTCCCAAAGCATTTTGTCAATAAAACACTCTGCTAAATTATTAGTGTGACACACCCAGATTTTCCATGAGAAAGGTTCCTCAGATGATTCCTGGAAACTACAGCCAGATAGTTCAACCATCAGCTAAGTCTCTGATATGGGCTACTTTGTGGCATAGACAAACCTTGTGTCTAGGCTCTGTCGCAATCACAAAAATTGTTTTCCATTATAGCTTTTGATTGCTGGGTCTAATCTAATAGACTGAAACTAATAGATCAAAATATGTAGGTAGAAGGAGAGCACGCATTTTGCCAAGCTCAGTTATTCCAGTCGCCTGGCCACATCCTCACTGCCCTGGTGAGTCACTTCATCGGGCTGTCCTCTGTTGAAGCTGTACTCCATGGCACTGCAGGCATCTTCTAATTGTCCTGCGGTACCCACACTGCAGTTTGCCTCGGGAGACCTCAAACATGTCCTATCCCATGGATTCTTGCTGCTTCCCATGACCAAATTTTTCTGGCATTTGTCTTATTCTGACTTCTCTGCACCACTGAAGTCTTTTGACCACACCATGCAGCTTTGCATGATTTACTTGCCATTATCCATCTACGTGCTGCAGCAAAAGAACACATAATTACGACCAGAGGTAAGATTTATGAGTTCTCAACTTTCTATGGCAAAGACACACCTGTGCCAGAAGCTGGAGGCCTGCAGAGGGTTAGATACCTGGCTTCATCAGACCTCTCAGGCTTGGCCCCTGTGAGTGGTGACATCTTCTCCTCCCCAGTACTCTGTGGCCAAGGTTTCACAGCACGTCCCAAGGCTTCTGTGATAGCTGCTCGTAGGCCTGCATACCCTCTTTCATTGAGGTACCCTACAGGTCCAGGCCAGAATCAACTGACCTCAAGAGTACCCAGAGCCATAGCCAGTGGTATATGTGGGGAGAGAGATAATTCTCCAGATAGTGTGAATGGAGAAGAAGGGAAGTCTTTTGGAGCTAAGTCCTTCCCTGAATCAGTAGTCATAATGCAAGAAGCATGCAGCAAATTATATTCATTTTGGCTCTGACAATAACAAAACTGTACTAGTGTAATTGTTTTTAACACTGACAATTTAAAATACTATTTTAACACTAATAACCCTCAGTTGGCCCTAAGGAGGAGCACCTTCTGGACCTTTATGTCCTCGACAGCAGGAAGGACCATGGTCAGGAAGGACTTGATCTCCTGATTCACCTGGAAACAGTCTGGAACCATTAATTTAATGTATATGCATGGCACGCCTTGCCTGCTGGGGCCCTGATGTCATGGTTGTCTACCAAGTCCACCTAAGTTGTGTTGGTCCCTCTACCAACAGCAGTGACTCCATCAGCCAAAGCTACAGCTGTCCATGTCCTTCCTGCCTGAACTGTGAACTGTCAGCATGGACCACTTAGGGCACACCAGCGAACAGCACAGGCAAAAGCACCCCCTAAAATGGACCCTTCCTCCCAACTACACTGACTCACATGTGCATCTTCCCTGATGCTCGCTAGGTTAGTGCAGGGCTTCTCCTGTGTAACAGGCATTTACAGTGCTTGAATACTTACCCCTCTCAGGGAAGGGCACACTGGGAGACAGGACTTAGGAGACAGCCCAGGCTGAGTTTGAAAAGGGCGGTTTTTAGATAAACAGATAGTGAGAAGGACACCGAACTCCAGACCCTTCAAATACATCTGGGTCCCAACAGACTCCCCCAGCTTCCTCTTAGAATGGCAGACTCTGAAGAGGGCTATGTCATTTTATGTTCCTGTGAAGAATACATTCAGACAACACAACTCATGCAGATATAAAAAGATATTTTTTCTTACTCTCTTCCTAGGGTGGCAGTCCCTGTAACAGTGAACTTACAGAGCACCATAATAATGTCATTTTGGCTGGAGAAAGCAACACTTGGCCCTGGAAATGGCCCACCTGCCTCTTTTAAGAAAAGCAGAACAGGATCATGCAAGGTCCAGCATGACTACGCAGTATGGACGTGACCATTCTCAGGACACTGCTCTATAAGCCTTCTACTGCCTGGCGGTAGGACTCTGGTATAGTCCATGCAAAAAGTAAAGTTACAATTTGGGTGGCTCACTCAGATGCACACGGAACTGCATCTTCCTGTATTATAATGGCAGTAGGAAATATGTTATATGACATGTAAATAAGAAAGCGATACCTAGTTCTGTGCTGCCTGGAAAGATTTTTCTTGGAGTAAAATGCTCCCTCATCCATTTTCTACAAGGAAGACAAAGGCAGAGCACACTCTCTGTAGCACAGTGCACAGGAGAAAACAGTGTATGAAGTTGAGGGGATATCTGAAGTGAGTGACAGAGATACTCCTGAACAGCATTAGCTGGAAATTCAAACTTCAGTATTCAACTGTAATTGAAAGGCTGTGACCAAAAAGGATGTGTCAACCACATGAAGACTGTGTTAGGTAGGAAAGAGGAAGATCCCAGGTCAGACACAGTCTCGATGGGCTTTGCATTGTGTTAGGGAGAACTGGTGAGGTCTTCTCTGGAAAATTTTTTCATCAGAAACAGCAGAACCATCAAAACCATAAATTGGTGTAGACTCGCAGTGTGTGTAGACATCCCACTTTGTACAAAAAACACCAAACATAACTGACAGAAGGGATCTTACATTCCAAATGAGCTTCGTGATTAGTGGGTAGTCGGTCTTCCCAAAGAGTACTGTTTAATTGTATTTGTGTAAAGAGGAAACATCTCCAGCAGGACAAATGGAAAGGAACTCACCACAACGTAAGTGAATGTGCAATTCTTTCACCGAGAAGACTGACGATTGCGGTCTAGACCTTCATTTAAATCAGTCTAAGCAGAGAACTAAAACAGTATATTTCTTTCCCCCAGACTCAGTAAGAACGCTGATTGACAGTACAGCTACAGACTCTCCCAGAGGACAAATATTTCTAAAATTTTTTGTTTCTTTCTACTGCAAACAGTAAAGATGTTTGAAAATCTCAAAAGTATTTTCAAGATAGGAAAATCAATTTCTGCCTGGCTCGAAATGCTCAGTAGCCTTACTGCTCTGGGCGGTACTAGGGATTCAAAGATCAAGACCATATTCTTCAGCTGTAAAATATTCACAAGCCTGGAAATACTAGCTCAGAATGAACTGTGAAAGGCTTAGAAATCTTCGAAGCAGATGCGATCACATACTTGATATTTCAGACACTTTTGATTATATTTGTAGTGATTTACTTGGGTTCTTTGCAATTGATATGTTTCTCTGCTTTTGTCTTACTTCCATCTTCTGCAGTGTCATTTTTTCAGAAATGAAGTTGTACCCTGAAAAGCTCTCATGTTACCAAGGAGTCAGAATATGTCTGTGTATGTGTGTGTGTGTAATTTTCCAACGAATGAAGGTAAATTAAGGGGTTGCATTATTCCGAGGACTATCCACGGAGTATATTGTTTTAAGTGTATTGCATTGATGTTGAGAAAAGGATTATCAATAGAGTGAAAAATTAGTGTCCCTGACTGTGAATATATTGAGAAGTTTCCTAAACATTTTAATACCCTAACTTGTTACTCAGAGATCCACATTTCAACAGTATATAATCATTAAATTCTACTTATTGGTGTTGCTTTTTAACTATCTTCTGCAAATGTAAGAATTTGCTATAATTAGCTGCAGCTTCCTCACCTACCATATCATTCTTGGTTCTGTGCAGATCCTCTACGGAGCAAAGCTGTCACTGCCATCTAGTGTCCTCAGAGCAGGTTTCCAGAGACCATGCTGAGAAAAAAATCGTTTTTGTGCTAATGAATTCCTTCTCCAGTTTCTCAGCCAGTAGTAAACCTTATGTAGCTCAACACTGTTTATTGCCTTTCCAATGTATTAATGAATTTAGAGGACAGCTGTCTGGATTCTTACTTTGGAAAGTTTAAACGACCTTTGCTCACTTCTTTCTCTCCTGGAATATATATACTTGCATCCTCTAAGTCCTACCTGTTCAGGATCATGTAACCAGCACAGAAACTATTCCCCAAGAGCATCTGACAGATTCCTTTTCCTGATTTATCCTTTCTCCCCCTCCAAATGATCATTCTTAGCAGAGATCAAAATGGATATAAACCGCGTATTAATCAACAACAGTGCATGTACTATTAGGAGGATTTGTGTAGTTCCACATAAAAACTAGCAACCTGGTGGGAAGTTATTAACTCTGCTTGTATTACACCCTGGGATACAGCTGTCGCAGTGTCTCGTGGTTCTTCCCTCACAATATCTTAGGGAAAGCTGTCAGTTTAGGCTCTGTTTCAAGAAAAGGACGTTTCTTTTCAATACTTGATGTTCCTGGGCGATATCCCATATGGGTCCCCACCAGGGACTTGGGCAATGTTATTCTCATGAGATGGCAGTGGTCCCAGGGCACTGGGTCCCGCGGAGAGTTTTCCTTTCTGGCTGATGGCAGCGCCACGGCCCCCCTGGCTCTGACCTCAGCCTTCCACTTCCGCAACACAAGAATTTTGGTTTTCCATTTTTTCTTAACAAAATGCCAGGAACTGACAGCCTGGTACTTTTCTCAGCTGAGGTAGAGCTAACCGCAGAGCAGCACCCGTCTCTCGCTGGGGATGCAGATGCATGAGCTGGAGCTCTGCTTGGACTTGTGCCGAAGGCTGCTTCCAGTCAGCCGAGCGGCGAACAGGAATCCGACTGTTTGGGCTGGGGAGCAGCTGGATATGATCATGCTGAAGCCTCTGGAAAATCCAGCTTCCTATGCAGTACCTTTTTCCCCTGCTAAACGGTCAGTTTTAACAGAAATTCGTGTAGATATGAAAGACATTCTTTGACACCTCCTTGCGTCCCTGTGCACCTTTGCATTCCCTGCTCTGGTGAGGGTCAGGTCAGACCTTTGAAATTCAGAGCACTCAGACTCAACAACTAGCCCTTATGGAAGACTCTTTATTATTTTGACATGATTTTCCACCAAGTCTTTATACTGAGAATAATGAGGACTAGGGTTACATGACCAGAACCTTATTTCACTGCAGAGTAAGCTAAACTGCAGCCCAATGTTTTTTCAGACACACCATGTCAAAAATTACTTTGATGTATAAAAGAACAAATTTCTGCTTATTATGTATAGACAATTGTACTGACTTTTTCTATAACAGTTTTATCAATCTTATATCATATAACAGAATTTGGATTTTAGTCCACTTTAAGTTTTTCCATTTGTAAAGGGTGGCTTTTTTTTTCAGGTCTATTTCCTTTAACAGTATTAAGGTCTGGAATACATTAATTCACAGTTTTATAGTGAGAAGAGGCTGCTAAATCTGTTAGGTTACCTTATCTGACCATCTATGTCATGTAAGTTATAGAACTAAACCCACCTAGCCCATTGGTGGGTAAGCCTGGCAATTTATGCCAAATATTCAGTGTTGATGGGCTTTCTTGGCAGGCCTGGCTGATTGATTGGCTTAGGGGATGGTTTTGAGGAGGCAGAAGAAGACAGTGTAGTTTCAATTAGGTATTAATGTTTAGCATTCAAATTAATGTGAAACTGAATTTCACAGTATTTCTTAATAATTTCTCATACTGTCTGTAATGATAAGGACTAATTCCAATTTAGTTCTTAATCTGCAGATTTGAAGGTTCTCTCTTTCTTCCTCTCTTTCTTTCTGTCTTTCTCTCCTGCTCTCATTTCTAAAAAATTCATTTTCTCAGAGGGAAAAAAAAGCAAACCAGATTTTTAAAAAGTGAAAAATTAATAAATGAATATTAATGAATAAAATGCACGTTAGGGTTTCTGATTTTTTTTTTATCCAATAGCTCTGTCTTACTTTTATGACATACAGTGCAGGATATTTTAATTTAAGTCACAGAATAACAGAATCACAGAATCATAGAATAACAGGTTGGAAGGGACCTCAAGGATCATCTGGTCCAACCTTGGCAAAAGCACAGTCTAGACAAGATGGCCCAGCACCCTGTCCAGCTGAATCTTAAAAGTGTCCAATGTTGGGGAACACACCGCTTTCCTGGGGAGATTATTCCAATGGCTGATTGTTCTCATTGTGAAAAAATTTCTTCTTGTGTCCAATCAGGATCACCCCAGAAGTAACTTGTACCCATTTCTCCTCATCTTTTCCGTGTGACTCCTTGTAAAAAGGGAGTCTCCATCTTCTTTGTACCCACCCTTTAAATACTGGAACATGGTGATAAGGTCTCCCTTAAGCCTTCTTTTCTCAAGGCTGAACAAACCCAGTTCTCTCAGCCTTTCCTCATGGCAGGCTTCCCAGTCCTTTGATCATCTTTGTGGCCCTTCTCTGGACCCTCTCCAGCCTGTCCACAGCTTTTTTGCATAGTGGGAACCCAAACTGAACACAGTATTCCATGTGTGGCCTAACAAGCACTGAGTCATTTGACAATGTCATTTTATTCCTCCAGTTTATTTAATATTAATTTTTAAGCTGAAAAATAATCAAAGTCCCACATCATTTGCACTGATTAAAAAAAACCAAACCAAAACCAAAACCCAAAAACTCACATGGTACTGAAACAACTGCTATACATATTAAAAGAGTGACCAACATGAAAAAAAAGTGTTCTTTTGAATACTTTGATTTGAACGTTCAGGTTCTCTGCTGGCACAGCTAGGCATAACCTCTATAAATGTCACTTGAACTACTTCAGTTTACACCAGCTGAAAACATGGGCTGTGTTACCGTATGTAGCGTCACGCATGATTTCAACCTGCGTGATCCTCTTCTTGTTGTTACTTCTTTCTGGTTTACCCAGTGTCATACAGGCTGATGATTTCTGCTGGAAACACTCTTTGCTTTTCTTGCTTTTCTGTCTGCTTTGGAATGACGTCTCGTTGCTTCTATACCTTCTGCTCATTCCAAAGATGACAGGGGCATCCATTTCCAGGGGGAGATTCCCATTCTAATAAGGATACATTCAAATACCTTTGAATTCTCTAATTTCAGTGTTGCAGTCTGGTGTTAACCAGAGGAGGGAATCACCATAGAGTCCTGACTCATTCATTACACATCTGAATTCCCAGTACGTTAACAGGAATTTCACAGAGAGCTGAAGGATTAGTTTAAAAATGTAATGCTGCCAGGTTTATCAGGTCTATTTCTTGGGACATGCTAGGAGATCCTTGAAAGATGCTAGACATGCTCAGATTACTGGGAATTAGTAGTGCTCGTGATCATGTAGAATGTATCCAGCATCTCACTTTAATACTAGACAAACCTTAAATGGTGTAATGCCCCTTGAAATGCTAATAATTTTTCTTCTTTCCTATTAAGTTAATTCAGTCCCAGACTGACATACAGCTATATAGTTCCATATATACAGTATACATTTGGTGGTAGGTAGCCAGTGCTTGTTCACAGAACCTTGCTGTCCTCTAATAAATCTATATGCCCATATTATTACTTCCATGTACTACAAGCTGCTCTGCAGCCTATGACACGGCACTCAACTGTAATTAGCACCAAAATATGGAGTTAGTATGCAGGACACGGACAATTCTTTTGCTCCAGATGCTGTATTCAAACTGCAGTGGTCCATTGAAGAAGTAGAGATAACCTGAGGAAAGGGAAAGTTAAAATTAATTAACCCTGAGAAAATTGTGTTGTAACGTTAAAATTATCCTTCAAATAAAAATTACCCTTTTTGTTTTCATTTTTAAATAACTTTTTTAAATGCAATATTTCTGTATTTAGAATGCTGAGCTAAATTTTTAAAGGTCCTCATTCCATTTGCCAGACCTGGATTGGTGCTTTAAAATAGCTGATATTTTAATTTAGTGTCAAGCTCTGCATTTTATTACCATACAGCACTTGCTTAGGAAAATATAGTTCTTGCCTGTTAATGTTTAATACTCTGACTTGGAAACACTCCTTGAAGAGTTGGATAGGAACGGGCTCCATTTGAAGGAACGGACACATTATAATACTTCTATATTAAGCATATCACTTTAGGTTCCCTAAGCAAGGAAGCAGGTCTTATTTGGCTCCTCAAATATATATGTACACAGTTTATAAGAGCACCTTGGCCAGAGGGCGGTTTAGATCAGAAACCGGATTTAGTTGAGAACAGAAGGGTTTATGTGAAAAAATAAAAATTACAAATGACAGAATTTCCCACAGGACATTAATCTCAAGTTTCAATGACAAGTAATTGTAATAAAGTTTCATTATCAGATTATGTACCATTTCTTTGATAGACCGCATCCACTCTATCACCAATTCCTGCGAATTCTTCCTCTATCAGTCTGGGGTAGCCTGCTTCCATAACCTCCTCCTCTTCATTATAACTGTATTAAACACAAAAGAAAATAAAAATTCAAAGGACTTAAACAGCCTGGGAGTTTTACCTGTGCCCTTTATATGCTTTGAAGTTACCCATGTCGAAGTAGCCAGCAGCCTTTAGGTACCTTATGTCTAGTGCAATAACGAAACTCAGAGCGATAACCAGGGCACTCTTCCACCAGAAGCACAAGCTCAATAAACACAAAACTAATAAAGCTACATTTTCAGAACTGATCTCTAAAGTACATATTATACGGTCATTCCCGGATGTACTGGCCCTACAAGCCTCCCCCGCGGCTGCTTGGCACAGAGGTACTGGGAGGGGATGGTAATGTCTTAGTTATCCATCAGACCTGGCTGTAAGCCCCGCTCATGGACAGCAAAACCCAGCCGTTCTAGGGTGGGATAGATCTCTTACTCTTACAGCACTGGTACTATTTTTTGTCACACAAGCAACTCAAAGAAGCAAGATGGGAATTTTGTCTGGGAGACATGACCATATTACAAACTGTCTTGGATTAGGACACTTTATCCTCCTTTCCTTTCTTTCACTCTTTTGACTTTTAAAGGCTGTGCCCACATGTTTATAAAAGTCTTGCATACAGCTTTATGACATATTCTACATGTTCTACAGACTGGAAACATGTGAGCCACCATCGAGTACCTGGTTTGAAACAACCTGCTGATCATTTGATATTTGTGGATGGTTATGACTAGGGACACTGCAAAGAAGCACCAGTCTGTCTCCAGCTTACCTCCAGTACTTATTTCCAGTAAAAAAGAGAGTCTTGCCAGTGTCTTTAATATGGACAGCTGCATCTATTCTTTTCATTTCTTTCGGGAACCCCATTTCATATATCTTTTTAGGAAAGTCTTCGACTATGTCATAGCCATTCAAAGCCCAGACTTTCTTTCCTGAAAATAAGAATAAAATATGCATGAGTCTTTTATAAAGGCTCAGCTTAGAGAGCAGAATAAAATGAGGGTGCCATGATTTTTATTTTCGTACAATTAACAGATTCTTAGGTCACATACTCAGCAGGTATTAAACTGTTTACGCTAATTACAATCCTAGGCATCTGAGCTTAATTGTACATCTCCTAATTCACTGAAAATTCTGTAGATTTGCAGAGGGTGAAACCAACAGAGTTTGGTTTTTGAGCACGGAAGGTAGGATGTTTTGTTCCTTTATTGATTACCTGTACATCTCTCACCGAGCTTGACTAAATATGTGTATTTTCTGCCAACAACAAAATTGAAAACTCACCCTTAAACACGAACACAAGATCTTTGATGGGGTTTTCATAAGCTGCATCTATTTTATTTGGAAGCTCTGGCCAAAAGGATTTAAGTAACACCAGTTCTGCTTCAACCATCTGAGGGTGCAGTCGCCAGAAAAACCTAGTTCAGAAAAAGAAAATATATTTTATGTTTCTTCTTATACTACAGAATAGAAGTATTTTTGATGTGCTATACAAAAAATTAGTTAATGGAGAATTAAATTCTTTTCCAACATAGACTTTTCAATACATAGAGCCCCTGGCAGACTTTTCCTTTCCTCATAGTCACCTAGCTGCAGACCATTTCTCACACATTCACTCACACACCGATTATCTCAATCAACAACAAACGAATCTTTTTTTTCCATTTAGAATAAGAGAAACACTGCTGCTCCATGTAAACCTTCTGAATGCAGTACAATTTCATTTTTGTAGATTTGTACGTGTTGAAGAAAGCCCTGTGGAATGAAAAATGTGTACAAACAATCTCAGTCTTCAACCATAGTGTCTTCGCTTCATGTTACTGGGAAGTCAAATCCGTAATTGTATTATAAATCCTGCCTAAAAAAGATATATGGTGTAGTTTCTTAGAGGCATCTATATTGATTTGTGATTTTTTAAGTTTATGTTTACTCAAATCTTTAGTAAAAGACTGAAATGGTGTTTTTGCTTGCTCAAATTTTATCCAGTACGCACCACCCATCATAGGGCAGTCTCTTTACCTGTCCTTGAAGATCAGCATTTCTCCACGAAGTTCTGTTATCGCATCAAGTGATAAATCTGCATCACATTTCTCTGGTGTTTTGGGATGTTTTGGGTTGGGATCTTTGTCTCCGGCACCTGGAATCATAGAGTATGACAACATTAATTTCCTTTCTGCGGATCATGATACTGAATAGGACATGGAAGAGTTCCCAAACAGAATGATGATTTGTACCGGGGAAAGTCTGTTCTCTCTTTCCCTCCTTTAGCCAAATACATTAATGGACTTTGCAGTTCAGCTGTGCTGCAAAAATGTTAATGGACTTTTGCTTTCTTTATCTCAAGTGTTGAAGGTCCCCCAAAAGTTTTATTCCTTCTATGATGAAACATGGATATTTCTGTTTCTCCCTTTAGACTCTGTTTTACCTTCTCTTTTGAGGCAGGTCAAAAAGCACAAGGACTCTGCTCCCCACATTCCACCACCAAAGGACACAGCACAGTGACCAACTGTACTCTGCAGTGTTACTTTTTTTTTTCTCTATGAACTACTAGATCTGAGCATCTTCTGTTCCTGAAGTCTGGTTGCCAAGAATCCAATGAATTAGTATTAATCGCTCAGGACTGTTGCTATTGAACATCTGTAGCCCTTTAGTAACTGTGCAGTGCATCTGTAACAGGTTATAATGATCCAGGAAATATATATTATATATTATACAGTCTTACCATAGAGCTCTTGGATCCCTTGCACATCATCGTCAGGAAGCACAAACCCAGTTTTTCCAGTGTATGTGTAAATTGGAAACATCAGAGCTCCAGGGTCTCTAGAGTGTTCAAGTCCCAGTGAATGACCAAATTCATGGGCAGCAACAAGAAACAAGTTATACCCTGCAAAAAAATACAGTGAAAGTAAATGTATAACAACTTGTATCGCCAAAGTGGACTTGGACTAATCAACTAACCTTAACATTGTGCTTTAACATACGGGACAATGAAGGAGACAACTGGATTAATGGAAAAATTATGTATAATTGATTCTTTTTTTCAAACTACCATAGGTTTTGGTTTAATATGGGCCTAATAATTAGAGTATCTCATAGCCGGTGTTCAACCTAAATCTGATTTGACAATGTTGCTCTGTAGGCAGATTTAGATTTCTTGAAATTTCTTAGCAACACCGGAAAGTTGTGGGGTTAAGTCTTAGTCCTAATAAAGTCAAGAACATTTTTGTCAGGAATTCAGCTCTGGTAAACAGTGCATATTGTTTTCAGTATTGCAACAATTAGCTTTAATGCCAGGAGGGTGAAATAACACAGTGCCAAAAAAAAATAGTCCTTTTTTTCTATTTGTTCTATATTGTTCTCTGTCCTGAATAGGCAAGGTGAGGAATTTTCAAATTAGATGTAAGTAGCTGATATGCAGCTGAGTTAAGCATGTGTGTTTTCTGTAGGTTTCAATAAGGTAATTCCCATCAGTCTGTGACCAGAACTAGCTGCCCTTAAGCTAAGTGAAATGCCAAGCTGACAAAATACCTGTTTGTGGCATTTTATTAATCACTGCACTTAGGAGGTGTATATCTTAAAATTTATGTTACACTTCCATTTATGATTGGAGATTAAACCCACCCTATGAGTGGACAGTGAACATAAGGACTAATGAACAGTAAACAGGCAAACCATACGCTTTACAGATATCAAACAGGTTGAAATTGTCCGCCTACCACTGTTTCAAATAATCTCAGGAACTTCTGTTACCTCTAGAATCATCTGACCAAGCTTCATCATCGTCAAAATGGGCATCTCCTCCATAGTCTGGACCAGGGGGAAAAGCATGAGCCAGTAATCCAGAGGGTCCATCGAAGGGGTAGAAGTCACCATGTTCTATAAAACAACATTCAAAACAATGAAACCAATTACACCATGTTATTGGCAGCAAGAACTATAACATAAAAATAAGTGGCTCTGTGTTACCTTTAGTGCCAAAGGAGATCATGATATCAGCTATACCACTTCGTATTCTGGTGAAGTTAAGCGGTGTCACATCAGACCAAACTTTGAATGCTTTTTTGAAAGCTCTGTCTACTTCAGCACGTCTCAGATCTGAAGTGTAATTCATAATTCTGTCAAACAGATTAATATCTTCAGTTAAATAGTGTGAATTGAAGAAAATGTGCAATACACTTTTGTCTGACTGTACACCTCATCAAAATTTTTTGCGTTTTCCTCCCTATGTTCTTATCTAAAAACAAAGAGTTTGGCAGCTGCATACAGTATTCAAAAAAATAAAAATAACTATTTGTATTTTCATTAAAATTATTTAGAGATATCTGAAATGATCCAACAGCTTTCTGTAATAGGTTTTATATACACCAGAAGATACAGAAAATCAAACCAGTAACTTCAAGCTATTTTTATGCCATATAAAATATCTCATGAACTTCACTTCCTGGGGGGGACAAAACATGATCCAAAGAGCTTTTCATAAGTGAGAACCATCCATATTAAAGTGATATTTATCACCAGATACTGAACTGGTAGAGGTCAGTGATATCGTAATTGGAATCTGCTAAAGAAACTCAGGTTGCAGCTGGTCAAAACCCCGTGTTGATGCTTTAAGGGAGAAGAAGCTACCATGTCACCTTTCAGCACCATAGCTTCCCAAGGTCAGCCTTCTGAGGTCACAGTGCAGTAATTTGTCTGAACAAACATAGATATCAACATCTGGACTGTGAAATGGAAGAGGGACAAGGATCAGTCCCTGCTTTCACAGCCACATTGCACAGGCTGGTTTGTATCTACAGTGCCTTGTCCAGGACAAGACCTACGTGAAGCAGACACCAAACCAGGCCCAAAGCAGAACTAAGGAGTGACCTACAGATTAAGTGCTGTGAGGATCAGTGGTGAGATGCGTGATCTTAGTCCCTAACTCTCTTTCCTTCAGCACCATAGATGTGCCCAGAGTGTCTACCTGGAGGCCAGATGAGGAATTACTAGCTTTCACCACACCAGCTTTTTTCCATGACAGTGCAATGGAAAAAAACGTATTTACTTTCTTGGGCTGTAAGGTGGGCTTGGGGGACCTTTCCAAAAGGGGGATTGTAAGGATTTTAAACTGCAACATGAACTTTGTCAAACTCAAATGCATCCTTCTCCCATCAACCTTATATACTGAGCAACCTATTGGACAAGGTACCTGGAAAGGAGGTAATAACAGTAATAATACTCAAAATGCCATGCATTTACCTGTATGTCAAATTAGTTTTTGACCATTTCAGTTTTCTAGGGAAAAAGTTATATTCCCCCACGTCTGGAACACCGCATCTTGGTTTCTGCATGAGCTCATAAGTTTCTTCATCTAATTTGCCTGTCACCTCCAAGCCAAAAAATGCTTGCATTTCTCGAAGTTTAGATGCCACTGTGTTGGCACTCTTCCTCATTATGCCAGCAGGATTCGGACGGAGATCATAGTGAGTCCTGAGATAGCGCTAAGATAGGGAAAAGAAGTAATAAAACTAGTTTCCAAACAGTTGTAACTACACAACTTACTATTTATAAAACACACAAACGAGTTATTTTATACTGTACCTCTGCAAACTGAAGGTCTTTCTCTGTGAATTCATGGCTGTCTTCAAGGGGAATAGGGATTGCCAGGCAAAATGGTAAACCCAACAAGAAACAGACAGCTGAAAGTCTTGATTGCATCATGTTGGATTTCTGAAGTCCGAAGCCCTGATGTTTTAGAGAGCAGTTACCTTTACTTTTATAGTCCCAACCCAGTGAGTCACCACTTAGGGATAAGTTAGAACTTCCTTGTCGCTGAGAGTAAACATGCTTAGACGGCTACTTTTTCTCTCCTCCCCAACACTGTGGTCTAGGCATCTGTTGTCCCACTGAGGGCTCTGAAACTGTATCCTCGTATAAACATGGTCTCTGAATATTGACATAGGTTGTGGGAAGAAATGGGTAGAAGCAAACCCCACTTTTTGATTATTTTGCAATAACTTACACTGGCAATAACTTCGCAGTAACTTTGCTAGAAAAATTGTCTTTCTACTATTTGATAAACAATAAAAATATATAAAAAGCTTCATGATTTTTTTTTAAATAAATTCTGCATCTTTTCAGTATTTACTCTAGTTCAACAGTAATTTTTAATGGTTGGAATAGATCATACACACTTCAATTGTTAATAAATGTTGCCTTGGATGATATGAAATAACATGGAGTATACAATAGGATATTACATATCCTTTGTTTCTGTAAAGAAATATAACTCTAAAGCATTAACACAAATTTTACTTCAGAGATCCTTAAAGTGACTTCCTATCTATCTTTCAGAATAATTTTCTGCTTGAAATGTACCTAAAGCCAGAAATGATAAGTATCAGGATATATTTTTTAATATTTTATTATTTTTTTTTAGTAGTAGTAAAGCAAGTCATGTAAAGTGACTATTTCATACAATCTGTCTTCCTTAAAAAACATGAATTCAATTTACATTATGAGGGGAGCACAGCCATAGATCAATGAGACAGCTACTACTCTGAGAGATGAAATCTACCAGCTACAGGTAGGCAATGAATCTGTGTGCCTAGAATGACAGAAATATGTGATTTTTGACTTATGGCTGGATAATAGGATAAATCTGGCATTATGACAGACATGGACATTATTATACTTCAAAGCTTAAACACGATTTCTGACTCCCGAGGATCACTCCAATCTCAGCTGTTGCTAAGATATATATTTTTACACCGACAGTGGTGAAACACTGGCACAGGTTGCCCAGAGAGGTGGTAGATGCCCCATCCCTGGAAACATTGAAGGTCGGGTTGGACCAGGCTCTGCCCAACCTGATCTAGTTGAAGATGTCCCTGCTCATTGCAGAGGGGTTGGACTAGATGACCTTTAAAGGTCACTTCTAACACAAACCATTCTGTGATACTATGATTCCATGATCATATGATGTGCCCAAATGCATGTGTCCAAAGGGAGGTGCTGTTTCGGCTGAATCCATGTTCCTCTTTCATGGAGGCTGTTCTTGTAGGGAAAACCTCAGGCAGCACTCTGGTACACACTTTCTGGAATACACCACCCTGCCGTGGATGTTGCCTTGTTGACAAAACAGGAAAAGGACAAAAATCAGTGAAGTTGAATGTGTAGTAGCTCAGTTTGTTACTCAAACAATATCAGCCTTCTGTCTTATGATGACAAACAGCAAAAGCAAATAAAGCTGAGAGGAATCTGTTATGTAGGCTATTTCTACCTCACTGCCCATCTCAGCCACTGCTAAATATGATTACTATTAGGGATAGACAACATCTGTTCAGACAGTTTGTATATTCTCCTTTATATTGTTCATTACCAGCGCTGAGATTTTTTTATTCAGCAATGGTGGCATAAAGACTGTTAATTATCCCACCTTCTTAAGAAGTGCTTTCCTCTGAAGAGCTTCGGGAAAAGCACTGAATCCATTTTGCCAATGTTCTCACTGCACTGCTCTCCTTGCTAGGAGAGGCAGACTGCCAGACCATGTATATGTCTTATTTCTTTCCTTCTAACATTTCTGTACTAATATTTCCAGCATTGCTTTCATTAATGTTGGGGTACTTGGTTATGCGGTAAGCAGAGTTTACAGTGAATTTTGCTTGCTTTGTCTGGAGCTTAGGAGCAGTGGTGCTGCCTTTTTGTGGGTTTTGTGGCTGTAAGGAATACTTTCTTGAGACCATGAATCCGTGAGTGTCACTGCTCTGCAGAACAGTACCAGACATATCTCAGAAATCTATGAGTAAAATGAATAGCTTAAAACCCCACAGGTAACATTCCTGTGAATTCCAAACACTTTGAAATTAGCTTTCTTATACCTAAGGGAGAACAGTTGCGTACCATCATTTGTGTATCACTGCTGTTTGCCAGACTTAACGAAAAGTTTTTTATTTCGTGTCAGGCACTTACGCTACTACTCTTTCTCAGCTCTGATGTTGGAAGCTTTGCTTCTAAAACAGGAGAAATTAATTTCCTTACCGTTACTGCAAAACGTGACCAGTCCATCACACTTTATGACAGAATGATCCCAAATTATTCCTGAGTGGTTTCAGGGTTGTCTTAATAAATATAGTTTCACTAACTGGTAATTAAAGGTGAAACCAAGTAATGAAAGACAATATTTGAATGATATAAATGTAGAACAGAAAAAAAAAATTATTTAGCTAGGGACAAGAGTAAAATTGAATAACAGTGTCAGCCTATTGAATGATCCTCCAAGGAGGTGTGAGCCCTGTTCTTCAAAAGTTTAAGTTGCAGTAGTCAAAGCAGTAGTAAATCAAATTGTCTTGCATGAAGAGAGTGATAGGTTAGGTAGGGAAGAATGATTTTTCACTTTTTGATCTCTCTGATTTTTTTTACACAGATGCTCTGAAGTCCTTTGAAGTTCACAATGAAAACTCTTTCAAAAACTTTGCCTTTGCTACCCTTTATAGAGCTGTCCTGAGGCATTTCCAAGGAATATTTGAAAAATTGGACAACGTAATTACAGCAAAAACCTAAAACAGGCAGCTTTTCTGGAGGAAAAAAAAAAAAAAAAGCCAAAAAACCAAAAAAACCCCAACCTTCTCTTATTAGATTTGTGTAAGAAGAGGTGTCTAAAGCTGGGTCTCTTGCAATTACAAGACAATGAAATGAACAAGTGAAAAGACAGTCCACCGTTTTGAACGGATTCTGTGAGTGAGCAGGAAGAGAAAAAAGGCGGGGAGTCTGTAACTGTTCTGTCACAGGGAGTAAATCAAAATACTAAAACCGAAATTGATTTCTGAAAGATTGTGTGTAATGAGCTACCTGAGAGTGGACTATGGCTGAATCGTGTTTTCTGCACATTCAGGTCATTCCTTTGGGAGCCCTGGCCATGTAAATATACACGATCCAATATGTTTTCTTACACATTTTATTGCTATTTATATTACACCAGTGGCTAGAAGACTATATTGAGGCATGGATTTTTACGTCCTCTGTACACAAACTGAAGAAACACTGATGAAGGACTGTGCAAACAAGCACATAAAAGGACCAATGAAAACGAGCAGTATTCTCCCTTTTTCTTGAAACAGCATTGCAGACGTAGTGTGTGATTTTTTTTTAAGGGGAGACAGAAAGCCTTGACAGAGCTGGGAACTAAGTACAGACCTCTGAGGTTGCTGTATATTCCCTTAACACATTGACTTTTTAAAGCCTCAAGCAAGTTTTTAAAGTTGGCAATGATAAATGACAACTTCAAAGCCTGCCAGTGTTGGGCAATGTAAGATATAAAATCTATGGCTCAGGCTCAAGTGATGCCACTGTCTGAGTTTAAAAAAAAAGGAAAAAGAAAGGAGTTAAAAACTGTGAAGAGAGATGTAAATGAAGGTAAAAGCAATCAGCAGTGGTTCATAGACCTTGTGCTGACCCCAGTGCAAACAAGCAAGCATGGAAAGTTACGTTTTAAAAGCATTGAGACCCACAAAACTGCTGAATAGTAAGATTTCAACAAGCACTGCAAAATTTCTGCAGTTCTGGCATCTTGTGGGTGTGGGTAAAGTTAGATGGGCTGATGGTAATTTTCACAGGCGCAGCAGAGACTGGAACAATCATGCCGCTTTTCCCCCCAAGGAAAAATGGATAAAGAGGGAGGGAAGATGTGGCGAGAAGAAACAAAGTGCCTTAAAGCAGCATTTAGGTACTAATTATTTGAAAACAAGCATCGTGCCAACAGTATGGTTTCAACATATACTTTGCTACCGCAAATAACTCAAAGGTGTCATGTTTTGATTTACACTATGGGTTTGGTGCCCAAAATAGCGCTATATAGTGGATGCGGTGAATGGTCTGTGACCCTGAAACAGAAGACGCTCCACTTAAAACAAATAAACAAAAGTCAATGGGTCCGTTTGTTAATGTTTCTTACCACAAGTTGTATTTCAAGTGGAAAGTCTCCAGTGCCTAGGACTACGCCATCATATTTAGATCAGCTTCCTCTGGGAAGAAGGATGGTATTCTGAAGCCCATTGTGCAGCTGGGTAAATGGAGTCCCAGCATATTTAAAAACATGCACTCTGGCTCTGCATCTCCAGGTGGGACTCCATCTGTGGGACCTGTTACAAGAAGAGGGTCAAAGACAACTGAGAATAGTTCCCACAAGCAGCTCTTCAGCTGGGATGGCAAAAAATGTTACACCAACATGACTCCTTTTTATAGTAAACAGCAGCATCTCTGTGCCATTTGCTGGCAAAAAGATGCAATTGGGTGCCCAGAGGTGTTCAGCAGGGTCCAGTGCCAGAGGCAAAAAAACATATAAACATGTTTCCAAGAGGCAGTGGCTCTTGTTTGAATGAGTCCCTGCAGACCCTGTGGACCACTAGGTCATACAGAGGCCAAGGGCACCGTGGATTGGCCGCCTTTCTGTCTGCCTGCAGCACAAGGCAGCTTGCAGCACAGCACCTGCATGAACTTGGCAGGACCTGGGGGCTGGTGCCACCCTGGGAGATGCTCATCTGCAGTACTGTTCTTCTGCATTCACTGAGCTCCAAGGTAAGATTCAGCTGTAGATTAAAAGAATTAAATTTGGGCTCCTTCCTGGGTGCCATGTGTCTAAACTCTCATTACAGTCAAGTCCGTACATCACTAAACCCCAGGCAGCAGTTCAGCTTACACTGCAGTAGACACCTTGGGATTATTTTGGTTGCCCACATAGAATCATAGAATGGTTTAGGTTGGAAGGGACCTTGAAGATCATTGAGTTCCAACTCCCCTGCCATAGAATATAGATATCTAATGTTGTTTGGAGGACAAGGAGATCTCATCAGTCCTGTGTCATATCTGACAGTCTCCTGCAGATGTCTTGGGTTCCCTCCTGCATCTCAAATGGCCCTAGGTGCCTTTCTTCAGGCTGCTCTGCTGAGTCCCTCACAGCTGGGCTCTGCTGACTGTAACGGAGCTGACTGTAGTGGAGCCCCACCATCTGGTGCACGCGCAGATACTTCAATTTAGGTGACCTATTCTAGAGCTGAACTTTAGGTCCATTTTCTGCTGATGCCTGAACAAACCAGGAGCCGTCATGTTACAGAGGTTTGTTGCGTTGCTGTGCGGGGCGACAGCTCTGCAGCTGGAAGGCAGTTGGACACCATGCACCCCCTACCAGGACAGTGCTCCTGCTCACAGCTGCATCTGGCCGTGGAGGAACGGGGGCTCCCACCTCATGCTGACAGTCAAAATGAAAGAAAGGAAATGCCTCAAAGAGGTGCAAGAATCCAAATTTTCTCTGTCCAAACAACTCCTGCACTGGTAGGAACTCATGGGATTCAGGAAATCTGCCCCAGAGATGTGAGAGGTCTCCAGTCAGCTGCTCCACACAAGGCAGCAACTGCAAACTCCAGTGGAGGTCAGACCATTCTCTGCTCCTCCTTACCACTCTGAACACTCCTCAGGACTAGAACTGGCTTCCAGTCTTGGTCTGACCATTCTATATGAGCTACCCGCATTGCTTTCTGCTTCAGGATAAATGTAGGATGCTACACTATCTGTTATAACTTAGCAGTTGTTGCCTTTTTAATGGCAATTTTTTTTTTGCGTATGCAGTGGTGTGTCACTGGATACTAATCTGCTGAAGACCTGGCTGATTTGTTGCGCTTCTCACTGCAATCAAGATAGTGCTCCTGTATCCAGGCTGCATTAACCGTTTGAGGAAAATATTTATAGCAGTTGCTGTAATTGAATTTTATTGATTCTTGAAAGAAATATATGGAACCAGTAAAAAAGAAGAGATAATTATTTGAAGAATGACTACAGCCATTATGTTCTGAGATTGTAGAAGTGTTTTACTCTTTCATAATGTTTACTTTATTACTTTGTAAAGTGTGGTACCCAATTGTCAAAGTCCAATACTCTCTGATTGGGCTTTTTCAGATATTCCACACATGCAGGATTTAATGCTTAATAGAAAGTTTACATACTTGAAATTATTTGAAGTTACATGGAATTTTGATTTAGCACAGTGATCCAAGCAGCAGATGTGCTTCCAGTCCCATTTGTTCCAAGACAAGTTCAGCTTTCTTTGCAACACCCATGGCCATATATTTTTCCCTGAGATTCACAAGTACATCACCTTTACCCATCTCCTTGGAGCCCTTTTCCATTGTAAGGGTTCATTGATTGTTCATGTCAAGTACAAAATATCCATTTATCTCCATTGCCAGAAAACTGTGGGCAAACCATGAGTTTGTGTCTAGCCAACATAATTTTGCTCCTAATGGGAAAGAGCTGGTCAACAGTACAAAAAATGGAAAATAAAATCCCAGAAATCCAGTTCAAAGGTAAAAACTTAATGTTCTGTATTTGTTTTTTTGACACACCACCACCTTACATTTCTGTTTTTTAAATCCTGATGTTTACATTTGCAAACACTCACAAAAATGTATTTAAAGACTACCTTAGTAGCACTGTGGCTCTCTGACACTCATAATTAAGTCTCAGTATGTTTTGATGTATTTTATTTCTTGTGTGAACCCAGAAATATGTATAATATGTCTTTCAAATGTTTTAATTTTAGTTCTTCCATCGTGGCAAAATATCCCTGTCTGTCAATTTACTGTTTTAGTAATACTCTATAGCAACTTTATTCTCAAATCTCAATACCTCCACTATGAATGGATAGCCATTGTTCACAGAAAGACATAGTTCATTGCAGATGTCATAAAAATCAGCATTAGGAAGAAAAAAATATTTGATTATTTATTTATATAGTGATTCAACGTTTCTTTCTAAATGTTTGGACGCTCAAGGATTTGGATAAATTGGATGAAACAGAAATTTTGCATGTTAAACGTCTAAGTGGAGTTTGAACTTCAAACTTGTGGATTCTACACCTTCAGGAAGGACAAAATGTCCCTTTAGGGATGTGAAATAAAAAGTAATGTAATGTAATGTCCCCTGAAACGTTTTGGTTCAGACTCCTTATTATTTATGAAAATTGGGGCTAGGAGCCTGACGGAAACACACACATCCTTCTGTCTCAACAAGCTCTTTTCTCTGATGTATATTAACACATTTGCCATTAGTAATGAAGACCCTTCAAAATTTCTGACTCAGCTGTCTATTGATCACCAGTTAAGAGCACTATATCTTCTGTACCTTTTAAGTAATAACAAATCAGAACAAGTACTATCATTGCTGAATCCAGACATTTCAAACCAGTGCTGGCTTTAGTACCTAACCCATGA
This sequence comes from Pluvialis apricaria, assembly GCA_017639485.1. NCBI lineage: Eukaryota > Metazoa > Chordata > Aves > Charadriiformes > Charadriidae > Pluvialis > Pluvialis apricaria. Next base: position 16,437,700 of record CM030007.1, read on the forward strand.
AAGCCTTTGTCATCCTAAGTGCTGTAAGAAGAAATATAGCAGAGGAAGAGGGCAAGTTAATGATGTGGATTTTGAGGAGGGGAGAGAAATCCTCTCTTCAGCACCAGTGAAAAATATGAGAGCAGTGGCCGCTGTTCACAAGCTAATGAACTATACTGAATAAAGGATTACGAAATGCTTTCCAGATGCATCAATCATTAAAGGTACAGCCTAATTGAACTGTACCCCTAGTGCCTTTTTCTTTTTCCAAGACAATACCTACTGGAATTTCCACCTGTGTGTCTACCCCAGATTTCTTTTCAGGATCAAAGTCTCCCATATATGCACACAAATAATTCAGAATAACATTAAATGAATGAAAAAAAGTGGCATTGAAATTACCCAAAAGAGACAGCATCGCAAACCCTAAGGACAGGTGCTTGTTCTTCACAGAAATGCATGGAAGAAAAACTCTTTAAGTGAAGCTTACTGTAAATTTTTTATTTGTAAGGAGATTTAGGAGTAAAACCATACATTTTAAAAACATTTAGGAAAGGAAGTATAATTTTTAAAGCCTTGGGTTTTTCTTGCCAACCATACTCATGTTGTTTATACAGCTGGGCTTTTTAAAAAGCAGTTTCTCAACTCTATTGCAAAAGCTCTCGAGAATAAGGGGGCAAAAACTAGATGTCTGATGCATACAGTTTTATAGGAAGTGGCAAGCTTAAAAGTAAGGTTGGAATTACTGGTAAGAGATTACTAAACGAGGATTTAAGAAAATTCCTAGTACTACCTAGCAAGGTGCATGTTTTCAACTATAAAGGTAAGTGGCACAGAAATAAATGTTTCTTCTTCTTCTATTGCAAAGAAATAAAATATAAAGGTGGCTGTACATTCAATTAAAAAACTCACTCCCCCATACAGATCAAATTCAGGGGAGGCCACCAAGATGGTGGGGGCTGGAGCACCAGCCCTGTATGGAGAGGCTGGGGAAGCTGGGCTTGCTCAGCCTGGAGAAGAGATGGCTTCAGGGGGACTTAACAGCAGCCCCCAGTGCCTGTGGGGACATCTTTGAGGAGATGGAGCCAGGCACGTCACTGTGGTGGAGGGCAAGTGGGTGAGAAACAGTGAGCATTAGCTAAAACAAGAGAGGTCCAGCCTGGATATAAGGAGAAGCCTTTTGCCCATGAGGACAGTGGGGCAGTGGCACAGGGCGCCCAGAGAGGTTGTGCGGTCTCCGTCCTTGGAGGTTTTCAGCCCCGACTCGGTAAAGCCCTGAGCAGCCTAGTCTGATCTCAGAGCTGACCCTGCTGAGCACAGGAGGTTGGACCAGAGACCTCCTGAGGTCTCTTCCAGGCTGAGTTATTCTGTGATTAGTATCAGTAACGAAATATCAAAATTAGATATTTTGAAAACCTTTCAGTGAGTATGCTTATGCATGACACTTAAGACGTACTCAAGTTCCATACATTACAGATATTTGAGTATGAATTAGTCTTGTTAAAAAATCAAGAACAGGTTTCTGAATGCTGGCTGTCACGTGAAATCTGTCTGTAGTGGATTCTCGTGTTTACCTTTGGTTTCCTCAATCATGTTCAAATTTATTGATTAATGCCTTCGTGATATTAGTAGATCTTCAGTTACTGTGACACACTGGTCAGAAACTGATATAGAAAAATTAACCAGTCAATACGATTTGCAAATGCAAATTAACTTCAATGTGATTCAGACTTAAGTTCTTTAGACACATAATTTCAATATTTTGAGTACCTTATTAGCCTATCTAAAGCTGTATAATATCTTGCACACTAAGAGTGCTCTATATGAAGAATGTTAACAAAGCATTTTCAGCCATTATTACATGTTTCTTCATTTCTTTTTCTGCCATTCTCTGACATTCTACCCTTTTCAACCCGGCCTCTGCTGTACAGACGGCCTTCTGTACGCACTTTCAGTGAAAGATAACAGCTTCCACTCCTGTTTTTCAAAAGTCCTAGCACACAATGACCAGCACCCAATTACAAATACATGGGAGGCAGAAAAAACAGTAAAGTTTTCTCCTGCTGAGTCCCTGGTAAAATTTACCTGGTTTCCCTGTCACGTGGCTTTAAACACTGAGCAATTGGAACACAGTAGCTGTAGAATGAAATGAGAATGAAAGGGAGGAATTTCTGCAGCGTTTTTTACAAGTCCTTACCAAATAATTTTTCATCACAATATCTCTGTTCTTACATCTGCTGAAAATTTCCAATCATGTTTTTCCTAGCCTTGGCATTCAAAATTTTCTTTTCTGTACCAGCAAATACCAAGAAGTGGCATCTTTCACTTACTTCTTCCTCTTTCCTCAGCTGGCAGTGTGCTCTGATTTGCTGCAGTGACAAAGACCGTCTGCTAGTAATTCAGACTTGTTAGTGTGGTTAAAGGATTATAGAAAAGTAAAATTAGAAATATTATCAGTTAATGGAAGAAGACTTGCCAAGGCTGTGACCTTGTTAGAAATGTTTGTTCATATTCATGCTGAAAAACTAAATTTCAATAGATTACAAGTTGAAAGGGACCTCTGGGGGTCATCTCATCCAACTCCCCTGCTCAAACAGGGCCACCAAGAGCTAGTTGCCCAGGACCACATCCAGATGTCTTTTAAATAGCTACAAGGATGGAGATTCTTCCCCCTCCCTGGGCAACCTGTGCCAGTGCTTGGTCTTCCTCACAATAAAAAAGTATTTCCTGGTGTTCAGAGGGAACCTCCTGTGTTTCAGTTTGTGCCCATTGCCTCTGGACCTGTTACTGGGCATCAATGAAAAGAACCTGGGTTCATCCTCTTTTGATAAGATTGCCCTGAGACTTCTCCAGACTGAACAGTCCCAGGTCTCTCAGCCTTTCCTTATAGGAGAGATGTTCCAGTCCCTTCACCATCTTCGTGGCCCTTTGTTGGGGTCTCTCCAGCATGTCCATGTCCCCTTCATACTGGGAAGCCCAGAACTGGACATAATACAGCCTCACCCATGCTGAATAATTCTATGAGCTTCCTATGGAGCTTTCTATTTCACAGTGTTCAAGTACTTTTTTGTGATTTAAGGTATTTGCTGTACTCCCTCTCTCTGTCTCTCTGTCACAGTGTTTTTTTAGAACTGCTGTCAAATATCTCAATAAAAATAGTTATTTTTTATTGTCAATACATGCTGAAAAACAACATATTAATTCAGAGTTAGTTTTCAGCTAGTGCGTATTGAGATGTGCCCTTTCCCAAGAGACAGGCTAACCATTAGATGTTGTAGACTCATAGACACAACAAAATAAGCAATTCCTTCTTTTGCTAAAGAGCACCAGAGGGAAAAAATTCAGACTGGCATTTTCGCCCCTGTTGAAAACTCCTCTGGTTATTATCCAATACCTGAGTAAGGAATCATACAGGAGTTTACATCTGTAAAACACATAAGGAAAATATAGCAGAGAAGTCACTGCTTTAGCCAGTTTAGCTAGATTTTAAACATCACAACAAAAAATTGCTTGTTACAGATAATAGATGCTCAGCCATTTTCTGTGGCCCATTGCTGTTGATTTCCACGTAGATGTTAGCCGTTCAAAGACTGCATACACTTATGGGGTTTGTCTCATCGTCCTGATGCATATTATCTGAAGGCAGTCATATTTTTTACCTAAGGACTGTGCTAAATCATTTGTAATTTTCTGTCTAAAATCCAGTACAGATGCCTACTTTTTGCCCATTTCTATAGTTAATTATACTCAGATGTTTCACAAACATTAGGCATATTAAACAGCTGCTTCAAATCACTCCAGCTGTGATAATTATCTATACATCTTAAAAGCTGGTTACCATTCCATGACTTATACCACTAATTAACCTTCTGATAAAGGCTCAGAGTTGTTTAGTCACCCTAAATTTCCTACTGTCTTTCCCAGCAATTGAAGGTGCATTAGTGGGAGACCAGAGGCTGCTGGGAGTCACCAGCATGTATTTCCTCCAGGTGGGCAAGTGTGGTTCCATTTATTGGAAGATCTAGAAAAAGAAAGAAATGTTACTTGTGTAAAAGAATGAACAATATGTAAGCAATATTCATGTCTCATAAATGAGAATTACTGTGTGTGATGGTTCTTACTTGCAGACTCATAACATTAAAAAACTAACTAAAATGTCCTAAGGCTTAAATCAGAGTAGATTCTATACCTGAAGATTTTAAAATGGCTAGAGCATCTTCTCTTTGTCACCTTTTGTGCTGAAAGTGATCATGATATCAGCACAGCCATGAGGCAGTCAGACTAAGGTCTTGTAAAAATTTCAAGTCACATACTCCTAAAGTTTCAGTGTCCTCCAGTTTGTTTAGTCCACTTTTCACTAGCCAGATGTGAAGTGTAATTTATTATATAAACAGGTTAGAAAATATCTGCCCATAGCTGTGTGAGAATCTTTCAAGTTAATAAAAAATCTGGTGCCATATGTCCTTTGGTTCCCTTATCATATAAAATGGAAACTCCTGACTGAAAGCAAACCATGACAAATGCCCACTTGAAGTTTCACAGAACTTATGCATTAAGTTTTGTTATTGCTTTACTTCTTTTCAATGCAAAATAATCTAAAAAACCTGTTCAAAACTGACATGGAAAATTCTGACTATGCAAAATATTTCTATTACTATCAAATAACAAGGCTATTTAAATTGCAAGCTTTGAGAAATTCTTAGAAATAATGTTTGTGTATTTTTGTTTTCCTTCAGTCCTGGATGAGGATAGAGGAACACTGAAACAGTATCTTTTAGCTTTGTCTAAAAAACTTAGCAAACCTTTATGAAACATCAAGGTTTTCTCTGAAGGTTGCTTTTCTATAAAGAATTATTTGAAAGTAGTCAAATAACTTTCAATTAAACATTTTTGACTGCTTCTGTTTGGGAAACATCACATGTATCAATTCTGACCTACACCTGGACAAAAAGGTTAAGTGTTGTTTCTATGTAGTATTAATGCAGTTGACTTCCAGAAACTGGAAGTCTTTAGACTGAAGAAGACTTTACAAGATGACAGATCTACTTTTGGTTATTAGGGAATTTGACTAGGAGACTAAATTTCACATCCATGCTGGCAGTAAAGTAAGAATTTGAGGTTCACGCACATCTCAGATGAATGCCTTGTTGCTGTACTGAAGGGCTGAATCAGTTCCTCCTGCCTTTGTTTGTGTGAGAAGGGATCAATCCAGTTTTTAATCCTGTCTCATGGAGTACCTAATTCCCAAAGTAAAAAATCTGATTGTACCACTACGTACAAATTCTTTCATTCAGTTTTGCTGAATTGCTTCTGTTTCTCCACTTAACATATAAATGACTAAATGATCCACCTAGCTCGGTATTCTGTCTCTTAGTAATGGTGATAAGAGATGGTATCTAGGGAGAACATGAGTCCGATGAGTTTTTGACTGATGCTGGCTGCTTTCACAATCTTCTGCAATAGCAAGTTCCAGATATTCACTTACCACTCTGTAAGAGATGTTTTCATTTCTCTGTCTTAAATCAGACTCCTGCAAGCCTGATTCAATGCCCCCTCATCCTAATACTGTAGGAAATGGCACATAACAGCTTTACATTCAGCTTATCATTCACCCTCCTGGTTTTGCAAATCTTAGTTAAATCAAGTTCTTGATCTCCTCTTCTGCAAACTCCTAATTTGGTAGCTGGTCCATTCACTGAATAATTTAAATTGCCTTTCTGGGTACTTTCTTCACTGTCATTATATCCTTTCTGAGATTTGGAGAACAAAACTGTGCAAAGTACTCAAGAATTGGACACAGGAAGGTTTTGTATAGTGGCAAAATTATGTTCTCCATCATTCATGTTCTCAGCACTTATCCTGATAATGCCCAGCACTTTATTGAATTCTTTTGGCTGCCACAGCATACTGAGCCATTGATTTCCAAGTGAAGATTTATTCTTGCAGAGTCCACTCTTGATCTTATACAAGAGGCTGCTTACCTTCCAAATCCAAAAGGCAGAAAAAAATGTGAACTAACTTAACAGAATCAAAGTTGGCATGATTGTAGATTTTTGCTACTGCTGCCTTAGTGGCAGAAAAAAAACAACTCTAGAAGTGCAAACTGTCCTCTAACATTATCAAAACATAAGGATTGTTTTACCTTATTGTGCAATTTTAGCTGCATTGCTTCATTATAATTTACAGGAAAAGAATAAATAACAGGAAGAAAAGATCAATTTCCCATTCAAAGCTGACATGACAAAAAAACCCCATGTGTCTAAACAAACTGTAAGTTAAATCATAGGATATTCGATGTGCTGTGCACCAGATAAGTGTGTGGTTTTTCCTAAAGCTGTGTGAATAACTTTTTTTTTTTTCAGTCAGAACAAGAAAAAATTAAAAAAAGAATTATTTGATCTGAAGTTTTTTTGTTTGTCTTTCTTGTCAGAAAAAATCCCAACACATTTCATGTGTCTAATGAGAGTTAAGGCTTAAGCAAAACCAGTTTAAAACCCTAGGTATTAGTAGTAAGTACAGCCATCAGAACCAGGGAAGTGATCTCGCCCTCTGTTTGGCACTTGAGAGACCACATCTGAAGTGGTGTGTCCAGGTTTGGACTCCTTAGTACATGGAAGAGGCGACCAAGATGGTCAGGGGCTGGAGCACAGGACATAGGAGGAAAGGCTGAGAAAGATGGGTTTCTTCATGATGCAGAAGAAAAAGCAAAGGGGAAACCTTACTGCTCTACAAGTACCTGATGAGAAAATGCAGAGAAGATGGAGACAGAGTCTTCTTGGGTGTGCACAGAGAAAGGACAAGAGGCAAAGAACACAAACTGCAACATCAGAAATTCCACTTAGATATAAGGAAAATTTTCTTTATCATGAGGGAGGTAAAATATTTGAATGGGCTGCCCAGAGACATTTTGGATCGTCATCCTTGAAGGTGTTCAAGATTCAAACAGTCAAGTCCCTAAGCAACATGGTCTAATTAAATCTGTTTTGAGCAAGGGGTTGCCCATTTGACCTCTGAAGGTCCCTTTCAACTTAAATGAACCAATGTTCCTGTAATTCTTTGAATGATGGCTATTATTGATCCAGTGGGTCATTGGAAGGTCGTTCAGAAGGAACTTAAGTATCTTAAGATCTGAACTGCTGAGAAACAACACTCAGCACGTTGCTCTTGGTTTGCTGATTTTTGTGGGTCTAGTCTGAACCAAGTTCCTTCCACCCAGTTCAGATTTGTGAATATTTTCAGGTGCACTGAAATTGTACTTTTTGGTGAACAAAATACCTGTCTAAAATGTTTTCTTAGCTCTGAGTTTTCTCAGATTTCTTAGTAGTAAGTCAACAATAAAATTATAAAAAACAGTCTTCTAGCTTCAAAGTGTTTCACAAGGATTAGATGATTAATCCTCATATATATCTATCACCTAACTAAGCAGTTTTTTTCAGGGTGTATAGTAAAATTGAGAGATTGGTCCCAAATTTAAAAGTTAGCTGTCAGTTTCAGTCCATTCTTTTCTGGAAGTTCGTTAAGCACCTCAATTTAGTCCTCAAATCCGAGTCAATGAAAATTCAATGGTGTGCACATAGAGGAGGATCCTAAAAATCTTGATGAAATCATCAATAAATATTAATTTACAGACCAGTAATATCAGCAAACTCATTAAAGACAGTTGCAGATTTGAAAATCCAAATTCTACTGTGTGATGCAAACTCTAGCACATGATGCTCAAATGAAGTTTGCAAATTAATTATTCAACCAACAAATCTGACAAAAGGGTATCCACTGCTAATGGTCTCCCAGTCCAATCTCTGTGTAATCACAGTGTGTTGGTATTCCAGCTCCAAATAAATATCAAGTTGACAACCCAAAATACATACATCTTTGGTAGATTTCTCCCTTTAAATTCTATGCTAGGCACTCTATTGATTCATATGCTTAGCACATTCATTTGAGCAGGAAAAAAAATGTCAAAGTGACTGGCTAAAAATTTATTGAAAATGTTATCTACAAAGGCTTTGTAAGAGGATAAAGTTTTCAAAATGGGCTGTTCTTAATTCTTTCATTATGGAATTTAGATGTGTGGGTGAACACCATGTATATGAGAGTTATTAAATGCCTGAGAACATAAAATGAGTAGTTACATTGCCAAAGCTAACATGCAGTTGTGCAGGATTAATTATTATTGTGCCCACTTTAACCTAAGAGAATTGAAACTGTTCTGTGGTTTGATAAGACTTGGTTGATGGTTATTTGAGTCACATAAAACTATGACTCAAGTCTGAGTCTGAAACTCAGACAGTATTTTTAGATCATTAAAAAATGGAGAGACAATTGAGGCAGGGAACTCCTGTCTTGTTTACCTAAGGGATGAAGAGTAAGGTGTTTCACAGACATTTCAAAGCAGAAGTCTTTTCAGTGAGTCACTAGTGGATTTTCCACAAGTGCTATTAAATAATGTCTAGAAGCAAAACAACAAACTGCTGAATTCTTAAATGAGCTGCATGTTGAAGGTGGCTCACATTAATATCGTCTAACTACTCTCCTTCTATGTATACAGAGATAACCTTTGCCCAGACACAATATTGTGTTGTCATTTTCTCAAATTTTTTAGCCAAGTGATCCATTTGATATGATATTACTTTATGTTAGAGTTGTCTTTTTCACGTGTATGGCTGTAGATAGACACTGCTCCAAAGATCTTCTAAATCTCTTTGGAAAGAGTCAAAAAACTGCGTTAAAAGTATCTGAAAGATATAGTTAATTTTTTCACACTAGTATTTTCAAATGATCTATATTCAATATTGTAAAATGCAACCAACTTTCTCACTATTTATCAGAATTTCTCCAGAGTGTCAGGGCTCTGCTAAGTCGAAGACTTTTCTGATTAAACAGAATATGTGTTTTCAAATACAGTCCTATGTGGACAGCAATTCTAACATGATTTTTATTCAGATATTTAGATATACAGATATTCAGATATTATTTAGAACCATCTTGTTAAGAACTTGGATATCTCTCCATGTCATTGGACCAGGTTATGCAGACATTGAAAATGTGTCATGGGGAAAATCCTGCTCAGTTTGCCCCAAATACCTCTTTTCTTGGAACATTCAGTTTAGAGTAAGCATATTCTGTTTCTACAACAGAATCTGGTGATTGAGCCCTGACATTATTGACCACAGAAGCTGCAGAATACTTTAATCTGGACATTCTTTGCTGATACCAATGAAGCTACAGAGATGCTGATTTCTCCAAGTAGCTGCTAAGTATCAGGGGCTCTTTGTTAAAAAAAGTTTGAGTATTGTCTGACTCAGACTGAAACCAAACCAAACCAAACCAAACAAAGTCATCACAAGGGGGTAACCTTACTTGTCAGTCATCTTTATAGAGTAGGTGGTTAAATTCCAATGTAATGACCCAAATCTTGATTAATAAGGGGCAGACTTCCAGTGGTAAAATGTTGAACCTCTACACCTCTAGGCTAAATCCCAAACCTGAGATGTTAGAACAGATCTGCCTACCATTAGAATGGGCACGGCAGAGAGGAGAATGCATAATATATACTGAAATTATTTACTCCAACTCAACCTTAGTTAATGAAATTTTTAACAGCAGTATCAGAAAGAGAGGTCAGCCATGCATTATTCTTAACAAAAGCCATCAGCCCAAGTTATAAACCAAACAGTGATTACAGTCCTTATACTGTAACATCTTATTAAATGGTTAGTTGAAGGAACAAGGAACTTTTCTAATATACGTTCATCTGCCTTCCACTCCATGCCTCCTCCTGTAATGCAGAATAAAAGTCTTCAAGATTACCCCATTTTACATAAACCGGGATTCTAGACAGACCTGGGGTCTGAAGAATGTACAGAGATGCAATAAGAGAGATCATGTTAGCAAACTAGACAATATCCTATGATTTAAGCATTAAGAGCACAGAACATTCAGATGAAGCAGTGGGAAAAAAAAAAAGGATAACAATGTACACCCTTCATAAAGGGGATTAGACTAATTCATTTGGAAGGATGGTTGTCATGAGACCAAGGGAGAAAGATTTGATGGACTTCTTTATCCTCCTCATGTGAAAGATGCTACGAGTTGTCCCAAGTGCAGTCCCAGACTCAAGCAGAGTTAATCAAGGAGCAGTCTTGCTAGCAGATGTATTTATTTTTGCCGTGAAAAGGAGACAGAATAAAAGCTGATGTATGGGTTGAAACTTTTTCCTCACATATTCACGTTTTCCCCTCTCCATTTCTCTTGAAGGACTAGCTCTAGTTATATGCAGTTATGTACATTTTAGTTGTAATTCACTATGGATGAGCATGTTAAAAATGAGACTTTCTTTGAGAAAGATATGAGTCAAGAAATTTTGCTTAGTTAGGTATCTGAAGGTAGCTTCCTAATTAAAAAATTCTTGGTAAAAAAACCCCCTCCAAATTAGACATAAATACAAGAATCATAACAAAATACACTGTAATTGTGTTCATTATCTGAAGCCTCTGTCAAGCACAACTAATAAATTTATTAGTGTGAAACTATTAAAATTAAAGAGGAACCAAAGTGAGAGGGGAAGGAAACTACAGCCCAAAGTTTGGAACTGTGAAATATCTGTAATCATAGGTGTCCTGGAGCTGATGGTCTATATTATGCCACAAAATGAAATAAAAAGTCCAGCAAACACAATACATGATTCATATGCTGGTACTGAACTCAAAACACCTAGGAATAAATAGAATAAGCAAAAATATTTAATGAAACAGCAGACCCTGATTTCTGAGGTATCTTGAACTTGCTTTGTTTTGTCCTCCATTGGAATGAGTTTTTGCATTCCAAGGAGGAAATATTTACTGCCTATTACAAAACAAAGATATTTTAGAACATTGGATATGAAAACCCCATATCTCACATACAGCACTAGTCATCACATACTGATGATAAAGAAAGGAAGTATAACAGCCAAATTTATAGCAGCACAGCAGCTGGTAAACACCACATGGCAGTTTCTACAGTGTCAAGCTAGAGATGTACTTACTGGAACACGTGTTATGAATGGCTGCAAGTGCATGAAGTGCTCTCTCCAGGTCTATAGCTTATGAAGAAGGCTGAAAACCGTCAGAAGTGTGGATTCAAGTTTAGTATCTAGAGCTCATAGTTAAAATCCAAGTGTGCAAGATTAAATGCCTGTTGAAAAAAATTTACCTATTAATATAGGGATTTGAGCAGCGTAAATACTGACATCAAGGATGACTTTTGTGGCCAAAGGGAATATAAAACTACTGAGTCAGGGTGGTATGCTGTCCGCAGCCTGTGGTAGCTGGGCCACAAATATAGGTTAATCATCCTGCAGCCGCTTTGGCTAATAAAAGTGGACATTTTAGCTAAGTCAGAAGTTCTTGCTAGATGTTACAAATGTTCCAGGACAGATCCTCATGGCCATTCACCAAATAGGGGGAACAATATCTCAGACATCTGCTCTATAATACAGAAGCTGAAATGTGATGGAGTGGAAAAACTGCATTAAATATGAATGACTTTGACAATACTTTTGAACTAATGATTCTAGCAATAAGAGATTTAAAATATTTTTTTTTGCTGTTTGATTACCAGATGATTTAAAAAATATAGGTTATATTTTGAGTCCCTGGGCTTAATTAATGATGGTTATGGAGGACGTTTAATTGTTCTAGATATCAGAGGTGACATTTCTTTTCAGTAAAAGGTAATACCTGCACATACTATTACTGATATTTCTGTTGTTTTAAATCAGTCATGAACAGAAGCCCATAAAGAATTTAAGACACCCAGTGTTAACACTGATGCCCCTATACACATGAGTTACAGGGCAAGGTCCTGGATGGTTTCAATGGATATCATGTGAAAACTTGCCAGTAGAAAAAGGTGATAGTCTGAAATGGGAGAGAGACTTTTCAGAGTGATGAAATTCTACAGAGAATTAGGGTCAACAGCTGCACAAAAGAGCATTTATTAAGTATTAAATAATTTCTCTTTAGATCAGTACTTAGTTGGACTTCAGTAAAAATATATTTTGTACATATACGATCCTATATTTCTGTCATATCACAGCTCAATACTGTAAGGAACTAACAAAGACTTATTAGATACACATAAACTTTCTTGACTAACATGGTATATTAGTCTTTTTATCTTTAATCTCCCATTTCCAATTATAGTATTTGAAGTGGGACTGAGAACTACATTTTTATATCTGTATCTTGGAAAAAGATATTAGAAAACAAACAGATTATTTACAAACTTGTTTTTGTAGTGTGCTGAAATAAAATGGAATAATACAATCAATCTGTTTGTAATTCCACAAATTTATTTGTAGTAACTACTTTGGAGTCCTATCAGGATATCTTTCCCATTGTCTACTGAGGACTTATTTTTCTGGAACAAAAGGGAAGACACTGATCATACACCCCAAACAAAGAGATTGTAAGATTTGTAGGGCATGTTAACTCCCAGTGTAATTTCAGTGGCTGCTGCAGGACAGCACCACTGTGGGTTTCCTCCTGTCTGCTGATGTTTTTGCTATGTGCAGTCATGGAGCGTGACGAAAATGAGAAGCCAATTTGTGGCTTTCCCATTAATTCAGTCTTCATTTTGGGAAGTAAGGAATCAGCAAACTTTATTTTGTTTCTCGGCAGGGCCTAAGGAGGAAGGGGATGTCATTAGGCACTTTGGTAAATTCTTCCTTTGTTCTAGCTCAATTTTTTTCTACTGAATTGCTACATTAGTATTGACAAAACTATGCAGGATGAAATGAAATGGTTGAGAAAGCCACTGTCATTGAACATCCTGGCCTTTCCCCTGCATTGTCCTTGGGAAGTGGAAATTATAGAAGTTTTACCAAGTCAGCTGTAAATAAAATATTTGCCTTGAAATAATTCAGCCAGTTAAATAAAACTTATTCATTTTGTGACAGGAGAGAGACAACTCAGTATCTGTGTAATCTTAGCAGAAAACAAGACTAAAGTTATGGACAGTTGTAAGTAAACTCAGCCCCATGGTGAGCGTGGTTGGGGTGACTTGAGCCCCACAGTGAGGAGGGTGGGGGTGGCTTGAGCCCCATGGTAAGGAGAGTCAGGGTGGCTCAGTCCCCACTGGGCCCAGCGTGGGCTGGCAGAAGCTTCCAGAAGGTGCTGCAGTCACCAGGGTGCATCGCAGGGCATCTGCAAACCAGAGCCAAACCACAGCTATTGGAATGGCTTCCTGGCCAACCTGTGTGGAAGTCTGTGACCTACTTCTTGCAACATCCCAGCTCATAAACATATCTCCCTACCTGAGTTCTAGATTCATTTCCGAGAAGCATTTCTTAATACTTTTATCTTGATTTCCCCTTTTCTTTCCTCTCTTGTGTTGGCCAGGCTGAGGACCGGTCTGTAGTGGCTCCCCTGCCCAGCCCTGTTCCTCTCCAGATGGGCTGAAGTCCATCTCAAACACAATGTAAGTAAGAAGAAAAGTCAGCTTTCTCACAATTAAAGGTGAGAGAAATATATTCCTATCACTCATCCAAATGCACTATGATATTTATATTCGGACATTACCCAGCTTCCTGCAGTAGGGTATGGCAGGATTTCTTTAGGGGGAACCTCAGTGTTTTTCTTCATGTGCCTAGAGGAGTGAGAGACAGCCCTGCTCCTGAAGACCCTGTGACCAAGAGAGAGAGAAACCTGGAGATGGGTGGACAATGCCAGGGGCTGCAGCAAACCCCCATGTCCTGACAGGCATCTCAATCACAGCCGCAGAGCGGGGTGCTCCTGAGGTGTTCCCGACGGGGAGCTCAGCAAGGGGAGCAGAAAGGAAGCTCACCCTGGTTTTATCAAGGTGTTGCCTTAGAAGGAAAACAACACATACCAATTTCTGTAATGATAGCTAATTGTTCTGTTTTTCATAGTAGAATCATTGCACTAGTTACGGGTAAATCTTGAAATGAAGAATTATCAGCTATATTATCTGCAGGTTTGATCATGTGGCATAACAAAACATGAACGTTGCTACCCAAGTGCAGTGAAAACTGTGCAAAATAAAAACATAGAAATATGAACACCAATTTTTCTTGTAAAGAACCATGGAAAAGATACTAAACAAAGGTAGCAAATTTCCCATTAATTCTTTGCATGTTCTTTTTTATTTTAACTCTAGGGTTTTTTTCTTAATTATCCTCTATTGTTGAACATTGCTCTCCCCAACCTCCTCTGAGGGTATCTCCAGTCTCCTCTGAGAGTATCTCCAGTCTCTGCTGAGGGTATCGTATTTTTGCTGAGACCTCTACTCCAGTTTGTGGCTTCCAAACTTAATTTATTTCTCAATAGCAGTATCTGGACTTCCAACTAGAGCTAATTTCTGATTATGCATTTTACCAGACAATGGACTTGAATGAATTAGTCATAACAACTGCCTTGGAGGGTCCTCACAGCCCCAAAATCACAGTTACGGTTAGGCCCTGCATGATGTGGAATAACCCTTAGCAAAGGTCTAAATATAATCATGTGGTGTGGTGTGGTGTGGTGTGGTGTGGTGTGGTGTGGTGTGGTGTGGTGTGGTGTGGTGTGGGAAGGGGAGGGGAGGGGAGGGGAGGGGAGGGGAGGGGAGGGGAGGGAAGGGAAGGGAAGGGAAGGGAAGGGAAGGGAAGGGAAGGGAAGGGAAGGGAAGGAAGAGGAAGGGAAGGGAAGGGAAGGGAAGGGAAGGGAAGGGAAGGGAAGGGAAGGGAAGGGAAGGGAAGGGAAGGGAAGGGAAGGGAAGGGAAGGGAAGGGAAGGGAAGGGAAGGGAAGGGAAGGGAAGGGAAGGGAAGGGAAGGGAAGGGAAGGGAAGGGAAGGGAAGGGAAGGGAAGGGAAGGGAAGGGAAGGGAAGGGAAGGGAAGGGAAGGGAAGGGAAGGGAAGGGAAGGGAAGGGAAGGGAAGGGAAGGGAAGGGAAGGGAAGGGAAGGGAAGGGAAGGGAAAATACTGGAGCACATGAGGGATAGGACTGGTGAAGCTGCATTGCGTTGTGGGCACACCTGTGTTGTGTGCTGCTCAGTGCAGAGCAGCAGTCATGCCATTCTAGGAGTATGGCTCTCCCGCACTTTCTGTGCCTTTTGGCACATTGTGCCTTTGTATAAAAGGCTGCACAGCAGACATACAAGAAGTATGTTCTGGAATCATGTTTTCTGGACAGACCTATGGGGCTGCATCAGAAAAGATTGGGAGAGGCAGAGGAAACAGTCACGAGTGCAGGTTCAAGAAGGCTGACTTGGAGGTGAGAGCATGGGATGGGAGGAAATGCAATGTCAGCATACTCTGGCCTGACACCAGTACATTGAAATCTTTCGTGATCTGCTCTCTCTTCGGAGCTGCACATCCTGTTGTAACTCACCTGGCAGCCCTGAGGCAGGGTCATAACTCTCCAGGAAATAAACTGTGAAAATGCCTTCACGTGCTCTTCCCTGTCTCACTACTAACTGACATCTCAAAATCTTGTCCCACTCTCTGTGACTACTACTTTTAACTTGCTGCAAGATCAATTCCTAATCTGTATAACGTAGCTAAAAACTCAGTTTGTGTGCTGAGCTGGCAGAGTGCGGTGGAGTAGATACCTGATATTAGGCCCTGTAAATATTTTTCATATTCTTAAGCATTGTGTAACTTATCAGCAGACTTTTGGGTAACGGTAGCTCTTCATTGGTTTCAAGTCCATACACTGTGGGTGCTGTAATACAGACTTCTGAATGGCTTTCACTGCTTTTTCCTGTTTTCCAATCAGAGGGTTTTTTGTTCCTAGAAGCACCACTTTTGACAAGAATGGTAACCACAAAAAATGCTGTTTACATCAAAAATTCAGAGGGCACAGACAGCAAGTCTCCCTCTTGTCAGGGTAGAGAAGAAAAAAGCTTGAGGCCCCAGGTTACCTTAGTGGGGAGATGACCAGTCATCTGAGCTAGCGTGGGAAGAGTCCACCGCAAGGAATATGACACTAGCAGTGGTTTTGCTGCTGCCAGTAAAAACCTCAGAGTGCCACAGAACAGAGCATTTCTTGGCTTTCTTTTGTTGTTACACTCTAAGGTTTAACTGAAAAATACACCTCTCTACTCCAAACAAATTTTGCCCAGTTTGAGCATCATAGTGATTATAAACAGCGGAACTGACAGTCATTACTGACAGTAATCTGAAGCAATAACACAGAAATCAACTTTTTGGGAAAGAGGAAAAACATGCCAATACACAAAGCATTAAAAGGCGGGAGGAACCAGCCTATGCTTCCAAATATTTCTTCAAATTTGGGTCAGTTTCTGTCTTGTTTAAGATACACAATACTGCTAGGGGAGAAAGCAGGTTTGTACAAACACTTCATTGTGGGCTCAATCCTGCCATGGTGCTGAGCAGCAGAGCTTGCAGGGTGTCAATGAACCTCCTGCAGATGCTAGGAGCAGGAGCACAGTATTCTTCACTTCAGAGCTGAGCCCTGTGCTTGGAATAACTCTCTGACCATGCTGGAGAGATTGATTTCAGGTCAACTGTAATTTGTCTTTTCATCCATTGTATTAAAGCCAAAGGATCCAGTGCCTTTATATTCCTTAATCAGCAAAGTACATTTTAGCCCTTCAGCTTTCCATGACATATAAGTTGCGTCCCCTGCAGTTTCTTTCTTCTTTTCTTCTTTGTTTAGTTGAGATCTTCAGAACTGAAGTTGCCTCGGATCCTTAAAAATCCTGTGAAAGCCTTCATGAGAATACAGGTTACTTTTGGTTTTCTTGCCCAAAGTATTTCCTTCCTTTCTTTTAGTGTGTACCACTCAGACACTTCATCTGACTGCTAAATTCCAATAAGTTCTTAGCATATAGACTTCATTCCTTTCATACTTTTAATCTGCTATTTAGCATCCTATAGAAACATTAACATTCTATAAAAGGAATTCAGTTATTAAACATAAATTGCTAGTTGTTTTTCAAATGAGGTAGAAAGTATCCCTCTGTGGTTTTTCACACAGATTTGAGTAAATAATTATTTATCTACATCTCAGATGTATTAATTTCATAGAACTTTCATGGTTTCTTCCCTACTAAATTTTACAACATTCTTCTGTATACATTTAAATCTTTTGGAGACCCTCAGAAATGAAAATAAAACACCATGATTATAACTGTCAAGAGAAATTAATGATAACATACTGTTCCATCCACTTCTGCATAACTGAAAATGAATATGAAACAAAAGCTTCAGAGTAAAATAAAGCTAAAAAAATACCGACAGATCTTATCACCCATCTAGGCCATTACCTAGCAACTGTACCTACTCTATATTGTTTGACACAGCTTTCTTTTCTCTTTACCATATTGATAATAAGTTTGAATTGGAAAGAAAGAAGGGATGAGAGCAGTTGGAGTAAGAATAACTGGTTTCAGGAAAGCAGACCACAAAAAGAAAAAAAGGTGCAATTTTTGGAGAAAATAGTCTAAGTTTAATAAAATAATGTACGAGTGTAGGACAGAGCAACCTTTAAGAGAAGAAAATAAAGTACATAAACTGTATAAAGGCAAACTCTTCTGAAGCAAGTGGAAGGTCAAAAGAAGATACTATTATACTTGAAGATACCTGAGAATAAGACGGAAAATTGAATAAAAAGTGGAAACACTATTAAGTACAAATATAAAGTAACAGCAGTAGCATGTGGGCATAAAATGAGAAAGATTAAGACATGAAATCACTTTTGATTGTTGAGGGTCACATGAAGTAACAAGTGTAGACCATACAGTTAAATTAGGAATAAAAGAAAGACAAAGAAAACTTGGCTCTGTTGCTTAGCAGGTGAAGGAGCCAGGTGGGGAAGCGGATCATCAATGTATGAATATCATTAGGTGGGAGCAAAACGGTTTCCCAGTGAGACTAAGAATTTCATGTAGTAGTCTACCTCCTGGGTCTGGTTTTATTCAACATTTTCACCAAAAACTGTATGGAGGAATGGGGAGTATGACAGACTGCTACCACATGTGCTTATACATGTCCTGGATTGCTTTCTCTATCAAGGAACTTGACCACCTTTTCGTGTTTTGTTGGGTTTTTTTTAAGTTTTATTTTTTTTTTCAGATGTGTTTCTTTGCTGTTAAAGGCACAAAAGCCAATGTATAGTAAATACTTCAGGCGCTGCAGGATTTGGCAAACTGATGAGAACATTTGTGTCTAAGCTTCTACATTTGGTAATATATAATAACTAAGCAAAGACGAGCAGGCTATAGCAGCATCAATGTTGTTGCAGCTACTCTGGGAAAATGCTGTCTTTGTTTTTCTGTGATAGAACCTAAAACATAGTTGGTACAATTTTAATTAGTATGAATGCAAACATGAGTAAGGCACTACATGATCTCTGGCCAATAAATGGCATCATATAACTAATGAGAAAAGCAATCATCAAGTTTTAATTTTACCAGTGATTTTATGCTTCAGATACCAGTTACTCCCAGTCAGGTTCATAAAATACATGCATTCAGATGAGACAGAACGAGCTAGATACAGAGTATAGAGCTGTTGAACTGAAAGCAGGCCTGTAGTAGATGACCCAAATCAGTGACAATACTGGAGTACTGGAAGGGTGACCACAGGCCTCTGGACACTGTTCCTACCACGGATCTGAAGCCAAAGTTGGAGTCACAGCAAAAGAGAGACCTGCTGTGTGTCTTCTTGCTGGGAGTACTTTTGTTAAACTTGTGAGCAGCTGCTGCTTCCCCTCCTGTATATTACAGATGGTGAAAATTCCCTTATTTTGCAATTTATGAATATTCCGAAAGGCATTTTGAGGGGGGTCTTATGAAATAATGTACAGATGGATTTGATTTATTGGCTTTCTTACATCTTTACCAGTCCAGATTGCTGTACATCACCTCTAAGATCACAAGCTCTCACTTCACTCAGGAACATGCGGTTACTTATTGTGCCAGAATAAACTAATGACTACATGAAATGATTGCTCTCAGAAACTCCCAGTCATAGTGAAATGAAGCCGTTTTGGACCCAGGACCTTTGTATTTGTAAAAACAGCTACTAGCTTCTGTTTTCTGGCATGCTGAGTAGTACTTGCAAGTCAGCTCTATTTAACGATGATTTCAGCAGTCTCTCAGTGTGCTATGGCAGCTAAGCTGGTGCTTAGTTTTCATTTTTAGTTATATAGATCCTACAGTATAACTAATATACCAGCAAGAAATGCTGAGGATAGATTTCTTTGCCCAGGTGGCACAGAAAATGCAAATATTTATATGAATGAAACTAGTAGCACTAACAACCTGATCTTGTCAATGGTTTTGCATCAAAAATACATCAGTAATTAAAAAATTAATGTTTGGATTTCAGATCATTTGCCCCTCATATTACATAGACACTGATTCAGACTTGTGAGATAACGAAGCTGACAGCCATGCTGCTCAGAGGAAGGATTGCTGAGGCACACAGTTTTGTGCAGCAGCTTTGCCTTTTATCCTCATGGCGTATTTTATGATGAATACTACATATAGGATATAATGTGGGTCCAATGGTCAATCCATAATTAATCCTCCTGAATGCACTGTGATTCAATGTAATTCATACAAAGGGCAGAAGTACAAGATGGAATGTTTTTCTCCTCAATTATCAACCTATAGCATTATTCAATGAATGACAGTTATACTGAACGCTTACTTTCTTAGCAGTGGGTATTGCAAACAGATTTTTACCTTCATTTTAGCCCATCTGGGCTGAAAGCTTTCATTGTTCGGCTTGTTCCTTGGAATCCTTTCTCATCGCATACTTACTTTTGAAGCAAGTTCAGCCGTTTTATCAAAAAACAAACATTCACTAAATTCTGATCTAAGAATAACTGTAAAAAATATTAAAAAGTGTGTTTACCAATGTCTTTAGACCTGTCCCATAGTTCCCCTATTAATTAAGTCTTCTCTGCCTTGGGAAATGATCAATGGGAACCCAGAAGCATCTAATGTGTTGTTCTATCTGCAGGATCCACTTCTTTGGCTATAATACTTCTAGACAGAAACAAAGAACACATTTTTTTTCTCAGCTGTTCCCAGAATTAGCTTGTTTTGGGTAAGGTTGGTAGTGCTTGTCACAATGCCAACACCTGAAAAATAATAAATATTATGAATGTGTTTCTAGGAGCAATTTGAGCATCATCACAACTATATGGTCATGCAAGAGGGTGGGATTCCTCTCTCTGAGCTTCACAAATTCAAAATCTGATCCTGTCCTTCATGGTACTTGGTGTACCTATATCGATATCATTTGCAGTTCCAGGTCCCAAAAGGACAAACAGGCAAAGGATGAGGAGACAGGCTGTAATACAAAGTAGTGAAAGTGATAATAGAAGTAGTTACTTTATATCTTCAATTCAGGTAATAAAAAAAGTGGTGATACATCCCACAAAAGAAGGGAATGAGGAGTAAAATGAGCAGTAAATCTTAAATTCTGTCTCTTTATCCCTAAATAGAGAGCTGTGACTGCTACTCCTTGGAATTCAGAAGAAAAGTATTTTTCCCATTAGAGATGGGAAGCCAAACCAGTCATTAAACACTGCTATAAATGTTCTGGAACGGGCTGCCAAGCACCAACTGACATTGAAACTGAGGGGGTTGTCGTACGGCTTTGTGCTGAATTGAATGATAAAAAGCAGCAATTACTTTAACCTGGAGCATTGATTAGTGCCAATTAACACAGAAATGTAACAGAATAATGTAACTGTAGTCCTTTTACAATATAGAGCTAATTTTGTCTGCTCGTTGCTCTGGTTTGTGCTCCAGATTATCCCTGGCTCTAAAAGCAAAAAGAAAACATGAACAACAGTGGTTGCAATTTAGGAGAGCTCATGGTTGAATGACTGTGCATAGTAAACATGGGGCTAGACAGAAACTCCCTGGCTGCAAATCAGAGCCCAGCCCAGCCGCCTGCCAAGAGAGGGCGAGTGGTTTTACTTCACTTTTCTTTTGCCATCTTCTGTTCATAAAGAGTACATGGAGAAACAGAAACTTGGATCACATATATTCCACTTGAGTCAATGCTCTTCTCTTCCAACAAAGAGGTAGTAGCTCTCTACTAGAATCATAATGGAAATCATAAAAATAGGACATGGGGAGGACTATTGTCATAAGTCATCCGATCACCCTCCCTACCAACACAGGGTTATTACCTACCGTGCCCAAATTGGACTTTTGTGCCAAATAGTTTTCAGGAAGCCTGAGCTTTGTAGAATTTTCTCTGGAAAAATACCATATTTATTTTCCTTGTGAGCTTAAATTTTGAGCTGTGCAATGTCACTGTCAATTATGTCTACACAAGTTACTTATAAAATGTCCAAATATCCTCATTCTTCTCAAAAGCATGAAAATAAGGTGATTATTCAGTTGTGATCAAAACTTGTGCTCTTGAAGGTCTCTGAAGTGGCCTTTTGGGATCAGGACAGATACCTCGGGACATCTGAAGTGCACTGCAGACCTCACTTCAGGCACATGAATTAATCTGCACAGGGTGTTCAGTCCCTAACCGATAAATGCCCAGTGCCACCGGGGAGGTGGTGGGGTGTCTGAGATCCCCAGGCAGAGCAGACCAGCACGGTGCCGCGATCACACCAGCCCTGCCTTGTCCCGGTGCAGTGGCTACAGGCCAGGTGAGGCTCCCCACAACACCTCAAGTGACACTGTGGAGCCTGATTCCAGACACCTGGACGCTGCTCGGTGCAGCCAGGTGTGATGATGCAGTTAGCGCCCACCAGTTTCATGTATATCCATGGGATATTAGGCTGTGAGACAGCCCAAGGGGCACTACATCAGTACGTTCAACACCTGAATTGCTCCCTGCAATTTATTTGTCTGCACCCTCATGCTGAGCTCCACCTCGCTCTGCCTCGGCCCTGACCGCAAGAAGGAGGCCCAGGGGAGGTGGGGTGGGACAGGACGGTGAGGGGCCGTGAGGTGACCACAGCCCCGGGCGAGAGGCTGTCCCCACACAGACAGGAGTGACAGTGGGCTCTCCATGGTGGCTGTTTTCCCCATGGGCCTGAGTTGCGGGGTTTGTCCACCCCACCACGTTTGAACAAGGCTGAAGAGCGACAGCCCTTTTTCCCCGGGCAGCCAAGAGCTCGGCCTTCGTCAGCTCTGGAACACCCGGTGATGCGGTGGCCATGTCAGAGCGCGCAGAACGCTGGTGGTGGCCGTGTCACAGGGGTTGGTGACAGAGCCGCCCAGGACGGGTACAGGGAGGGCTGCGCGGTGAGCCGGCCCAGCCTGGGGCCGAGCAGGCGGGTGAGCGAGGGCTGAGGCGAGGGGCAGGGAGAGGGCAGGGAGGGGAGGGCAGGGCTGCGGGGCCCGGGCAGGGAGGCAGGGGCTGCCCGTGGCGCCACAGATGGCGGCTGCTCCTCCTTTGTCTTCCAGAGCCGGAGGCTCACACAAGGACAGGACCAGACCATGGCACACTCCTGTCCTCGGCCACACAGCCAGAGAGACTCAACACCTTCTACAAGGGCACTGGCACAAAGTTAAGGCATCAAGAGCCTGGCAGAGCCCTGGGCAGGGGTTGCCCATGGTGACCCAGGGCGGCTGCTCGCTTTGTTGTTATCCTGCCTTTTGCAGCCGCAGGCACAGACAGGGACAGGACCAGACCATGGCGCGCTCCCGTCCCCTCCCTCTGCAGCCACTCAGCCAGAGATTTCTGCAGCTTTCGACAAGCCATTGACCTAAGGACAAGGAAGCACACACAGCCCCAGTCTGCAACGTGCCATGGTCCCACAGGCAGCTGGAGGCTCCCCACAGCCGTGGACAAGGGGAGCTCCATGCCACCCACCCTCTCTATCTGAAACTGACCTTGAGATAAAGTTTTCTGATGCATGAACCATTGGCTGATTATTCTGCTTTGTGTGGTCTTTTTGGGGAAACCTCCTGTGCCTTTTCCTTATTATCATACAATCACAGAATGGTTTGGGTTGGAAGGGATCTTTAAAGATCATGTATTCCAACCCCTCTGCCATGGGCAGGGACACTAGATCAGGTTGTTCAAAGTCCCATACAACCTGGCCTTGAAGACCTCCAGGGATGGGGCATCCACAACTTCCCTGGGCAACCTGTGCCAGTGTCTCACTACCCTCACAGTAAAAAGTTTCTTCCTTTCTGTTTAAAGCCATTACCGCTTGTCCTATCGCTACACTCCCTGATAAAGAATCCCTCCCCAGCTTTTCTGTAGGCCCCATTAAGTACTGGAAGGCTGCTATAAGGTTTCCCCAGAGCATTCTCTTCTCCAGGCTGAATAACCGCAACTGTCTCACCCTGTCTTCATGGGAGAGGTGCTCCAGCCCTCTGATCATCTTTGTGACCCTCCTCTGGACTCACTCCAACAGGTCCATGTCCTTCCTATGTTGGGGGCTCCAGAGCTGGATGCAGTGCTCCAGGTGGGGTCTCTCGAGAGCAGAGTAGAGGGGCAGAATCACCTCCCTTAACCTGCTGGCCACGCTTCTTTTAATGCAGCCCAGGATACGGTTGGCTGTCTGGGCTGTGGGTGCACATTGCTGGCTCACGGTCATCTTTTCATCCACTAGTACACCCAAGTCCTTCTCTACAGGGCTGCTCTCAATCCACTCATTGCCCAGGCTATATCAGATATAAGTCAGTAGTTCTGATTATTGTTCAGAAACCTCCCTAAAACACAAACCTATGTAGATTTCCTATCTGTTTCTCATTTCCACTAGGAATCAGTTGCATATTCATCACAAGCCGCATAGCTCAGCAGTAGCATCAGCAAGGGAAAGAATTGTGCTCCATTTCCTTTGAAATTCTGTCTACTGCTGCACGGTTTGACCACTTAAATCAGTTCACAAGTCAGTATTTTATACAGTGTTTTCTAAAACAATAAAATCCTTAAATGTCATCCCTACTCTGCTAGGAAGTCTACAGAAGTACTTGAATTTTAAAGTACCCAGATGATTGGGAATATGGCCATGCCATATTAAAAAACATAGAATTAAAGTCAAGAGGAAAAATTGGCTATAGGGACAGGAACAGAAGACTTTTAACTGGCTTGTCAAACTGGATTTATGGTTTATTTCAGTCCCTGTAGTGCAGTGTCACGGTTAGCCTACTATATGTAAGCATGCAGTGGGCATGTAAAGTGTTCAAATTTCCAGATTGTTTTAAATTATTTTCTTTTAGCAGCTGTGGTAGGGTTCTGTAAGAACCATAGGACCTTAACATTAGATATTTAAGATCCCTGAGTATGGGAACCTTGTTTTGTTATAAAAGCCTAGTGCACATTGATATTCCACATGAGAAAAAAGTGGAAGAGTAGTAACCATTATTTTTTTTTGCATTCTCAGCATTTCCAAGTACTGGTACGAAGCAAATCCCAGTCCAATGGGACAAGATACTACTGTTTGTCTCCAGATAAGAAAGTATAATTTTTATTCCTTCTTGCACGGTCATCATTCAGTTATAATAAAATATGGATATCGACTTCCATTCTAAATCTTATTTTCAACTTTTGGATCTTTTTGGTGTTAGGGACAGATTTGTAAGTGCTTAAGGAGTTAGGTACCAAGATTCTTGGAGAAAACTCCACTTTTGTGTCCTGTTATTCTAAACACTTTGGGTCATAGGAGACGACTGTCTGTTGTCTTTCAGTCAAGGCTATACACTTGAAAGAGCAAAAAGATACAGAGATTCACCTTATCCATATCCTTGAGTAACTCAAAGAAACCATAAATCTGGTTTATCCAATGAGGTTTGTCAGAATCAGATGCTTTCATATGCTTCTGAATTCCATGTGTGTAGATCACATTTCAAAATGAGGCTTAATCCAGTAACCCAGTTAAGTTGTAGCAATGCTCGTCCTTAACATAAAGGTTATTTAAAAGGGTGTTTTCATTCTTTTTGTCCTTGTGCTGAAATAAGGACCACAGCAAACATAGAAGTAGAGAATTGTAGTCTTGCTGTGCCTAGCTTTGCTATGCTTATTTTCTGTTTAGGCTAGAACCGAAAGGGGGACCACCAGGGGCTCGCCAAGAGGCGAGCAGTAAGGCCCGCTGCCCTCGCTGGCGGCCTCTGCGGGCACCGAGCGGGTTCAGCTGTGGCTGGTGGCCGGGGCTGGCAGCGGGGGCTGCAGCAAAGGAGACCCCTGGTGGCCGCGGTTGGACATGGCGGGGCACGGCCGCACCGTTCTTCCTTCAAAGGGTCGGTAACAAAACCATTTGGCGTGTCCGGGCTCCTTGCACAGTTATGCGCTTGTTTGGGGAGGAAAGAGGCTGCTTCTGTTTCTGCCACTGTTATTATCATAGAAGCATAGAATGGTTTAGGTTAGAAGGGACCTTAAAGATAATCTAGTTCCAACCCCCCTGCCATGGGCAGGGACACCTTCTGCTAGACCAGGTCACTCAGAGCCCCATCCAGCCTGGCCTTGAACACCTCCGGGGATGGGGCATCCACCACCTGTCTGGGCAGCCTGTTCCAGTGTCTCACCACCCTCTCATGAACTAATTTTTTCCTAATATCTCATCTAAATCTCCCCTCTTTCAGTTTAAAAACATTCCCCCTTGTCCTATCGCTACACTCCCTGATAAAGAATCCCTCCCCAGCTCTCCTGTAGGCCCCCTTTAAGTACTGGAAGGCCGCTATAAGGTCTCCCCAGAGCATTCTCTTCCCCAGGCTGAACAACCCCAACTCTCTCACCTTGTCTTCATGGGAGAGGTGCTCCAGCCCATCTTTGTGGCCTCTTCTGGACTCACTCCAACACATCCATGTCCTTCTTGTGTTGCGGGCTCCAGAGCTGGACACAGTACTCCAGATAGGATCTCTCGAGAGCAGAGTAGAGGGGCAGAATCACCTCCCTTGACCTGCTGGCCACACTTCTTTTGATGCAGCCCAGGATATGGTTGGCCTTCTGGGCTGTGAGCGTACATTGCCGGCTCATGTTGAGCTTCTCATCAACCAACACCCCCAAGTCCTTCTCCTCAGGGCTGCTCTCAATCCATTCTCCGTCCAGCCTGTATTTGTGCTTGGGATTGTCCTTACCCGTGTGCAGGACCTTGCACTTGGCCTTGTTGAACTTCATGAGGTTTGCACGGGCCCACCTCTCAAACCTGTCAAGGTCCCTCTGGATGGCAATTATAATTTTATTGTTTTTACAATGGAAAAAATAATTTATTGAAAACATTCACAGCACTTCAACACTGCTCCAATATAAAAAATCTCTTTGGCATCAGATACTACTCTTGGAGAACTAGGTAAAAGAGTATCTACCTCCATAGCTAGAGCCACTAGGTAAAACTCTACTGCCAGTGTTATCCAGAGGTTAAAACTAGGTAGCTGTTTTGATTGCTCCTGTGCTTAACATGCTTTGACACACTCATAGAAGCAAATTACATGCACAAATGAAGAAATCGTGAAAAAAACACAAAAAAAAAATCGCGTTAAGTTCATGATTTCCAGGCAGATAATATTTAGCAAAGGACTGTATAGTTTCAGTGTTTCCCAGTGTCACAGAAAAGGTATGGCTATTTTTATGGTTAAACAAAGTTCTGAAGGTGCACAGGCTTACTAACTCACTACAGCAGTCTGGATTCTTTGGGATCAATGGAAGAATTTTATACAAGGTTTAAACAAAGAGAATGGGCACCATTAATAGATAAACTTTCCTGGGTCTCAGCTGCAGGACTCTAAGTAAGTCTTGATTAAAAGAGGGATGGAATAGCAGACAAAAAGTTGGACAGGAAGGAGCCACAGACACTTGGTTGGTGGAAAAATAGGTCAGAGCAGAGTATGTAAGGTCAAGGTTTGGTGGCATAAAGTGCCATACATCAACTTTACTTTGAAACAAAACCACCGAGTGGATACAAAATATTTCTATATTTCTTTAGGCTTGCAACTGCGTTCATTCTTAAAACAATAAAAATACTTATAATCTGAGAAGTGATAATGCTGAATAACAAATCACAGCCTTGATACTGATAGTAATTTGACATGTGTGTTCTGGCTTTCTTAAAACAGCACTCTTGTACCCAGGTTGTATACAGACATCACCCACTCCTGAAGGGAAAAAGCTAGCAGCTACCACAAGAATACTTAATAAAACTGGGCAGCACCCAAGTAGGTCAAACCCGCGGTACCACTGCATTCATAGGTACAGGGTTTTCTAAGACAGGGTGGGACTAATATGGTTCCAGTTAATTTCTAAATTGCATGGGCCACAAGATGTTACGCTGTGACTGCTGAATCAAAGCCTCAGAAGAAGTAATAGAAAAGAATGTCTTTCTTACAGGAGATGGGCATACTAGGTAATAAAGAATACACATTAGAAAAGTAATAAATTGCATTGTTAAATGATACGCGTTTTGCAGCATTTGCTGTAGAAGTCTCCTTCCAAAATTTCCCAAGCAACCATAGCCTTCCGAGTTTTCTGGGCTTGCCTATCACAGGCCTGATGCACTATAAACAACGCTTACCATTACATAATGCTTAGTCAAAACAAAGACTGGCGCCGTACATCAGTGACACATCAGGGCTGGGAAAAATATTGAACATCTAAGTTGTCAGCAAGCATCTCCAAAAGACTTACGAACTTCAAAAGGGACTGCATTTCTTACGTAAAATCTAATAAACAACTAATAACTTTTATGACCTTTCTGGCATCAAGTCCACATCCAATGAGGTTATGAAGGTGGTTTCCACAGGAACAATAGGATATAGAAACAGAGCAGGGAAAATTCCCTCCAGAACATGCCATAGACCTCAAGAACAAAACTTTCATGGTCTTCCTTTACCCTATAGCTGGACCAATAACTCTGGCCCAAACAGTCTGTGCAGGGATGCTGACCTACTTGGTCCATGTGGAGTGGTCCCTTTAACAACAGAAAAACTCACCTACTGAACAGAAAAATAAGGGCCTTTCTAATAATAAGGTTAATTTAGTGTCCTGGTTTCAGCTAGGAAAGAATTAATTTATCTTCCTAGTGATTGCTGTGAAAGGAATGTCAATAATACCTATAGCTTTTAGTTGTTGCTAAGTGATGATTACATTATTCAAAGACTCTTTTTCAGCTTCCCATAGAACAGTAGACAGAACGATGGAACGGCCAATGAAATATTCCATACCATAGCCATCGGGCTCAATATATAAATGGGGGTTAGCCAGGGGGTGGGAAACTGCAATCACTGCTCAGGACAGTGCCAATTCACCATACAGTGAGAGTGTCTGGTGGTATTGTTTTTATTGTTATTATTAGTGTTATTTTTCCTTTTCTGATACTGTTCTATTAAACTGTCTTTATCTCAACCCATGAGGTTTTTCCTTTTCCCTCCTTTTCTCTCTTCTCCCTTGATGAGGCGAGGGTGGCGTGAGTAAGCAGCTGCATGATGATGGTTAAACCACGACACTTTAGAAAGAAAAATCTGCATTAAATAAAAGAAACTGCTATCATTTTAGAGGACAAACTATTTTTATTTTTTATTTCTTGGGAAGTTTCACAAGTGAAATGCTCCTTAGATTTTTCAAATTATATAGAGAGAAGCAAAGTAGTTAGAATTTTCTTTGAAATTAGCTCTTTTTATAGATATCAGATGAAGCCATAGAAACATTTAACACTTTGTCCTACATAGACGGCAAGTAAAATTCACACTTGAGCAACATTCACTCTGCAGCAGTGTTAAGAAATCCAACCTAGCCCAAAATAGGCTAGTCTGAGTTTAAGTGGGCTGTGTAGACGTGATTCTTCATGTGAAGTAATTTATCCTGCTTTTGTTTTGCTCTATATTTCTACAAACCATAGGGGAAAAAAAAGTAAAAGTTCTTAAAAGTTTTTTTTTTATGTCTGCATGTGTCCTGAAATAGAAAAAAATTGCAAGAGACAATACAAAAATGATGAATGGAAAAAGAAATATGTTTGATCATAGTCTTTTCACTGTTGTTAAAAGCATCATGCCTTTCTCCCTGACGGCCCAGCTTCTCAGTTCATTCTCCTACCTATGACAGTTCCTTTAATCTGTTAATTCCATTTTTATTACAGTTTCTGAATTTCTGCAGGCCTTGGGCATTTATTTAATGAACAACGCTAAACTGAGATGGACTGGGCCAGATCTCCAAGGAAATTCCAAGTGCTGAACAACATAGTTTTAGTAGCTCTTTCTTTCTTCTGTACCAGAGCTGATCCTGTATCCCACGCTTAGGTTTGGTCGCAGGATAGCTAGTGATGCCATCTCCCACAGCAAATGGTCAGTGACCCATCCGCTGTAGCTTCCAATAGTCTGATGAAGCCATTCAGTGTCTCTGATTCACACGCAGCCTGTTTACACAGCTGATGGACTCTGCTGAATATGTTCAATTATAAACCTTACTTCTTCTGTTGAACCAGACTGATGTGTCAGACTCAAAAGTGATTCTAAGAGAATTTGGAAAAAGCTGATTTAGACAGTGCCTATACTCCCCGTGGTAGAGAGGGCACTCATCAGAAATCCAAGCCCTGCTAAAATATTTAAGCTTACAATATTTATCTGAGTTTTCCTAAAAGCCATGTAAGCTTACTAAGGTAGTCACAAACTCGTCTGCCTTTTGTCCACTGTCTTTTGTGTGTGGCTCAAACAATTAGGTACAATCTGAGATGCCTCCCATATCTTGACCAGAAGCAAAATAGGTGCCAGCTCTTTGAATTGCCACAGAGCTTAGACATGATCTAGGCATCTACTTGCTCAGAAACGTCAAATGCAGCAGTTCTGGGGACACCCGTCAGCAGACATTTGGACACCTTGGGAACCAGCAGCAGCCTGGGCCCATTAGAGCTATAGTTGCCTCCAAGGTTAGATATTGCACATAGGTAGCCAAAGTATGCCTAAATGCTTTGATGGATCTGGATGCTGGCTCCTAATCTTGCCGCAGACGGCAAAGTCAGCTGAGGGAATTGGGTTCCTGGGACCTCCCTAACATACCTTGCGCACCAATGACTCTAGGAAGAAACAAGGATCTTGATTTCTTGGATACACAGAAAGTTTCAAGGAGCAAAAGGAACTAGATTGCTATTGCACTACCACCGCACTCTGCAGATTCACCTCCATCCATTACATTGAGTTCTATAGTACTCTATAATAACAAATTTACCTATTTAAAGAGGTAGAATGAGGTATTAAAATCTCACGGTTGCAAATACTGTGAAGCAGTATTTCTTCCTTTTTTCTTTTAAAGGATTTCTGTCTGGGTACAGCCCGATGTTTATGCAAAGCTACTCTTTCTCAATAGCAACCTCACTCTGCAGAACGTCTCTCAGCTTCTGCGTGTTTCCATATTAATCACACAGTTGTGCTTTGCGCATGTGTTGCATTAACGCATTTAGAAGTGGACTTTAAGAATATCGCCCTAGGTGTATTTATCTGTGCTTTTAGGTATACCTGCACATCCATGACAGCCTAAAGATAGCATTCCCAGATCTCTTTTGAAAATAGTATTTTAAAATGTTAGCCTTGCTGCTAAGTCTCTGATGTTGGCTTCTTGGAGTGTGTAGAAGGACTCGTTAGTCATCGCTCCTTTTCTAGGATGTATTTTGCAAGAAGACATTCCTAAAGACAGATGGACTCTTGTCCTATTAAGATATTCTGTGGATCAGAATATAGTTGTGAATCTAATTGTTAATTATAACAATCTTAGTTTAAAACACACAAATAGGCCAATTCTGCTGCTGTACTGCAGCATGTGCAAGATGTTTGTTACATGCACATTCATTATCAGCAGATGAGTGTTCACTGCATTCACTAGATTTACCGAAAAGTCAACTTGCTAAACTGTACTGTTTAAAGTTCCAAATCCTCCCTCTGGGTTAAAACTGGAAATAACCTGTTTTAACATTCTAAAACATGGCACATTCTCCTTAAAGTCAAAAATAGGAGAGAGTAGGGAGATATGATTTCTAATTTAGTCATAACAGTGGGTTGCACTGATGACAGACATAGTAAAGGCCCATTGTAAAAGGCAACATAGTTATATTAAACCTAATTAATGTCTTTATTAAATAATCTTAGATTAAAAAACCAACCAAACATTCTTTACACAAATTTTGAATTCGTAGTTTAAAAAGAGGGAAAGCCATTATTTCAAAACACTTCAATTTTGTTGCAGCTTAACATGTCTCTCATTTCATTTTTTAAAAATAATTTTGGAAATGGTTGTTCAAAGTCAAATCAATGCCACTGGTGGAAGCCTGAAATACTTCAAAACATTTTTAATGTAGAGTCTTAGTTCAAAATTTTTGGTGGGATTTTTTTTTAATTTGCTGTAGCTAGAAACCAACTGTTTCAATATTCTTCCAAATAATGATTAATTAATACTCTCTCTGCTCTCAGTCTCTTGCATCGGATAACTTTGCTTGAACTATATCTAGCAGATTTTCACCGTTAGATGTAATCACGTTACCTACATGAGAAACCATTACTTTGTTCTTGTTTTGTACAACCTTTTTTCCATTGGATTCTTTATGCAGAGAAAGACCAAGAAAGATTAGATCCAAGGCGTAATTCTCACGAAACAGAAATATTTGACTTCCATAGCAGCCGAATTTAAATATTTCCTTGAAGACGATCGATCCTCTAATGTCTTTTATTGAAACTAGGAAGAAAAACATCATTTTAACTATACAAGCATAACTTCTGCAAGATGTTTACAACACTCAATGTTATGCACTGCAATATTGTAGCTTTAGAATCATAGAATCATTTTCGTTCATTGAACTAAATGATCTTTAGTTCATTGCACTTTGTTTCTGAACCTTAGCTTTCAACTACATACTTTTCCAATGAAGTTATTCAGTAAAAAGATAATTAAAATAAAACTCTCTTGCCTCTAGTCATAATTTCTCTTTTCTTCATTTCATTCTGAAATTGTTCTTCAGGATTTTTCCATCCATACACTGGAAAGATACACAATTACGGAGGAAGGAACCAGGGTACGAAGGGACAGAGGGACCATGGATTTCTTGTTTGTGGGTGTCATTTATACCCTTGGTCTAGAAACTTGTAAAAAGTTGTGTTTGTATAAAATGGTAAATTTACTTTTTTTAGCATATTGCTAATTCACCATAGTTTAGCCATGAATAGCAAACACTGGCAATTTTTGTACCAATAAGGAACATTTAGTAGTAACAATAAGCACATACATATTTGCCAGTACATTTAGCCCCCAAATTGTAAGACATAAATTACCTTGTTGAAAAGGTAAGCCAAGAAACATAAATTCCTACCCAAAACTGCTACTCTATCCCTAGGTAAAATCACGTTGAATAGTGATGAGGGCTATAGAACAGTAGACACGCGTGCAAGCACTAATTCCACCCATACAGCTGGATCAAAGTCCATTCATTTCTCCTTCCTGCAGGCATAAAACCCACAGGAGCTCTGGCAAGACTGCAAAGGTGAGAAAAGTGGGTGAGCAGTGCAACTACTGATTGCCAGCGACTTGCCCCATAACCTCTGGCACACCAGTCTATTACATGGAAAATAATGTTGTAGCTACAACACTGTGCACAGCGAAGTCTCACTCATTAATAAAGTGCTTTTAGATCAGTATACGACAGGCATCCTGCAAGTGCTCATCCAAGTCCAAAATATAGTAACCTTCAGCACAAAACTGTTTTTTTTTCTGTGCATATAAAGTTCTATCTTATACAAACAGAAAATATGCACTAAAACCAGATTAGCAATGTTAAAATAAAGCAACCTGATAAGCCACCCTCTGACAAAAAAAGGTATGTTTTTATGTTCAGAAATTCTATCTATTCCCAACAACTGTATTTTACTGGCACTAAATTGTTCTATAAACCCACAATCACTTCCTTGTTTACAAAATGTGTAAATGCACGTATATTGCATGGAAATATTTCCAGTTGAAACCCCATAGAGCTAACTCAGCAAAACCAAACTAACTTGGGGCTTTCTGAATTGCAAAAAGGCAATTTCAGCCCACAAATTAAATCTATCAAAGCTGGTTAAGTCTAGTCCTGCTTCATTTAGATTTGAAATGGCTTTTGTAATGTTTTTTCCTTTCAAATTAGCTACCAAGAGTTGGTGTGTCACATTTCCATAACACATAGCTGTCCAGGGAACTTTCGTTGCGAGCATCACTTACCAATTCCTTACTCCAGATGAAATCTGTCAGAGGCTGATTGTATCTGGGGGGGCCACACGTGGTTGGGGACAGCCAAAGTGCATCTACTCCTGATGCCCAGCATGACACCTCTAACAAATGCGCAACAGAGGAATAGGAGTCCACTGGTCCCAGGTTTCTTGTGGATTCTCTTACAGCTGGGAAACTTCCAGCAATTAAATGGTTTCCTCTTCCTAGCAGCCACCAGAACACTATCAAGGGGTTACATCACTGTAAAGGGCAAGTGCCAACATTTCTGGATATTTAAATATTCTTAAAAACAGGCCCACTGTGTAGCATGTTAGGTAGCTGCATAAGGAAACCTCCAAAATCTGAAAACTCAGACCAGATAATTTTGTTTGCATGAGGCACTATACCAAAAGCTCAGTATCTTAGACACTGCCTGACACTTCCTTCTATTTCTCTGTGCCTTACTATGCCCCACCATTTCTAAACCTATGAAGATGTTGCATAATGTAATGTGGCAATCTATTTCTTGCTGCAACATAACAAAAAAACTTACTTAAAAGAAATACAGCCAACATTACATCTGTTTCAAACTGTACCCCAAGTGATGTACACATCAAACTGGCCTGCCATCCAACCTGCACGTGAGCACTTCCTCTGTCTCCCACCTGGTACTTCAAAGCAGCAGAAGCTTCACAATTAGTATTTACTGCTTCTGTTGTAGTTAAGGCAGCCACTATTTCAGGGATGGCAGAAAATTCAGGGATGAACCATTTTAAAATCGAAGCTAGAAGGGCCTAAAATAAACGTAGAACTTAATTTCTGTAAGGATGAAATCTTAAGCACGTTTGGAGAATCGGGGCCTTGTTATTTACTTCTAAAAGGCAAAATTTAACCAAAAAAAAAAATCATAGAACTTCATTGGAATCATCACTGGCAAACTCAAACAAATCTAATCTTTGAGGTAAAGAAGGCCAAAACATTCAAGAAATGTATAAACAAAGTAATTAATGGGAAAAAGGTTATTTTCTCTCTTCCATTAGTAACATTAATAATACAAACCAAGTTATTGGTTTAATTAATTTTTAAGGAATATTGAACAACTATAGATGATGCACTTAAATGGAAAGTATGTAAGATTATGATTGCAGGAATGTTCTAGTTAAAAGACAAGCACTAGCGCAGTGTTTATTTGTAAGACAGTAATATCAACAGGTTGGGACAAAAGTTTTATTAATAACACAGTACCTAGTACAATAAAACTAAAGCCTTACATGCTAGTAAACTAGCTGCCCCCCAAACTCTCAAATTAATAGAAAAATAATCATAGAGTGGTTTAGGTTGGAAGGGACCTTGAAGATCATCAAGTTCCAACCCCCCTGCCGTGGGCAGGGACACCTCCCACCAGCCCAGGTTGCCCAAAGCCCCATCCAGCCTGGCCTTGAACACCTCCAGGGATGGGGCATCCACAACTTCTCTGTGCACGTCTCACCACCCTCAGAGTGAAAAATTTCTTCCTAATATCTAATCTAAATCTAAAATAATATTCTGTTATTAACCAGGGACAATAAATATGTTCCCTGACGAACGGTGTGACTTTAGGAAATGAAAATGAGCATCAAAAAATAAAATAGCAAATTAAACTGTTTTGAAGCTTACTCACTGCTTACAAACAGCTGACACTTAAGATGCTTTCTCATGACTTTGGAAACCAGTGATTTTTCATTCACCACAGTCACTGTGTTACAAAAATATACGAAGCTCCACAAACTATAACACCCCATATTGTTAAAGTCATAAGCATTTCATTTAAGACTTATACATTGTCATGAACTTCAGTACAGCATATTGTGGTGGGTTGACCAGGTGCCCACCAAGCCACTCTATCACTCCCCTCTTCAGCAGGACAGGAGGGGGAGAAAATAAGATGGAAAAAACTTGTGGGTCAAGATAAAGGCAGTTTAGTAAAGAAAAAGAAGGCCACAGGCAAACAAGATTTATTCTCTGATTCACATCAGCAGGTGATGTCCAGCACCTTTTGGGAGGTATGGGATATGCCTTTGGTCAGTTTGAGTCAGCTGTCCTGGCTACGTCCCTCCCAAGATCTTGCCCATCCCCAGCTGACTGGTGAGGAGAGACAGCAGTGATACTGTGCGAGCACTGCCCGGCAGCAGCCAAAACACTGGTGTGTTATCAGCACCTCTCTAGCTACCAATACAAAACAGCGCTATGAAGGAAAATTAACTCCATCTCAGCCAGACCCAATACACATATACTCAGTTGTACTGCACAGGCAATATCCTTGTGTGATTTAACACATGACCTAAAATCACAGTTCCATAAACAATTTTAAAAAAAGAAGCCAGAAACACTGGTAAAGGGTAGGTCTTGGCAGACATTTATCTTGGTGGTTCACTCAAGTGTCAGCAATAATTATCATCCTCCCATGAACACTGTTAGGTTTGGCATCTCCAGTTCTAGGAGGACACTTTCCCACAGCAGAGTCCTCACTCCATAAGCCAGAAATCACCATCCCCAGGAGGCTGATGGACAAGGACAAAAAAACAACCCCAAAACCATATAATTAGAGTCAACAGTCTTGAATAAGCCTACTGAAGATGCAGGAAGGGAACAGCATTTCACTATCAAAACTTTAAACCAGCTCCTAGGACAAAACCATTCAATTGCGGGAAAACCACAGCTGAGGGAGATTAGTGATTTGCATAGGACAGAAAGGTGACCAGCCACTTCATCAGCCTCCAAAACATACACATGCTATAGGAAAGCATTAAGGAAACCAATCTCCTTTCTGCTTCTCCTTCCACCTTCAAACTCTTTATGGGGACTTTTCATCAGATTGAAAAACAGATGGGAAACATTTATATGTATTTTTCTTTATATATATAAATATGTGTGCATGTATACAAACAGACTACAACTCTGAAATAGGAAAAGAACATTCCCCTGGTTAAACAAATAAACATGGAAATAAAGTGAAAATAGTAGGATATGACTGCATTTTATTTTCAAATATATTTCCTATTCTTTCCTGTGTGCCATGAACATTTCCGTTGCACATCGTGGCAAAATCACAGTGTCATGACCTAGGCCCAGCCCTTGGAACTCCAGCACCGGTTTTTGCGTTGTATTACTACTCAGCCCTGATGCAAAAATCAAACACACGAGGAAATAAACTTTTTTCTTTGTTTTGTAGAACCAATACCTCAAACTACTATGCAAAAGCACAACTCGGAAGCAAGCGCCAGGTACACAGAGGACCTACTTGCTACATAAATAATGTTCCTCTTTCTATTGTTGCTGTAATCTGCAAAAATTTAAAGTGATTAGGTTTCTCATGGATTAATAATGATTTGTTTCAGATGCGTTCTGAATCATTCATTCAGGTATCCTAACACTTTTTCCATGTTTAAACTGAAGTATGTTGAGCAGCTAGATGAAAACCTGATTTAGAGTTAACTGATTTTGAATGCTAAAAATAATATCACGTTAAGCCTATAATAGTTAGCAAACTACAAGTCACATCTACCATTTCATTTTATTGTAATTTCAATTATGCCAATAAGCACAGTAAACCTCCCTGAAATATTCTAGTATTTTAAAAATTAAAAAGAATCACCTCAGTGTTATTATCAAAAAAACCTTAAATTAGCTGGCAATACTACGTTCTAGCCCTTTAATTCACTATAATAAAATGAACAGTTAAAGTAAAAATTAAACAATTCTGAAAACAGGAGAAAACTAAGTTGTATATTAGCTAGAAATTAAATCAGATGAAAACACCTTTAAATTATGTTATAGTCAGCACTAATTCATTACTGAACCGATAAAAATACACACATAAACAAAACCCCTGAAACACAGTGATTTTTTTTTCTTAAATTGTCAAAATTAGGGAAGAAGTTTAATTTAAGAAGCTGAAAAGTTTTACGTGTTTAAAATATCTTTATCAATCGGCATAATTCTATAGGAACAGGACACAACCACAATACTTTATAAATTTTTAAAATGTTATGTCAATAGAAACATGATTGGAACAAACTTGGATTAAGAAATAGTACTCAGCTCATTAAGATAAAAATCTGTCCACTGTAGGACCTAAAAAACAGACAAATTCAATAATTTACATCTTACATCAAAAGCCGAGATTCCAACACACAGGGAATGCCATATTCTCATTAGCTAAGATAAGAACGGGAGTAAGATTAAAGTTTAGAATCTGGATGAAGTGACATGCAAACCTCAGAAACTAATTTCACTTTGGTGACAAGCCCAGTAGTGGTTTAAAAATAAAAATTAAGGTAACACTAGACAATATCGTCCTGCAGCACACGTGCAGTCTTTAATATGCCTACCTAACACTATAGTGTCGTTTCCCACAGAGGCAGAAAGAAACACAGAATGACAACAACAGAAGATGAGTAAAGAGAAGTAACAGGACTGTTGCCATCGCTTCTGGTATAGATAGGAGGTGCCTGGTTTGCATACCTCTAAACATCCTACTGACGCAGGAAGGCATGGGGAACCTCTGCACCAAAAGAAGATAAAGTGGAACTGTGGAGACAACAAAGGGGCACCGCCTTAGGTCTGAGAGAGACTGATCTGATCGTCTTTGGGAGGGAAGGGTGTCCTGAGGCAGGCATGGAACCGGACCTCAGCAACTAGAAAGTGCCAAGTAACGGAACAAG
This sequence comes from Pluvialis apricaria, assembly GCA_017639485.1. NCBI lineage: Eukaryota > Metazoa > Chordata > Aves > Charadriiformes > Charadriidae > Pluvialis > Pluvialis apricaria. The sequence goes on from CM030007.1 coordinate 16,475,477, forward strand.
CTGTATCTGCAGGGAAAACAGCGTCACTAACTCAAACATATGACGGAATGCTGGCCTTGATCCTTTCTATAATGGGCTCTGAAAGACCCTATGGAAGAGTACACCAGGAAACAAGTCCTTTCCTAAAAACCAGAGGAGTGACCCAAGCGATATGCTGGGGGGGAAGGCAGGAGGGCAGGGAAGAGAGAAATGCTCATTCTCTTTTCATTCACATGCATTGCAACAGGTTGTTGGAACAGTGTTCCTCCAATGAATAATTCATGACAGGTAATTACCAGGACCATTACGTTCTATCAGCACCTAATAACATGGGATATAATCAAGAATGGTGTTTGCTGTCGCTCCCAGTTGAGATCAAGTTCCGTTTTCTATATGTGCCCACAGGAGCAAAGAAATTATTCAGTAAGGTTAAGTTAGAAATTAGACTGAGCCATCTTGCTGGAATTAAGTCTCCCAGTGATTTTAAGAACAGTTACACATACACAAAGGAAAAAACTAAAAGAGGCAGCATGACAAAAAAATAAGTTTTCTGCCCTATTACATACCATTTTATTTGTCATACTTAACAAAGCTAAACCTGTACAAGTTTGTACATATCGCATTGAAGGAACTGTTCACTAGCTTAAGAAAAAAAAACGAACAAAACATCAGAAACATTAAACTTATGGTCCCTTTTGCAATTTTTGTGCAGTCAGTATCAATATATCAGCTCAAAGCTTTTGAGAGATATGAAAAAACCTTGACAGTGGAAACACAGACCACAGTGCCCCCTTTGGGCCACCTGTGATTGGTATCAAGCTTGTATCCATAGTAATCCAAAACGCAAAATCCAAATTCCGCTATATAGAAATGTGAAATTACAGCCATTAGTAAAGAATTAGACATTTAAACAGTAAAGAAATTGGATCAAACCTACATATACAGTTAAAGACATAGGTAAACATACATGACTGTTTAATTCAAGATCACATTTTTACATAGGAGAAACATTACATTCCAATCTACCGGTATGGCTTTTTCCAGGAACGAGTGGGCATTTTCAGATTTAAAAACCAAAACCGTCAGTTGTCTAAGAAAACTAGAAAAAATTAGTTATGGTGGGAAGAATTAATATCAAGAAATGAAAGTGAGATTAAAGTGAAGTTTATAACATCAAGATAGACACCATTATGATTTAGTTTTGGAAGACATTTCACCTTCGATCTTATTATTTGTCATAACTGTGGCAGCATATTTCACCTGTGAACTTTCATCTTAGAATACTGAAAAATAAGGTGTCACTTTTTTTAATTCAATAGACTGAAATGCACCTGAGCAAAGCAAAATTAAAGTTCAAAGACTAAAGAAAGCATTTAGCTGAACTCGGTTTTGGCTTGTGGACATGTACAGAATTAAAAAAATAAAATAAATAAACAGCTTTTGGCACTTATCCACAGTAAGCTGTAAGGTGATTTAATAAAAGACAGCCAACAGAAGTGATCAGCTCACAATGAAACTGTACAAGCCATTAGTTCACATTTAAACAATAAATCTGATTGCAGTTTTGAGCACAAAAACATAACTTAAACCCCTATTTTATGCAAATTTGAAAAACTATATTGATTTTAAGTAGTTTAAATACATTCATTCCCAAAGTTTTACAGTAACTGATGATTTTCAATCACACACACAACCAAGTTATAAATCCCTGAAACATGGATTTATTCATAGGAATACTGATAAACCTTAACAGAGATACAAATGATACATCACATAGTGTCTTACACCTTAACGGTAAGTACTTGACCACCTTGGATTGGTAGATGCATCACTCCTACTGTTAGACTCTTAATACCATCTCTAGGACCAACTGGTTTAAATTGAATTCACAACAGTTTGCAGTTACCTAAAAAAGATGATTTAAAAAAAAAAAATCACACTAGCAAATACTTATCTTCTAACCGGTATTTCAAAACATCTGGAAAGAGAATTTCCCAGTTATAATGGGGCCTAAACATAATAAGCAAGGAGACTCACCGTAGTGAATTTGTGAAAGTGATTTCGGAATCAGTGCCCCTGCAGAGATTTACTATACAGCAGTACTTCCCTTCAAATAAGTTAATTGGTGCATGTTTATCTGTGCATCTTAGGACCTCACTGTACCAGTAGATCTTTAAACTCTTGAAGTTAATCTCATTCTGGCACTAACTTTCCATGGGGTAGGACAATTTCCAAGTGAAAGGCACTCTATTATGAGTGAAATCAGAATTATCAGCAATGCAAATGGACAACTTGTAACATATCGAAGAGAACTGCTGTAGCCTATATGAGGTCTAAAGGTAAGTACTTCCCTTAAAGGCAGAAAAATATTTGGAATAGCTGTAGCATGTATTTGCATGCACACAGACACTAGCCACTGTACAAGCAGAGATCTTCCAAGTATCTCAGCTGTTGTTTGGTTTGGTTCCCCGCCCCGCAATGCTTCTTTTCACTTGGGCAGAACCAAGCTTCTGCGGTCCAACTGCACTTTGAGGACCACAGCACTATCAGGTGATTTGCAGAACAGCCCATGGACCACCACTGCATTGCTTCCTGCAGCCCATGGCAAGCAGGTCTGGAGAGTAAGTTGCAAGAGTGGTCATCCCTACTAGAACAAGGGCACAGGCACACGCTACTAGTTTTTCCCATTTAGTATTACTTCTTCTCACACCTTTTCTTTTTTTTCCCCCCTCCTTGTAAAAAAAAAAAAAAATCATCTTGGGAACAAAGCTTTCCTTAAGGATAGGAAAACTCATGCTTGTTAGTCTGAATAAGGGATGTGCAAAACAGAAGTCATTTCCCTGAGGCAAAGATCTTCAAGTCATGCCTAGCTTACATTGTCTGGTCTTATTTCAAGCTGTTGAAATATTTGGCACAATGAGGCCTTGATCACTGACTGAGTCTCACAGCATTGTCACAGTCTACATAATACATTTATAGAATAAAGTAGAAGTTACAAATGCTTCAACCTCTCATTCTGTTTTGGTTTCTCACATTTACTCATTAAAATCCCTTTCCTTCTCAAGGGTGGCCTTGGGCCTCCTGGACAAGAAGGTAGAGTGACAAACTTCTATTGTATTTAAAGGTTGCCACAAATAGTGAGCACCCAAAAGGGCAATCGCAGTAGTTATTGGACTCAATACATGGAGTAACAGGGTAAAAACTAACAGCCTGTTATATGCAGGTCAAAGGTAGGTGATTTAATAATCTCTTCTTGACTTACATTATGAAAAGCATCCAGGGAGATAAAAAAAAAAAGAAGAGTCATGTTGTGAATGCTTCCAGTCTAAAACATGTAAGAAGCAAAGCTTGAAACCAGGTCTTTCCAGCTTTCCCTTTTAAAATATAAATTGCACTTTTTATACAAAGCAATCCAAAGTCTAAGTTGTAGTAGAAATCTGAAGCTGCCTTACGGTACCAAAGAGTATCTGTGTTCATCATCTGAAGTACAGGCAACTAGTTTTCAGCCATTCTGCACGTAGAGCCATATGCTCCACACCTTTCTGCTTTAAAAGGGCCTGCCATTAAATGCCATGCCACTGGGTGGGTACTGCACAAAAAGAAAAAAAAATAAGAGTTTAAGGCCTTTATCTCCACAAGGAGCTGAAAACTGTGGCACAGCCCACGACCAAGGCTTAATACGCAAATTAGCACACTCCCACCCAGGGCTCCAAAAATCAGTCATTCTTTCTAATGTTTGTCACACAAGACAATCACACCATCAGCAAGCAACAGTGCCAGTTAAGCATTTTTAAGGTCTTCAAAAATTCATAGCAAAGGGCACTTCTGAGAAAGATAATCTTAAAGATTTGGTTTTAAAAATAGACACCACACTCACATTCAAGGGACATTCTTCACTTTTAGGCCTTTGTCACAAATCTGAATCTTTATTGTTCTGAAATAAATGCTATAAACATAAGACTCAAAACAAGAACTCCAACTTTCAGTCTCAGAAGAGGTGTGGTTCAATGCCCATATCACGTGTAACAAGAAGGTTTCCTTAAAAAAGGAAAAAAATTACTGTAAAGTCTTTCTTAAGAATGAAAATGCAATCTTTCGTTTTTCTCATTAGTTTGCGTACAGGCGGGCACCAAAAAAACTTTTGCATTTTCTTTTGAATTCTTGCTATGATGCTTGACGAACTTTTTGCCATTCAACAAATTCATCCAGAAGTACAGGCCCTGCAAATGGATGAAACTTGGAGTTATATTTGCCAATGTCTTTCAAACATCTTCTCTTAAAAGTATGAAGGTTAAAACTATTGGTCTAGGTAACATCCGTGTCAATCCTATGGTCAAATACTTATTAAGACTCAGAGATGACTACAACCATTTCAATACAAAGGTGGCAGAAAGTGCACAAACAACACTACACACAACTATAGAAAAATGAGTTCCTGACATCTGACAGGTGCACTGAACTGAGTGGAAAGCATAAAAATAAGGTTATATCATAAATTGGCACAATTCATTCTTCCTAGGGCTTTCAAAACTACACATAATTAGAACATGGACCAAAATGGGATGCCTAACGCGATTTAGTCATAGTAGGACTGACTATCAGCCAGGTGTAGAGCTCAACACCAAGCACCAGCAGCTAGGCTACTATATAGCTCTATAAACTAGAGTTTTTTATATACTAGTACAAAATGGGAGTTTGCTGTTTTTAATGCTATTTACAAGTCTACAGCTTTATGTAGCAAGCAGCTTAACTAGATTCACAACTGAATATAAGTTGGTTCAAGTACACCATCATACCCCTGACATACTACTACAATTAATGCCTGCAGTTTGAAGATGGATGGTTAATCAGGACAGTTTTTCTATGCGTTGCTGGAGAAAAAATATTTTATACCTTACAGTATTGTTTCTGTTACAGAAATTTGTTTGATGCAAATTGAAAAATACTGAAATAATAGTTGAGTAAGCAAAATGTTATGAATACTTACAAGCACCATCTTCGTCATAGTTGCTAAGATCCGCATGGACAGTTCTGCTGAACTCTAGCACGTTGTACCACTGATCCTTGTTCATAACTCTATACTTCGATTGCTAGGGAAAATAATTTCAGAACATTAAAATGTCAAGTGACATCTGGTAATGCTGCATCTCATTTCTCTCATTTTATCTTCAATCAAGTTCCTAACAAACAATTTAATGGATAACAATGGCTATTTCCTTGGTTTTCCATTTTTTAAAATACTACACATGCACATATTTCATAGTTCTGAAACTACATAAAATGTTTTCTTGAAAGATCAGAGCAATATTGAAACACCAGGGAATCAGGAAGTCACCACTCAAGCTTCAAAAACTGGTAAATTTCTGTCTTGCCCTGAAGGGGGGTATACCTAGCTCAGATATATTTCCAGAATGAATGATTACTAAAATCTTTTCTCCAGGGTACAATACAGTATGATCATAAGGACATCTATTTTGCAACGTTAGTACTAATTTGAAGCCAGGGAATAGTCTCAAGCGTAGTGTGCCCCACAACCTACACACACCCACATTACTAAGTCACTTGCAGCTGAGCTGACCAAAATCTTGCAGAGACAGCCAGAGCTCAAGGTACCTACACACTGTATCTACACAAAGCAAACTTGAAATTCAGCACAGATGCAGCTGAGGAAGCTACTGGGGCTCTATTATTTAATTTTACATTTCCCTTTACAGTCTAATTAAGATGGCATTTTAGTTGCCTTTGATAAAGGGAGGGGGTACAGGGAGGCAGAAAAAGATTTGTGATGCATACAAGAACATTACTGTTTCATAAGCACATCAAGCAAGGGAACAGAAGCAATATGGATACATTCTTGAGCAAAACAACACAAGACCCGAAATCTTTTCACAGAACAGCTCAACTACTATGCCATCATTCACAAAGTCAAGGAAACTTTTACCTCCAGATATTGATAAAATACTGAAAACAGTGGCCAAGTTCTTCCAAGCAGAAGAGCCAACATGGATTTTGCAGTATCAATATCAAGACTTCGCTGGTCTTTATCCTAAGGTTGAATAAAGAAAGCACAAAACCCACTCAAGTACAAGCTTGTCGAATAATTAAAATAAGAACTTCTCTAACATTTCAGTAGTCTTACCCTTGCAAAATCAAAGGCATATCTGTAGATATTCTTAAAGGATGAAATGTCATTCAACTGTGACCGCAAGAAGTCAAATTTACTCTGTAATTTTTCTGTACAGTCACACCTTAAAATAAAGAAAAGCAAATTATGTTAGAAGTTCAAAACAAAACACTTGGACAATGAGAAAAATGCCAGCAAACATAAAAAAATTAAAGTCACCAACATCAGATGTACAGGAGTAATACTATGGAACTGACTTGGAACACTGAACACACTCAACATCTGCAGCTTACTGAAAGCCTGGCTTCTGTAAGCAAGTTTTGTTTAAAATGTATTAGCAACATAACACAAAGTCTCTGTTTTACTTCTCAAATAGTAATATTTTTATGCCATACTCTGCAATTTATATTCATACCCGGCACTATCTTATCTTTCAATCACTATGAAAGTTTGGAGAAAACAGTATTCGGTGTACATTAAGGTGGTAAAATCCAGTTGTAAACAAGGGCTTTATGCCATATCTCTTTGGAAAAGAACAAGCCCTAAACACACACTTCAAGACTACGTATTTACGAGTGGCAGGATTGAGCGCAGGCACTCTGCAAAATGTACTAGTCCACTCATGTTTTATGACTGATACATGCAAGCTGTGATAAGCCTATCACCTGGATTAGTCAGTAGCTATTCAACTGACAACTCACAGGCTGTACGAGAACGTACAGGTTTGCTGGTTGACAGCATAACCCTTTGGCAAAAACAACCCTTTGGCGGAAAAGATCTCCATGTATTTCACTTAGCAAGGACTTTTGTTTCCAAATAGAAAACGGGTTAGATGCACCAACAACGGCAAAGGAGAATGTAATTTACACACGTTAATCCTCCAGGAAAGACTCACTCAAAAGAACAGTTCCTATATTATATCATATCACATTTTATAAGGATAAAATAAGCACTGCCATGATTAAAAAAAATAAAAAAGTCCACCTTGCCCCATATCCTGCACGACAGAAGTAATACTTTCAGAAACGCAGATGTTCATAAATACTTCCTTTGGTAAGGTGTCCCCCTTCTGGCAGCCTGCCTCTCAGAGAATACATTTGCATCTTTAACAGCTCCTTACAGAGTCGTCGCAGCAGCCCACGGCAAGGGCGCCTGGGGAGTACCGCACGCAGCAGGCTGCTGAGACGCTGTACTTTGATGCCGTACTTTGCCCACAGCCGATAGACAATTCTTGTTCCTCAGGTCTGCCAGCCTGTGCGTGCACATCCGTCTGTCTGTCTGTCCCTCTCAGGCAGTTCCAGCTGATGGAGCCTTTTGTTATTTCTTGTCTCTAGCAGCATCTACCTAAAGCAGCACTGAGTCCCAGCCAAGTTCAGTGCTAAATGAATAAAACTATTAGCTAATTAGGCTGCATATTCAAGTGGCAGGAACTAATATATTTTGCAATAAACCATGCATTAAGTTGAAAAGAAATCTTGTTAAAAAAGGTTTGGTAAATGTAACTAAAGATAAAAATTACTTTTTTTGTCTTTAGCCATGTAGTTGTTCCATGTATCCTATCATTTAACCCTGAAAGCAGTATTATGCTGTGCTACGAAGGCATCTCATTTTGTAGTCATCTCTCTTCTTTCCATGTTCAAACCTTCATACTGCAATAATATTGCCCTCTACATTTGAGGACAAATCTACCTATTTGATACCTAACTAAATGCTCATGTTGTTAGTGTACCAATGACATGTATGAACTACTTCAAGTAGATTTATCACACATTTTGTCAAGTATAATTTGATTGAGATTGTTTACCATACCATGGATAAACACAAAACTCAGTATGTTTAAATTTCTTCCAAAATTTTTTGTTAAAATTGTTCAAAATAATCATAAACTTAAGTACAAAGTAAAATTTCTGTTATTATTTACTGTACTATTGACTATATGTATTTTAATGCAGAAGTGACTCTCTTAAAAAGTTCGTATGAAGATGTGCAACTATTAGGTGTCAAGACTCCTGAGCTATTGTTAAACTATTTAAAACCAAACAGTCAAACAGATCACGCTCGAACAGAGAGGCACCACCCTCTGAAGCAGGGACACATCTCTGTTAAAGCCATTTAAGGCATTTCCACACCTGGCCACTGATTTTCTTCACACTAGTGAGGTAAGGAACTGTCAAACTCCTTTTATAGGCATATACCTGCTTGTGTGGCCATACCATAAACAAGATGACTGAGGTCACCCATACTTAGAATAACCCTCCTAACAGTATTTTTTTTTCCAGTCAGAACCACCTTCTAATTAGCACAAGTGAATTAAGACTGAACTCCTGGACAGAGACTAGAAAAAGATGCGATTTCCTGAACTGCCTTTGCTGAAAAATACCATTAAATAAGGTTACCTCAAGACAAACAAAACTAGACATTACCTTACTACGTTCTCTTCACCCCCCTACAACTTATTTATAACAAAACTTAAATTAGCACCACAGATTAGTTGTATTTTGATTTCTATTGAGGTAGAGAGTTCATCTGAGGCATAGCTAACATGGACAGAGTGATGATTCAATAACTCCTACTCAGATATTCCAATGTTTCATATTTAATAATTATTCACACACGCTTTTACTAAAAAGAAAAAATAGTAAGATGTAATAGTAAGAAAATAGTAAGAAAAAATAGTAAGTAGTAAAACATTAAACCAAAAGCATTTAATTGTAGTATACAAGTAGTTTGAAGGTCTTTTTAATCTACAAGAGTTCCCCCGCCAACATCCAGCCCTCCAGATAGACAAAACGAGACCATATCCATCTAGCCCATCCACTCTCTTCAAGCATCGAAATGGATCTTCTGAAATTTAGGTTCCATGTTATAACTGAAAAATACAGTGGTCCAAGGAAGGGATGGCTTAAGAGAGCAAAGGAACACCTCTGTGCCCTGACAATGCTATAGTTTCACTATGTAATTTGATTTACAGGTCTGGAGACCAGAAATTTTTTAGATTCCAGGATAAACTGAATGATATACTGGCATAAAAAAAAAAATATTTATACTATGCTTTGTGTTAGCCTCACAAACGTTAACAGAAAGGAAATAACAAGCAAAAAGCTTGTTGGAAAACCAGTTGATATTAGGCTATCATTAAAACCAACCCAAATAAGCTGGTTTTACTAATAATCCTGCAAACAGCAAGAAGTTACAAACCTGACTTTCCTGCCCTCTCTCACGTGGCTTCTCTTGTACCTAAAAATTTGAGATCACGACCTTATCTTTCCCTCAGTTGGAATCTAATTTGGGTCCCTCCCCTGTACCTGGCCACTCATTTTCAAGAGCTCAACTTTAATGTGAAATTTGGCTCAAATTCTAAGGTTAAAAAAAAATAGCCAGACAAAAGTACTCAGACAATACAGCTGCCTACATCTCCCTTCCTTACACACAAAATTATTTGTATTTACCTAGTTCAAACAACAATTTCTGTGGAGTTTAATAAAATCATGAATTGTAACCCTTTTTCCTTCATCTGCATTTTGTAACTAGATTTTTTTTCTTTGTAGGTCTGTAAAGCCTACAATTGAAAAATACATGAGTATGCTTCTCCTTTAACTCAAATACATAAAGTTAAATGCTCAACTCCAAGTTATTCACCTTTCAATGGTTTTAAAGCAAATGTAGATCACAGAATGGTTTAGGTTGGAAGGGACCTTGAAGATCGAGTTCCAACCTCCCTGCCACAGGCAGGGACACCTCCCACCAGACCAGGTTGCCCAAGGCCACGTCCAGCCTGGCCTTGAACATCTCCAGGGACGGGGCTTCAACAACCTCTCTGGGCAACCTGTTCCAGTGCCTCACCACCCTTAAAGTGAAAAACTTCTTCCTAATGTTTAATCTAAACCTGCCCTCTTCCAGCTTAAAGCCATTCCCCCTCTTCCTATCACTCCATGCCCTAGTAAAAAGTCCTTCCCCAGCTCTCCTGTAGGCCCCCTTTAGGTATGGGAAAACCGCAATAAGATCTCCCCGGAGCCTTCTCTTCTCCAGGCTGAACAGCCCCAACTCTCTCAGCCTCTCCTCATAGGAGAGGTGCTCCAGCCCTCAGATCATCATAGATAAACAGTCACTTCTGAGGGCTATTCATTTCATCCTAAGGAGGCATTTAAAACAGCTGAAATAAATTGCCGAGCAGAGGTACTTGTTTCTCTCTGCTGACTATGAAAAGAACTTCGGGTGATTAATTTAGATTCAGGCACTCAGCTTTTATAGATATATATCTATACACGCACACACATATATACACAGCAGAATTCGCCCTACCAACACGATATACTAGAAACCTCACTTTTGTGGCTTAAGTTGTTTAAGTCTCATAAGCTGCTACTTAGTCCTTGATCCACCTTAATTTTGACAGTGTATACCTTATCACATATTTATTTTTCTCCTCCTCTCTAAAGAATAAACTTTACCAGCATATCGCAAAACCACGCACAAAAAGAATGTCACTTCAAGATTCAGGCACCGAAATGTTGGCATCTAACTGTAGATTAGATTTAGGTGTCTAAGCTTTACGTGTTGCCATTCATAGAGGTACCAACCTGTAAGAGCAATTCAGGTGACCAGTCACTAGGTCTAAGGGCAAGCTGAGTATCTCCCCAGGCTGCACTACATTTACTGCAATCTTTGGAGATGTATTCAGAGTTTAAGAAATCCAGCTCTTGCATATGAACCACACATTTAGGTGTCTTACTATGGAGCTGAATTCCACCCAACTCTGTTCATGCAATTACCTTATGTGACATTTCACGTATTTTGAAATCAGGATTCTGTAATATAACTCTGACTTGGAATACACTCTGGGCTTTTAATGTCATTTATTTGTGCAAAAATTAAAAAAAAAAAAAAAGCTGTGCAAGAATGTAATAATACTTCATTGCTTTAAGAGGGTAAAATTCTTCAAAACTTCTGTCAAACCTTTCAAAAGAAACTAGATTCCCCCATTACAGATGGAATCCCATAATAAGATCCTCCCCTCCCAGAAAGTGCAAACAGCACAAGTACACAGATTTATATTTTCTTTTGAAGCCAACGAATCTTGAATTCCTTTATGTGAGTGTCACTGCTTCATCCAGTTGCTTAGTCTACAGCCTGCTACTAGAGCACACCCGCGGGAACCAAAACATACAGCTTAACTGGTTTAGGCTTAGGCAAGTGCTTCGATCACAAGTCTGTTCACATAAAAATGCACAGCAGTACCATATTTACTGTCTTAAACACATTTAGCCTACAGCATGACCAGCTTTGTCCTTAAAAGAATCAGAAGATTTCTAATCACAGCAGATTATTGGACACAAAGTCTATAGTATTGGCTCTGAAGAAGTGCCTGATTTCATACATCTTTGTGCTTGCATTCCACTAGACTGCCTAAATCTTGAGAGCTTACATTTGGCCATAAAAATTAAGTACTTCAGAGAAGTGACCAAAACATACCATTCACTGCATCTAAAAAGGTACGCACCCAGAATTTAATCCCTGTTGTCCTGAATTTCAGGCAATTTAATCATTCCAGCTTTTAATAAATCCAAGCGCTTCCAACAGTCACAAAAAAAACCAAAACAAGGCGTCTGTTGAAAGCCTGATCCCCAAATAAGTAAGATTTGCACAAGAGTCAGGCCAGAGTCACTTACTCCATAGTCTCAAACAACCAGAGGGTATCTGCCCAGTACAGTTTCCCAAACCCATTCACAACAGATAGGGCAATTGAGCCAACTCCAAGGGTCAAATCAGCCCCTCTCTTCCACCATACTGGAGCTGCAACAATAGCTCCCTGATATTTTTAATATTGAATGCAGTGTCATAACAAGTCACCCTTAAAACATTAATGTAACATAAGTAGTTATATGAACAAACAAAAATTGACAACTGAACTAAGCCTCACAAAAAGCTCGTTAGTTTCGTGAAAGAAACAACCTCTTTAGGCAGAGCATTAACTCAGCAAAAATTCTTACAAACAGAGGAAATTTATTTATAAATTGAAAAAGTGTTATTTAACCTAAGCATTAAGCATGGCTTCTGACCGTTGTCTAATAACCAAAATTATTATCAATGCAGTCCTCATCTATAAAGCTTAGAAATCAGTAAAAACTTTCTAGAATACCAATACTGAGATATGCTTATGGGTATCTCCAGATCTACTAATTCGTGTCTGCTAACTAGAATGATATGTTAACATATTTTTGGTAAGAAAAAAGAAGCCACTGAAACATGATTTATTAGGGTTAGACAAAACTTCATCATTTGAGTGAACTCTGAACAATAACTACTTCCAGTCATTGATCGAGATCAGACCTAAAAGCAAGAGTTTCTGTGTCTTATTGACAATGAACAAGAAACTGAGGGCAAGAATAATTAACCTACTGGTACAAACATAAAATTAGAACACTATTATATATGTAAAAACACTCTTACTGTAATGAGGTCATTCCTTTTAACCATTCTTCCTTGGTAAAAAATCCCATGCTTTCAGCCTCTAGTTTCCAGGCTAAAACTAACATAATAATCTAGGGGGGAAAAAAAAAACAAGGGGAGAAGAAGGAGTCAGTATGCAAGAAAAGGCTGATTTCTAGATGTCCAAGAAGAAAACGCTAAGCATTCAAACATTCTAGCAATTGTTGTACAAGCTTGCACTTTGTATTTGTTACCATTTAATAATTCAGCTATGTGCAATCTTTCCCTTAATTTCAAATTTCTGAAAATGAAGTATTACTATAATAAAAAAACCAAAACAACCTCACACACCAGCCACACATAATTGATGTATTCAACTGAAATACCTTAGAACAGCTCCTAAAAGCAGGAGGACAAACCACTCACTGCTTACTGAAGTTAAGAGTTTTAATCTTATCCACTACCCCTTTTAAAGCGTTATTAGTATTGTGCAGGAAACCTACATTTTCAGGCTCAACACCGATGTCTTCACAGAACTTCTCCATTCCTTCAGGCCCCACAACTTCATCGGGACCTTCAAAACCAAAAAAAAACCCAACAGATTGAAATCTTAAGTAACATTTGCTGCTCTCAAGGGTTACACACAACAATAATTAGACTATACTGCATACAAACTATCTTTAAAATCACTGAATTACACTATTAAGTAGCTTTTACATTAGACCCATTCTATCAACTCCAATGTGGAGACACGTAAGTGTAGTAACACAACGAAGTAACACTATAAACTCAAAGCAAAACTGAACCAGAACTTTCATGTTGTGCACTGCCTCCCCACAAGAGCAGACAAGCTATTTTAGTTTGTGCATGCAAGTCTTGAAAAGACTCCACTGAGTTTCCCATTGACATAGCTCAACTCCAGTAACTGTGTTGGTCAATTGTTTTTAAGACGACTTGGGTACCGCTACTCTGCGCTGAAGTTACTCTATGAATAACGTTCTTCAAAGTTATTTTATCAATGACAACAAAATTCTGCCTGAGCTACTATTACAGATATTACTCTTTCAGTGGCATTAACATTATGGGTTTGCACTAACACAGAAGAGGATGAATCTTCAAATAACGTAAGGTCAATTTTATGATGCCGAGTAACATGAGGAGAGTAATAACAATAAATCAGAAAAATGCTAAGCATGTGAGGCATGTAAAAAGCAGAAAAAGGTTTGACTGCAATGAAAATAACTTGATTAGGACCACAACAGCCAGCGTTATGCTGTCACTTTTCCATTTTAACACGAAGAAAGTGTCTAAAAAGCAGCAAAATAGTGTATTTAAAGAACACATACAGACACACTCTACAACGCTTTGTATCTCTGAATCTCTCTCCGGTTTTAGTTATTTCTGCTAAGCCTGTTCCAAAAATGACTCCTACTGGGCAACCAAATATTATTAGAAGACTTGTTGACATGCTATTTTGATGTGTCTTAGATCATTATGTTAACATTGTTTTAGTGAATATGAACCCATGCAAAAGGTAAAGGCTTTGTCTTCCAAAAAAACATGCCATTTTATGTTTGGGGTTTTTTTTGGCAAATTTTGCTATTTATACATAGACAGAATAGTCCTATTTTTCCCCCCCTTGATGATACCTGTCTCCACTTCATCTCTATCTGCTGCTGTTATTGTAAGCAGAATTCTTTTTATAGAGTTTGGATAACGTACTTTGAGTAATTACTCACTGTGAGACAAGAACATAGTCAATAAAAACTATTGAGAATGGCTACTTTTACAGGAAAATAAAATGCAACTGGCATTTAAGATCATGAACCCCTACCTCTTGAAAAATGTTGCAATGAACATCTCGCCTAGGCAAGAAAGGCAGAACACTGCCATCTGGTTTTGAGAAGCCCTTACAGAGATTGTGTTAAAAAAATTTCAAGTTTAAGTTATGAAGAGAAACACGTACTGGTAATGACAGGTACAAACTTGAAACAGTGGTTTTGGGCCAGAAATCATATGTACAATTCATACATACGTGTACATGTGTATAATTTTCTCTTTTAATGGAAACATTTAATCTCCTAGGGTGTATAATTTCACCAGAATTCTATTTTATGCTAGAAACTTGGCATATTTTGATTACTGATTAAGTAACAAAGTATAACCTTCTACACTCAATGCTTGACCCAACAACAAAAACAAAATTTACAGGCCTTAAAAAAGTTAAAAGTATGTGTGGGTGCATTTATCAGAAGAAAGTTAACTGAGAATTATTATTTTCCTCAGAAAAGACTCTTTACTCCAAAACAGTATGCCTCAAACCTAAATTAGAAAGTAGATTACTAGAATCAGGAGCAGTTCATTACCGTGGAAAGACTGCAAGGAAAATATCAGTTCTAATACATATAGTCAAACCAATTGCTGGCAGATAATTTATCAGCTCATTTCATACTGAGAACTGGCCATTAATGAGTTTTAATCACCAAATAGTTATGATGGACTTCAAGTAGTGACTAGACAAGAAAAGACGTTAAAAACAGTTTACAGATCCTGAATTTCTAACCATGTAATTGGTAAATAAATAGCAATAATAGTTTAATAAATTCTGCAAAATACACTGCATATTCACTGAAAGCAACTATTACTTGGATAGCAATTCCGATTTATTTGAAAAAGGATACTTCTAACCCTTTTGAATGAAACATCTGTTATTTAGAATATCAAAAATGGTAGGACAGAGTCTCAGATAGGAAAAACAGTATAAGCATCTATTATTTTATTTTGTAAAATAGAAAACCATGAGGCTTAAATCACAAACTATTTCATTACCCTTCCAATTTGATTATAAACAAGATCTAGTTAGATAAACTTCTATCTGAACTCTCTCTCAATGTCCTGACCTCTACTTGTCCATTTCAAATAAAGAATTAGAATCATTCAGTATCCCGGTTCAACACTGTACTGTCCAACATCAGTAATTTCATTATTTAAGAACGCCATGGTATGTTAGAAAGTAAAGAGAAAGTCAGAAAGAACAAATACTGAAAAGGTGATAGTAAAAGCTGTACTAACTCAAGTGAATGTTACAAGGAAGTGAACATGGACGTATTTTTTATGTCTACATCAGTATAAAAAAAGCAACATGCAAATAATATTTGATGTATTTATTTGTTTTAAACAAAACCATATAGTTTTAAATATGAATCCATTGCATATTACCTGCATATTCATAAAACCAAGCCAGGCACTTTTTGCTTGAAAAATGTTCCTCTCCACTTATTACTTTACCAGAGGCTTGTGATCTGCAATAGCTTATAGAAACACAAGGATGATAAATGTTATTTTAATACAAGAAATGGGAAATGATTTAAAATTAAATTCCAAGTTGTTTATTATTAGTTCAAACTATTTAAACTGTTTCACGAAGTCAATACACATCAACAATGAAGCTGAATTTATCAAAGGGCAACTACCTGTCAGCCTATTTCAACGCTTGTTGGAACATAAAATTACCTTGAAATACAAACCTCTCATAGCCCAATGTATTGCAACTATTAGTTTTTCTGAAATACAAAAGTACTGTAAACTTGGGAGATATTAAACCAAAAAAATCCACACACAGACAGTCAATATATCACTACTCAGTAATTCAAATGCTTTATTATCTACTTATAATTATACATACAGGCATTTAAAGTTAGGTCTTTAATAAGCAGCATGATCTTCAAGAGTGCTGAATATGCACAGATCCCATTTAGGTCAACACGAGCTGCAGAGTTTGACATATTTAAGTCAGGCTATTTATAGTAAAGCATCCAAATTTGGGAAGAAAACTCGGTCAATTTGCTTATGTTAAACACATAACTAAATATCTGCAAATTCTGTAGATGTTTGGTACACATACCATAGATTGCATATTACTATTCTAGTAACACTAAAACTGCTCAGCACACGCAACTTCTCCCCCTCATTGTCTTCATTGTGTGACACACAACCCAGTTTGCTCAGAAAATGAGTTTTCATAATTTATCATTCTGTAAAATAATACACAGAATAATGAATTTCTTCCAGTAAAAACACAGACCACACAAAAGCATCTGTAGCCAGGAAGGAGTTGCAGCACCTTTTCAATGCACACTCCTTTCAAATACAAGTTACAGACTTCTAGAATAAGCTATGATTATTTCTAAGAAGGAGGTGAAAGGTAATTGTAGGAGATGACTTAAAATTATGCAGCTCCCACATTGCAATTTGAAAATGAAAACGTCAAGCAGGAAAAGAATAGTTCAAATAGAACAACTTTATCTCCCATGTATCACCTTAAGCTTCACTGGAAAAGAGAGCAACGCTCTCCAAGATGAAGCCTTATGTGCTGAAAGCTAGAATTAAAGAGGTACTACAGACAAACATCCAGTAAACTGCCATTAAAAATACAGGTCACCAGAAAGAAAAGAGCCATACAGTATGCTATTGCTTGCTGGTTTTACCCAGTTTAACATATATCCACTTGTAATCACTGGTTTTATTAAAGAATATTACCAATACATTACTGTATAAGAATGCTATGTCAAAAACGCTTGCGTATCTAACATTTTGCAACCAGCTAGTATGAACTCTCATTTACATCATCGTTTTCGCCCAATGACTACTAGCTTCCTGTGGAGTCTTGTGGGTGTTTTTTTTTTAAAGAGTTTTCAAAAGATTTTTTTAAATTAAAAGAAATTAGGATCATAAAATTTTGGTCAGCAGCATTCAAGAAAGATGAACTGAAACTGGAACAGCTGCAGAGAAGAGCTATGATGAGCAAAGAAACTGAAAATCGGTATTACAAACCAGAAGAATCTAGCTTGTTTAATTTAACAAAACAGAGCATGAGAAACTCCAAATACGTTATGAGGCAAAACCATGAGGGAGGAGCGTTATATGAAGGATAATGCAGGCACAAGAGCAGTTATTAACTGGCTATGAGTAAATTTAGACTGAAACTAAAAGATCATTAATGACCACAGAAAGCGACCTCTGGAACAGTCACTCAAAATGAACAGTCATAACAAAATAAAAGCCTGAGTACTTCTAAGCTCAAGCTTGGTCAACCTGTGAGAAAGGCCATATGCCACAGTTTCTTGCAATAGCCATTCCCGTAGCGTTGATTTCGTAAGTCCTTTGTATTCTCATGTCCTCAGGACGTTTGTCGTAACTACTGGTTTACTGACATACTTAAAAAGTTCTAACAGATGAAGAAGGTATACAGTTACTTTAGGGAAGCCACACTGGAAGGTCCTGCTACACCATACTAATGATTTACCATTCTAATGGTAATTTTGGGGTATCATGGCGTAAGTGGTCTTTTAATAGTAGTTAATGAAAAGATGCTCAGACTCCCGTATTTATTAAAAAAAAAACCCTTTCCTGATTTTGTATTGGAGTGTGCTGACCTCTGCTTCCATTTCACTGCAAAAAACCAAAAAGAGACGGTTTAACGGAGACACTCTGGGTATCGGCGACCCTAAAACGAGGAGAGCTGCCTTACCCCAGGCAAAAGGTGAGAATGAACGTGGGGACAAACGCCGGCGTTGGCCCTGCTGGCGGAGCGAACGGCAAGACCAGCCGGGGACGGCAGCAGTTCCGCACCGTTTCTCTCCCGAGCGCGAACGAGCCAAACGCTGCGACCCGCACGACGAGAGCCCCGCACCGGCCCGGCCCGGCCCCGGGACGTGCCCCAGCACAGGCCCACCGGCACGACCGAGGCGCGGCGCCGAGCCGGCCGGGCCCCACGCCGTGCCCACCGCAAACCCCGGGCACGCCGGGCCCCGCGGCCGCCGCACAAAGGGATGCCCGCAGCCCACGGGCAGGCGGTGCGGTGCGGGGCCGACGGGGCCCCCCCCGCCCGCGGAGGAGCGGCCCACCCCCGCGGCCGCTCGGTACAGCGGGCAGCCGCCGCGGGCCCGGCCCGGCCCGCCCCGCACAGCCCCGCCGCCAGACGGTACCTGCCGAGTTTACATTTCTTGAGGCCGCTGTCGTCCGCCGCCGCAGCCGCCGGCCCCGAGGACTTCCTCTTCTTCTTCACCGGCATCGTCCTACCTCGGGGCGGGGGCCGCCCCGCTGCCGGGGCCCCCCCCCCCGCCTCACCGCCCCCCCCCCCCCCGGCCGCCGCCTCTCGAGACCGGCGGTGGGGAGACGAGAGGAGCCCCGTCCCGCCCTGCTCCTCCCCACCCCCCGCCGGGCCCCGCCGCCGCACCCGGTGCCAGAAGCGGGTGTCGCGCCCGGGAAGCGGGAGCGGGGAACCGGTGCGGTAGCGGCTGCTCAGGGGAACGGCGAACGACCCGGACACAGACACCGCGGAGCAGGAAGTGACAGCGCCGCCGGGGCGGGCCCGCCGTCGGGGCCCCGCCTCCCCCCCAGCGGGCGGAGCCGGGCTGTGCCGGGCCGCCGCGGGGGGACGGGACGGAGGCGGCCGTGTCTCGGGGGGAGCGGGAGGAAGAGGGGATGCGCGGCCGTTACAGTGCGCGCTCGCAGTGAAATAAAAGGGGGAGGCGCGGAGGCCTCGTTAGCGGCGCCCGCGGGGGGCCCCGAGGTGTGCCCGCCCGCCAGGCGCTCGGGCGGGAGCCGCCGCCGGCAGCACTGCCGCCGGGCTCCCGGCGCGAGGCGTAAACGCCGTGGCAGTTTATCGCGATTCAGGTTAATTGTGCGGTATTGGCCGTTGGCACCGCTGCTGCGCGCTCACGGCAGTTGTCCCCCTCTGCCCCCGGAGCCCGCCCTGGCTCGGAGAGGCTGTGGGGCGGGTGTCCCTGAGGGGAAGACGTTCCTCCCCGGCTCCCTTCCTGCCCGCTGCCTGGAAGCCCCCAGCGCTCCCGCACCGCCACCCGGGGCCGGGCCCGCCGCCCCTCTCCGCCTTGCGGTACCGAAGGGAACCGCTGGTTCGTTAGCGGGAACGGGCCGGTAAATGCGCGGGGGATGGGGGGGGGAAGCACCCCAAACACCGCGGCGTCCGTGACACCGTAACGCAGGAGAGATGCTTGGATGACTCGGGGAGGAACGCCGTGCAGCAGCGCGGGGCGCCGCCGGGGACCGGGGCGGGGGGGAACGGGAGGGCTGAACGCCGGGCACAGGCCCCACACGGGGCGGAGCGCCGCCCGCCTGGCTCAGCCCGGCGCGCCTGCCGATTGCCGAGCGCGTCGATCGCCGCCTTTCTGCCCGCCGGCGGCAGCTGCGCAGCGCAGCGCGGCGCGGCGCTCGCCCGTCCGTCGCCACCCGGACCGAGCTCGCGAGCGCCGCCATTTTCGGTCGCCATAGTGACGGGTCCTGGCAACGCAGCGACGCCGGGAGGCCGCGGGCCTCGCCCCGTGCCCCGCAGCAAGCCGCCGTCCTTCCCGCCGCCCGCCCTTTCGGTCTTCTCCCGTTATCCCGCCGCGTATTCCCGTGGGGTTCCGCGTCCACCCCCGCCTTGATCCTGCCCGGCGGGGCTGCGTCCTGCCGGCATGGCCGGGGAGGGGGACAAGAGGAAGCGCTTTATTTCAGCCACGGCTGCTAACTACTTCGGAGTGGATCCGGCTGTGGGCCCCGCCGCCCTGGCCGCGGGCCTCCACGCCCGCCCGGAGCTCACCAGCTTCCTCGACGACGGCAATGAGTTCCTCCTCGTTGTGCAGCACTCGGGTGCCCAGCTCACGGCGTCCAACAAGGTAGGGGGGTGTCAGCGGAGGGTGCGCGGGCACCTGCGGATCCAGCGTGTCCGCCGCGGCCCGGTGTGCGAGTGAGGGTGCCGAGCCTGGGGTCCGGCCCGGGGTTAGTGGCCGTAAGATTTGGGAGACGCCATCCTACTCCAAATATCTATGCTGGTCTCAGCATCTGCTGCATAAATTACTGGCCCAAGAGTCGTAGAATCATAGAATAGGTTGGAAAGGACCTGTAAAAGCTATCTAGTCCACCCCCCCTGCAACGAGCAGGGACATCTTCAACTGGATCAGGTTGCTCAGAGCCCCATCCAACCTCACTTTCAATTTTTCCAGGGATGGGGCATCTACCACTGGCGACCTGTGCCACTGTTTCACCACCCTCATTGTAAAAAATGTCTTCTTTCTATCTAGTCTAAATCCTCCCTCTTTTAGTTTAAAGCCATTACCCCTCGTCCTATCGCAACAGGCCCTGCTAAAAAGTTTGTCTCCATCTTTGCTGTATACCCCCTTTAAGTACTGAAATGCCACAATAAGGTCTCCCCAGAGTCTTCTCTTCTCCAGGCTGCACAACCCCAACTCTCTCAGCCTCTCCTCATAGGAGAGGTGCTCCAGCCCTCTGATCATCTTCATGGCCCTCCTCTGGACCCGCTCCAACAGGTCCACATCTTTCCTGTGCTGAGGGCCCCAGAGCTGGACGCAGTACAGTCTGTGAATACTGTATGGTCAGCTGAGGGATATATTTGTTAGTGGGTTGTGCCCATGCTGATATGTAGCTTTAGTGTGCTGTATATTGTTGCTGTGTGAATGTAACGCAGACTGGAAAATGGCTTATTATCTTGATGCAAATGCCAGGTGGAGTCTTGTGTCTGGGCTGTTCCTGGGCAAGGGTGCATGCAGGTGACTGGAAGGATGGCATTGCCAATGTCCATGCAGGAAAGGTCACCAAATATGTGGCACATTGGCTGATATTTGGCAAGTCCCAAGGTGGGTGCTTGTCCAACTCATGCATTTTACAGATTGATGTGTCCAGCTGTGAGCAAATCTGAGGTTCGTTCTGTGAAATGCCCCTCTCGGAGTGTTTATGTTCAACAAGTGACTTATCTGAGTGATACCGTGGGGTGCGATGTGCAGTGAATGTCACCACAAAATCAGGACATGGTGTGGTTCCTGCCACATAGAGTGTACAGACAAAGCCCAGGGCTCGACGTGTGTCCCATCATTCTGCTGCGAGACCAGGGACGTGGTGGCTGTTATGTCAGTGATGGGTTTTCTGTGCAGTGACGGATAGTGTAATGGGTCGTTAACATGTGAACTGCTGTGTGGACCTGTAACTTACACACCTCCTGGTGTGTAATTGTCTGTGTAGTCTGTGAAGTCTAGTGCATCCTAGGTTCATGCAAGAGTGAACATTTACACATACCAGTTTTTGGGCTGTGCTGCTGAGCCACTGACTGATACGCAAAGCCACAGTCAGCAGCTGTGGAAGATCAGATGCCCGTACGGGCTACAATGTACATGTGTTGTCTCAGTGAAATGATGTCTGTAGGTGTTGGGCTAAGGACACGATAAGAAAGCAAAATTGATACTGTCCAGTAAAATTGGAAGCTGTTTTTACTAGTCCTCTTTTAACAGAAAAAAGTTTACAGATGTTTACAAATGTTTACAATTGCACAGAATTTGGGATTTCAGCTAGCGTTTCTTTTTGCTGTTGTTTCATCAAATGTTTAATAATGTTCTCCTGTTTTATGAATTCTCCTTGGCTACAAATAGTTTCAATAACTGATCTCATGGCAACTTTTGGAGCTTTACCCGTAAATTGGACTGTGACAGGAACAAGAATAACGTTATAACTTGAAGATTTTACTGATCAACGAGCATGTCTTTCTCTGTCCTTGAGAAATCTATGAGTTGCAGTAGAGTCATATATCTACAGACTCAGGAGGGCAATACTGAATATTTAGAAAAGTATTCCCACAGTTATGTAGCGTAAAAATGCAAAAAAAAAAAAAAAAAAAAAGGCTTCGTGCTTAGTCTTCTCTAAGCATAAGGTGGAGTTTCTGGTTTGCCCCCAGAAAGTGTTAAGTGGAGTTTTCAAAATCAAAATAGCATAAGTGATTATGGTATTTACAGATATTTTATAATGAAAAAGGCATTAGGTCTTTGATGTTGGAATTTGTATTTTGGGTTCCTCTCAGCTCAGGAATGAGTATAATACAGGTTTTGATTTTCTGATCAAATCAGACACTACCAGAATGTTATCAGAGCCCACAGGGAGTAATATGGTATTTTATAATTTTTTTCATGGTGTAAATCATTTGTGTAAATCGTGTGCATAATTTAGTACAATATGCAGTCAGTGACAGTTTTCTAAACAAATCCCGTCTCCTTGGTTTTTACAGATTGAAGCTACTGATTCAAAGAATAATGTGTTGGTGTTCTTTAAGCTGCGCCCTGATGTAATTACAGAAGATAATCTTCATAGTAATATTCTTGTGTCATCTATGCTAGATTCACCAATAAACACCCTTTATCAAGCTGTTCGACAAGTTTTTGCACCAGTATTACTGAAGGTGAATAATATACTGATTTAAATGGTCTGTAGATTTATGCTAAAACATTGAAATGACATAGCATGTTAACTCTTCTGAGATCGGTATTTTATGTTTTAAAAATAAAATATTTTAAGAGCTTTAAATGATGAATGATAGTTTTACTTTGTAAGTTAAAGAAAATACTTTACCTCCTATCAGTAAGGATGAGAGGAGGATTTCTGACTAGACTGATGGTCGTTAATGGACACAACAGCTGCTCCTTGCCACCAATAATTCCAGTCTTGTGTACTTTTCCTGTTTTAGATATTCTTATATTTTTCACGGTTTTGCTTTTTTTTAAAGTGTTCTTAGGCTTTTCTTTCTGTTCCAGTAAAGAATGCATTTCCTTTGTGGATTTTTTGTCAAAAACAATAACAATGGCTATATTTCATAAGCTGAGCAAGCAGAATTTCAGCATTTAAGTATTTTTAATTTCCTATATGTCACCACATTAAGAAAATAATTTTAGAAAAACATAGTAACTTTTAATATTTGATTCTAGCAATTTCTAGATTCTACTATAGAAGTAGATTCCAAATTTAACTTAAGAGAATTAATTAACAGACTTCTGAACACATTTTCAGAGTGCGTTTATAAATCCAACAGACTTTTGAATTTGTGATTAAAAAAATTGTGCAGTATTATTATGATGTGATAAGTGAAAAGAGTAAGATGCTTTTCCTTGACTTTAAGAAAAATAAATTATTACATTGTCCCACCATGTGGTGACTTAAATGTTATTAATAGCTTAAGATTAATAAGAGGAAAATAGCAATCGTTCTATAACGTGAGTCACATTTTTATAATTTTCATTGCAGGATGAGAGATGGAGTAAAACATTTGATCCCAAACTCCAGAAACTTTTAAGTGAGCTTGAAGCTGGCTTGAGTACTGTTCTCAGAAGATCAGATCCTAATTACACAGGAACAAAATTTAGTGAAGATGATGTGCGAGGTTTGTTTTGCAGTTACGTCTTTCATAATCAGTTTTAAATTAGGAGTAAATCATTGGTTTAGAGGTTGAGTTTTCAGTCGTCATTATCCCAGTGACTGCAGAGTGTGAAATATGACAGGTCGTGGTGACTAGATTGGAATTAGTAATGATCAACTCTGGTCTCTTGGTATGAACTTGATAGTATATCTAGTCAGAGTTAGGAGTTGAAGGGTAGTTACATAACCATATAGTAAAAATTTGCTATAGAAAATATGTTCTGACTGAAGAGATTTTGTGATCATTCATGTATTTCATATTAAAATATTTTCCATTCTTATTTGCAGCTATACTTACACCAACAGATGAATTTCAGTTCTGGATAGAATGTGCTCATCATGGAAGTAAATGGTGTAGTAAAGAGAGAGCTTCTCATTTTAAAGACCTATTTGAGGACATTGCAAAAGTATGTTTTCTTTTGTGTGATCAGTGATATATTTATAGACTTAGTAAAAACATTCTTCTTGTGAAATATATGTCAGTATATGCACACTCTTTCAAATATATGAATATATAGCTATTTAGTTATTTTTTTTCGTCGGCAAAATTTTACTTTAAATGATGTTTATGTAGTTTCTAGTGACAATGGTGCAGGGCAACACCACCATTTAATTGGGAGCAGATTTGACCATTGAATCCTAAGAGCTGCTGTATAAATACAACAGTATGCTACAGTTTGTGAACTAGAAATTGACTAATGAAATTATAAAACGAAAAAGTGGAAATGTAGAGGATAATAATGAATCTTATCGTGAAAAATTTTGGGCACCTGTAAAGCACTTGCTCGAACAGCACTTCAGATACTAATACAATCTTCACATGAGTAAACTTACACAAATAGTTGTTTTTTGATAGGATTATGACATATTCTGTTAAGCAGTAAACCCCAGGAAACTATAGCAGTTGTCAGCTTCGGAAAAGTATAGATGTTTCTACAATGCTAGTTGCAAAGTACTTGTATTAAGGATATTGTTTTCTAGGATTATTACAACTTGGATAGTCTCTCATTATATGAAGTTGTGGATTTGGTGGAGACTACCAGGGATACTGTTGATGGTGTGTGGAGACAAACAGAACATGATCCTTATCCACAGCCACGCATGCATAATCTCTTGGATGTAATAGGTAAACTTTTATGCAGTCTTTATTAAATGAACAGTAAACTTGAGAAAAAATAAAATGAATGCTTGAGCAGAGGCCACCTTCTTCCTAAAGGCACCAGTGATAGCCTACAGCATTAAGGTGCTTTCTTGTTGTAATTATGATCCGTGAATACTGTTTGCCTTATAGTATCCAATAATTCACCTGGTTCTGGAAGACACCTTCACACATGCTTGGGAAGATGATAGATAATAACAAGATGGAGCTGGATATCTTTCAGCCTGTGGATTGAATTTGTCTTGTTTCTGTTTGACTCCTTGTCTTTTTCCTAGAGGAGAAAATTTATTTACACAAAAACCCCATTTGAAAGTTGATTCCGTCTGTGTGGAGGTGAGAGCAGGACATGCAGAGGGGTTAATTCTCTCATTCAAACAGCAGCAGTCCCATGTTCTGGGACAGCGATAAGACAGTGAGTTTGGCTGCTGCGGCCAGATGTGTGTGTGCATGGGGGGAAGGCTGGCTGGGGGCAGCCAGCTACTGCCATTACTGCTCATAAAGGTAAATCCACAGCTGCTTGCGTGTGGATTCCTGAACCCAAATCCATCAGCTTCTGATGTTGGACCAATCTCCATTTAGCTTGGAGATGTTTAAGACATTTATTAAATTTGAAACAAAATGATCAGTTATTGATACATTTGTGTGGTTTGAAATTAAGGCATTACACTATTTTTTAAAATGCGTTTGGAACTTGATTTTGTGTTTAAACAAGTTATTTTGAACCAACTTAACATATTCTTTTTGTCTACTTTTTTTGTGTTCTAGGTGGCTCGCTTGGTAGATATGTTCAAAGAAAATTAGCAGCTTTGAATCTGTGGGAGGATGCTTTTCATGGTGTTAAGGAAAATCTCAAGGCTGGCATCTTGATTTGTGAGCAGTGGGTGTCAGCTTGCGAGTACCTAACTGGACAACTGTGGCAACGGTATACCCTCCATCCATGGAAAGATGAGAAATATTTCCCTGAATTGTTAGCGAAACTTGGCAAACGTCTTGATGAGGTAGAGATTTGAATTATACACATTAACTTCATTAGACACAGAATTAAACAACATTGTTTTAAGTCAAAAAAAGGAATTGAAACACTTTTATAGCCTTTTCAGAGTCAGATAGTCTTCCATAATCCACGTTTGCCTGAGCTTTTCAAAAGATTCTTGTAAAGTGGAGAGAGATGGGATGTGCTGCTTGTGCTTTTTGCTTCTAAATGTAAGTTTCATGTTAAAATATGTTGGTTATATCAGATATCTTTTTCTGTTATAGGTGCTAACTGTTAGAACACTGCATGAAAAACTTACACTGTTTTTGCCAGCTGGAGAACAAAATGCTTTACATCTTGCCCAGGTGTTCGAACCCTTTGCGGGTCTAAATCCTGTACACTATAATCCTTACACAGAGGTATAATGCTTTTTTTTTAATTTATTCACATTCTTTCTGTGACCTTTCATGATGTATACAAATAGTCCTAAACTAACATATGAATTCGTTATTTCTAGCCATTATGGAAAGCAGCAGTCCGTCAGTATGAAAGAATTGTTGCACCAGCCGAACAAAAAATAGCAAGCAAATTGAAGAAATTTATTTCAGAAATTCAGGACAGCCCTCAGCAGGTATGGTATTTTTGTAGTCTGCAAACTTCCCTAAAGATAAAGTTATTGAATTACTGAGTAGTCAGTTTAGAGCAAAGGAGTAAGTACTTAGGGCCAAAGACAGCACTAATGAATAGTGTCAGAATATGTTTATAATTTTTTTTTCAGGAGAAAGAGATAACTTTTTAAACTTCCTATTCCAGCTTCTTCAAACATTTCAGAAATATAAGGAACTGATAAAGCATCCAAATATAAGCAAAGAATTGCTTTTTGAAAGGGAAACATTACTAGCAAGACTACAAGATTACATCAAAGGTAAAACTGTATTTAAAAGTATTTAATTGCATTAGTTTATTTTGCAAATACTAGAATTCTTCATTTACTTTTAAAATTATATCAGTATCCCTAGTATGTTTTTGTAATTACAGTAATAATTTTAAGCTTGTTCTATTAGGTTTCTGGCCTAACATGAATCTTTTGCTTGTGTTAGACTATCAGGCAGACTTTGAAACTCGATGCCATGGTGTTCCTGGTGATGTTTCTGGACCACTGTCAGGCAAAAACCTTTCTGAAGTTGTCAATAATATTGTGTGGGTGCGGCAACTGGAGCTGAAGGTAACAGATTCCATTACTGTTTTGGCACAATATTGTCATAGAACATAAAACATGGTATTTGCGATTTCTGTGGGGAAGTCCCCACACAAAAATTGTGAACTTCCCAAGAGTTATGTCATCAGGATTCCTTACCAGTGGTGCTGCTTGCTAAGTTAGATTTTATTAACTGACCCAGAAGACAGTCTTTTCACAATACACTGAACTGCCTGGTTTTATGACTTCGTATTTTTTTTGGCAGAAAGACCAAAATTCTGAGAGGAGGTGTTTTGTTAAATTTGACCCTTCGGTTTGCATTTTAAAATTGTATTTAAGATTACAGGTAGCCAGATTCTCACTTGCTGTTATTAACCTGTGTAACGTCCCCTTGAAATCAAAGGGATTTCTTGTTAGTAGTTTTTTGAGTCAGTGCCTACGAGGGCATTTACTGCAGAGACTGTAGTAAAAGTACACTACAAATGATCCTGTGTGTTCTCTTACAACAGAATGAGTTTAAACCCTATTTGCCTCTATTTTAACTTATTTTTGTTAGTTTGTATTTACCCTTTAGTTAGAAACTGGAACTTTTTTTTAAAAGTATTGACTGGCTAAAAGGAAAATGCTTTATGTAAACATAAGTACCATTTACAATAACTATAGATTTGAATGAGAATGGAAGTTACTTATCCCAGGATAACTATTAGCCCAGTTTTTTGGCATTCACCTGTGATTTGCAGAAATATGGAGTCCATTTCAGCTGAATGTCACACCGGGTGGAGGTCTTAAAGGTGTTACTTTGTTATGTGTCCTACAGCAGCAGCTCAGGTTTCACGGTTACTATTCTGCTTGGTCTGCTAAAGATGTAGAGAGCAGTTCAGCTGATGTGTCGGTTATTGTATTGACTAGGGTTTTAATTAATTTGTCCATATGTAGATGTGAAATCCCGTTTGAAATCCCTGTGAGTATTGGCATGGACCTTATAGCTACAACAAAGGACACATGGGGGATCTGTACCTTTATGGAGCATTAACTAAAGACCGGGTGGGAATCTCTGGGGTATCTTAGTAGTGGTAGACACCTGTGGTGGACAACTTGCTCAGACCTGTTTTACCATAATGGGGATTTGAACATCTGTGACACAACTCAGGATTCACTTTTTTTTTTCTAATAGGTTTTTGAATCCCACTCGGACATTTTGTAATACTGATTTTTATTGTGGTGATTTTACTTTTCTGATTGGATACTGGGAGGTTAAGCTTCCTTTCTTTGTGATTGTGTTTAAGGTGGATGATGCTATCAAGCTGGCAGAGGCTCTTCTGTCTGACTTATCTGGATTTCAAGCTTTTCATCGACGTGCAGATTCTTTTCTGGAACAGTTAAAAATATATGAACAAGAACAATTTGATGATTGGTCTAGGAATATCCAGTCAGAATTATCAAATCCCAAGTCAGGACTTTGGTAAATACATTCTTGTTTAAATAATGTTTATGCTGAAATCTGTAGTGTGGTGAAATTCAATAGAACTTGATGAATGAAATAAAAAAATTTACAGAATTGAGAATGAGTGGAGAAACAAAACCGAAGACTTTATTACCGCTTCATCATCCTGCCAGGCTTGGTTGGTAAGGTGAAGTATACAGGACAATGTTAATAACTAATCTTGTAGTTTCTAGTGACACCTGGAATCAAAGACACATTTGGGTTGCTTGTTGTTAGTACTTGTTGTCCATTGTAATCCTAGTGATAATGCCTAGAAACCAGATGAGATTAGAGTATAGCTGTGGTATTCAGGTGACATGCAGAGTAACAAATGAATTGCTATTCACAAGAAATTCTGCAGTCTAAATGGAGCAGATGGAAGAAGGGTGAGAAAATCAATTTAAACCTCATGAATTGTGTTCCCCAAAATAATGAAATTACTTAATGGGATATTAAAATATGTTTTAACATTTTTTTAATTGATTAGCTGCATCGTTTATTTCTGCATGTCTGTTGCAGACTTTCTTTGAAAAAAGAGTTTGTCCACTGTTTCAGAGGATACAGGAGTTTATACTTATGTGTTAGACTTCTATTTTATGAAAAGCACTCAAATGTAACAAATAAGCAGATTCAGCGCTCCAATATATAACAGCCATCTAATTTATTGGTACCATAAAATTTTGTTATTGTGAGATTTTAAAAGTTGTAAAGAGATTAATTAAAAGAAAAAGAGGTAGCTCACTGCAAAGGGGAGTGCAATGGATATGGGAAATAGAAAAAGATGAGGAAAAAAGTGAAAAAATGGGTAAAGATGAAGTTTTTATGAAAGAAGCCTAGAAGGATGGTGGTAGAAGTATTACAGCAGTAAGAAAAAAAAAAAAAGGAGTAAAATCTAAAGATAGATTGATATTCTTATTAGCATCTGATTGTGCATACCAAAATGTTCCACTGATCCAAGTCCTGGTTCTTGGATTGGTTCCCTCAGAGAATTTCTTCCCCTTTGCAGTGCTGAAGGCTGTGGTCTGTAAAGTGCCTGCTTGAGAGACTGGGATGGATCCAGTGTATCTGAGAAATACTCTCTAGCTGCGAGTTGCATGTTAACTATTACGTTAACTATTGTAACAAGCCAGGAAAATCCAGTAGGCATTGTTAATTTCTTGTCTTCATTGGCTTTGAATTAAGAGAAGGGTTACTATAATAATTTCTGAGCAAATCAAAATGTTAATAAAGGTAGAAAAATGTAATAGAATGACATCAAGCTTTTAAGAATTGTTTATTATATTATGAAATGCACCTAAGAAAGCATCAATATAAAATTATATTAAATATTATGTTTAATTTGATTTTGGTTTAGCATCCAAGCTAATAGTCCTGTAATGGAGCTGGATCACGTTTTTGGAACATTAAACATACTTTATTCAGATCGTTTGGTGACTCTCCTAAGAGAAGTACGTCAGCTATCAGCACTTGGTTTTGCTATCCCAGCTAAAATACAGCATGTTGCAAGCACTGCACAGAAGTTCTGTAAGCAGGCGGTCATCCTCAAGCAGGTATGAGATTAAATGTCATAATAACTTCTTGTTCTGACTTCCTGGCTTTTGTAGTAGAACTTTTCTAGACTATTATCTTTTCTGACTTGTGGTTGAGCTTTTTGCTGTGTTTGGCTGTATGAAAGTGACTTGTTTCTTGAACAAATTAGCTAAGTCCTTAACAGAGAACAAAAATAAGGAAATGCTTTCTAATTTTGGAATATGTCTTTTGAAACCAAATGAATTATAGGATTAAAGCTATGTGAAGTTACTGTATGAATATACAAAAATATGGCAAGTAATTCATTGATCTCCTGGTTTTAGTCTCAGTTTCTGATAATTATAACTGAAGGAAAATGTCATAAAATGGACCGGCTTGTCCTTACCATTTCTAGTTTCAAAGTGACAGTATTAGTAAGCATTGTAATGGATGCATGTGTTTGTTTTTTTTTGGGGGGGGTTATCTTTTGACTGGACTCAATGCTACCTAAGTTTTTATTGGGCTTATATTTCAGTTGAAAGACCTTGTCAAGCTGTCTTCTCTTCCTGTAAGATGCAAGAACAAATATGTATATATTGGTAAAAATTCTTGTGTAATTACACAGGTTCAATTTAGTTTCACATGAGGTGTCATTGGTGTCTGAGATACCTGCAAAGCTAAGGCAGAGATGACACAAGACCTACAAGATATTCATGCATCTGGATCACTGACGGGTGCCCAAGTAGAAACCTTAGTCATCTCAAAAGGCACCAGATGTCTATGTGTGGACAACTAAACCAAGTTGTAGGGTATCCCTCTTACTCCAGCTGCTAGTCTGGAAGTAAATAGATCTGTTTTAGTCTTGTGCCATATCCTGGCGGATGTCATAGATGCTTGAAGGCCTCTGAAGTGTCACTGGATGCATACATCTACATGAAATAGTGAAACTGTTCCACTTGCAATAAATTGGAGACTGAACGTGTTTCACTTAAGGTGAAGTATAATCACCTCAGGCATGTTTAAGTAGCAGTATTTTTTGCTATTAGAATTTGTCACTAAAAGAAGATAGGATCGCGTTAGCATTGCATATGTACTTTATTTTTGTAAACATTTTACTATTATAGTTAATTCTCATATCTTGATGGTACTCATTGGGCAATACTTTCAGAAATATCCTGCGTTACATTCATTGGCATATAAATATTTTTATCTATTCCTGTAAATTTAATCTCTCCATTTTTACAGGTGGCGCATTTTTATAATTCTATTGATCAACAAATGATTCAGAGTCAGAAGCCAATGATGTTACAGTCTGCTCTTGCATTTGAACAAATAATTAAGGTGAAAGAATTCGCTTGTCTGTATTTTAAATTTCAGTGGTATCTGTGCATATTCTGTGCTGCTTTTTCTGTGTTTATTGCTGGACTTTTTAACTGCAGTCTTCCCATACAGACAACACCATCTGTTTTATTAGCATTTATTGAAATCAGTGGGCCTTTTTTTTTGATATTGTAATTTAAACAACTTCTTACTCCTTTTTACTTTGGATATTAGTGTAATATGTTCTCTCAGGAATTATTTTTAGTGTTTGAATTTACACATGAAATACAATGTGGTCAATTCCTTAATAGCTGGGAATGTAACTCCTGTTTTAGCAGTTCTAAGTAATATTGTTTTGGTCTATTTTAGCAAAAGTGGCATATACTTTATTCTGGAGATAAATTAATGTTAAGGAATGGTTTCACTGTTTTGACTGTTATTAAATCTCTGTGGATTTTGTAATTCTCCTGAGTATTTCTAATTCATGTTTTGGGCAGGTTGAAAGTAGATAGTTTCTGTTTTAGATTAGGAACACAGAATCTGTGAATCTACCTGATTACTGACTTATGCATGCAGTTTTTTACAGGGGGTTGGTGTTGAGACCTAATATAGTTGTTCTGAGAAAAGGATTTTTTTTATAATTGTTAGGAAGTTCACTATGCTTAGAGAAGTTTTAGATTCCTTTAAGGAATTTGGAGCAATATGGAGGAAATTATTTATTTTCATTTTTCTGCTTTGAAGGGACAAATAGAACTTAAAAATTACACTACCATCTACAGTTTTTTAACACCATATTTCTGTTTTAAGTCTAGAAAAACATGTTGTATATCATGAATTTCAGTTTACCATTTTTGATCAGTTTGAAGCACTTCACCCTCTTCCAGCACTCTTACAATGTGAGAATGGCTGGGGAATTATAAACTCTGTATTGCACAAGAGAACAATGCCTGCAGAGCAAGCCTTACAGAAATGATTGGAAACTCACCCCCGAGAACTGTTTTGCAAGACAGAGGATAAGAATTAGGCTGAAAGTAGAAAGGGATGTTGGAGTTGGGATTAGTTTGCACAAAATGGTGGAGAGACCAGACCAAACCGTAGGTTCGAAAGTTTCCTGGAAAAAGTTCCCAAACTGTCTCTTAAATTTTCCTTGGGCTAGCTGCAGATTATGCCACAGATTTCTTTAGTGTACAGACCCTAAGACAGTGATTGCAGAAGTGTTGAAAGGCACAACATACTCTCCTATTTGACATGATTTCTGCCTGTGGTGCTGTAGTCTCCCCCCACCCCCCATCCTACATCTTTTAGGAATAGGTCGAGTTGTGGAACTTCAGATCCTTTTGTGTTCTGATTTTCTACTGTAAACTTAGCAAAATGTATAAAACCCCCAGAATCTTGATAAAAAGCCCAGAGGAATGGAACTCCACAAAGCTGCGTGTGAGTCAGTGGAATTTTACAGTGTAATTTAAAAAAATTATTTCGTCATAAATGGGTGAAGTTGGATAGCAATTACTAGTCTGACATTTTGGTTTCTGGTCTGTGCACAACAAAGAGGAAAGGAGTTTAAGGTGTCCTCTTAGCTTAGGATGTCTGCTTATGTGTGTGGGGGCAGGAGTCTCAACATCAGTGGATTTATTTCAAAGTCTATCAAGAGTCTGGCATTAATTCTTCCCCAGTGCGTTCATGTAGCTGTAATGATATGCCCACGTGTCTGTGATTTGCCAGACTGTTATGTGTCTAGTGCAGTAGTGAGAGGGAGGTCCTCCATTTTTCACTAGGAGTAAAACCATCTTTCTAATATTATCACTTCCTGTATGCTAGCTGGTAGACTGTATTTGTCATTAAATCTTACAAAGTTTGTATGTTTTTCAAGCATTCAAAATCTGGTCCTGGAGGAAAAGCTCAAATAACATGGGATAATCCTAGAGAATTGGAGGCTTATATCCAAAAACTCCAAGCTGCTGCTGAACGCCTTTCCACTGAAAATAGAAAACTAAGAAAGTGGCACACAAACTTCATTGAAAAGGTATATTTTCCAAGTGAAATTGAAATCATGTCTCTTATAGCTTTACCCTTTCTTTCATCTATGTGGTGATGAATACGTTTATTATCCTTTAAAATTCTTTTAACAGGTTATATCGCTCATGAATATTGATCTACTTCGGCAGCAGCAGCGTTGGAAAGATGGACTCCAGGAGCTCCGAACTGTTTTTGCCAGCCTCGAGTCACAGGCAGGGTTTCATTACCATATTGCAAACTGTGAACATTTGACTTTTCAACAGTAATCAAGATTTAAGACTCACACATAGCATGATTGAGTTAGTTTTGAGTAAGAAGTTACTACCTAGCTCAGGAAAATTGACCGTGTACTAGTTGATGCCAGATGTGAGGTAAAATCTCAGATGAGGAGGATGAGGACAATCTTTTTTATGTCATACTAGTAATGGAAGAAGAACAACGCTTGGTCAAGATGACAGGAGTTGGATTAAAAAAAATGGGAAAACCGTAGATCAGTTGCATGTGAGCCATTAACACAAGGTAAAATAAAGAAATCGGTACAGATATGAGCGATCCCCAGGCAGAATAGAACAAAGGTATAAAATTTAGAATTAAAATGCATTTCTGCCTGAATTAATGAGAAAACCACATTATTATTTGTTTACTTATCAATGTCAACTTTTAGAATAGAATCATAGAAACGTTTAGGTTGGAAAAGACCCGTAAGATCATCAAATAAGATGATTAGGATTTTGATTAAGAATATCATCTTATCAAAGTAACTGGGTGACATTATTATCCCCTAAGCTATTTTGGGTTCTCATTCAAGTCAGTTTAATTGTTTCTATAGCCTTCCGGAATAATGGGGCTATATTCCTAGATGGAAGTGGTGTTCTTAGCCTTCCTAGTGCAAACCCAGATTATTTTAGTTGGTATTTACCAGTCAAAGAAATGAAAAATTTTTGCTGCATTTTTCTTATGATTTTTTCCATATTCTGAAGATAATATAATAATAAGTAAGTGCATTGATTCAGCTTTTGGTTTGTAATTTCTTTTGAAATCTAGTTTGCAAATTTTTATCTTGAAGTGAAAATTAATAGTCTATATTTGCTTTAAGATCTGTTTGAAAATTGTTTTGGTATTGCAGAATATTTTACTTGGAAGATTAACTGAACTGTGTTGGGTCACTTTTTTTTTTTTTTTTTTTTTAAAATCTTTGACCAGAAGTGATGAAACTAAACCAAGTGCATCCTTGTTTCACCATCCAAAATTACAAGACAGTACAGTCTTAATGCTGTTGTCATCAAGATGTTACATATTTCTTTAAAAACCCTATTTATAATTATCTTAAGACTTAATTTAGGCAATTTCAGGTGTTGGTAATCTGTTGAATCTTTCTATTGGAAGAGTTCCTCTGGGCAGCCTTGAATTGTAGGGCAGACCTTAAGTGTATAGCTCCCTGCAGCAGCCTTGGACTGCCTCCAAAGCCCTGGCTGAAAATCTCCATCCAATTAAATAAGAAGAGAACCTGTTAAGCTGCAAGAAGTTTCTAATTTCTGTTTTTACTTGTGTTGCCCTTTTGAAAATCCCTGTATGGCTTTACAAGTGACCATTTACAGACTTGAGTGTGGGATACGGCTTTACACATTCTTACAGTGCAATGTAGCAGATTCCAATGAAAATTTGAGTTCTTTAAGAGAAATTCTTATATCTACTTGTTAGTTACGGTGATCTGTGGAAACACAGAAGACTTTTCTGAAATACCGTTTAAAAGGTAGCTTACGTATCATAACAAAATAAAAGGTGTGATACAGGTTTAGATCTCTCATTCAGCCAGCTCTGTATCTTATTTCTAGCAGTCCTGTGCATTTTACAGTAACCTTGAAGAATCTCATAGTAAACCAATGGGCGATGAACCTCAGTGAAGTTGTTACATTGAACTGCCATAGAGAGTGGTTTGATTTGGATATTATTTTTTTATTCTTATATTCATTTCAAATAAATGTAATAGCTCTAGATCTTTTTACTATTCAAACTGGTCATAGCATCATAGAAGATCTTGAGTTGGAAGGGACCCGCAAAGATCATAGAGTCCACCTCCCTGCTCCTCGCATGGCCGCTTGAAACTAAACCATATGACTAAGAGCATCGTCCAGATGCTTCCTGAACTCTGACAGGCTTG
This sequence comes from Pluvialis apricaria, assembly GCA_017639485.1. NCBI lineage: Eukaryota > Metazoa > Chordata > Aves > Charadriiformes > Charadriidae > Pluvialis > Pluvialis apricaria. The sequence goes on from CM030007.1 coordinate 16,511,081, forward strand.
GTGCCATGACCACTTCTCTGGGGAGCCTGTTCCAGTGGTGTGATACTTCTTTGAATTTTACTAAGATCCCGGTCTTCAGGCATTATACTGTGCTCAGTTTCATCTTATAATTATGGTTTGAGGAATAAAATAAAATAAAAATAAACATTGTTAAATTTTAGGGTTTCAAATCGTGTGATATGAAAGCTTGGAGACAGCACTGGAATCATCAACTTTACAAAGCTCTGGAGCATCAGTATCAAATGGGCTTAGAAGCGCTCAATGAGAATTTACCTGAAATAACTATTGATCTAACATTCAAGTAAGATATTTTCTTTTTTTTCCTATTAAGAGGTATTCTGGCTCAGATTACATTCAAATAGTAGTTTTTTTATGATTTGTTTCACTTTTTAGACAAGGCCGGTTGCAATTCAGACCTCCTTTTGAAGAAGTACGAGCTAGATATTACAGAGAAATGAAGCGATTCATCTCCATTCCAAATCAGTTTAGGGGAGTAAGTGAAGCAGAAGAAGAATCTATATTCACTGTTATGACCGAAAGAAATGCAAATGGATTTGTGACTGCTTTCAGTAAAGCAGAGGATTTGTTTAGAAGGCTGACAGAAGTTTCTAATCAATTCAAGGTATTATCAATATTTGACTGACTCATGCTTTTTCTTTTTTAGTTTTGTATCATTTTAGGCTTCAGACGCTTTAGAAGTAACTGAGCAATGACTTTTTTGCATTATTGTCCTTGGACATTCTAGAAGTAACAGAACAATGACATTTGTGCATTATAGTCATTTTCTACAAGACATATAAGCAAAAGCTTAGTAAGCCCGTCTGTGTTAAGCCAACACTTAAGCACATACCTAGCTTGAATAATATGTATAGTTCCCATTGAAACCTCAGTATTATAGCTGTCTTTTTGCTCTTGGTCAAAATCTGTTTTGATTATCCTTAAATGTGTGAATACGTCAAACCATTTTGTACTTCCTGATTTTTGCACTGAGAGAATCTGTAGGTAATTGACGGAGCACAAAGGTTAAAGAGAATGTAGCTTGACAACATTATTAAAGTATTTTAGTATCATTGAGAAACAGAGTTTTTTAGTCTGGAAAATATTTCTTTTCCATGAAATCAAAAATAACGTTGCGAAGGAATGGATCGTAATTGGCCAAGTAGATGTGGAAACTCTGGTGACGACCCATCTTTCTAGCAAACAGGACTGGGAAAAAAACTTCAAAGCATTAAAAGTGAGAGGGAAAGAAGCAGAACGTCTTCCAAGGTATAGTGTAACTATTCTTTTGTTTGAGTAATATATTCTATCAGATACTTTAAAGGTAATAGTAAAATAAAAGTATTCTTTTTATGTGGATGTATAGATAGAATTTCAAGTGTTTTTAAAATATTGATGTACTTTTTAAATGTTTAAATTTTTGCTTTTCAGTTTTATTTTTGAACACTTATTCCCTTTTATCTGTGCAGCCTTCTCTAAAAACTTTTAATGTCTTCCTCTGATATGATGGGAAACCCTCTCAAAATTCAGGCTGATTCTGAAATACTGCAAAACAGTGATATTTTAACAATTCTTTTAGCTAAGTCCTGTCCATGTGGAGTGCATGTGGCAGTTAGGAACAGACTTAGTAAATGTTTATACATTAAATAATTCCTGTATTGAAACAGTTGACTACCTCTTATAACTTAGAGTTTAAAATATGCTAGACTTTTATTCTTACATATATTCACATGGAGTTTAGTGTATTGCATGGTTAGAGTTCTCAAATGAAACTGTTGGGAATCATGTTCAGACCAAGTAAAGAGAGGTGACATTTCATATAGGAGAATGGACTGGTAGAACTTGTTGGCTAAGTGATGCTCTGAGTAGTAAAGATTTTCATGAGTTCAAGGACAGACTGTGGTGAATAGGAGAGAAATTGGCTGATGTGTCTTGTAGCCAGAAACCACATATGGCAATGAAGTGCCATGAATTGGAAACAATTGGTGTTGAGAAAGGATACTCAGGAAGGATCAAATAAGGCAGCCCTTTTTCTTAGTGTTCTTTAGGCATCTACTTATGGTCAGTGTGAGATATTAGATATGGGGCCTTGAAATGACCTGCTATGGCTTTTCTTATGTTCTTAGGAGTGATGAAGCCTGGCTTAGTAAATTCTCATGGAAATCAGAGATTTAAAGACATGACTGTACCAATAATTAAAATATTTTTCTTTTTGAGTACAGAAATAGTCCTTTTGAATTTAGTGACCTTGGTTACATAAAATAAATCAATTTTCTAACTATTTGGAGGAGCAGAGCATTAGACCGTACAGTCCCCATAAAACCGCATATATATGCATAATGGTTATAAATATTTCAATACTATGAGTAATTTTCCTAATAAGCTATGACTTTTTTTATACAATTATGAGGGATTTTTTTTCTTATTAGGCTACAAAATCATGGTAAACTGTAGACGTGCATAGATCTTAGAGATATTGACACATAAGTATACTACTGAATATTTGCTATTTTTTATTCTTTTGTCTTGAAGCACCATCAGGATAGATTGTTTAACTGTTAACTGCAACCCTGTGAAAACTGTAATTGATGATTTCATCCAGAAGTTGTATGATGTTCTTGTAATTTCTTTGAGAAAATCTATTCAAGGTAAATAACTTTAATTAATAGTATTTTTTTTGTTTCTGTTGTACTTGTAGACATTTGTGTTAATGTAAATACTCCTTTTAAGAAAAATTTTACTCTTGGGCACAACGAGCTGCAGAAATCACAGTGCATAGAAAGTAACCTGTTACTAATTTTTCACTACAGGCCTAACCTAAGACCCCTTCATGTTCGTGTGCATCTTTCCCATTCACTTGTTTTGGCCACATCTGTTCTGGATGTAAAAGAATACATATGAATGTTATTTTGTTTGTTTCTTCTGTTTGGAGGAAAGTTTCCTAGCCATTTCAGGGAGGAAAATTTCTTTTACTTTTGAGGGAGGAAAATTTCTTAGGCGTTTGAGGGTAATTGAAGGGGGCATCATGAAATGTTGCAATTAAAATTAAATCACAAATTTAAATACTTCGTGAGGAATCTTAAATAATCTAGACTTATTCCACGGAGTTTCTCCTCACTTAAGTTGTCAAAATGCAGAGTGTTAAAGAGTGCGAAATATTTCTCTTTTTTTTAAGTGTTCTATCTGTATCTGGCACAGGTAGACAAAACAGAATAAAGTGTAGATGATGAGAAATACCAGCACTTTGTGCTTTAAATGTAACAATCAGCACAGGAAATGCAGAACAGGGGTTGTGCATAAAGTGAATTATTTCCATAGCCTGAAAAATGAATTGTTTCCTGGAAGATGTATTGTTTCCTGGAATCGTGTAGCTCCTTTCTCAGTACCAAAAGATCTGCCTTGGCAGGAAAATACAACATTATAGCTTAATCAGGCTTTTGTTTGTGAATCTTTTCAGTATTTAAAGCAAGGTGGTTTAGTTAGTTAGTTAGTTTCTTTAAAAACAAAACCCCCCAAACCCCAAAAGCATTTTTAATATTTGTTTTTCTCCATTTACCCAAAAAAAAGACCTATACAGATTTTGAAAGTGTGTAAATAAATGCCTCTGGTATTTATATTTAATTCTCAGGGGGTGCTCTGATACTTATGGTCTAAACCATACACTGGATGCAGTGGATTACATTTAAAAAGCTATGTGTAAACACAAACATGCAATTTTTGTTGAAGCAGCATATAAGATTGGGGTCTGCCGTTTTTTAAGCAAATACTTTGCATACATTATCATATCTCATCACAATGTTGTATCACAGTACATTTGTGTGACTTGGATATTTATTACTACAAATATTTTCTCCATGATAACTTTGTTTTCCACCTTTATGTAGCTCACCTATATGACATTTCTTCATTTCTCACTGATGCCATGGAAACATTAGTGATTAGACCCCAGACTGTAGAGGAAATAGCAGAAGACAATTTAAAATACTTAAACCTACATGAACGAAAAGAAGGGGTAAGATATTATTTAATCATATCCAGAACAACAGCTATCAAAAATGTAATTGCTTTCTAGTATGGAAACTTATATTTAATTTAACTACTTTAGAACATGCAGTAGCAATATAGGGTCAGGGCAGTGGTCCATGTAGCGCAGTATTTTGTCTCCAGCAGTAGAATAAAGTGGCTGCCTCAGGGAAAATATAAAATTGGAGTAGCATATCTGATGCTTTCCTACAGTTTTAGCCTCCAACCAGAACCTTTTTGAGTTTTATGTGGTTCCTGAGCATACAGTGGCTTTCTCTTGCACAACCTTACCTCTTCTCCTGACAGCAAATACACCTTTGACATCCAGGATATCTTCTGGTAAAGTGTAGGTCAATTACCTATTACCTGAAGGACCCCTCCTTTTTTTTTTTTTCTTTCACCTGCCATCTGTTAGCTTCATACCATTTAAGTCTTACATTGGAAGAGATATGGAGCTATCAGTCCCTATTCCTTTTCATGACACGATTGTATTGTTCTTTGTTGTGTCCTGCATGAGCCGTCTCCTTTCTAGATAGAAGAATTTTAGTTTGCCTAATATTTTCTTGTACGTAATCCATCCGTAACTTTGATCATCTTTGTTTCCCTTTAGTAAGTCTTTTCTAATTTCTTGATAATATTTTTCTGCAGGACCAACACAATTTTGCAGTTTTAAAGATATAAGCAGATCATGGATTTGTATGATGAAGTAATAATATTATCTCTTTCATTCACTTTTTTACCTTTGTGACTCCTAAAATTTGATTACTTCCTACTGCTCAAATTAAGGTGCCATTTATTAAAATCTGGCTAACAATCCTGAACTGCAGTTGTTAGCTCAGAACTCAACTTGTACATGTGAAATTTGTTTTTTTCACATATATATCACTTCATGATTATCTACTTGAATTTTGTTTGTCACCAGTATCGTCAGTCTCTATTTCTTCTAAGTTCATTCTGCAGTTCTTCACAGGTGAACTATTTTAATGCCTGGAATAGTGTGGTATTACCAGTAAACTTTATCATCTCACAGGTCAGTCTGCTTTTCCAACTCTTCTATAAATACCTGGAGCAGTCCAGCACACATGCCTACAGAACTCCATGGGTGACCTTTTTCTATTGCAGGGACTAGCCATTTCCTCCTATCTCTGTTTTCTATCTTTTACCCCAGTTAATTATCTCTGCAAGGACCTTGGTTCTTATGTCAAGGTTACGAGGTTTCCTTAAATGCCTTTGGTGAGGGATTGTGTTAAAAAACTTTCTGGAAACCCAACTGGAATATATCAGTTTAATTTCCTTCATCCATACCCTTACTAATGCCTTTAAAGAACCTTGGTTCTCCAATTCTCCAAATCTCCAAATTGTGGAATACTACAAAAGACTTATTAACCCTTCCCAACCAGTCAATATTTATCCAGAAAGGGAGTCAGTTCTAAATGAATGCATCTGAGTTTAGGTGTCTATGTGCAGGTGCCTGCAGTGCATGCGCGCTGTTAATATACTCAGTGGAAGTCTGGTTCAGTTGCCCACAGGTGCAGTTCTAGAGTTGTTGAGATTCATATCCAACATCCGCACGACTGGCAGACGTAACAGGAGTTCTTGGAGGTTACCTTTCTGTAGCTACAACTGGGAGGCCAGGCAGGTGCCCTAGGGCATCGCAAATGGCCCTAGACATGTATTTGTGAGAAACCAAATCAAGTCCCTAGTGAATGTAGTCAATTGTAGCCTAGAGCAATCGATTTCACCCTAAAGTAGACACCTAGTGGTTGATCGTCCTGAATTGATTTCTTAGCTTCATTAAGAGCTCAATGCAGTTGTTAATACTTAGGTGTCTACTGTTTGGGGATGTCCTGGTGTGTCTGAGAGTTCCATGCAAGGCTGGCAGGTATGATAGAGGACATATAGAAGACCCATAACTTTGGGGAAAGTGGGTGTAAGGCAGATGGGATAGAGTAGGAGATCTCAAGTGATGCTGGAAACCTCCTGTCATTAAATGATTGAGAACTTGGTTTCAGTGATCTTTGGTGATAATGAAGTTTTAGACGCCAACTTAACAAGCCCAGTACAGATGTCTAATTTTAGCTTAATCTTTATATTGGATACAGTTTGACTGTTTGGCTGCTAACTCAGTAAGGACTGTGTTAGGTTGGCTATAAGTATTTACATCTTGTAGCAACTCTGGGAGAATTGTTGGATGTTGAAGAGAATGAATTCTCTATAATTTACAAAACAGTATTTGCTCCTTAGCGTTAGTGCCTGTTGTCACCTCTTAATTTTTAAAGGAAAACATACAGGATATTTTGGTAAATGTGTAAAACTGCATGTGCTTATTTCAGTTTCTTCTGACTTGTATAGTTTGAAAGAATTGTTTGGTTTTGTTTTGGTTTGTATTTTTTGTTGTTTTTTTTTTAAATTTCGTTGGCTTTTAATATGTGGGGAAAAAAATGGATTTTTTTTTTTCCCCCATTATCAAGCGAAAAAAAATTGTGCTTTTTTATATGAATATAATTTCTGTTTATTTGAAGTGTGTGTATTCTTCCTTCTTGCTATTCCATATTGTTGTGGGTTAACCCCGGTAGGCAGCTAAGCACCACAGCTGCTTACTGATTTCCTCACTCACTCAAACAGCCTCCCTCACCCCCATGAGACAGGAGAAGAGGAAAGGAAGAGTAAAAGTGAGAAACCTCATGGATCGAGATCAAAATGCTTTGATAAGTGAAGGGAAAGTGAAGGAAGAAAGAAAGAGAATAAATAAATAAATAAAGAACAAACAAGTGTGCAGTTGCTCACCATCTCCCATGAATAGATCGATGCCCAGCCAGCTCCTGAGCAAAAGATGTCTGACCTACCTAAACCCCGCTCCACCCCATTTGATTGCTGAGCATGACATTATGTGGCATAGAATATTTCTTCCTGGCTGCTTTCCCTCCCCTTGCACACCCCTGATCTGTTCACTGTGGTGGGGCGAGGGGGCAGAATGAGAAGCAAAGAAAGCCTTGATGCTGTGCAAATACTGTTCAGCAATAGGTGAAACAATAGTGTGTTGTCAGTATTGTTCTGGCCACAAATCTAAAACATAGCACCATATGAACTGCTGTGAAGAAAATGAACTCCATCACAGCCAGATTCAGCACATGCATATACATATTTACTGAATTCTGTTGCTCTGCTGCTGTTCATGAATCTGATTGAGTGGATCTCTGCAATATGTAAAGAGGCACTTATCTGTTTCGTAGTAAACATTCACTTCTATATATCTCACGTCAGGATCGAGATTTAGAATTTCTCTAAATATCTCAGGTACTATTTTTTCTGGTGTTTTAATGTTATTCTGTAAACAGTATTAAAAAAGCAGCTGTATATAGGCATATAACCTGTGCATACGCAGTTGATGATTCTTATGTATTTACTTATAGTTTGGATAAACAGGATTAGCTGAATTTTTACATACACACATGTTTTTAATCCATTTAGATTTTTCTCCTGTTTCAAGAGGCTGAAGATAAAAACAAACTTTTGCGAACTGTGGCTGGTGCAGGTTTGAACACTATCAGTAACCTAAGAGCTACATGGGATAAATTTGAATTAATGATGGAAAGCCACCAGCTTATGATTGCAGAACAGGTAACAACGAAAGATTAATATTTTACCTAAAAATGTTGAAATTATTTTGAAGAAGTCTGGAGAAATATTTTGTACTTAGATTAAATCCATAAATGTTCTCAGTTCAGTGTTAACACCAGCGTTACTGAGTCAAGGGAGAATGTTTAAAGGAAGAATACTTAAACTGTTTAAACAATAACTAGGTGAAACTTCTGTTGAACTGATGCTGAAATGAATGTTCCATTGTTGTACTTCTGTCTCAACTCTCTGGTGACAGAGATGGCTTAATGAATGCCATGGTTAACTGAGCAAAACAGGGTAACAGTTAAAAGATAGCATTTTTATTACTTTATCATGTTTTTAGAACTGATGCTTGTTGTTTTCTTTTCACACAACTTTGCTAAACTATGCAGTTTACATAGGACTGTAATTCCATTCCATAGGGAAATTGCCGAACTCATTTAAAGTTCTACTGAAGATACCATTATGCCAGAGAAATATATTAATTTTTCTGTGTTGTAAGATGCAGGCTAAATAGGTAGCATAGGCCGAACAAGTAGCTCTCAAATAGCATAAAAAAAAAATTACTGCCCCCTTTTTAAAAAAACCCAGCAGAATAAAGATGAACTATTTCTTAGGGTATTACACAAGAAATTTTGTGAGTTTGATTTTGATCAAGTTGTAGTTATCAAGTTTTGATCAAGTTTTGAAGTTGATACTTTGATTTTGATCATAGTTGTAGTTACAAACCACTGAAGGAACTTCCTTTTACCTCTTGCTTTATAGATTGAAATGATGAAAGGAAATGTGATTTCACGTGTTAATATATATCTTCAAGACCTGGAAAAGTTTAAAGCTCGTTGGGATCAGCTAAAGCCAAGTGATGATATCATTGAAACAGGTGATCAGGATGTGCTTGAGAAAAGTGCTCAGATCATAAAGGAGAAAAAAAAAGAATTTGATGAACTTGAAACCGTGAAAGAAAAGCTCATGTATGTATGTTTATTTCCCTGTATACCTTATTCATTAATGTATGGTTCTTTTTCAGCAATAGTATCTCAGAAAACAGGGCTACAAAGTAGGGCTACAAAGATGATTAGGGGATTGGAGCATCTTTTTTACGAGGAAAGGCTGAGGGACTTGGGTCTTTTTAGTCTGGAGAAAAGAAGACTGAGGGGCATCTTATCAATACTTATAAGTACTTAAAGGGAGGGTGCCAGGTAGTTGAGAAGAGTCTTTTTTCAGTGGTGCCCAGTGATAGGACAAGAGGTGATGGGCACAAACTTGAGTATAGGAAGTTCCATCTTAACATGAGGAGGAACTTCTTTCCTTTGAGGGTGGCAGAGCACTGGCACAGGCTGCCCAGAGAGGTTGTGGAGTCTCCCACACTGGAGACATTCCAAACCCGCCTGGACGCCGTCCTGTGCAACTGCTGTAGGTGTCCCTGCTGTGGTAGGGTGGTTGGACTAGATGATCTCCAGAGGTCCCTTCCAACCCTGACCATTCTGTGATTCTGTGTGAAAATGCTAACTAATTTTTATCACAACAGATAATATAAGGAATTTCATTGTATTTGTTTTACATGTTTTTCATTAGTTTTTCAGGGTCCTTTTTGTTGATTTGGCATAATAGGAATTATTCAAGCTAAGTTTTTCTATTTTTCTAGAGTTTTTTGGAATGAAATATTCAAGAAGCCTCTTAGGCTTTCATATAAGGGAGTCTGTATGCTAAAGGCTTGATTCTGACTTCTGAAATTGTCACTAAGAGAAGGTTTGGGATATTGGTCCAAGAAGGGGGAGTTATTACTTCAATCTTCCTGTAACTTAAGTGGGCAAGAGCTCACCTCTCCCATTTCTTTAGCAAGTGTGTTATCTGATAGACTGTTGTGCAAAAGGAAAGGATTTTTGCACTGGGTGCCTACTTTCAGTAAGCTCATTGCGAATCTTGAGCGCACAATGTTTTCTGTTTAAATTCTTAGCTTGGCACTTAAATATGATAGTAAATAAAATTAGTATATTCTTTCTCCCTAACAGGAAGAAACAATCAATTTAAAAATTATTTTCTTTCAAGCTTTGTTTTTGGGGGCACACAGTAATTCACTTTTCTTATAAATGAGAAAGAAATGAAAGTTTATGGAAAATAATTATGAATGTGGGAGATCACTGTATAGGAGAGTTATCCCTCATATTCCTTTGTTATTTCTATTCAAGAAGGAGACTATGAGGAAATTGCACTTGTCAGCAATGTTCTTCAATGAAGCCAATGGCTTTTCTTAAAAAAGTATAATTATTTCCGTATGATACCATGTCTTAAACCATAAATGTATAATGGAGTAATCTAATGTGTAATACAATGATCTTTTTATTCAGTGAAGAATGCCGTCATTTTAAATTGGAAGAGCCTGACTTCTCATTGTCAAAAGTTGTATGTCAAGATATTAAAAGTTGTGCAGAAGTCTGGGCATTGTATGAAGAGTTTTATCAAGGTTTTCAGGAAAAAGCTAAAGAAGACTGGATTACTTTTAGGTATGATTTTGTTACTTTTTTTTTCATGGGTATATATGTGTGGTTGTAGTACTGTGTTGTTATGACCTTTTTCTATTTGATTGTCACACAGGAGTAAAACATACCTATTTGAAGAGTTTTTATTTAACTGGCATGACAAAATGAGGAAGATGGAAGAACATACTGTAATGACAGTAAAGTTGCAAAAAGAAGTGGACAAATATAAAGTAAGATGCTAATTACAAAAAGGAGTATAAAACCAAGAATGTTTTGGTATTAGTGGGTGATATACTTCATTTTCTGGCTTATTGTTCAGTTCTTATAATAAAATCAGTTACAATTTAACAAAATATCATCTGATACCGTTTTGAACATTTCACTTACTTTTAAGAAGCTTTTAGTTCCTTACAGTGAACAGTAGGGTCATTACAGTTTACAAAGACACACATTTAGCAATGAATTTTCCTCAGTCATACTCCTAAACATTAAATACAGGAATTGAAAAAAATGTATTTCAGTTTAAGAAAGTAAGCTTTTGTTTTGTTTGAATAGCATGTCGCTCTGTAATCAAACAGGTAAAATTTTTCATAAAGACGAGATGGATTCACATATGCATTTTTCCTATAGATGATAATTCCACTCCTAAAATATATAAGAGGAGAACATCTCTCTCCAGACCATTGGCTGGATCTCTTTCGTCTTCTGGGTCTTCCCCGAGGTACTACACTTGAGGGTTTGTTATTTGGAGATCTACTAAAAGTGACAGATGCCATTATAGAAAAAGCAGTGGAACTTAAGGTATGAATAAGTTCAAATAAAGATACTATATTTTATTTTATGCTTTTTTTATGTAGTATATCTTGTTCTGTATGCATCTCTATATTTTTATTGCTATAGAAATAGAATTTATGTTATATTTTTGAATGGAAAGTTTATTGCAAGCTCTGTAGTTTCAAATGAAATCTATTTATGCTTTTAAATAGGATTTGAATTGTCGGGCCCAAGGTGAAGTCACAATCAGAGAATCATTACGTGAGCTTGAACTCTGGGGAGTTGGAGCTGTCTTTACATTAACAGATTATGAAGATAGCCAAGGCAAGACTATCAGGCTTATTAAAGACTGGAAGGACATAGTCAACCAAGTTGGAGATCATCGCTGTCTTCTACAGTCCCTCAAGGACTCTCCATATTACAAAGGTTTTGAAGATAAAGTGTCCATCTGGGAAAAAAAGCTGGCTGATTTGGATGAGTATCTGCAGAATTTGAACCAAATTCAAAGGAAGTGGGTCTATTTGGAACCGATATTCGGCCGTGGAGCTCTGCCCAAAGAACAGACTCGTTTTAATAGAGTGGATGAAGACTTTAGGTTAGTGTTATGGAATGTGACTTATTTTTTATAGTATCTTTGACATGTGTAAGCTAGAACATTCTTCATGGTGAAAATGTGTGGAACAATTTGAATATGTATGGAGATGAAGGTCAGCAACAGGATATAGATCATTAGATATACATGTGTGGCAGTGACATAGATCTGAATAAAGCTGGTAACGTAGGTTTCATTTAATGGGCTACATGTGAAGAAGGGAATCACATGAAACATCAAAGCTGACAAACAAGGCAGGCAAACACAAGATCAATCTCGTCAACAGAAGCAGAGGTGATGTAATTGTTTTTTCAAGAATCGATTCTTGTTGAAGACAAGCACTTAGTTCACTGAGAAAGTACACAGATGGACTTTTGGGAGAAATAGATTGTTTATTTGTTCCAAACAAGTCAAGGAGATAAAAAGGGAGGAGATTTTAGAAATGTAGAAAAGATATGTACCATTATCTGTTAAAATGACTTCTTAGAAGGAAATAAAAGTCAAGAATTGAATTTTCTTGGTTTTGGGTAGAGAAATTTTAGCAAGAAACGGTTGTTATTAAATTACATTGGACAGACATCGATGTAAATTATGAAAAGTTTCGTCATTAATACTGAAAACTAAAAGTTCTATATCATATATTTATATGACTTACCTGTACTTTATTTTTTATTTACATAACTACTTGTATATCATATTAAGATTAAAATTGTAATGGTTGTTTCATGAATTACTCGATTTTTTTTCTGTCAAGATCCATTATGTCAGATATCAAGAGTGACAACAGGATAACATCACTGAATGCCCGGACAGGAATAAGAAATACCTTAATTACCTTACTTGACCAACTTCAGAGATGTCAGAGATCTTTGAATGAGTTTTTAGAGGTACAGCTGACATTAATATATTTTTCTGTAAAGAAGGTCGATAAGTTTGAATTTAAATAAACAAAACTGATTTATTTTGTTTTTATATAGGAAAAGCGCTCAGCATTTCCAAGATTCTATTTTATTGGAGATGATGACTTATTAGAAATTTTAGGACAGTCCATGAATCCTCTGGTTATCCAGTCTCATCTTAAGAAACTTTTTGCTGGTAATGCATTAATCTTCATTTGTGAAATCTACTTATTTAGAAACAAGGTTCTTCAAAGCTAAGTAATCTGTTGCAGACTTTTTTTTTCTCTCTTTCTGCTGCTAGAGACTAAGGAATTAATGTTTGACTTAACAATACATAACTTCATTGCTGTTTTCTGATTAATAGGCATTAATAGTGTGAGCTTTGATGAAGAATTTAAATACATAGTTGCCATGAAGTCTGTAGAAGGAGAAACTGTGCCACTTAGAAATAAGGTTCTTCTGTCAAATGATGTGGAGGTAAGAAAATCTCATCCAAGTATAGTTCAAGCATCTTTGAGAAATTATTTTGTAATGTAACTTTTGAGTTTTTTTTTCTTCTGTCAGGTATGGCTAAACGGTTTGGCTTTGGAGATGAAGGAGACCCTGAAAAAAATGTTAATTGACTGTGTTGATGCTGGAAAAAAATCACAAGGTTCAATTGATCCATCGCTCTTTCCTTCCCAGGTAGTAATTAATCCAGTAATGCCACTGTGTAGTCTTAGATTTGCCAAATAAGTTCTTCTTTGAGTCTCATAAAGTACACATATGGATTTGGAAGAAAATAACCCCAAACAAATCCATTTTATTTACTTATAGTGTAGAGAAATTATTAAAACTATGTATTCTTGTAATTCTTTTGTAAACATTTGAAATACTCAAGTGCTTTACGTGGCACCTGATCTAACATCCATCTGTTTGTTAAATTTGATGTGAACCTTGATCTTACTTGGTAGTGAATGTTACATGCAGGGCTGCTAAGACTTAGTAACATAAAAAAGCCCTTTTAGAATCTGATTAAAGTACTGTTTCTAAAACTTAGCCGTATGAACAGAAATTATTTTGTGCAATTTTGTCAAGTACCACAGAGAATCACACAGAATCACAGAATGGTTGTGGTGGGAAGGAATTTCTAGAGGTCATCTGGTCCACCCCCACTGCGAGTAACCCTGCTGGTTACTCTCTCCCTCCCCCAGAATGCATTTACTGTTACAAATCTTCAGATTGTAATTTTTGGTGGATTTTTTGTTACAGATCTTTCCAATTCCAGTTTGACTGAACCTTCATAGCTCGGACAGGGCTTTTCCAGTGAACTTAAAGTAGTTGGAACAGAAGTGGAGTGTTAGAAACCTGAATGCAAAATACTGTGTTAACGTATCAGTGACACAAGTCAGAGGTGCTCCTGAGCCTGTTGGGTATGGGCTCAGCATGCCTACAGTGTGATAGTTTCCATCTGATGCATCATTTAATGGGAAAAGATACTTTAAAAAATTTGCTACCAGATGCTGTAGAACAGCTAAGGGACTTGCAATCTTACATTACATTGCAAGTTTTCACTAAATTTTGTCAGGTTTTAAGATGGCTATTTTTGTTGTTAGGAGCATAGCAAATGTATAGCTTTGTTTAGAAACAATGCCATAAAATTCTTTAAGTATCAGACATAATAAGCAATTATAAATTAATTGAAAACCTTTTTTTCGTTATCTTCTGTATTTGTAAAATGTAATTTGAACTTTCTCTTTCAAAGATTCTTTCCTTGGCAGAACAAATTCAATTCACTGAAGATGTTGAAAGTGCTATCAAAGACCATAATCTGCAGCAGTTAGAATTAGAACTCATGGCTAAACTGGAACATTATACTAGCATTGATACTGGTATCGAACACACTGGGAGTGCAGGTATAAAAATGATCATTAATATAGAATTCTGTATAATGACTATGTAGTTGTATAGTATCTAACATTCTGTTTATTTAAACAGGAAATTATGTAAATCTGTCTTGATTTGAATTTGTAAAGTTGAGTTACATAAAGTTAGCCACCTATTACTGCCAAAATTAGTGTATTTATTATTTCAGAGTGAACGTCACGTTTTTATTTAGAGTAAAAATGAGCTTTGAGCATTCATATATTTGCAAACCTCTTTAATTTTTTGATAACTTTTTTTTTATATATATTTACTGATAATTTGTCCTCACCTACTGAACTGTGCTCTAGTGTTATGTTTCACTGGAACTGGTGAAACAGCCGTTGAAGTACATTATGTCATGCCGGTATATTCTGTGCAACTGCATAGGTGATTCTCTTTTTCTTAGGTGCATACATCTGCCTCTGAACTAATAATTCTTGAGTACCTCTGTAGTAAACCCAATAAACTAGTTGTTCTCAAGACATTATTGTCCTGAATCTTGTGTAGTCCAAATGGGTCAGAATAATTATGCCTTTGAGTGCTTATTCCTCTCTTTGGACCAGAAGAGGGGCTTTGAATGACTGCCTGAGATACAGAGTTCAATAGTGTGGGTTAGGTAAGATGGCTCTTACCCTATACGTATAAAAAGACTCAATTTGATAAGTAGTTGACAATCTTCCACCGCATTTGCGTAGCTACTTATTGTATTAAATTCTAGTTTATAATTTATGAACTGTTAACATCTGATATATTAATTAGGAATAGGATTCATATCACCTACCTTCAGCAGTCTGTAAGCATGGTTCTTTATCGAAGCTCCCTTTCTGTGTTCTTTCTATAGCACTTGGAGAAATGTTATAGAAGAGTGTTTGTTCCATATATTGTATAATACATTTACAATAACTTTTTAGTTTGGATAATAGGTGTGATTTTGAAGTGAGTTGCCTGATTATCCCCACTTACTTTGATTTAATTCCCATCATGGAATGGTATAGGAGCACACAAACTGAATTTCTTTCAAATGAAACTAAATTAAAAAATGTGTTCTCAGAGTACGCTTAATGCACCCAATCTGCTAATGAACATTCATTCCACATCACCCTAATTAGTCTGAGTAAAATCTTCAGAGTGTGTGTAGTACAGTTTTCAGATCCTCAGCAGATGAATTAACAGATTGTGCCGCTCTGATTACTAAAGTTGGCATAGCTGTAAACGCTCCTTGAATAAATTGCTTTCCAGGAAAGACTCTATCTCTCTCTATTGAATGTAGAGGCAGACAAAATCACTTCTAAATGACTGGTTACATGATGATTCACATTCTCTGTCAGGACCTCATTTTATGCTGATCGCTTTAGATAATAAATAACATTTCTATATATAATTGAAACGAGATCTGAATAAAATCAGCTGATAAAAGAAAGCAGCACAATGAACTTGAGAATGGATGCTGTCTGTCTTCCTTACTGCACTGTTGCAATTTTTTTTTGTGTGTGGTTATTTGCAGAATCAGGAATCCTTGAGCTCAAGCTTAAAGCTCTGATTCTTGATATCATTCATAACATTGATGTGGTGAAGCAGCTAAATCAAGCTCAGGTTCACAGTGTTGAAGACTGGGCTTGGAAGAAGCAGCTGAGATTTTATATGAAAGAGAACAAATGTTACGTTCAGATGGTAGATGCTGAACTCCAATATACTTATGAATATCAGGTGTGGTATTTTTAATTTTTATCTGCTGGCTTTTATATACGTGTCAAACACTTTTTCATTTCATTCATGCTGCTGGTTGCCTCCCAACTATTGCCATTTTTTCAACTTTGTTGTGTCCTTAGCATGCTGTTTCATGGAATATACTGAAAGATAATTATTTTTGTTCTTGATATCGATGGGTCAGTGTAAGTCACATGGAAAACAACTACATTATCATATAAATATTTTTAATATGTTTGTTACTTTTATCTATCAGAGTGCAGTTTCATCTGTGTTGACCCCTTTTCCATAATTCTAAAAAAAATTCTACAACGTTTTGACATTTGATATAAAATCAGAAAAACTCTGTAACTGTGAAGAAATTCATATATTTAATGAGACAGTAATCTTGACCGCTGTGTTATGTTTTCAAATTAATGACTTCTGAATGAAATTAATGAAAGTACATATTCAATAATTTCTATCTACCAATCAATATAATTTTTTTTTCTGCAGGGTAATTCCCCTAAACTTGTTTACACACCTTTGACAGATAAGTGTTACCTAACTCTTACTCAGGCTATGAAGATGGGCCTTGGAGGAAACCCCTATGGTCCAGCTGGAACTGGAAAGACAGAATCAGTAAAGGCCTTGGGTGGACTTCTTGGAAGACAAGTATTAGTCTTTAATTGTGATGAGGTGAATATGGTTCTGTATAATTTAGAAAATGGTTATCTATGCCCATACTTCATACAGCAATATTATATTCCAGAACTACTTTTGAAATTTGTCAGTTTCCGTTCGAATTTGTGGATATTTCTGATGAAATATTTTTTAATAGATGGGAAGACCGTCTTTCGTTACTCCCTTGGTATTTGAATTTTGATACTATTCTTTTTAATTTTAAGGGCATTGATGTGAAGTCGATGGGGCGCATATTTGTGGGCTTAGTGAAGTGTGGTGCCTGGGGCTGTTTTGATGAATTCAATAGACTTGAGGAAGCTGTATTGTCTGCAGTATCCATGCAGATTCAGACAATTCAACATGCATTGAAGAAACATAGTCCTGTATGTGAGATGCTTGGCAAAAAGGTACAGCAAAACTTATTTTCTTCTTATAAAAATAGTCTATAAACAGCTAGGTCAAACTTAAAAACTGATTACTGTAACTAAACATAGTCTACCCAACATTTCTCAATACAGTTGCATATTACAATACTATTAAAATGCACTTCTAATGCTAGGTTGAAATGGATCATAATTCTGGAATTTTTATCACTCTGAATCCTGCTGGAAAAGGCTATGGTGGAAGACAAAAACTGCCTGATAACCTCAAACAACTTTTTAGGCCAGTTGCTATGACTCATCCAGACAATGAACTCATTGCAGAAGTGATTTTGTATTCAGAAGGCTTTAAGGATGCTAAAACACTTGGTAGAAAACTAGTGGCTATTTTTAATCTAGCAAGGTAAGCTTTTTTTTTCTTTTTCTTAGTCATATTACCTATCTAGTTCTCTTCCCTCCTGCTTTTATTTTAACACTGATCCTTGTGGTTATCTCACCGTCATCTTGTTTCTTCTGCATCTAGTCTATGCCAAAGCATGACTGTAGGGATACAATCTACACATACTTTCTGATAATTTTCTGTAATATTTTATGACTTGGATGTTGCAGAAAGCTATGTGTCACAAACAAAACTAGAAATAAAACTCCGTGTTTGGAGTCATCCAAAGTTTTACATTCAATGCAGCTCTTAAACCTGAATGTGATACCATACAAATCTCTGTAGATACTAATTTAACTTATAAAATAAAACTGTTGCAATATATTGGGAGGTTCAGGTGTGAAAATATCTGGAATGCAGTTATAATCTCAAGGTGTCAAAGTACTCCTACCCTGTTATGCTCACTAAATATTATGAATGCTCACAGGCATTGTGTTAAATTTAGACTGGAAGTTGTTGAAATGCAAGTCATTGTTTGGTTATAAGCGTGAATATTAGAGAGAACAAAGTTCAGAGGTTTTTATTAATGCTGTTAGGGACAATAATAAATACATTAGCTGAAAATTTCAGTGTGTTATTGGTTATATCTCTGAAATGCATTAAAGATGGTGCTACAAGTACTCATGAGTTTCTTTTTTGCCCAAAACCGTATTATGAGCATATTCATTTGCCAAACAAAAATTTCAGGTGCTGTCACCTGAATCTTATCACAATACTGCTGTTTTCAAATTTAGGGAGCTTCTGACACCACAGCAGCACTATGATTGGGGTTTACGAGCATTGAAGACTGTTTTGAGAGGCTGTGGCAGCCGCCTTCATCAGCTGAAGAAAAGTGAAGCAAAGCAAGAAAGTAAGACTGAGCATGCGAAACTTTTGATTATTTAGGATATTGTACAGATATCATTCACTACAGCTTTCTTGTTCACTGGAGCTTTGGGAAGCCGCAGCTTGAATCTGGAGGCAATTTAGAAAAGAAAAGTGTCTGTGAAAGTCCTCCTTCATTAGGAGATCACAAAAGACTGTTGTCATGTTCCAGATTGAGCTTTTATATTATAAAAATACGGATACAGGACTTTATTCTGGGATGATTTTGAGTGATTCTCAAAGACTCTTGTTTTCACTTGGCTTAGGTCAGGAAAGATGATTCTCTGATGCTGTCATTATTCATCAGTCATCAGACCATTTTGATTCTATTTGAGGTTTGCTAAAATTGTCACATGGCATTAGATTCAGATTGGTAGACAAAGACAAATACAAGGACAGGTTGGAATGATAGAAATGTATTGGACTAGACTGGGTCACTTTTTTTAAAAGATTTTTTAAATGATTTGTTGTTGTTGTTTAGATGTTAAATGAGTGGGAATTAAGGGTGGGATGGATGAGCATTTCACATGTTTAGGACACAACTGCTGCTTCTTGTTCACTTAAGCAGTGAACAGTCTGTCCAGACTATACTGAAAGTTTTTAGAGACAGCCTCCGTTTACAAATTTTGGCATAACAAATGGTCTGACACCTTTAAAGAATGTGTAATTGACTTTAGTTTGGATCTGCCAAAGAGGGATTATCGGCAATGTGTTTTAAGGCATATTGCTATCCCTGTTCCTTGCGATGACATTTTGGCTTTGTGTTTAGATATGTGAAATTTGCTGAAATTTGTTTGGTCTGGTTTAAATTATAATTTTCAGTAACCCTGTGAAAGGCAAGATGGATGGACTTAGTTTATGATTTAGACCCAGAAATTTTTCTTTTTTTTGTTTGGTTTTTTTTCCCCTTTGTTTTTTTTATCTCAGCTTGAGGAGCTTAAGGTATTTCCAACAAATGTGGTTTCCTGTTTCTTTATGTTTGCTTGTATTGTTGAGTCAAAATCCTTTGGCATGTCAAAATGCTGGCCATGTTCTGAAAAGTTGCTTACATTTTTTATTACTTCCTTTAGTAAAGCAGTTCAACCTTCTAAATCGAATTCCTTAATGTCAACATTTTTCCTCCTAACCATTTATCATGCTATTTATAAAATTTGCCTGTAGAAGCATTTGCGTTTAAGACATTGTTCAGGATGAAAACCATTGAACTTTTTTCAAATTCTAGAAGGGTATACTAATCTTTAACTTCTGGAATGTTTGGGAAACAGCCACAGAAAAAAAGGAAGTTAGGGAGTGGACACTTTCTGTCCCTTGTGTTGAATTTGGGCTATAGTGCGTTCTGGTTTGGGGCAATCGTGCATTCAGGAGGGCAGAAACACAGGATGATTTTCACTTGTGGTTCCTAGTACTGCTCTCTGAACATGTGCGTGTTTTACGTGAGAAAGTAATTTGATTAAAAAAGCAAAACACCAGAGATCAGAGCCCTGTGCCTTTCCTATCATGAGTATCTTTATTTTTCTGGCAGAGTAAAGCTTTCTTGTGGCTGTTTCCATTCTGGTCCCAAAACACTTACACGTCCATGATCCTTCAGATTCAAGAGAAGGTGTGGAGAGTGTTCACTTCTGGAATATTCATAGTTAATTAGGACACACTTGAGAGATGTGACTTCAAACTGCCTCTGGCAGAGTAAGGTCTGGAATCCAGGTCCTTAATTTCTTTCATGAGTGCTTTCACAAGTAAGCTATTGTGCACTGCTACTCTTAGTCCTGCTTTAGTCATTAGGCTATTATGTACTTTCTGGGCAGCATCATAACCATCTCATATCTGTATAGAATGCATTTGTGAGCATATATGGTACTTACAGTAAAGCACTCATCTAACTTCGAAGTAGGGGTCTATGAACTTGAATGTAATCTGCGCTATGATTCCACCTTCAATGTCTTGGCAGTATGGGCTTGAGTGCTGATATATTCCAAGGAACCCACCCCCATCACCCACCAACAAACAGCTTAAACTGATCTGGCTTCTTTGCTTTTATTTCCAGTTAATGAAAGTCACATAGTGGTTCAAGCTCTGCGGCTTAATACCATGTCAAAGCTCACATTTGCAGACTGTGCCCGATTTGATGCGCTGGTTAAAGACGTATTTCCTGGCATTGACTTTAAAGATGTGGAGTATGCTGAGTTAACTACAGCTTTACAACAAGTCTTTGAAGAAGCAAACTTGGAAATTATAAGCACCCAGGTAAACATCAACTACAGCAACGGAACAATATGAGTTATTCTGATTTAGAACTGATTAATATTACATTAATTTGACTCATTTCTGTTTACTTTTGAAAGAAATCTTTTATAAAAAAGTGAGAATAACTTATATTCTATACTTATATTCAATACTTCTAATTACACGTATATAAAAAATAGATGTGTGTATTTGAAGAATGGTAAATCAGTTGTGTAATTGAAAGAAAAATAGTGCAAGGAAAATTAACATGTGAACATGTGACACACAGTTTTGTTCAAGCTGGTTACAAATTCCAGGGAATGTTTTGGACAGTGAAAGAATTAAATATGTGAGCATTTGATTTTATCAAGCAGTTCTGTGTCTCATTTATATTTATTTGTTGTAGGGCTGGATAAAGTTTTGTGACTAAAGGTTCATTAATTTCTTAGTAAAAATACGCCCCAAGAGGGCTGTTATTTTTATATGAGTAATTTAGTGAAATGCTCCTAACGTGCAAAATAAGTTTCTTGATATTCTTTAGTATCATAATTTTAATTACTTCTGCAAATATCTATTGTTTCAAAAAACAAAATTATAGAAACAAAGTGACTGCATGCAAAGTAAATTGGAAAAACATTAAAAAAGAACATGATTGATTTAGATTTACAACTTCACATAGCCATTATCTCTTTTCTTATCTAGATCAAGAAGGCTTTGGAATTATATGAACAACTACGTCAAAGAATGGGTGTAGTTATTGTAGGTCCAAGTGGCGCAGGTAAATCGACGCTTTGGCGGATGTTAAAGACAGCACTTGGTAAAACTGGCAAAGTCGTGAAACAGTATACTATGAATCCCAAAGCTATGCCTCGACATCAGTTGCTAGGCCATATTGACATGGATACCAGAGAATGGTCTGATGGCGTGCTTACAAATAGTGCTCGACAAGTGGTACGAGAACCCCGAGGTATGTTTTGTGAGGGAGTAACATCATTACGCTTAAATTACTGAAATTGTTTATTTTCAGTTACATTTTTATATTATGTTATTATTTGTGCATAGCATAAGGTAAGAAAAACTTTTAGTGACAATCCTAGTCAATCACACTCATATGTCCTTTCCAAATTTTGTGATAAGAGAGCAAAAATAGACATCAGAAGATAAAACATGTAAGGAATATCTTTGAAGAGTTTATGTTTAAGTCATAATGAAGGAAGAGTAATAGTGTTAAAATAGCAAGGGGTGATATTCTTTAATTGTTTTTCTTGGGTTTGATATTTTATTTTTGTGTCTGGAAATAGATATTACTTCATGGATAATTTGTGATGGTGATATTGATCCTGAGTGGATTGAATCTTTGAATTCCGTTTTGGATGACAACAGATTGTTGACTATGCCCAGTGGAGAAAGAATTCAATTTGGCTCTAATGTCAACTTTATATTTGAAACTCATGACCTTAGCTGTGCCTCTCCTGCTACAATATCTCGAATGGGAATGATTTTTCTGAGGTAAGTCACATAAGTATTGCATACTTTTAAAGTAAGCAAATATACCTACTTTTCTGTTCTTGAAAGATAGTCTGGAGTGGATGGAGCGATTTAATTACTTGCTTACGCTTATGACGCAAGTTTACTTTAGGTTGTATGTACCTTCTACGCTGTCCTGTTACAACCTTTTGGCTAATATATCTCAGACTTTTTGGAAGAGACATTGTGGATTCTTTGTTTCTGTGTGACCCTTAGAGACCCCAAATATTGATTAGAAATTCTTGTTAAAGTCTTTCCCTGAACTTTTCCTAGAATTTTTTTGTTCCCTTTGAAGCAGTCTACATGAAGATGTGGATGCCTTGTATTTGTTTGAATCTTGTTTTGTTTTGACTTAGTGATGAAGACACAGACCTTAATTCTCTGATAAAGTCTTGGCTAAGAAGTCAGCCGGAAGAATGCAGATACAACCTTGAAAATTGGATTGGGGACTATTTTGAAAAGGCTTTAAACTGGGTTGTGAAGAAGGTTAGTAACTGAATACTTAATAAATTTTCAGCTTCTGTTAAAATGATCCATTTATCTAGCTTAACGCTGAAGAGATCATTCATATCAGTTTTTAAATTTTAAGTAAAAAAAAACCTTGGTGCGTTTTTGATTGCTGTTTTCTTTGTAAGATTAGTACTGGAACCATTCTAATCAGTTTCCAAAAACTAATTGCTGTACTTAAAGTTTTGAAGCATTTAATACAATTTTAACTAAAGCCATGTATATCTGTGAAACTTAATAACTGTCTTTAATTTTCCATACTAGACATTTCTTTATATGTTTTCAAAGACCTGAAAGATCTGACTGTCTAAACTAAAAAATGAAGAAGTGAAGAAACTATTTTTCTAGATTTAAGTTATTGACTATAACAAAAAAAACACCCTAAAAGTGGTAAAGTTGCACAGTGTAGACTGGAGCTTGTGTTAGGCTGGGGAGAAATGTAATGCTAAACACCTAAAAGGATTGATAGAGGCATATCTAAAACAGTAGTCTGATTGTTCGTAATGGTAAATTTTCACAGCTCCCACTAATATGTTCTGGATTTAAGTACCTAACTTAGCTCTTTAGGATTCAACTCAAAACCTTAACTGAAAGATGTTTTAGTAGGCGAAAGGTAATATGTAATAACAGTATTAATGTACAAGGTTTTGGACTACCCTTTTTTATCTGGATTATGTGATTCTGGGACAGTAGTGGGTTGACCCTGGCTGGACACTAGGTGCCCACCAAAGCCGCTCTGTCACTCCCCGCCTCAGCTGGACAGGGGAGAGAAAATATAACGAAAAGCTGGTGGGTCAAGGTGAGGGCAGGGAGAGATCATTCAGAATTATAGTCACGGGCAAAACAGTCTTGACTTGGAGAAAATTAATTTAATTTTTTACCAATTATAAGTCAGAGTAGATTACTGAGAAATAAAACCCAAATCTTAACACACCTCCCCATGCCTCCCTTCTTCCTGGGCTCAGCTTTACTCCCGATTTCTCTACCTCCTCCCCCCAGCAGCGCAGAGGGTTGGGGAATGGGGGTTGTGGTCAGTTCATCACACGTTTTCTCTGCTGCGCCGTCCTTCTCAGGGGGAGGACTTCTCACACTCTTCCCCTGCTCCAGCACGGGGTCCTTCCCACGGGAGACAGTTCTCCTTGAGCTTCTCCAGTGTGGGTCCTTCCCATGGGCTGCAGTTCTTCATGAACTGATCCAGTGTGGGTCCCTTCCACAGGGTGCGGTCCTTCAGGAACAGACTGCCCCAGTGTGGGTCCCCTGCGAGGTCACAAGTCCTGCCAGCAAACCTGCTCCAGCATGGGCTCCTCTCTCCATGGGGACACAGGTCCTGCCAGGAACCTGCTCCAGCGCAGGCTTCCCACAGGGTCACAGCTGCCTTTGGGCATCCACCTGCCCTGGTGTGGGGTTCTCTACGGGCTGCAGGTGGATATCTGCTCCACTGTTAACCTCCATGGGCTGCAGGGGGACAGCCTGCCTCACCATGGTCTTCTCTAAGGGCTGCAGGGGAATCTCTGCTCCGGCACCTGGAGCACCTCCTCCCCCTTCTTCTTCACTGACCTTGGTGTCTGCAGAGTTGTTTTTCTCACATATTCTCACTCCTCTCTCTGGCTGCAATTCCACAGTTGGGATTTTTTCCCCCTTCTTGAATATGTTATACCAGAGGTGCTACCACCATTGCTGATGGGTGCAGCCTTGGCAAGCAGCGGATCCATCTTGGAGCCGGCTGGCATGGGCTCTGTTGGACATGGGGGAAGCTTCGAGCATCTTCTCACAAAAGCCACTTCTGTAGCCCCCCTGCTACCAAAACCTTGCCATGCAAACCTAATTCAGGGATATACATCAAGATAATTGTTCTGCATATGCTATATTTTCTTAAGTAGTCTGGATGCTTTCCTGCCTCCCCTTCATCTGAAGGAGTTGCGTTTACATTGAACAAGTGGCTTACGTTGCACAAAACATTATTTAGGAGAAATTGCCACTGCCCCGGCCCATAAGCTAGTGATTGTGAGACCTGCGTTACCTCCCCTTGGGGAACACATATGGTCCTGTTGTGTTTTTAATATTATTTCCCCTCTTGCTTCTTTCACCCATTGTGGTTTTTAAACTTTTAAAGTATCTCCAGGTGGATTCAGAGGAAAAACTGTGACACTGATCCTAAGGCTGCACATCCCCTTTGGTGCTAAAGAGCAAAATCCTTAAAGAATCCATTTGCGAAAAAGATTTCCAGTATACAGTTATGTTGATTTCTTATAGATTCTCAAAATCTGTAAGGAAAGTTCTGATTGCTTATCCTAAATTACATAAATACATAGTCTGGAATTAAAAATTCCAAATCAATGCTTAAAAATAATTTCACGTCAATTTTCTAGACTTTTCTAGTGTTGAGATCTTTCATCATTTGTAGAAATGTCAAAGAGCACTGAGTAATAGTCTGCTAGCAATACATCACATTTATTTTTAGTTGTATATTCAAATCTCCTACAACTTGCAATTTACAGAATGACTCTGTGGTAGAAACAAGTTTAGTTGGAACTGTGATGAACGGACTGTCTCATCTTCATGGCTGTACTGATCGTGGACAGTTTATTATTAACTTGTTACGGGGTCTCGGCGGTAACCTGAACATGAAATCACGACAAGAATTTGCGAAAGAGGTAAACTTTTTCAGATAGTTTATTAAAAATTTGTCAGTATATGTGGTAGGAGTAGTGATTTTCTGTCATCTTAACAATGCAAATTTACACTAGTGCAATATCTCTGATTTAATTTGTTTGTAATTTGTGTTGTCTATAGGGAAATACCTCAGAAGTAAAGGAATGTTTCATATGTCACTAATACGCTACTAAGTGTATCCAGCCCAGATAGCAATCCTTTGGTGCTGCACCAAGAGATACAGAAAGGCCTCTGTCCATACTGTTTTATGCAAGGACCCACTGTAGCAGACCGTGTAGTTTGTAGAATAGCTTGGGTTGGAAGGTATCTTTAAAGGTCATGTAGTCCAACCTCACTTTCAATAAGCCCAGACATCTTTAACTAGATCAGGTTGCTCAAAGCCCCATCCAACCTCACCTTGAATGTTTCCACGAATGGGATGTCTACCACCTCTCTGGGCAACCTCTCCCAGGGTTTCACCACCCACCTTCAGCATAAAAAATTTCTTCCTTATATCTACTTTAAATCTTCCCTGTTTTAGTTTACCCCTTGTCCTGTTGTAAAAGGCCCTGATAAAAAATTTGTCCCCATCTTTACTGTAGGCCCCTTTTAAGTACTGAAAGGCCGCTATAAGGTCTCCCTGGAGCCTTCTCTTCTCCAGGCTGAACAACCCCAACTCTCTCAGCCTCTCCTCATAGGAGAGGTGCTCCAGCCCTCTGATCATCTTTGTGGCCCTCCTCTGGACCTGCTCCAACAGGTCCATGTCTTTCCTGTGCTGAGGGCTACAGAGCTGGACGCAATACTCCGGGTGGGGTCTGATGAGAGAGGAGGAGAGGGGCAGAATCACCTCCCTCAACCTGGTGGCCACACTGCTTTTGATGCAGCCCAGGATACAGTTGGTTTTCTGGGCTGTAAGCACACGTTGCCAACTCATGTTCAGCTTTTCATCCACCAGTAACCCCAAGTCCTTCTCGGCAGGGCTGCTCTCAATCCCTTCATCCTCCAGCCTGTATTGATACTAGGGGTTGTCCTGACCCAGGTGCAGGACCTTGCACTCGGCCTTGTTGGTCCTCAAGAGGTTCCCATGGGCCTACTTCTTGAGCCTGTCCAGGTCCCTCTGGATGGCATCCCGTCCCTCAAGCGTGTCAACCACACCATTCAGCTTGGTGTCATCTGCAAACTTGCTTAGGGTGTGCTTGATCCCACTGTCTATGCCATTGATGAAGATATTGAACTGTACTGGTCCCAGTATGGACCCCTGATGGACAACACTTGTCACCGATCTCCGTCTGGACATTGAGCCATTGACCCCTACCCTCTGGATGGGACCATCCAACCAATTCCTCATCTACCAAACAGTCCACCCATCAAATTCATATCTCTCCAATTTAGAGAGAAGGATGTTGTGGTGGACTGTGTCAAAGGCCTTGCAGAAGTCCAGATAGACGACATCTGTAGCTCTTCACCTGTCCACTGATGTAGTCACTCCATCATAGAAGGCCACGAGGTTGGTCAGGCAGGACTTGCCCTTGGTGAAGCTATGCTGGCTGTCTTGAATCACCTCCCTGTCCTCCGTGTGGCTTAGCGTAGCTTCAAAGAGGATCTCTTCCATGATCTTCCCAATGTGTTTTGTGATCTTCACAACGTATATGTGACCTTCACAATATGTATCGTGTACATTTGATACAGATGTATTTTGTGGTTTGTTTTTTTTTTCTGTTCAGAATGCTTGAAATAATAATGTGAGGGCTTTGTGGCACTTCACCAGGGAGGTGTTCTTATAGCATTATTTTGAGATTATGTATTGTATGTGCGGGGGTTTGATTCTGTCTTTGTGTGGATACTTGAGGGCACAAGGACTAGGGAATAGTGTTGGTAAACTATGTGAGAATACTGGTCCATAGTGTCTACAGAAGGCTGTCCCTGAGGCAGTTATCTCCCCAATCACGCTTGGGTTTTGTGTTGCAGAGAAGGAAATGGTTCTTTCCAAAAGACAGCCTGGAGCTATAACATATACACAAGGCAGATAGTAGAGGTTTTCGACTCGGGTTCTGGAATTAGCTATTGATGCATATGAAGGAGTTATCTCATTCTTATGATTATTACTAAGTATGTTGCCTAATGTGAAAAAAGGTTTATTTAAAGCCTTGCTAAATACAGTTTATTTTATGTTCTTTCTATTATGGAAAGTAATGTGTGGAAGAGTAATATGTTATTGTTTAGTTAAGGACTTAATCATAAAGCATATGCATAGCATGACTGAGTTTTCAAAGGCAGCCTTAAAACTATCAAATTGAAGAATTAAATGTTTGATTTCATAGAATTATTCTTTGAACATTAGCTTGAAATTCTAGATCTTCTCATTAGGAGTATGGATTTAACTGAAGCTTGCTTTTTATTTTTTTTAAAGATCTTCGGTTGGGCACAAGAATCTCCACCAGATCCGAGGAAGCCCCTGGACACATATTATGACACTGACACTGGACAGCTAATGCTATATCAACTGAAAAAAAATGAAAATCTAACAGCTGATGACTTCAGTAATCTCCAAACGCTTCCTGTCATCCAAACCCCTGACATGCAGAGAGGTTTAGATTACTTCAGACCCTGGCTAGACTTTAATAATAAGCAGCCATTTCTTCTTGTGGGTCCTGAAGGATGTGGAAAGGGGTAAAAAGTGTTTCCTATTTTAAGCAAAGTATACTTCTAGCTATTTGTCAAAGTTTGTAATATTTTGTTATAGTGGTCTTATCATTTGACTTTCTGCTAGAATATCACTTGTTTAGGTTACTAATGAAACAAATCTTCTGTAGTGGCAAACAGGTAAATAATTATGAAGATCTACAGGAAAGTTCAGGCTGCCACTATCCATCTAAGACATCTGAATGAGGCTTTTAGATATGAAACAGGACCTTTGGAAAACCCGTACTGTCATGGAGCAACAGCTGAAAGACACATGAGGTCTCATCTCAAGAGGCACTAGATGCCTGTGTGCAGGCAAATGAATATAGCTCATCCTTTTGCCTATCTTAGGTTCCTTATTTAGATGGGTTAGATCACTATATACAAGATATTTAGGCTAGGTATTTGTTTTGTGTAGCTGTATACTACACTTTTATTGAACTTCTCAAATGGAAAATATTACAGTTTTAAAGGCAAGAACGTTTAATTCAGCAAACCTCATGCATCACCTATTACATTAACACAGTATGTAGTGTATGTATTTTAATTTGAAATATATACAATATCTTTGGATACACAGTATTTTAATGCATTTATGTTTTACTTCTGCTTACATGTAAATACACATTTGCTTTTTTAGGATGCTTCTTCATTATGCATTTTCTCAACTGCGATCCACTCAGATTGCTACCGTTCACTGCAGTGCACAAACTACTTCTCAACATCTTCTACAGAAATTAAGTCAAACTTGCATTGTAATCAGTACAAACACTGGGCGAGTGTACAGACCAAAGGACTGCGAAAGGCTTGTTTTGTACTTAAAGGATATCAATCTACCCAAACCTGATAAATGGGGAACAAGCACTCTCGTGGCTTTTCTACAGCAGGTGAACGCTTATGTCTGTTTTTTTATAGAGAGACTTAAGTATACTGGAAATAGTTTAGTATATGTAGTAAATACCTACATTGAGTATTTCCAGAGTTAACATCCCGCATCTGTATTGACGTTAGTTTTGTTTCTACTTTGATAGAACATGTAGGTGTCACCCAGAAATAAGATACGCATATAAGCCAAATAAAAATGGTAAGGTCAGGTTGGATGGGGCTCTGAGCGACCTGATCTGGTTGAAGATGTCCCTGCTCATAGCAGGGGCGTTGGTCTAGTTCACCCTTAAAGGTCCCTTCCAACCCAAACTATTCTATGGGTCTATGATTCTATGATAAGTAAATAAAGACAATGCTCGCCTCAACAAGTTATAATGCAGTAGGCATATGAGTGACAAGAAAATCATCAGTAGTCAACATTGATATGCCAAGGGCAAGTCACGCTTAACCAACTTGATAAACTTCTATGATGAAATGACAGACTTGGTAGACGAGGGGAGAGCAGTGGATATAGTCTACCTGGGCTTCACTAAGGCCGTTGATGCTGTCTCCCAAAAGATGCTTACAGAAAAGCTGTTGATGTATGTGCTGGATGAGCAGAGTGGGTTGAAAACTGGCTGAACAGTCAGGCCCAGAGGGTGGTGATCAGTGGTGCAAAGTCTAGCTGGAAGCCAGTACCTGTTTGACATCTGCATTAATGATCTGGACAATGGGACAGAGTGTACCCTGAGCAGGTTTGCAGCTGACACCAAACTGGGAGGAGTAGTATACCTCTGGCAATTAAGAAAACAGTAATAATGGTATACTTCTCACTATTTTATTTTATTTTATTTTATTTTATTTTATTTTATTTTTTGTAATGTACTCTGTTGGCTTTCTTTTAATTAAATATTTATTTAATTGTTAAAGGTTCTTACATATCAAGGATTTTATGATGAAAATCTGGAATGGGTTGGTTTAGAAAACATCCAAATTGTGGCTTCCATGTCTGCTGGAGGAACATTGGGAAGACATAAACTTACCTCCAGATTTACTTCTATTGTTCGTCTCTGTGCCATTGAGTAAGTACGTGGAAATTAGGTTGACCCTCAGAACTCAGATTCAGCCTTTGTTTATAAGATCCTTGCTCAATTTAGTCGTTATGAAGATGTGGCTGTTCTAATCTTTCATCTTTTCTAACGGTTTGGGATCTTCAGATTTAGCGGTTTGGTGCCTGTTGGCACTAGAAACCAGCTGAGGAGCAATCTGTAGCTACCTGTTGATAGTGAAGTGATCATTCCTGTTGGATGATTTTGCTTTGAGTAAAATGCTTTCTGCAGCTTTATATTAAGGTGGTGTTTGGTTACAAAATTAGAGAAATCGTAAAGAAGTTTGTTTTTAAGTTTGAACACATTTACAGATGTATTTAGAAAATTTCTGAGGGTGGCCTATTGCAATAAAATGATAATTTCACTTAGCTACTAGATGGAGATGCTATTCATTGAAATGTCTCAGTAATTGTGTATATAACTTTGAATCTTTTTAATTAATAAATTAACAATGATAGACTGTAATGATTACTTTTTTCCTCCTTTGTAGCTATCCAGAGAGAGACCAACTGCAAACTATTTATAGTGCCTACTTGGAACCTGTACTGCAGAAAAACCTAAAGAATCACCCTGTTTGGGGTTCTTTACCAAAAATACATCAGCTAGCAGGATCTATGGTTCAAGTATATGAACAGGTATGGAAATTTAATTTTCTTTTTTCAAGGACATGGACAATTCAGTTTGGGATTTTTTTTTAATAATTAGTATTTGATATTAACAAGAGAATAAAAACGTTTATCAGTATTAAAATCCACGTTATCTTTTTCGTAATGTTGATAGCAATTTTAGAGCTACTTATTTGCAGAGACTCCTAGCTATTAGAGGCAAACTGAGTAAACGGTAAGTGCTCTTGCTTTCCCCCAGATTTATTGTATGATTTGGCAAGCGTTTTAACCCATCTACGCTTTCAGTTCCCAATTTATAACATGCATATGGTAGTGTTTTCCTCCTTAATGGATGAGGAGACTGTACTTCAAAGATTGTTAGGTGCTCAGATGTTATGGTTGCTGTTATGAATAGAGAAGAGAGATATGAGGATGGAGTCTTCTACACACATTAAGGACTACCTATTAAAACTTTACACTGTTAAAAACAGGTATTTAGACACACAAGTTCATTTTATCCTCCCACTTAAAATTTTACGTACTTCTATCTAGCAAAACACTTAAGTATTGCTTTTCTTAATCATGTCCACAGCCTTACTGGGGTAGGTACTGTGGGTATGTAAGTGCTTACTGTATGTTCCAACAATGTATGCATGTCCCCATCTAGACAGAGCCATGATATAAAACCAATCTTTATGACTGGAATTTGGTTATAGTCACTGGATAGCACGCACCAGTTAGCGGAAGTTTCATATGATATTATCAATGTATTCTAAGAAATCTAAGTTTAAATCTCATTACACCAAGACCAAAAAACTGATGAAGGCAGTTATTCTTTGAATTCAGGTAGTTTTCTATTACGCTTTTATAATTCCTTTGCGTTTTATATTTGGTATTGCTTTAAAATATTGTCTGCTTTGTCTAATACTACTGCACTAACAGCCCTAGGTGACGTGCAGTTGTTTGCATTAAAAACGGTACAGAAGAAATGTTCTAATTATGAGAAATTCTGTCTTTTGTGGTCAGAAAACAAGACTTCAACAATTAATCTCTGTGCTTTTCAAAAAAACTATTAATAAAATAACTAAATATATAGACCAAATAAAAACTAATTTGTCTGGTATTTTAGAAAAATTTAAAGCTACATTTCCAAGTGCTTTACATTTTAAAACATCCCTCCCCCCCCTTAACTTTTGTTTTTAGGTACGAGCAAAATTCACAGTTGATGATCACAGTCATTACCTTTTTACACCATGTATTCTAACTCAGTGGGTTCTTGGTTTATTCAGATACGATTTAGCAGGTGGTAAGTCACTTACTTTGTTTTCATTGATGAAGCAGTTCTAAAATGGCCTAAATTATTATTGGTATCAGTCTTACTGTTGACTCCACATCCAACTTGTTCACCTGTGGTACTCTTTGTAAACTGTGGACTGTCTGTAACTCAGTAGAGGGAAAAAATGCCTAACAGTTTACTCCATAACCTATACTAAACAAGTTTAAATAACTCCAGTGATGTTTCAAAATATGTGTGGGAGCTATTTATAGATTAAGGGAAATTAGTAGGTTGGGACTGCATTCTCTACTATGGGCACTTGAAGTGTACCCCCTACTACCTACCATTTTTTTTCTTTTTTTTTTTATTTTTTTTGGGGGGGGGGGGGGGTAGGTGGGGTCAGGGTTGGGTTGTGTTTTTCTTTGAGCATGTATCTTGTCTTCTGGATTCCCAGAGACTTGCCTCTCACGCTCGTCTTTTTATACCTGGTTGTATAAACTTGGTGAGGTGACTGCAGAACTACAACTGATACACATCATTTATGACCTACTTAACAAAAGAAGAATGTAACCACCCTTAAACATCTAGAAAACTGTCTCATCTGTGTAAAAGTTTACAAATATCTATATAAGAGCCTAAATACTCCTACAATTGATTCCATTGCTGTATCTGAAGGTGACATATGCATATGCTTTTCAGTGATGAATAATATGGCATGTCATTTACTCATTTCAACTTCCATTTTACTTTTATGAAGAATACTGAAGCTTTTTATTCTCTAGTGGCATTTTAGAATACAGATTGTTTGGGGTATTTATTGTTGTTTTAGTATTTGTTATCAGTCTTTCTCTTCCCCTTTAAAGCAGTCTCCTGGATTTTCTTGTTTTCATTGCTTGGAATTTTGGCTTTTAATTTTTACTTTGTGTGCAACATCTTCCCCATTTTCATTAGAATGCTGGCACTGAACTGGAGAACTTGTTTTAATAGAATATGTTTCTTTTTATCTTGTAATGATCCATAAAGATATTATTAAAAAGCACTTAATGATGTTTACTTTTTCTCTTATTTCTTCCTTACTGATGCTCTCCTGCTGGTATGTAATTTCACTTACTGATTTTTCAATCTCATATTTTGAAATGGAAAATTTGAGAAATGTAAAATTTATTATAAATATGTAAAGTTAAATCTCTCTGTAAATTTTATAGGATCATTGACACAAACTTCAGACTATGTATTGGAAATTGTTGCTTATGAAGCACGTCGTTTGTTCCGTGACAAAATTGTTGGCACGAAAGAACTTCATCTATTTGATAATGTTTTGATGAAAGTATTTCAAGGTGATTGGGGCTCAGATGTTCTGGACAATATGGCAGGTAAACCAATTGAGGCATACTACACAAACTTGAAATATTTGCTTAGGAACTGCCTAATCAAGTCAGATAGCATATGAGCTGAGCACCTAAACTTTCGAACGTTTCCTTGTATTTTCACAGATACCTTCTATGTAACTTGGGGAGCTTGTCAAGAGGCATTCCTCACACCAGGACAGGCACTACCACCACATGGGAGGCCACTTGGCAGACTAAACTCAACAGACCTGAAAGATATTATTCAAAAAGTGAGACAAGATTAAAAAATACACACACCAAGGATTCACACCAATTATTCTAGATATATTTTTCAGGAAGTAACATGCGAACACCAGGTTTGGGGTGCAGTCTGCTGCTTGTTCAAGGAATCCTTGTTTGCATTTTGTCAAGTGAGGGGAGCTTTGTGATGCTATGTGGCAGGCAGCAGGAAGTATCATGTAGCAAGGTTATTTTAATGAAAGGGCATCAGTCGCATTGGCCGGTGATTTACAACAGTTTGATGAACAACATTTTAAGAAACATTGGTGTGCATATATAGTAAAAAGTGTTTTATTAGTTGTTTACATCCTGAATTTGTAATTTGCTAATGTAATTTTTATTTGAACAAATACAAAAGGTTTGTTTGGAGATTTGGCATGCTTTCATACAGGAAAGTACAAAAAATGAGCTTGATGAGGAAATGCAAATATCTTAATTCTGCCAGGCTCACTGATATTCAGGATGAGAGCTTTGAGATCATCTCTTACTAGTAGTGTTTGATGGACTGATCTTGTAGATTGGAAACTACTCCCTCTCCTTAATTGCCAACTTGTGACCTGTAGAAGACTATACAGGAAATTATAAAGTTCAGTGGCCTCAGTAATCAGAGAGTTTGTTCTTTTTTCTGACAACACAATTACATTGGGCTTGAAAGATGAGGTTTTCTTAAGTATAACAAGGGCAGAAATTAATCTTGGGATCTGTTATTATATGTGTTTCACTAGGAAATTCCATAATTTTCAATTAGGCAGCAATTAGCTGCCTAAAACGCTCTTCTAAATTATGTATTAACTGATCTGTAGTCAGAGACACAGCTCAGACTTTGTTCTGGTCCATTATTTAATTTTAATTAATACAGTGCTAGATTTCTATTTCAATATATCAAAGATTTCTAGGGTATTGTGGTGCTGGGGGTAATGTGATCTGTTCATTATTGGTAAAGGGCATGTGAGGTATCTAAATCCTGTCACATAAATAATTTATTTGCAGTGAATACCAGCATGATCTCTTAAGCCCTTCTTTTCTAAACTTTTTTTATGTTGGATGCTTTCATGTCTTATTGCTTTTATTTATTATTAGTGAATGCATTTCTTTTTTTTCTTTTTTAATAGGGTATTATTCATTATGGGCGAGACAAAAAAGAGATAGAGATTTTACTGTTCCAAGAAGTCCTCAGTTATATGTCTAAAGTGGACAGAGTGCTGAGTTTTCCTGGAGGATCACTTCTTTTGGCAGGACGGAGTGGTGTAGGTCGTCGAACAGTTACCTCTTTAGTTAGTCACATGCACGGAGCTGTTCTGATTACGCCCAAAATTTCCAGAGGCTATGAGCTGAAGCAGTTCAAAAATGATCTTAAATATGTAAGTCACTCAGTGTCTTCCACTTTATAGTGTTGTAAGTGTATATTTAAAAAAAAAAAAGAATATGGGAATTTTGAAGGACGCAAAAATGTTGTGTGAAGAGATATTTCAAGAAAAGTAAAATGTCAACAGTAAATGAAACAAGTAGATTTTTAGAAGTTCTCAGTGGCTAGATAGGTATACTGTTCTTTATTGCAATTACCTGGAACTCTATTTTTTTTTAATACCAGAGCTGTTTTTATGAGGACTATGGACTTCATAAATTCTAAGTTTGTGTGAATATTGGAAAGGTTTTTTTCATGTATATGTTTTCATATTTGTATATGTTTTTATTTTCTCTCTACTATGGTCTGCCAGTTAATAGTATAGTAGCTGAATCAAGTAAAATTTTAGTGTTTGATGAAAGTGTATGTATTATTTAAAAACAAATGCAAACCTTAAATCAGGAGTTTCCTAGTACCTTCAGCAATGCTAAGGAAAATTCTAGGTCTAAGCCCATACGAAAAAGCAATGCAGATCTATAATTGAGTCACATCTGGAACATAAATATACTCTATGGAAGAGTCTGTTTTAATCATTTTTTTCATTACCAAGCTGTACATCTAGGTAGAATATTCTGTGTATTTGATATCTCATATAACTGAATCACCTAGTAATCTTTTGTAGATATATAATAGTGTAGATGCTGTGGAGAAAATATCTGTGTAATATATAAGCAAGGAAAGATTATCATTCTCTTATGAACAATACGTGTATTCCATATACTGAGATTTAAACGTCTTCCCTGTTTCTAGGTGATGGAGCTTGCAGGCATTGAAGCACAGCAGGTGGTATTGCTGCTCGAAGACTATCAGTTTGTTCATTCCACATTCCTTGAGATGATCAACAGTTTACTGTCTTCAGGTGAGACAAGTCCAAAAATATTATGGTACTACTTTTACCAGACAGAATTAGCTCAATGAGAGAGAATTAGATGATGCTTTCTAACTTTATGTCCATACCAGAAGTGCTAGTTAGCTTTCTACACTGTTTTAGTTAGAATGCTTGTACATGAAAAACTGACTTGAAGTTCACTTACGTATCCTTTAACCTACCCTACAGTACGGGTGCTTTCAAATCCTCAAACTTGAAAGTCCAAGTAACTTATTTCAAAGGAGTTCTTTATAGTAGTGTAACAAAATCATAATGTATTCTATTCTACAGCTTCCCTTTTCTAATAAAATTCAAAACTGAGAGGTGTTTCAAGGTTTTATTAAATTGTATAGACTGAGTCCTTTACTTAAATGAACATCAGCAAAGCCCACTTTTCTGAAAGTAATGAGATGAAAAATAATAATAACAAATAACAAACGTGACTTTATTTTGTGATCTAGTTTTGTTCCTCGATCAGAAAGATCATTGAAGGACTGAGTCTAACTCACTAAATGTTTTTTGGAATTGCAGTAGTTTGAGCTGATTGATAAGAGCACCAGATTTTCCAGTCTCCCAGGCACAAATCCAAATCCCCTTACAGTGTCAGATTCTTGTCATCTAGCGTTAAACATCTGTGTCTGAGGACACAGATAACTGCTCTCTTTCATGTTTCTGTTTTCTGGTGTATGACAAAGTCTAGTTTGATTTGTTTTGTATGCAGTATTGGATCACTGTCTTTGGGTAGATTTGAATCAGTTTTTGAAGTAGATTTCATTGATATAAAGTAGGCTGTTTAAATTAAATGGAATCATTATAATTTGGTTTGTTGTTTTGATGATACCATGAAAAGAATGATGAAGTAGAGGGGATGATACTCATGAAAGTGTGGAGGTGAATACCACCATATTCACATTGTCTATACAGAAGATTCAAGGGAATCCTTCAAAAGAATTTGAAGAATTATGGTGTATTTGATCTAACATTTTAAATTCATTCTTGAAATAGGAGAAGTTCCCGGGCTGTATAAAATAGAAGAATTAGAACCACTGCTATCTCCTCTGAAGGATCAAGCTTCACAAGATGGATTTATAGGACCAATTTTCAACTATTTCACATACCGTATGTGAACAGAATTATAAGTTATAATTTATTTCAAAGTTACAGAAGTGGTATAATAATGGACGAATAATTTCTAACGTGGTCCTTGTTTTGTGCTCATTTTTGACTGAGTTAGTTATTGAAAACCAGGCAGGAACAGTGATTACACTGTGATATTTGAGGGCACAGAACCCTCAGCTTAAAATTCATTCTATCTGAAATTTTGTATCCATGAATGTTCTACAAAGCTGTTATGAAATCTGCTGTTGAAAGTAATTAGGAGGAAGAAAACTTTTGTTCCCATCATTTACTGGTTTGTTTACCTTATATCTAGTAACACAATTGTCTTCTATTTGTCAATTATACCTGCAAATCACTTTGGATTCTGAGTAATCATAAACAACTTTACAGATAGGTTTCTTAATTATTTGTGTTCCTTCCTTGAACCAACAAGAAGATTAAATAGTTCGCAAATAAATAGAAAAATGTCACTGAAAGAATACAGATGTTGCCAGTCATACTTAAGGGCTCTGGAACTACTTCTAATTGGTTCTATTAGTCTGTATTGATTGGAATGAGAACTAGTGGTATCACTGTGACAAGTGGTGTTCCTCAGGGATCTGCATTGGGACCAGTACTATTTAATATCTTCATCAATAACATAGACAGTAGGATTGAGTGCACCCTCAGCAAGTTTACAAACAACACCGAGCTGAGTGGTGTGGTTGACACGCCTGAGGGATGGGATGTCATCCAGAGGGACCTGGGCAGGCTCAAGAAGTGGGCCTGTGTGAACCTCCTGAGGTTCTGCAAGGCCAAGTGCAGGGTCCTGCACCTGGGTCAGGGCAACCCTGAGTATCAATACAGGCTGGGGGATGAAGGGATTGAGAGCAGCCCTGCTGAGAAGCACTTGGGGGTACTGGTGGATGAAAGACTGGACATGAGCTGGCAATCATAGAATCACAAAATCATAGAATGGTTTAGGTTGGAAGGGACCTTAAAGATCATCTAGTTCCAAACCCCCTGCCATGGGCAGGGACACCTTCCACTAGAACAAGTCGCTCAAAGCCCCATCCAGACTGGCCTTGAACACCTCCAGGGATGGGGCCTCCCAATGCACACTCGCAGCCCGGAAAGCCAGCCATATTCTGAGCTGCATCAAAAGAAGCATGGCCAGCAGGTTGAGGGAGGTGATTCTGCCCCTCTACTCTGCTCTGGTGAGATCTCACCTGGAGTACTGCATCCAGCTCTGGAGCCCTCAGCACAGGAAAGACATGGACCTGTTGGAGTGGGTCCAGAGGAGGGCCATGAAGATGATCATGGAGCACCTCTCCTATGAGGACAGGCTGAGAGAGCTGGGGCTGTTCAGCCTGGATAAGAGGAGGCTCCGGGGAGACCTTATTGCGGCTTTCCAGTACCTAAAGGGGGCCTACAGTAAAGATGGGGCTACACTTTTTAGCAGGGCCTCTTGCAATAGGACAAGGGGTAATGGGTTTAAACTGAAAGAGGGTAGACTTACAGTAGATATAAAGAAAAATTTTTTTATGCTGAGGGTGGTGAAACCCTGGGAGAGGTTGCCCAGAGAGGTGGTAGATGCCCCATCACTGCAGACATTCCAGGTCGGGTTGGAGGGGGCTCTGAGCAAGCTGATCTAGTTGAAGACGTCCCTGCTTATTGCAGGTGAGGTTGGACCAGATGACCTTTAAAGGTCCCTTCCAACCCAAACTGTTCTATGATTTAAATACTGTCAGCTCTTCTAAATTAAAAAAATACAATGGAATATACATAATGAGACTCCATGGTATCAAATGACTTTGTTTAAGTTCTGTTTATAGACATTCCTGCCCTAATGTGTTGTGGTGTAGTAGTATCTTTTTTCAGAAATTAAGTTATGATAAATATTTGAAAGACAGTCATTTATGTTTTATTTGCAATAAATCTACCATAATGTAGTCAATGTTATCTACTAAATATTTAATATGTTGCATTTTCTCAGGGATCCAACAAAATCTGCATGTTGTCTTGATCATGGATTCTACCAATTTAAATTTCACAATAAACTGTGAAAGTAATCCAGCACTGTACAAGAAATGTCAGGTTTTGTGGATGGAAACCTGGTCAGAAAACAGTATGAAAAAGGTAGATTGCATAACTGTGACTTGTTTAAATTAATATCTCTGAAAATAACTGAGCTTTAATGAGTAAGATCAAAATATTTAAAGTTGTGATAGAATAATTGTCATTGTGCTTATTTAATCCATTTGTGCAGTCCTAGAAAGACACAAAATCCTGCAGAACAGTTAAGTAATATTAGCGTTGCTATTTTACCAGTAATGTTTTTGTTCTCTGTGTGGGCTGACTTGAACAAAATGCTGACTACTATGACTCTGATCGAACACAGTATTTAAGAACAAAATATGAATAGACTGCAAGCAAAATGGTGAAGCCAACTATGCTGATATCTGCTGTTACTAGTATGCTTGACAGCTATTTTAAAAATAGTTTTTTTATGTGTATATAAGCTGCTATAGATCTAAGATTGCACTGTAAACCTTATGTTATTCTTGAATCTTTGTTAAGTGTTTTGCTTGATGGAACAGAGTCAATGTGTTCTTTTTAGGATCAAAATCTGCTTATTTCAGGATGTTCACAGGGTAGGTTTGAGAAAGATATATCTTACTTCTATATGTTAAGAGATTGTCAAATCCAGATCCAGTACCCTGGTAGGCTGCCACAGCTTCGTGGCCCCAACTTGAACTGGTGGTGAAGCTGAGCGTGTATTCCCAGAAGGCACACCGCAAACACATGTCCAGCACATACATACGTGTGATTAGCCACACAGGACACAGTGACCTTCAGCACAAACACAAACAGCACTGTTGGCATCATCCTGTTCCCCTCTCTGAGTGATCAGAATGAAGGTCCATTAGTGGGAAATATGTACATGAGCGGAATGTGGATCCCCCTACTAGCTGGGCACAAACACAGACCTGCCAGCAATTGCCTCTTAATCCCCTGGTCTCCCCAGCTGCTGGCATCTGGACGTACAAGCTCCTGAGGCTGCAGCCCCACTCCAGCTGCAGGCACAGACTGCCTCACTGTGCATGCACACACATGCGCACACAGTGGATCCTTCCAGAAACTGGGCTTACACATCCAGTCCATCTGGTAGCTAGCCTTGGATCTAGGATGTCCCCGCTGTGTCCTGCGCAGGCACATACGTGTACATGTACGCACGCACAGACACATGCAGCTGGGTCTCATTTCACTCCCAGACTCCACAGTCTCTCTCAGGCAGTTGGCCTGGACCTTCTAGTTCCTCTTGCAGCCGACTTCTGCAGGTGCCTTACCAGCCCACAGTAGGTCTTGTGCAATCTGAAATGCTCTTCCACTGCATTCCATAACGTGTCCCAAAGACTTCTATGCAGTAACCCTCTCAGTCTAGTGTGTAAAGTGAGCTGGCCTCTCCCATTGACTCATCATGATGGGTTTCACACCTGGACCATGGGGTTGGTTGCTGTCCTGGGAGAGCCGTGAGAGCAGGTGGCACAACGTGTCTGTTTCTTCCTGGGTTGCTGGGGCTTCCCCACCTGCCATCATGCCTCAGTTTCAACGGCAGGTTGTACTGAAAGTCCGTTTTGACAAAAATGTTTGGACCAGCTCTGTCCACTGTTAAAAAATATTTTTCAGAGTATTTTCACTTTCACTTCAATTGGATTTTCTTTTTTTAAGTGGAGTCTTGCCATTTAGTCATACGTCAGAATCTTTGAATGTACTTTTTTATTTTTACCCATGTACATTGTGTAGTTGATAACATATGAAGGTAAGCCCACTCTTAGATGATGAAAAAGACTTCAAAGACTTAGGCGTTGTTTAATTCTGGTGTTGTATCTACAACGGTTGTACTGTCTTATTTCCTGTTGAGTTGTATATCTTTTTACATCTTTGACATTTGTGTTATTGTAAGAGTCCTCTGGGAGTTAATTGCTCTTTCTTACAGCCAGCAAAAGCTCCTCTGCTCGAGAGAACAGGAAGTTATCAGTGACAGGGAAAGGCAGAATTGATCTTTTTAGTGCTACAAATATTCTGTAAATACCTTATTCTGAATAAAGCTGTTATATTCAGTCTTTTCAAATGAGAAAATAGGTTGAAGATTTTGGTTTTTTATGTTAACTCAAATTTTCATTGTTTACAATTTTCATACAAAAGATCATGTTCATTTTTTTAGATACCTGAAATGCTTCTGCATGATTCAGATGAACAAGAAAAGACTGGAAAAGCACATAAGGAACTTAAGAAAAAACATTCAGGTAATATTTAGGTGGACCCACTAGCTATTATTACTTATTATTAAACACTTACTGAGTACTGTGTTGGACGTAGATAATAGCATAGATACTTTGAGTATGTTGTTCCCAGCATATTTAGAGACTTTGGTATTGTTCATATGGCAGCTGTTTTGTGTAAGGGAACATTCGTCTGGAGCATACATCCTGGCTGATCACACCCAGTCTCTTCTGTCACAAGCAATCATTACATTCAATTTTATAAACTCATTAAGCTGCGTCTTGTTCTGTGTCTTCCTTCTATGTGGATGTTATTTCACAACCTCAAAATTTCATGTTTTGAGAGTTTTTCAGGCTATATGTTTTCATTATTGTCCTTGACCTGCTTATTTTACTTTAATATTTCTTTATCTCCAATAACTTTAATTTCTTGTAAGTAATGCCCCTCTTTCAGAATTATTTGTTTTTATAATAAAACTTCAAGTGTAATCATTTTAAAAATAGGGTGTTAAACATAATCTAGGAGACCAGTGCCAGCGCTCATTTGCATAATACTGCTTTTAGCTGCTTTTATAAAGCATTAATCTAAGTAGCACTTAGAAGTCATGGAGCCAACAGAGTATAAAATGGCAAGTGATTCGCTTGGCGTTTTCTTGTTTTGTATTGCTTTTTAATAGGCATTCCAGCCCATCAGAATAATGGCCAAACCTAGGATTTAGTGTTCATGCTACCATCCATCTTTATCCTACATCATGGTACTTAAACTATGCCTCAGTACTTATTTAAGGCATTAACTTATATGTAGATATGTTTTAGAATTTTTTTTCTTTTGTAGGGTAATTACAATTTTACAGTATCTTTGGGCTTCTTTTGACAAATTTCAACACACTGAAGGACCTGGAATGTTCAGAAAAACCTTTTAGTCTACTTATCATCAGAGACAAGGGAGAAGACAAAAACACATGGGCTTCCTTTCTAAAAAAGTCCAAGTATTTTCAAATGCAATTTCTGTGGAAATAAAGTTTCTTTTCTAATTAGCCCTCAGTAATCTGCAATTAAGTTTGCCTGCTTTTCCAAACATCAATGAAATGTTTTACAGCTTTGAAACAATTTCAGTTTATTTCTGAGGAATATGTATTTAAAATGTAATTATATGTTGTTTCCTTGAGAGTACTTTGAAAAAAGTGTATTCTTTTGGTGTTTTGAATGCCCTTAATTCATATGTCAAAAACCATATTCTGTTGTTCTTTCTTAGTTATTTTAATGTGAGATAAGAATGAGTGTATTATTATCTGTGTACCAAATTATGTTGTACAGGTGATTCTGATTTTCTGAAGTCATTTCTGGCAATCCATGAATCGTGTAAAATGTATGGAGCAACGCCTAGCAGGTATATGACATTCCTTCGTATATACAGTACCATCAATAACAGTAAAAGAAGAGAGCTAATAAAAAGGCAGAACCACTTGCAGGTATGTATTTAAAACATTTTAACACGTGCCATTTCAAAATACTCTCACATTTGGAAATGTTTTGTGTATTAATGGGCTGTAGCTGCTAACATGGCTGTGTGAGGTGTCCTGTGTTGGTATGTGCTCATGCTGTGGTTTCAGGAGAGGAACTGTATGAATCTTAATGCACATCTCGGTTCAAATGCCTCAAAGAGTGAAGAGCACTTTCTTGTTTTCGTTAATATTTTTCCTCAAGAATGTATCAGACTGGGTATGTTTTCTTAGACTAGTAGAAAGTATTTGAAAGCACTTTAAATTTTTTCACCCATATGTATTGGAATTGTGTTGTAAGCAACCCATCATCTTTCCATCAGTTTGAGTCCTGCCACTGCTTGTATAAATTTTCCCCATGTGGCTCCATATTCCCGCCCTTTCTTTATGTCTCTACAGCAACTTCCCGCTTTGTGTGTTTCTTGTGTCCTTCTAGTTCAACAAGCTGTATCTCGCGGTGCTCTTGTGTACCTTTGGCCAAGATTCC
Organism: Pluvialis apricaria; assembly: GCA_017639485.1. NCBI lineage: Eukaryota > Metazoa > Chordata > Aves > Charadriiformes > Charadriidae > Pluvialis > Pluvialis apricaria. The sequence continues at coordinate 16,554,141 of CM030007.1, forward strand.
CTTTGTCGTGATTTTGTTTTAATTGGTGTTTCGGAATCGATTTCAAATTCATTTTCCGCACATCAGACCTTTACGCAATTGTAGACCAAATGCAGTTCACCTCACAGATGTCGCTTTACTCCTGTTCTGTATGCATAACATGCTTGTTTTTGAAACCCATTTGTCATCTTTCCAGTCATATTTCCTTCCCTTCCCCTCCCCCAGTATAGTTCTGGAACGACCTGTATGATCCTTTAGGACATGTAACTTTTGTCTTTACCCTTCTCCGTTCCCGTTCAGCTCCTTTTCCCAGTGGCCCTTGCTGCTATTCTGAAACCATGCTTGCAAAGCTGTGTTTCTTCTTAAGGCATCTGTCAACACCAGATGACTTCCTTGCCTTCTATTCTACGCTGTTTTTATTCTGCCTGCCAATATTTTTCGATTATTGTAGTAAGCAATTTAAGAAGATTTATGTTTGTAATGATAGAAATTGCTTTTTTATTTATTTAGAAAGTAGCTGTGGTTTGTTCGTGACAAACACTCATTTAGTTGTTAAATGCTCTGGTTAAATAAAAGTAATCATTTACGTGAAAATTAGAGATGTGTATCCTAAATCAAAGCATCTTCCAGGTAATATTTTTTTTTCAAATGTGTCTTGAAATAATTCTGTTATCTGATTACCATTGAGTAAATAATTTAGAAAGTGTGAATAAAGAAAATAGTTAATCTTAAGCATAATTGAAGCTTTGTTTTATGTACATCTCTGTTCTTTAGAGAATGTACAAATATGATAATGTTTCAATTTGTTTAATTTTTGTAGCTTTTCTTTTAGAGGAGGTATATGGAGTTAATATCGTTTAATTGAAATGCTATTGAATTAATGAGAAGAAGATTATGTACTAGTTGCTGTTCCATTAAAAGTTTGTTATTTAGACAATTTTGTTTTCAACTTTTTGATGTAGTAATAGATCTTGTGGTGACACATCTAGAAGTGTCAAAGCTCATTTTTTGGGTTAAATAATACTAAGAAAATGTAAATAATATTGAGAAAACATGGAACAAATTAAAAAATTAAGAATATCAGTCTACATCGCTCTTAATTTGCGCATACTATTTGTAACCAACCTTCATTTAAATAATTTACAATTCATTGCTAAATCCCTGCTTCTTATAAACCTTTCTAGGCAGGTGTTTCAAAGCTGAATGAAGCTAAAGCCCTGGTAGATGAACTGAACAGAAAAGCTGGAGAACAAAGCATTTTACTCAAAACGAAGCAGGATGAGGCCGATGCTGCCCTTCAAGAAATTACAGTATCTATGCAGGTATTGTATACAATCCCATCAAAAGTGAAAAAAAAAGAAATGCTTTTCTAATTTTGGCCTCCATAACTGCCTGTGCTTTGTAGCCTTTTCAAGGGTTACAAAACCTGATGCTTTTGCAAGAATTTGCCTAAGAGAATGGATAAGCCCTGAAGCTTGAATAAACTTTCAGCAGGACAGAGGATTGTATAATTTAAGCCATATTTGAACTGATTGAGTAGGAAAAGATCAATGCAAGTTTTGCACCTGAGTAGTATTTACTGCTGTAGTTTTTAGTCTGAAAATTTTCCTAGAACTTCATAAATCGAAACTGATCCATTTTATAATGTTTATTACAGATAGGAACTTTAAACAAAATACTGGCAAGTAGCGCTATTTGAGTAACAAATACCAGGAATTAAATTTGTGGACTATTAGAAAGCATGCATTTCATGAGGTCCAGTCCTCTGAAGTTAATCTCAAAGAAGGTTCATCACTCAAGTTTTTATTCTTCAGCTCAGTGGTAGACCTTCTGTTTTTTGAGGAGGAAATTTTCTTTAGTAGTGTTTTCTCATATAAGTAAAATCATTGTGTAGAAAATGGATCTCTACATTGATACTTCTAGAAATCATAAATGCAGGATAAGCTGTAATGAATCTGCTGTTGCTGCACTGTTTGGTTTGTCAACTGGTTTGGTCTGATCGGTCTGAAGCAAACTTAAATAAAGAAGCTCAATGACAAAGATGTTCTCTGTATGCAGTAAAGTAGATGCCTGCTATTTCAAACCATTTGGTTCACAGTGCTTTAAAGGTGCATTACTTCCCATTTTTATAAGTCTACTTCCATTGGCAATTTTTAATACTTTTAGGCTCTATCTGCCTGCTGTACATGAATTTGAATAATGATGATTGGCTTGGTGTGTTCAGTGCTGGCCTCAAAGCATTTATTATGCCCTTTTCCCTGATTTCTGTTTTAAATCTGCCTGCTGTTGTCCAGTAGAGTTACAGGTTGTGTGGGTAGCAAATATTACATTGTAGGACAAAATCAAAGAATAGGCCAAAAGCAATGAAACATGATGGGCCCACTGACATCAGAAAAATTACAGTAGAATTCTGATTATTTAGATTAGCATAAAGTATAGGTGCCCTCTAACATTTTAATGTCACTTCAAATGTTCTAGTTTATGTAAGAGAGAGGGCTCTAATACATCCAGACTCTTTTAATCTTCTTTCCGAGCAAGGCTTTTGACCTACAACTGAATTTTAAGGTTTTCTTATTCAGAGCTATCATTCAGTACGTGCACATTTGCATGAAATGTCTAATCTAGTTTTATGTAGTTAAAGTTTTATGGATTTGAATGTAATCTTCAGTGACATGCTGGTCTATAGGTTGGGTTAAGTGCTTAGAAAGATTATTATTAATCTCAAGGTTTTCTCTGCTTATATACATCTGTTGCCTTCTACTACAAGTTTAACTCAGCTCACAATTCCCGGTTATAATAATGTGTACTACTGGAAAATATAAAAAAGCATAAACTCTGGGCTTTGTTGTCTTGTATCTTTTAGGTGAACTGAGCCTGGAATATTAACCTTTTATTTTATGTATTTATCCTCAGTTCTTTGTTTTTTAACTGGTATTGGTAGTCCCTGTTTTGTTGGTTTTATTTTTTTGGAAAATTCAGGATATGTAAGGTTTCATGTATTAGGTATTTATTGTTGTACTGAAGTGCTTAGGAATCCTGGAGATGTCTAATAGTTACTGTCTGCTGTATGGTAGGCACATTACAAATCCAGGAAAAAAAAAGATGCAAACCCAAGCAGCTTACAATATATGTGTAGAACATAAGACAGGTATCCTTACAGACAGATGGATGCAAATTGACAAGTAAATAATGTATTAGTATTTTTAGGCTAATAGGCTATAGTTCCAATGCAACTGCTGCTTTTATGAACATTATAGAAAAGGAGAGTTTTAATGGTGTCATGAAAGAAATAGAAATGTGAGCAGCTACAAAGACAACGGTAGGAAGATACTACTTTCAAATGCAGTAAGAAAGTTACAGAGGCTGTCACTCTTATCCTTTTAGAGGAGGACTGACATCTTGATCAGGAATGGAAAACTAGAGGCAAGGAGAAAAAAGGTCATAATGAGCTGCAAAAATAGAGGTACAGATCTTATCTGTGGTAAAGCAAGGGAAGGAGACACAATAAAAGCAAAAGATGCTTATTCCATATAATTTAGTCACATTGACGTGCAGAAATCAGACTCCACAACCGAGAAGGTTGTAAAGTAGGTATGTTTTATTCAGCGCTGGGGAGCACGGGGGATCATAGAATCATAGAATCATAGAATGGTTTAGGTTGGAAGGGACCTTGAAGATCATCGAGTTCCAGCCCCCCTACCATAGGCAGGGATACCTCTCACTAGACCAGGTTGCCCAAGGCCACGTCCAGCCTGGCCTTGAACACCTCCAGGGACGGGGCTTCAACAACCTCTCTGGGCAACCTGTGCCAGTGCCTCACCACCCTTAAAGTGAAAAACTTCTTCCTAATGTTTAATCTAAACCTGCCCTCTTCCAGCTTAAAGCCGTTCCCCCTCGTCCTATCACTACATGCCCTAGTAAAAAGTCCTTCCCCAGCTCTCCTGTAGGCCCCCTTTAGGTACTGGAAGGCTGCAATCAGGATCGTCCCACCAAATTCGTGCGCGCCTAACGCGGTAGCTCGTATCGTATTTATGCAGCAAAGTGTTACATATTCATAAGGTTTCTCAATACGCCTATACATATTAACTATCTACCCCGCTTCGTATGCAAATGAGCCATTTCCATGGTCTCCTCCCCACCGAGCATGCGCAGTTTCTTCTGGTGGTGGTCGTTGAGGGTTGAGAGGATGAAGGCAAACCCACTCTTCTTCATCACCACAAGTGACTCTCTATTCCTGCGTAGGCTCAGTCTCTCTTTTATCAGACTCCACAACCGCAAGGTCAGTTCCAGCAGGTTTCTTTAGCAAGGCCGGCCATGACTGTTCTGTTCTTCTCTGCAACTCCCTTCTGCTAGTTCCTGATTAAACGTCTTACACGATGGCCAAGGTTATAATTAGAGATATGGCTTAAGCAAGGCAATGGCTACAAGGTTATAGATAGATGTTTTGCGTTAAGCATGTTTCCTCCTGCTATTAGCCCTTAAGTGTTAGTTCTCTCTATCAACATAAATATAAGCTTAAGCCAAATGCTTAGGTATATTTTGAATCAACCTGTCTAGTATCAAATAGTCTGAGATATTTTATTGTAATTGGTATTGTACAAATTATATTATAACCAAGACTGAAAGAAATGAGACCTAAAGGAATAAAATGTGTTTAAATTTGAAAACTAAAGGTATTCTTTTTTTTTCTTACAGAGTGCTAGTGAGCGAAAAACAGAAATGGAAAAAATAAAACACCGGATAGCAGAAGAGGCTGCAGAAATAGAAGAAAGAAAAAGAAAAATTGAAGATGAACTAAAGGAGGTTCAGGTAAGAGCTGAGAAGGAAAAGTAATATTTTGCAGTCTAATGTTATATGACTTACTCAAGTTGTGCCATGCAAAATGGTTCTGCAAAATTTATCCCTTCAATTCTTAAATTTTGCTCTAAGCTATTTTGATATTAAAACTTTCATGCATTAGAAAAGAGTATTCTATTTGCCAGATTTAGATTGTCATTTTAGCATTTGTTTTCTATTAGATCTTAATTACAGAAAGAATTTTCAGGCCAAATCTTGCCTCCAGTTGCTATTTCTATGCTGCCATTATCTATAGCTGGGTTCCGCAGATTTTATGGAATATTTTTCAATTACTAATATCTTATATAGACCAACTACATTACTCTGCCTTGGTCAAGCTGGTAATATTATAGGGCTTGGAACTATCAGCTGGACGGAAATAGTCTAATTAGAGATAATTTCCAGTTGTTACTAAATTCTGAATATGATATATCCGAACAGCACTATAGCAAACTGCTTGTTCAGGAGACCTTACAGCCGTTAAGCATAATTTTTTTCGGGGAGGTATGTGTGTCAATCATTGCTTTTAGTCTCTATTTTTCATCCCATCCATTTTAAAACTGTACTAAAGAATAAGGAAAAAGTACAGCAGCTTAATTTTTTTCCTTTTAGATATCATAGGTGCCAAGGAATCATATCCTTGTATTGAAAGTGACATAAAACTACAGAATTAGCGTAAATCCCTTTCTGTGGTCTTGATAAATATGAAGGATGTGCAAGGTGTGCGCAGTCTTTAATGATAGTCTTTAATTTTCTCCTGTTTTCTTATAATTTTGTTGCTTTATTGGTAAGGACAAAGGCTGTCTGGATTTGTTTAGCTACTGAAAAAAGAAAGCTTTTGTAACCTGTACTGCTACGTATCTTTACAAAGATATCCTCAGGCATGCCTGTAAATAGTAATTAGCATAATTATTAAAACATAGCTCTATCACAATTAAGTTGTAACCAATGAAAGCAAAAAACATGACTGATACTAATATCTAAATAATGTTTATGAATTGCAGTGCTGAATGAAAAGTTAGGGAATATCAGGTTTATAATATGCTATTTTATGTGGAAATATATTTATTATCACTTAATAAACGCATGGCAATTTTTTAATAACTCGTGCTCATGAATATGCATCAGTGGCAGTTGGGTAGGTAATAAAATATGTGAAAAGAACAAGAAATTGTATGAAAACTGGAGTGGTAAGTGTTTGGTTTCTTGTATCTTAGATGAATCTTTTTTTAAATGTGTTTTTGTTTTAAGCCATTGGTTAATGAAGCTAAATTAGCAGTTGGAAATATAAAGCCAGAGTCTTTGTCAGAAATCCGATCACTGCGGATGCCCCCTGACATAATCAGAGACATACTAGAAGGAGTTTTACGGCTGATGGGGATTTTTGATACATCATGGGTGAGCATGAAGAGGTGAGGATTTCATTTAAGCTTTAAACTTAAACAGTAATTTAAATGAAATGAAATACTTTCTATTATAGTCAGGAATAACGTGTTCTTTGGTTTCAAAGGGAAATAACATCTTTAACATTTGTTTCATTTTTACTCAGTTATTTAATTCTTTTTACAGTTTCTTGGCCAAAAGAGGTGTGAGGGAGGACATAGCAACCTTTGATGCCCGTAATATTCCAAAAGAAATACGAGAGAGTGTTGAAGAACTTCTTTCTAAAAACAGAACATCTTTTGATCCAAAGGTAATTTCTGACTACATTACATAAAATGAAAAACGACAAAAAGAAAAAAAAAGGGGGAAAAAAGACATGATTGATTTACCAATATAATTTTTAGAATGAACTTAAATTATAGAAAAACTGATGAAAACTGCTCACAGAATTCGTCAGTATAAAGAGATAAAAGTGTATCAGAGATTACTGTACTGCCTCTAACAGTGAGAATTTTGTTGGTGACTGAGGAGCTGGTGGGATGAGAAGCCATTACATAGTCAAGTCCTCAGAGATTTTTGTCAGTGGTATAAATTAGAACTCAGATCAAGGAATTGTAACTGGCACCTTCTGGCCTCCTTGTAGCAGTAAGAGTTTAACAGTACACAATTAATCATCATTAGTCCCCCCTTTTTTAAATGTATGGGTGATATTTGAGAATTCTTTTGGCAGTAGCTATAAAAAGGAATTATTAAATACTACTTCCTTATTTTTAAAAGGAAAGCTTTAGTTCCCTGAGAAGGAACACACTGATAAATTATGCATTAATTTAAATGTTCTTAACTTCAGTGAAGCTTCATAGTTGTAAAGGTACCTGTTATTTTTTTTACACTGATTGATGGCCAACAATATAACCTTTTAGTAACAATTTAAAAGGTTAGTTCAGTAGAGGAGCTGGCTAATTGGCATATTTAAGTTGATAACTCATAAATCTGTTGCAGTTATTTATCCTGTATTTATCTCATCTACATTATACTTCAAGGACTTTCTTGTAAGTGTTACTGATTTTTTTTCAGAATGCTAAACGAGCCAGTGCTGCAGCGGCTCCATTAGCGGCCTGGGTGAATGCCAATGTCCAGTATTCCCATGTCCTAGAACGAATTCAGCCTTTGGAAAAAGAACAGGCTGGCTTGGAAGCGTAAGTTAGACACTGTTCCAAAATAAATGTTCTTAATTCCAATGGTGGTGGGTGAAACTAAAGCTGCCAAGGAGGAATTGAAATTTATTAAAAACAAAAGATATAAGAAACTGTACCTCATCCATAGGTAATAAAACATTCATGCTGAGACAGAAAAAGTAAGTGTGCAGTATTTTCTTTTTCCTGGAAGCTATGCCTTGGATATTTTTTGGCCAATCACAAGTTACCTGTCTCAGCTGAAAAGTGTCAAGGAGAAATGATCACAGATAATGCTTAAAATGTATTCTGTCAGTGAAACCCATACTATTTTATGAGATATGTAGTTCCTTTTTTTTTTTCAGTCGTGTACCAAGCCTTATCAGTTTCTCCTTAGGCTCGAAAAGATATGATGTAGTCTTATGACTGTCCATAACCTGAGGAATCTGTACTGATTGTTTTGCCAGGTCTTAAAATTCTGTATTGGCAGAATTTGTTCTGATCTTTAAGAATACATTTGAATGGGGTGTTTGGTTTCCACTTTTAAAGCTATGTGATGAGAAGCAGTCAAAACTTTTACATGTGAAAACAGATTTTTGTTAATATAAGTCACAAGAAAGAACTGTGTCTGAACTATCTCTATGCAAATGACTTTCCTGTTACATTTACTCTTTTTTTTTTCCTTTGGATCCATAGTCTTAAAATAAATGTTCCATTTTTCTAGTAATCTCAAGAAAACTGAAGACAGAAAACAGAAGTTAGAAGATCTTCTGAACTCTGTTGGTCAAAAAGTATCGGAGCTGAAAGATAAGTAAGTTGGGTTTGTTTATTTCAAGGTATATTTCAAGATATAAATTAAAATTTTGAGGATTTTATGGTATGAATAATGAAATTTATCTAACCAAATGTAACTCCCTGCTTTGCAAGATATTTATGTCAGAAGTGGCGATAATTAGGCTATCTATACACTCATTGAAGTTAAATAAATACTGTAAGAATACAGTTCATCTCATCGATCAGGTGAAATGCTCCTTAAAAGAATCTGCTTCTCACTACTGACTGTGTTGGAAGCCTTTGGTGTAGACATTGTAGAGGTCAAACATAAGCAGTATGTCTCTTACCTTTTAAATCTAAGGGAACTTTAATGTCTCCTTAGGACTTTGGAAACATTCCTATACAAGACTTTTACTGATCACAGCTTGAATAAAGGCAGTTCTATTTCTTCTAGGATGGGCTACTTTTCTGACAGTTAGCTAGCTAGCGATCTCCTTTTTCTTAGCATCTCAAGTACGTGACTCACAGTGGCGTAAGAATTGCTGTGGTGAACCTTTATACTTTCACCAAATTCAGTTTAATCCAAGTCTTTTAGTTCAATGTCTCCTATACTAACTACATAATAGAAACACTTTCCAACCTGACATATGTGCATATTACTAAAAGTCATGTTTTGCAGTCTGCAAAAAAAAATAAAAATTGGAGAATTCTTCTTGTCATTCAGCTATATAACAATGTCTTAGATTAACTATATACTATATACTATATATTACTTTAAAAAGGTGGATTATTAAATGCATTAATTAATTTAATTAAATATTGATTAAGCTAATTAGATATTAAAAATTACAAAAATAATACCTAAACCTTCCTTGTTGTTTGGGGCACGTTCTTACTTTGTAGTAGTTTACAAAATAGAGTACTGTGCATTGAACTGGGGTCATCTGTGTGAATTAGCAATATTATCTTTTAAAGGTTTTCATAGATTAAATTTACCAAAAAGTTACAAATGTGTAGTATGGCGTCAAGCCTGCCATTTTCCTGACTAGGTGCAGAACAAAACTTAACACAAGCACTTAAATCAAATCAGTCTGTTTAAGTAGAAGAAGGAATGATTTTCAGACATTATAGTCTATATTGCAAATGTATTTTTAAATCTCACCTGTGCGTCTTACCTACATTTTGTTATTTAAAAGTCTTAACAAGCTCCTCTGACAATTAAAAGCAGAAGGTATAAGAAAGAGTTGTAGTTGTGTTCTTCTTGTCACTAATTCCTCCCTTATTTTTCAAATTCAGTCAATTGAACTGCTTTGAAAATAACTTTCCATAAGTTTAGTAGTTCGTGATAGCAATTACAAACAGTAGTTGTTTTACAGGTTCCAGAGCAGAACAACTGAAGCCGCAAAACTTGAAGCAGAGCTAAGTAAAGCTCAGAAAACATTGAAAGCTGCAGAGGTACTGATAAATCAACTCGATAGGGAACACGAAAGGTGGAGCACCCAGGTTAGTGAAAGTTTTCATAAGTACATCTTGTAGCTGATAATTTGAAAACACAATTTTTGCCCTGTTTGGAAATGTGAGTAATTGTCATGCTGTATGTCTCCTAAGTGTACGTTTATTTGATTTCTCATTGGAAAGAAAAGCTTTTCTTCCTTCTGAAACTTCCTTTTACTTCACTGTACAAGTTACCTTACCTATATCACATAGGTACAGAATCTGTAAAAACCCCCAGTGTTTAATATAGAACATACAACATTCTTTGATGTTTTTCAATCACAATAATAATGTTATTGATATGATGGCAGCAGTTGGACCCTCCAAGTTGAGATACAATCAAAAGGGACAGATTTTGGGAAAACATTAAACAATTACAGTCTTAAAACATACTTCCTTTGTGGCATCAATGTTGGAAATGCAAATGTAGACCTGCCCAAAATGTTGGGTTGCTTTTGAAGTCTTCACTTATGTGTTTGAAACTTTTCTGCTTCTAAAGTAGGGAAAGTAAGCGTATCTTATTTGCTCCAATGATATCTTTGGAAGAAACTGGCAAGCCTTTGGACACACAAGCCCTTCTTCAGTCTGAAACAGAATGGAAAATTTTGAGATATATACAAGCTGAAAATAGCTATCACCTCCAGAAAGCGATACCAAGCTGTCTTGGATATCTTAAAATGGGAAAAATCTTCGGGCTGAGAGACATGAACCTGTCTCTCCACTGACACTGAAAAAGGCCTAAACAATTATTTAGACTAAATGCCTGCATTTTGAAGAGCCAGAGTTAGGGTTAGATGGATCCTTCTTGTAGGTTGACCAGCATAATGGAAAGAAATGGAAGGTTTTCCTCTAAAAGTAGCTTTACAGCTATTCCATCTGCTAAAGTGAGGGTTGGGTAGATTCGAACCCCAGAGTTTAAACGCTTCTAAAAGCGATTCCTCACAGTTTTTCACTCCGGTACATTACCACTCTCTTTAGAAAGTTCAGACTATCTGTTAATGGTATGCTGTAGACCAAACTGGCAGATATGTTAGTCAGGAACTCATCCCACATTGAGGACAGTGAAAAAGCAGTATTCATCTCCCTTTAAAGTAAGGAGGAAGTAATAAAAAATTGCTTTTTTTGTTTGTGTATCAGCTTTTTTTAGATGTCAGTTTGATTAAAGTAAAAAAGTGACACTACTTTCAAACCAGTTATAGCAGTCATATGTTATTTTGATACACTATATTTTTCTCCAAAATATTGGAACATTTCAAAGCAGAGATGATGTGTGCAGATAAATTATTTGAAGATATATGATAAATGTTTTTTATTATGTAAGTGTGCAATGAATCACATTTTTAAATATAATAGATACGTATAGTATTTAGTATCTGTGTACATATTGTAAGTGGTAGTCACTAGCTGACTGTGACTAGGGTCACATATTTCTTATTTTTCTTACTATAATAACTATTTACCCAGTTGCTTGTAAGCGACAAGGTGAACTGTTCATCAAATTAATAGATTTTTAGTAGCTAAATTCTCAGAAACATTTGTCTGTGCTCTAGCCCAGAGCTAAACTGAACTTTTCCCGTACTGTCATGTGTGCGTTGCTGCGGATTAGCCTAGGTATAGATAGATACCTGCAATGCAAGAAGAGAGACTGTCTCAACTGTATTGTCAATGGCAGGCAAATTTAATTCTGACTTTTTCCTAACTGATCAGAAATATTATCATCGGTTTTGTTTGCAATACGCCTATACATTCTGTGCTTTTTTTTTTTTTTTTAAGGTGACAGAGATAACAGATGAACTGGCTACGTTGCCTAAAAGAGCTCAGTTAGCAGCCGCATTTATTACCTATCTTTCTGCTGCTCCTGAGGATCAGAGGAAAACCAGCTTGGATGAATGGACCAAATCAGCAGGCCTTGAAAGTAATTTTGTGTGTGTGTGTCTGTGTCTGTGTGTAAGTAGTTTAGCTTGACTGAGGACGTAAGAAATGTCATTGACTTCTAATGAACAGTCTCAATTGTCTTGGTGTTCCCAAATGAAAAGTGGCAACAGTTTCTTACACAATAAATACTTGTATATACAGACAGACTATTTCTTAGGATTATTCTATCAAGATCATAAATATTTGTAAATTCTTAAGATTTAGCTCCACAGTCCTTGCTTAAAAATAAAAGTTTACATGAATGAATGTTTTCACTTTAACTGATGTAAATTTGCCAGTGCCTTCTGAATGCTTCTGCTTTTTCAGTAATCATTTTTATCTGTGTGTTAATAATACCATTAAATATCAGCTAGTTAATAGTAATGAGTTCAAGCAATAAAATAATAAATTTAAGAGAAATATGCAGACTTGCACTGTTAGACAGAGCCTCCACTATACTTAGAGTGGTAAATACTTAAAAATTATGCAGATTATAAATACTAGCAGAAACTTACACTCTTTCATTTATTAGAGTTTGACTTACGGCGGTTCCTGTGTACAGAAAGTGAGGAGTTAGTTTGGAAAAGTGAAGGTTTACCTTCAGATGACCTTTCAATAGAAAATGCTCTTGTCATCTTGCAGGTAAATTTGTTTTTTTGTCTTGTCTTGGAAGTATTTCAGTTTCTACAGATTTCAGTAACATGGCATCTTTCTGGAATTTTGAATTTCATTTCTGTTGTTTTATTAGCACCACAGAACACACACAGAGAAAGAAATACTTATGTAACTGGGTATTCAGCAGCAAAAGGAAAAACACAGTTAAAGAAAATACAGACTTATATTTTCTGCTTTTAGAATTTTCTTCTAGACAAAACCTGGTATCAGTCTATTCAGGCTTAAAGTGTGAATAATCATTAACACCAATACAGTCAGTGGAAGATTATGTCCTATATATGTTCACTTCGACAAATCTTTTGTAATACTTTTTTTTCTCAGAAAAAGGAAAAGGCTATATGCAGATACTTTTCAAAACATCTGGATTTTAAACCCTCAGATTTTGTCAGATTAGCTCTGTGATGTAGGACACAAAATGCTGTTCACTTATGGCCAGTAGCTAATAATACTTGAGAAAACAATGATAATACCATGCTTCTAATCCTGATTCAATTTTATCATATAGTGTGTTATATATATAATATATAATAAATATACATATGCAATTGTACAATTATGTTCATAATATTGTAGTTATAATGCAGTCATTTATTAGATCTGCTAGAAAGTAAAGATTTAATGCCATGAGGAGAATCTGCATTTGCCACATGTAGTTTGCTGGGATGACTGATGATTCAAATCAGTTACACCCTTTTCTCCAGTTTAAATTTATCTTGCTTTATCATCTTGATATTAGCTCGAGTTATTCTGTTCTCAGTTTGATAAAAAAGCTCTTCAATAAATACCATTTTGTACCCTTAAAGCTACTTATATGCTATAATCAAATCCTATTTTCATCTTTTTCCTTAGTTGAATAGATTTAGCTCTTTTAAATCTCACTGTGTGTGAAGAGCTTTTTCTAGCCCTCCCTCAGCTCAAATAATTTCCTTTACGTACAGTTTTTTTCACCATCCTTTTAAAACTGCAATTGGACATGGGATTTTACCAATGAAATCTACAGTGCAGTTCTCAAGCTTTTGTGCACATCATCTTTTGATGCTTGAATGTTGTCCTTCTTTCCCTGTCTTTCAATTTGAGATCTGTGTAGTTACTCAGTTTGGAATAGCAGGACTCGGTATCTAAAAAAAAACCCAAAACCCTGAAAGCATTCTATCAGACTGAACCAGAGGATTGGTGAAAATACATGCTAAAACCCTCAGCAGGTTTGCTGATGACACAGAGCTGGGAGGAGCAGCTGGTACACCGGAGGGTCAAGCTACTGTTGATACAATCCCATGTACCAAGATGTGCTGGGGGCCACCAGTCTGCAAAGCATCTTGGAATAAAAGGACCTGGGGGTCCTGGTGAACACTGAGTTGTACGTGAGCCAGTAATGGGCCCTTGCTGAAAAGAAGGCTAATGGTATCCTAGGCTACTTTAGCCAAAATATTGACAGCAGGTCAAGGGAGGTGATCATTCCCCTCTACTCAGCACTGGTGAGGCCAGTTTGTACGCTCCTCAGTACACGTGAGACATGGATGTACTGGAGAGAGTACAGTGAAAGGCCACAAAGATGATTAAGGCAATGGAACATCTCTCGTATGAGGAAAGGCTGGGAGAGCTGGGACTGTTCAGCCTGGAGAAGAGAAGGCTCAGGGGGATCTTACCAATGTCTATGAATACTTGAAGGGAGCGTGCAAAAAGGAGGGAGCCAGGCTCTGTTCGGTGGTGCCCAGTGACAGGACCAGAGGCAAATGGGCACCAACTGAAACACAGGAGGCTCTGTCTGAACATCAGGAAACAGTTTTTTACTCAAAATACTCAAAAAAGCTGTCTGGACATTGTCCTGGGTCATCAGCTGTGGTTCGCACTGCTCAAGCAGGGGGTTTGGACCAGATGACCTTCAGAGGTCCCTTCCAATCTCAACCATTCTGTGATTCTGTGAAATCTTAAATGCCCACGTCAACTGCGAATAGATCTCTTTTTACTTACCCCACTACTACCTTCTCTGTGGTCACTCTGTGTTGTGACCATTGTGTAAGTTCTGAGCACGTACATAATTAGTATATCAGTGGTTGAAGTCTCAACATTTAGAAAGCAATGTGTATAGCATAACATATCTTTATCTCATATAATAAAATAGTAAAGCTTTGCACAGTACTGGTGGGGGAACCACACATTAATAAAGGTTTTGTTAAAATGAAAAACGACTGTCTCGTCAGTGTATATGTTACTAGGCAGTACCACCAAAATGCTCTTTGTATCTTTATGCTTGCAAAGTACTTATATTCATTATTCTTTCTAAAATGCATTGAGGTCCAAAATCAGAAGCACTGTACTTTTGCCCACTACAGAAAGAAAAATGAAAACTAATACGTCTTATTCTAAGTTTCAAAGCAGTTGTGAATAACAAAAGCTGTAGATTATGTTCATTGAACAGAGAGTCCTGTTTTTAAGAGGGGAAGAACTGCCTAAGTTTAGCAGGGCAGACACCTCAGAATTTTGGGTTTGGGTGCTCGTGGGTTGTTTTTTTTTCTTTTGTTCAAAAGAAGAAATAAAATAAAAGACATAAAATTCCTCTAGTCTTGTTTGTTGTCTTTTTGGTATTAAGCTGTTATTGTTTCTTTAAACAGTTTGTTAATGAAAAAGATTTAAAAATGACTATACCATTACTTTGGGGAAATAAAAAAAGGACTCAATTCAGTTTTGTTCTGAAACAAAATAGATACGCATTATTTTTTTTTTCCCCCTAGAGTAAAGTTTGCCCATTTTTGATAGACCCTTCTTTCCGGGCTACTGAATGGTTGAAGACACATTTGAAGGAATCACGTTTGGAAGTTATTAACCAACAGGTGCAGTATTTACTCTTGGTCTTACAATTCTGTTCTGCTTGAGCTCGCTCTATTCCAGACTTTAGAGAGCACTTTTCAAAAGGGGTGTGATAACAATCACCAAAAATGGGGTTATATTCCCTGAAGCATATAATTTCTCACAGACTTCTAGGTTACAACGATTCTTATATGGTACTGAAAATTTGTTTATTCAAAGAGGAGATCAGAGTATTTAAATTTGGAGGGTCAACATCTGGTATTATTTCTATAAGTTTGCCTCCTTGTGCTGCCCTCTCCAAGAGTATCAGTATTTCCTGCTGGGAGAAAGTTAGGAAACGATTTGTAAACAGAGAGGTCTTTTGTATTCATGGTTGCCATTCACTGGAATTCAGGAGTATGTATACATTTCTTCCCTATGATTTTTGTGTTGTATTATCTACATTGGAAATACTAGGTTGGATTTCAGTTTGTGATTAAGGTCGCTAATATTAATTGTCTACATGTCACTGTTTACATGGGTGGTGAAGCTTGGCTAAGTTGCACGCGCATGGGCAGGCATCCAGTGCCATTCAAAAGTCCCTTATTGAACCCCACTTGGCCTCAAGATATTGCTTCAACAGAATGTAGGTCTTCCATGTATCCCTGCCAGCTCTGTGCAAGCCTTTTAGATACTCTCTGATGGTACTAGATACATATCTTTGGGTAACTGAATGCTTCCCCTGCTAGCTGATTGGCTTGACTACCTTTTAGGCTCTGTTGTCTCCATTGACTGTAATGGAGTCTTAAACACTGTGTGCATGTTTAGACACCTACACGCAAAAGACTGTGTTTAGATATATTAATACCAATGTGAATCCTGTTCTTAGGTCTTGATTCAGTTTTGAGACATAGCTGCCTAATAACATTTGAGATGCATTAACTAGCCAGGACTTCCAGGTGCACCTGACAGATGTGACACAAGACCTGTGGTAGACCTGCTCTCCTCTGGTGCAGCACTTGGAGAGCTAGGCATGGTAAATAGGTTGTCTGTATGTCAGTAGCTGAATAGATCAAACTTATTTAAATTAAACGCTTGTGGCTGGACCCTGAAATATCATATGATGCTTGTAATAGACTTTTTTAGCTATGCTACAGATTTTTACATTTAGACTCCTGGTCTAATGCCTTCCTGTTCTTCTGAAGTGTTAATATTTTTAAAAAAATATGAATCAAAAGAATTTATTTTTGTTTGCCCAGGACACCAACTTCCTAACTGCTCTTGAGCTGGCAGTGAGATTCGGGAAAACGCTTATTATACAGGAAATGGATGGAGTGGAGCCTGTGCTTTACCCGTTGCTAAGAAAAGATCTTGTTGCTCAAGGTACGTGACCAAGATATTTACAAATGCTTGCTCAAAGCTTTTGTAGATTAATACATAACATATTACCTTTTACAACGTATCTCCTTTGGAGAGAAAATGTACTCTATGTAACTCTTTATAACTGCTTTGGATTTAGTTGCTTTAAAAAGGCTGATATGGAAAATTGTGTTGAAAGTTTAGCAAAGATAAATAGTGTAGTGATATAAGTGTCTCAGCATGAATTATGTTGCATATTTTGAAATATTAAAACTGAGTGGATTAAAAAATACCACAATGTATGTTTTAAATACTTCCTAAATTATTGTAATTAAAGTATACTTAGGTTATCCTTAGTAATTATATTTCTTTCTTAAGTGTTAATTCCTCAGCATGTAGCACAGCCTGTGCACACAACTTACAGTATGAACTTGTGAAGACTTCTTTTTGCTGTCGTTTCATCCAGTATTGAGATCTAATAATGGGTGAGGTAGCAGTAATTCTTTAAATGTAAATACCTGGTAAAAATAAATTCAAATGCTGTAGAGTTCTTAGGTACATTTCTCTCCTATATTGAGAAGTTCTGTTTAGTGAAAAGAAAATGTTAGTTTAAATCATTCTTCCATTACAGATGTGCTTGCTTGTTTGTCCTTGTTAAAAGTTGAGAGCACCACCAAAGTGGTGACTTTGGGGATCTGCAGGAGGCTAGGTAGAACATCTTTACAACTTTTTTTTCACTAGCTTCTGCTGAACTTTGGAAAGCAGAGATGCAGTATTACAGGCATCTTAACTGATTTTACCCAAGGAATCAAATTAAGAGATGAATGTGTCTGCAGAACTGTGGAGAAAGCAGATTAAATTAAAATATACTAGTTTATTCAGGGAAATTGCTCATAACGCTCAGGCATCCTCTTTTGCATGTTAATGAGCTGTGTTAATGCTAGGTCTGTGCAAGCCCAAACTAGGGAGCAGTTTTTTGAAAAGGGAGAGTGGGTCACTATTTGAGTCTTTTCAGTCACTTTAAAGCAGGCGCGCACTCCTTCTCTTTGTCAAAACGTGGAGGTGGGCGCCTGGCTGCATTATCTTGCTTGTGATGACTGTACGTATTTTCATTACTTGGAATGAAACATTAAGAAAAATGTGAATATATATACACTGCAATAAATTTGTCCTTGTACAGCTTCCATTTTCTGTTTGACATTTTTACAGCATAGGCCTAAAATTTATTCTGATCCTGGGCACAGAAGCAAAATTGGTATGTGATTTTCATCTCTACCAGTGTTTTAGCAAGAGATTTATACTTGGAGCATTTCTGATCTGCTCCTAGTGTTAAAAATAGAGAAGCACTTGACTATGCCACCTCAGAAATTTCTCTGGAAAGGAAATTTTCACTTTGAAACTTTTAATCTTATAATTCTGTTCTTCCTTCTTACTCCAGGCAAAACCTTACTCTAGTCATGTGACTTTGAGTCTATTCTTTTCTGACCCTGCTAGAATGGAAACCTGTGATGGAAGGAGGGTGGTGAGAGGCCAAACATATAGTTTAATTCTGTGACGAGCATATTAAGAAATGTCAAAATATTAGGAGTATAAACAGAGAATGACACCATGACAGCAGAAATTTAATAAATTAATTTTCTTTCATACTGTGATTAACTTAAATGTATTTATAAGATGAATTTATGGGCTATTTCTTAATGCAGTATTTTTCTTTCACTCTAATGACTAGATATTCCAGCATCTTTAGTTTCATAGACTTTCTCAATAACAATTATCAAAGTAATATTTTAATAGAATTATGATTGTACAGCAACATCAACCTTCTACAAATAAATGTAACGGATCCAGAGATGAAATCTAATGGTTTTGGATCACATTCAGAAGATGTTGAACAATCTTAGTTAGCCAGTATGTAATTATGGCTAGTATGTTTTGATAGAGTGGTATACCTATGAGGAAATGTAAATGAATATGTTTAAATTATGACAGGATTCTTACACAAAAGGGGGATTCTCCGGTGCATCTTCTGTGGTGTTCTGTCTCCTGTTCATTGCTTGAGGGTTTCAAAGATTCATTACTATTACTTTTACCTCAAGTGCATTTTTTGCCATTTATGCTTTTTGTACTGGATAAGGATAATGGAACTACCCGCGTGTGTTAGATGTTCTTACTATGTAACTTTCTTACACTAGTGCTATGTTACTGCATTTTTTTTTGTCTTAACAGTGCAGGATACATTATGTTCCTTAAATTTTTTAAATTCCGTTTTCTTTCTGAACAATGTATAAATAAATTTTATAAAATAAATTTGCATCTATTGGACATAAAGTATTACACATATATCATTATTTTCAGATAGTTTTACAACATCCCAATCAGAGTAAGTGTAACAACTGTTTATTATTTACAGGACCCCGTTACGCTATACAAATAGGTGAAAAAATGATCGATTATAATGAAGAGTTCCGTCTTTTTCTTTCGACGAGGAACCCAAATCCTTTCATTCCACCTGATGCTGCTTCTATTGTTACAGAAGTAAACTTTACCACAACAGGAAGTGGCTTAAGAGGACAGGTAGGCATTTAGAATATAAACAATGTATGTATAGCGGACATTCATAGCTACATCAAACTTCTGGAAGAAGCCCTATGGTGCAGTTTGCATTAATGGTCATGGAGATGTTTTCTAGCACACAAATATAAATGGTAAAATTGATGCTGAAACTAAATTTAAATTTTAAAATCTTTTTTTTTTTTATGCCCTTTGGAACCAAGTGGTGAGTCCAACAGAGAAAATGGAAAATGTCTCATTGACTTCACTTGCAACAGATTAATTGCTAAGCTTCTGTTTTCTGTTCAAGATGCATTTATGGTACTGTGGAAACATTTCTGTTACTGCTCTCCGGTGTCCTCATTGGAGAGTAATGCTAGCATCGAGATGCTTTGTGTACAGGAAAAATGTAATGAGACCGAATGTGATACCATGAAAAGCTGTATATTTTACTTCCTCCAAAATGCTAGTTGCTGTTGAAATTTTTCCTATAATGTTTAGGAAGCAAAATGTAGTGTACAGATGGAAGAGAGAAAAAAAAGAAAAGAGACAAGTTAAGGGAAGAAAAAACCCTGTGTATTTGGTATGAAACAATTTTTTTCGCAAAAAACGAGAAGCTTAGAATGGAATGTAAATAAGATGTTGATAAATAAGATATAATTCAAAATGTGAAGCACGGATAACCATATGGATTTCTTCCTTTCACTGGAGATAGGGAATTGACATCATACGATGTGGCCAAGTGAACTGACCTCCTCTTCAAGTGGAAATACAGAAAAAAAAAAAAAAGCTTTGTTTTTTTGTTTTCTCTCTTTGTGGGCAGAAGAGGCATTTGACTTTTGGTACACCTGCTGGAAAGAAATTCACTCCCATTCTTTCCAGTTAGTGCTTTCTATCACCTACTTCTTTTTATATCTGGTAACAGTGTATATACACTAATGAAGACTGCCAGTCATTTAGACACAGGTGTGATTCAGACTGATGTGCAAAGGTTTAGGTCTCAGCATAAATGAGTATGAATCAGTGTCCTTAATAAAGTGATTCAGTGCCTTTTGAGATGTCCTTGGGTATCTCACCTGGCTCGCATCTGCTGTTATACACAAGGGCATAGTTCACAGTTGTTCCTGGGTTATACTTGCCACTGCAGGGTATCCCGGATGCCTGCATAGGTTTAAAGCTGTTGGATGTCTGGTGCAACCGAGTTAACCCTTAGAAATCTACTTTCAAAAATATAGGCTATATACTACTATATGATTAATAAGCATATATTCTACTATATAATTAATGAATATATCTTATGAAGTATTAGAGTGGTTTTTGTCCTGTTGAATAATCTCCTTTCTTTTAGCTTTTGGCTTTAACAATTCGGCATGAAAAGCCTGATTTGGAAGAGCAGAAGACAAAACTGTTACAACAAGAAGAAGATAAGAAGATACAGTTAGCTAAGCTTGAGGAATCTCTTTTGGAGGTAAAATGAATTTACCTCTTTTGTATTTGTTAGATCAATAAGATAGTGTTCATATTGTTATGTGTTTAAATGAAGATGATGAGAGTGTTGGAATAGTGAGCCCTCAGAATTTTTGATTTGAGAAAATAAAAGCATTATTTGCCTGGGGCTGTTGGGAGAGTGAAGTAGATAAGGTATGTACATCTGTCATGAAACTGTGGTATTTCAATACATTAAGCATTGTCAAAGTTGAATATATGAATCATTGGGCCAGATATAGGCTCGTTTAGATTGATTAGAAATTTCATTAATTTTAATGCATTAAAAAAGAGAAAACTGTTAAAAATTATACTATTTCTTTTTTAAATTATGAATTTTTTAAAAAGCCACATATGTAAGCTTGTGAGTCATGTCAAATAATACTTTCTCAAGTTGAGAAATGGTTCTGTGTTGTGAAAGGAGAAAAACTGCAAAGGAAAATTCCCAGTAGAAAATGGAAAGATTTGTTGAGAGACATTTAAAATCTTAAACCTTCACAATTGCTTCTTATTAGCGATGAACTGTAATATTCTTTATAGTTAACATTTTCTTTTCTCGTATTTAAAGTTAATAGTCTCAATTCTCAGTTTACCTTTTTGTTTTAAGGGAAGTAATTATGCTCAGAAACAGTTGTACACCACTATAGGAAAAGGTAGCTTCCAAGGAAGAGGCCTGTTTTCTTTTTTGTTTGCATCTTGTCATGGATTTCACAGAAACTCTACTTCATGTGCACAGGAATAGATCCTTTTTCCTTCTAAAGTATTACAGATGCAGGGAGATTGACCTGCTGCCTCAAAACCCCAAGTCTGTAGCTGAGTCATAGAACTTTGCAGTATCCAGCACAATGGACTTGAGCATAAGCTAATAGTTTTTACAGATTCCTCAAAAAGTAATAAACTGACTGGCCATTAATAGCTCAATTTTAGAATTTTGCACATAATTATCTAATGTGATTTGAATTTCCACATTTACTGTTCTTATTAAACTCCCTATTATTATCTCAAATACTAAGCTCAAACCTTTTTAAAAACTGTGATGGGGCAGATTTCTCTTGCAGCCAGAGGGAAACTTACTCTCTAAAAAAATTCCATATTCAAAGTTGAACGTTGTTTAACATCTTAATGTCTACCAGAAGCTGAGAGTTTAGAGATGCAACAAAAAAAGTCCACCTTTTTAGAACAGACTTTTTGTGTGATCTTGGAACTCCAAAATCTTTCGCATTTGTCCAGTCTGAATCGTCAAGTGCAAAATTTCAAGTAATTGATGCCTAAGACGTCTGCAACAAAAAGTGGCCAAGGATTAACAGCATGGTTGGTTTCAACTTTGGCATTCTTGTTGGTGCTGAAATCAAAATCCTCTCTGACCCTGAAGAAAGAAACCTAAAGCTCAGTGGAAACTGTCAGGTGCTACATGGACTTTATCAACAAAGCAGCCAGTGCTGGAGGTGATCTGGCTAAATTCAAGTTAATCCTAAAGCAACATTAGCTTCCATCTGAAGTACTGTACTGGTTTTCTTCCAAAAGTCTTGAAGTAAAGACATGCATGCTGTGGCTATCTCATAGCTCACACTATGATTCCTCATAGCAAAGTCGGACTCCGTGAAAAAACAGATGGTCTTGTCCTAAATTCTTTTCAGCTAGAGAACTAAGTGCATTCTACTATTCTAACTGGTGAATCTCTGCCTCAAAATACCCTGAAATGCTGTCCTGCAGGTAGTTGTTCAGAACTGACTTAACTGAAAAGAAGCAATTTTGTGCTGTTGTCTGACTAAAATACTGTATTAAAGTGTATTTATTGAAGGTTAGTAAAAACCCTTAAATAACAGTGAATCAGTCAAGCTTTTCCCACTTCATATTAGAAGTGAAATTGTTCACACAGGAGAACTCAGGGAATATCTCAAGGATTTTGAAGGGACCTTGGATTACAAAACTGAAATTGTTGTAATTGTGAATATTCATCTTTCTTGGAAATAAGAACTACATTGTATAGGGAATATTGCAGTGTTTTTCAAGGAAAATGAATTTATGAATGACTGGGTATAGGAAGTCATTACAAGTAGCCAATTTCAGGTTAAATTGGTAGTTAAATAGAAGGAAAAAATACCATCATTTGTATTTACCATTGGGATATTAGTGCATAAGACTCTAATCATAGAAATCATTCTCAGAAGCTTGCTGACAAACTTAACTCTCAGAACCTGGCAGTCTGGATTTTTGGAGTTTGTTCTTGGGTTTTATTTTCCATGCTGCTTTAAAACAACAACTCAGTTTTTGGAGTAACCGCTTGCTTTCTAGTACTCTTCATGCATTCAATGATTCAGAAATATGTACATGTCAGGAAGAAGAATAGCTTCCAAAATGATCACTTTATGGGTGTTTTTTTAATGTAACATATTTTTTTCTTTTGTTTTACAGACACTTGCAACATCACAAGGCAATATACTAGAAAATAAGGATCTGATTGAATCTTTGAATCAGACTAAAGCCAGTAGTGCACTCATCCAAGAATCACTTGCTGAATCTCACAGACTTCAGAGTTCCCTTGATAAGGTAGAAGAATATTTTAATCTTTTATTGCTGTTTTTTTCCTGGAAAAAAAAAAAGTCATCCTCTATATAGATAAATATCCAGAGGAGTATAAGATCAGTAATATACTAAATTAATTTTTTGGAGTAAAAGATATTTGGGATATGCAAATACAGAAAGTATTTTCAGTAATTAAATTCCTTTGTTTTACACACAGTGAATAGCTGTACAATTTAAAGACTGCCAGTTTGAATTAAAGAAATTTTCCCCAAGGACTTATTGGCAAGTAATGGGTTTTGACTTTATTTTTGCCATCTGCTATTGCAAACAGTATGGCTCATATGGATGTTCTTAATTAATATATTCCTTGCTATTGCAAAAATTTAGATCATTGGTTATGCTATTTATCTGGCATGCTGTTTTTGTAACGTGCTACAGAGTTTTTCTCTGTGTTCTTATTTGTCTAGTTTAAAATTTTCTATTGAATTTTAGGACGTGTTCTGTGGTGGGAAGAGGCCTCAGTGCCCTGGGGATTAATTTCCAAAATGTTCTTCATAATTCAAAGAAATTTTTTGCTAAAAATGCTTTCTTCCAATTTTGAAATCTAAACACAGTGTTGAATTCTCGAGTATGTGTCCCTCAATTTGAAGAATCAGAAGGGATCCAGTTTTCTAAAGCAGTGGGAGTCATCCAAACGTTTTTTTTGATGGAATGAATAAGTGTTTATGCAATAACCAGTAGATGGCAGTAACGTACTGAATTTTTATATATCTATGGTTTTTTTATCCACAGGAGAGGGACGCCTATCTGCCTTTAGCAGAGAGTGCTAGCAAGATGTACTTTATTATCTCTGACTTGTCCAAAATTAATAATATGTACCGCTTTAGTTTGGCGGCTTTCCTGCGGCTTTTCCAAAGGGCTCTGCAAAGCGAGCAGGTATTTTCTCTTTTCCTGAAGCTGTTAGTGCTGCAGAAGAATCAATCTGCTTTGATCCTTGGAATTTGTTAGTTGCTCTGGACATTTTTAGAAAATAATGTATAATAACTTATGATGAAATGTATGATTAGTGATGCTGATCAATTGTTGTGCTTTAGATGTTCAGAATACAGGCACATGGAATTTTTAATGATCTTACATTACATATAAATCGTAAAATGGCTATGCCATCTGAGAACAAAGTAACTCATTTGTAATTTCAGGCTTGCTCTTTGTCTAAGGTGAATTAGGAAAAACAAGGTTGATTATAACTTTACTAAAGGCTTTATTTAAATAAACTAATGATCTAATATGCAGATAACACTAATTCTAACAGCAAGGGGTAGAATAAGAAATTACCTATATTTTTACATGCTTCAGTTACCTGAAGGAAGATCAAAACTTTATCTCCTTTTTTACAGTTTGTAAGCATGCATGCAGCCTGTCTTGTTAAAAACGTAATTTTTACTTTTCTGTATTCCAATAGCCAGTATATTCTTCTTACTGAAGCACAGAATTATGGATTTATCCCTTGTCACCTCACTCTTTAGATGCAAAACCCCACACTGAGTGACAATGCATTTTCATTTAATTCAGCATCTCCAAAATTCATCTTAGTTCTCTTTGTTTCCACTTTAAAAAGGCATTCACCAGCCTTTCATCATGTCGCTTTTGGATTCCCCATTATTCTGGCATCTGTGCTTACAGCTTTCCTTCAGCTCAAATCATTGTCAGGAACATGGTTCTGACTATGCGAACCTGCCCTCTTTGATGTTCTTTACCTATTACTTCTTTTCCACACTATGAGCTTCTAACTTCTTGTTCTTACTTTCACACTCATAATGTCTTTTCTTCCTGCCTATTATGTTACCTATTTAAAGCTCAACTTCTGGTTTTTCCTTCTTTGCTTTATTCCTTCTTTTCTTCTTCTCTATCCAATTCTTCATTTTTCCCAAACTATCTTTTAGACATGGGAAAGGTATTAGTCAAATCAGCTTGTGAATCCAAATTTCCCTTCTTTATAAACTCATCTCTTCAAATTCCAGCATGGTAGAAAAAAACTGGTTTTTGATAAATCTACCCATTACCTCTCTCCCTCCCTCCCCTCCCCCTCTTTCTTCTTTTCTCCTATCTTTCTTTCAGTTTTCTCCTGTTATAATTAGTTTTTTAGTCTGTATGCTTTGAAGGACAGGGTATATTTTCTATTTTCTGCAATGTTTACTTCAGCTGGGCCAAATTTGGCTGCCAATTTAGTAACTGCACTTAACGTCAACATACCTGTTCAATAGCATTAAATACAGTAATTCAATACCTAATCATTTTTTTACCAAGTGAAACTATGAGATTTCAAGGATATTAATGTTAGGAGAAGAAACTGTTATGTCACTGTCTATGTATTTGCCTTCTATATAATGTTGTATAATGTTCATAGTTAAAATATTCAAGGCCAAACTGTTCTTTTCTTAATGCTTTAGCATGAGCTTCTTATTTTATCATCTACTCATTGATAGCTGCAGCTTAGTTCAATAATATGTTTTTAGAACTAGTAAGTATCACATAGACTCCAGATTATTCGTGTCATTCTGCTGAAATATACGGTGTACATAAAAAGATTCATATTTCCACATGAATTTTTGAAATCTAAACTTTCTTTTTAGGATTCGTCTAATACTGAAGAAAGAATCAAGTCACTCATTGGCTCATTGAAACATACAGTGTATGAATATGTTTGTCATTGTTTGTTTAAGGTGAGATTGTATTTTTTTCTGGCTTTTATATGGTGCACTGGGTTTTAAAGTATTCTTTCAGCAACCAACACTTGGTCTACTTCAAATAAGTAATATTATGTCAGTACATATGTAATACATGCAAAAAATTACACTTGCAACATTTAACATGCAAAATGAGAAGGACTAAAAATTAGGATATGACAGAATTAAGGTTGTTTATGCACATTTCTCCACAGAGCAGTTTTCTCATCGACAAGGCTGTTCTCAATCTAGTCCTATTTCTACTTCACCTCTGGCTCCTCATCTCTGCCTCATTCTAGCTTCATAGCCAGTCCCAGGTGTCAGTCCTCTGAGCGCTCTTATTCTGTTCACTTTTATTTCTAGCATTCCTAAATATGAGTGTTTGACCTAGCTGTCATGATAAGGTTTTGTGTGATTATTTGTTCTTTTTTTTTTTTAAAAAAAAAGGAGACAAAAAGAAACATTATAGTGTTTTCCTTTCTCTTTTCACCTGCTAGCTTGTTTGCTTCTGTTCCCCTGTTCCTCCATATAATCAGAGAACCATAGAATAATGCATAATGGCTTACAGTGTCTGCAGTACTTTGCCATGAAGTAGGAGTTTAGATCACAGAATCATAGAATTGTTTGAGTTGGAAGGGACCTTCAAGATCATCGGGTTCCAACCCCCCTGCCATAGACAGGGACACCTCCCACTAGACCAGGTTGATCAAAGCCCCATCCAACCTGGCCTTGAACACTTCCAGGGATGGGGCCTCCACAGCTTCTCTGGGCAACCTGTTCCAGTGTCTCACCACCCTCAGAGTGAAAAATTTCTTCCTCATACTGAATCTGAATCTACCCTCTTCTAGTTTGAAGCCATGTTCTTAATGCATTTCTTGTTTGTTCTGTATTTGAATCAGGTGGCTTTTCTCTTCTTACTGTCTTGGTGAGAACCTAGGATAGATACGCCTTTCACTTTCAATTTTAATTTTTACTTTCACATGGAACAGTCATAACAGGAGGTGTTTGTCTCATAGTACCAGGTGGAAGAACAGTAGGTCTGCGTAGATGATTTAAGCAGTAGTGCAGATCATGCAAGTCCAGAGTTTGATCAGTGAGAATGGAGAGATCTTGGAAAATTTTGCAACACCTCCTCCCCTCTCCCCCGAGTCTAGCAACACTATATTGAGGATGCAGAGGTAGCAGTTATTTCTAAGGATTTTGTTTTATCAACGTCCAAGAGGATTCTCATGAAATATTCTCATAATAATTTACTGTCTGTGTTTGAAGTCATGAGTATGTGAAGCCTTCCAATAAGTCGTCACATCTTTTGAATATTGCAAGGCAGCTATTTTTGTATATCAGAAAAGATTAAAGATTTCAAAAGCAAGGCACAGAGAGGAGATTTCTAGTAGGAAAGATTTTCAATGTGAATGGTCAGATTGGAATTTAGAAAATACTGAAAGTGTAAGTGTTACTTTACAGCTTCAGCCTAATGGTCCATCCAGCTTAGTATCGTGTTCTGATAGTGGAGAGAACAAATAAGCTCGTCACGCCATCAGCAATCCACTGCTAATCCTGCTTTTTATCCATGCAAATTTTTAAAGACTCCTGTGGCAGTGGAGCTTTACTAGTGTCTTCATAAATGCTATAGCTGATACAAGTTCATACCTTTTTAAGTGTGTTAGAATTGGGAATGATGGTTTTGTTTGTCTGTCTGTGGTTAATATTTATATTTGTGTGTAGGTAGACTTCGTGTGTGCTAGTAAATGAAATGGTGCCAAGAAATTTTCCTGAGCACTGGGACTGGCCCACTTGTACTGTTAATTTGTCAAAATAGTTGCTGTCATAGGTTTGGCCTGGGCCAGTTAGTGTTCTTCCAAACAGTTCCCATTCAAGTTTTGGACACTAAATCATCCAGGGCGCATTCTAATAGGCAGTTTGGATTTGCTTGCAGACCTTGTCTGAGAGGATGAAAGAGTTGAGTGGTGTGGACTTCAACCATTCCATGGCAGTTCTCAGTGTCATATGATGTTCACGGACGTATTTTATTTATCAATACAAAGAGTACTTTAGTGGTTTGCACAAGGTTGACCCTGATTCCTAGCTGGGGCCTGTTTGCCCTCCAGTCCTACCCCTGTAACAAAACCAATATTAAATACATGCAAAAATAAAATATGATGTCCTTTATTTGCTTTAATTGTATCCTTGGGGATACTTTGTACCATATGGTTTTGTAATTGGAAGAATTTATGAAACGGAACTATTTAAAGCAGCAAACAACAACTTTATGTATCAGTATCCATGGAGGTACAAATTATGCCGAGAGTTTGTTGTGCCTGCCATCACGCATTTCTGCAGTTGCCCAAATCCGGGGTAAAGCATCTGTGGCTCATATGAATAGAGTTATATATAGCCTCTTGGTAGTTTCCAGGGTCAGTCATTCCAGGGCCAATTAAAACAAGTAAGGTTATAATCTCTAAGCCACATATGTCCCTTTGGTCAGTCAACCATAATTCTGGAACCTAATCACCAGTTAAATTATTGAATAATACATCTGTATTATTTGGAATACAGATGCAGATGCAGTTGAAGTTACTTTTACTGTACATAGGCAAAATTCCCATAGATGAGTAACATCTCGAACACCCTTACTTCATGGTTTTGTTCTATGTTGGTCTTATATCTCTCTGTTTCTGAGCTGATGTGTCAGACTTGTAAAAGGGCATCTGTTTGAGAAAACAGTAATAATAAAAAGAAAACAAAAATACTTTGGCCCTCTTATGTAATTTTGGCCTCAAAAATATAATGGACATCGAGATGAGAAAGCCAGTATTAGTCTAACAGTTCATCTTCTACCTTATAACATGTACATAGTATTTCCCAGACCGTGCTTCCTTGTATTTGGTCCTGCCTCTTCTGAAAAGTCCCATGAAGTTAATTATTCAGTAGTATTCTTGGTAATTTAATATTCTTCAGCATGATAATTCTCTGAAGCTAAGGACAATCAGGCTGTGATTTTGAGGTACACATTAAGGCGTGTGTGTGGGAAACCACACCATGGAAAATCCAAACTATGTCGTAAAGAATAGAATTGATTTCTCTAGGAGTGCAGGTGTGTTGTGTTAATCAGCTGGCTGACATGTCGGTGCTTTACAGACTTAACCCAATCCCATGCATCATTTTATTTCCTTCTGTTCTTCCCTTTCACTCGTGCTTTATGCTTTTTAATTATGTTTTGCTTTCTTGAAAGGAAAACAAAAGGTGCCACCTTCCTTACGCTTACTTAAAATTCTAATGAGAGAAAATATGTGTATATCTTCTATTGGCTGGTAAAATACATTTTCCAGATTACAGCCAGACTTTGAGAATTGAGGGCCTCAATCTGGGTTTCCGAGTGCTCCTGATTTTCCAGAGCACCAACTTCCAGTTTTTCACATTGACTTCATTACATAGTAATCTCTGCTTTCCCGCATGGCTTTGGTAAAACACATCTGTGAAAGTTGTGTGTATGGAAATAGGAATCTCAGTTTTAACAAGCCAATATTCTTTTAAAAAATATTGTCTTGAATGTTTGCATGGTTTATTCTATGGCTCCAGTAAATCCTTATTCCTGGTTTATTGCTGCAGTGCTCAGAAACTGGTTGAAATTCAAGTGATGCAACAGACCCAGGAAAAAGTCAGTAGGTTACAGTTGGGGTTTTTTTTCAAAATCCTTTTTAAAAAATTTGCTATAAGAAGACTTCAAGCATTTCTTACGCACAGTTTAAAAAATAATGGATTCTGTTCAGTATGTTTGCTTTATTACAAGTACAGGTTTTTTCTTCACTTGAATTTAGATGTACTTAGATACAGGGTTTGGGTTAGTGTTTGTCTCTAATTTGCAGAGGTATGTTGCAATTTTGAATTAGGATCCATGTCATTAAGTCACTACTATGGAATTAGAGGGGTTTTATTAATGAAATTTTGTTACTTATAAAAAAGCAGAAAGGTGACTTTTGTGAACATATAAA
The DNA here is from genome assembly GCA_017639485.1 of Pluvialis apricaria. Taxonomy (NCBI): domain Eukaryota; kingdom Metazoa; phylum Chordata; class Aves; order Charadriiformes; family Charadriidae; genus Pluvialis; species Pluvialis apricaria. The sequence continues at coordinate 16,583,793 of CM030007.1, forward strand.
TACATTTTTACTGCTTTTATTGCAGGCTGATCAGCTAATGTTTGCTCTACATTTTGTACGAGGAATGCATCCTGAACTTTTTCAAGAGAATGTAAGTGCTAGAGGAGAAAATCCCTAAGTGTTTTACTCAGACTTAATGTGAAGGGTAAATAAGTAGATAAAATCTTTTTGTCAGTAAGTTTAGGACCTGGGATTTTACATTTATATGCTACTATTTTTCTATGATAGTTACTTTTGGATGTTAATATTGTATTTATTATGTTTAAAATGAAGATTACCATGAGACAGGTAGGTAAACGGTTGCCTTTTAAATAGGAGTCTGAAAAAGAGGTTTATGGAGGATTCTTGCAGTTTTTTGCAGGCACTGTATCAATGTTTCCCTCCACCGTGTGGCTACAAATTTATCCATCCTTCTGGTTAAATACGGATATTCCTTTATAAGTAAAGTGATGGATACGCACCTGTTTCACTGGGACCAAGGGTTGCTTGTGCATTGTGCCTTGGTACTGAAATGCAGAAAAGGAGTGCAAGACCTAGGGAGAAATTAAGAAAAAGTCTGATTCTGCAACCTGCAGTTGAAGACGCTTAAAGCGAAGTCTATCTGGAAGGTGAAGTAATGAAGTTATCTTTTGTGCATTCCAGCCATTGATTCTTCAGTTTCTAAGAAATCCCTGGATCAGTGATCATTAATGTCCCCACTTGCAACAGTGTCTTCAAGAGTGCACTGTACAGAGAGTGTCCTTCTTGTACGTTGTTCTCTGGCCATGTGAGTGGCCTATCTTTGAGAGGAATGATGAACTCATGCTGGAATGGTTTATGTTTTTGATAGCGTACTAGGATGCAGTTGATATAGGTTCAAACCACATTTAATCAAAATGACTCCATTCAGTTTTTGTGCAAGTGCCACATTAATAGCGTATTCACAAAAAATTGAGAGATGTCACGTGATGTTTTTGACAATAGTCTGAATGAGGCCTGATCTGAAATTGCCTAATTTATAGGGAATTTGCCTGTTGTTTAGAGGCTACCGTGTTCCAAATAAAATTGCAGCAGAGCTTAAGTACTGTTAACTCTTATTTCCATGGGGCAGCACACATCCCGGTAATGCCGTGTTCTTCTCTTTGTGTGTTAGATAATGCTTTTGCCCAACATGGAGATTCATAGTGAATTTACATGTTTCCGGTAAAATGGTACTTTTAGTGGTGAGTGAATTGGTAACTAAAATTTAAACACCTGTTAAAATTAATCTGAGCAGGTTATCCTAGACTGTCTTTGTAAGAAACAGGAAAAAAACAGACCTATCAAAGAAGCAATTAGTTTCATCATAAATTAATATTGTAGAATAGGTCAGATGGTTTACTGCTAAAATTCCTTCTTTGTCTCCATTGCCCTTACAGGCAGACTATGCTAGCTGGCTGAGACATAGATGCCAAAGTTGTAGTTGTCTATAGTGTAGTGAAATTAATCCTATTAAGTCTGCCTGGAGTAGAAGCGTATGCACAGTTGACTCAATACAATTGCTTGAGCATGGCTGATTAGCGTGAGTCAAGACACATTTAATTATCTAAAATACCTACATGGAATGGAGCGACAAAGCTATGGCTTCTGTACTAGAAGCTGGAGCCCAGAAGGAGTATCAAATGATAGTAGATGTCAATCCGCTAAAGGAGAGTCCATTATAGGGTAAAAGATAAACTGCATTTGAAGGAACTGGGAGTTATGGAACTTGATCATATGAAGGATGTGGGTTTAAGGTACGAGATTTAAGAAAGGTTGGTTGAAACTTTTTGATGTTATGAATGCAATGTTGTTTTATTGCAGGCATATGGATTGACCAAGTGAAATGCCACAGTCTTTCAGCAATGAAACTGCCTGATAAAAATAAATTAATCTTTTTGGTAAAGGCATACCCTGGCTACTCTTCATTACTAGAACTTCCCTAATTCATCTTTATGATTTCTATTCAGCTTCTGAAAATATCTTGCTTTACCTTTCTAGTCCTTGAGTTTATAAAGTCATGAAGGCAGCAAATTGCAAATAGTTTTCTGACTAAATGAAAGCCTGGCTGCCTAGGCTTCTTAAGTGTTCGGGAGTACCACTTTATGTGTTTGTTGCTGTTGTTTAGCGTGCGTTTCCATCAACTATTAGAGCTCTTAACCAGCTTAATCTGGGTTACGTATAATGCACATTCCTGCAGTATCTGAGTACTCAAGAGTTAGAACTGGCAAATAATATCAATAATTTTCTTACTTCTCTGAAAGGTAGAAGTTATTTTAATTAAATTGTTAAGAAAACGGTGCTTGTGCAAGATATTTGTTGAGGAAAATGAAGCTGAAGTGGTTATTCTTTTAAAGTTATTTCTCTTAAAGCTTTTAATGTGATGAGGCTAGAAGTTGCTTATTATGCTGCTAGAGAATTTACTATTCGAGTCCCTGTCCCCAAAGAGTTCAGCCTTCTCAACTTATGAATTCTTTGCATAGTGATGAGAAATGTATAGTACAACTTCAACATTAGAATGCCTTGGCTCTCAGTAGAGACATTCTCTTTCTGAATCAATATGTAGAGATTTTTCTGAGGTAGTTTTACATGTCTCTACATATTATACTTCTGCTTTTCTTCATAAAAATATTACATGATTTCTGGTTTTAAAACTGGGGAGCCTTCACGTATTTTTCTGTGTATGAGCATTTTCTTTGTAATTGGGAGAGGAGCATCAGTTTTTAATTGAAAGAGAGAGTTGTTTCAAGACTCAACTAGATTGATGGGTGCAAAAAGCTATGCTGTGATCTGTATCAGAGTGGTACTAGTGGATTCACTTTTTTATTTGGAATGTTACTAATGTTTTTAAGAATACAAAAATTATTTATCATAGAATTATAGATACTAATTATGTAAAATTTCAATCCTTAAGATATTTTAGTATATTTCTTACCGCCTCTAAGTATAGGATTAATGTCATTTCTAGTATGTTTTTAAATACTTATCTGATCTGTCTTAAAACTATTAAAAAGTGTCTTCCTGGATACAAATACCAGGTCTAAAAGATTTAATCATACATAAATTCAACTTCCATTTCACTTTCTTAATGCAACCACAGTATTCATAATACCAATCTATTATATTAAGTATTCCTCCTGTTCTAATAACTGCATCTTTCAGACACTATAACGTGAAACACTATTGAAACATGGATTCTGTAGTTATCTGTTCTATGTGGGCTGCTGATGCCCTGTCAGGCAGTGTGTGTTTCCTTGCCAGCCACGTATGTTACTTCTTGCTAGTCTGTAGTTAGGCAATCTGGGTGGGAGCTGTCGGTGCTGAGAAAGTATAGAGCTTCTCCTTTTGTTTATTTTTCTTATAAAGCACCGCAGTCACTTAGCATGGATTCTGCAAAAGGAATTGCATACTAGGAGTATTACCCAGAGTTTTAAAAATGTCTTATAACTCTTTCAGAATCTAGGCTTAATTTGTTTATCTTCCTGTTTTGCCTACATGCTACTACATATTAATCTTTATTCTTAAAGGTGTCTTGTGACTTATCTGAGTTGTTCATTTATTCCCCCAGGAATGGGAGACTTTTACAGGTGTGATCATTGGAGATACCATAAGAAAATCAGTAAGCTACATTTATTTTTGTATTTTAAAATAACGAGCATTTACTTAAATCCTGAAAAGTTAAAGTTGTATTCTTACTGTATTGTTTAATTAATTGTATTCATACATTAAAGGAACGAACAACCTCTAACATAGCAATTTAAAAATATGAAAATGTTTTCAACTTTTTGAATATGGCCACTCTCTATTTTGCATAAATTTTTGCCTCTGTTGCTTTTTTTTTTTCTTTTCCTGTTACCAGAATTACAATTCGTTTTTTTCAGTGGTATGTTTGAGAAGGTTTTAAGCCCTCTTATGTAACTAAAATCAGTGTTTTGGAATCCTTCTTTCTCCAGGTATCATATACGAGTTGTACTTTTTGTATGGATTGATGAAATTGTCCACATACTTTGCAAACTTTGGTAGGCTTTTTTGTCCAGCCTCAGAGGTCTATTTCTGGAGGTGTATTTATATATTTGCCTAGGTGACAGAGCTAGCTTAAGAAGCTTCTGTTGCTTGCCTGACCAATCACGCTGTAGTTTACTAAATATCCGTCAATTCTATTGAATCTGTATACTTTCAAAATAACCTTCCAATAGAAAAAGGTAGAGAAAAAAGCTAAGGTTCCCATAGTCTTATCCATTATAGCCCTTGTTTGAACCAAAACAGAGGTTTTGAAAGGAGTTTTTCGGAAACATGAGCCCAGTCAGGAATCATGAGCTCAGTCTTTGCCTCTTCTTTTGCTAATCTCATCCTCTCCTCCATTCAGGGTCAGGCTAGCTCATTTCCATCAGGCTTAGCTACAGTTTTCATCATTCACAATTACTTTTAACCTTTAGCCTTTTTTAGATATGTCAGGGTATCTCATACGTTCAGTGGTACAAGACAGTGACCAGTGTGAGTAGCTTGTTTTTAGAATATCCATAACACCAACTGTGTTCACATGCATGCTGGCAGAAGTAGTGGTAAGTCACTTAAAACACAATGTATTGCTCAGGTTTTCTTACTTAGGCAGCTGGTTGCTAAAAAGATCCTTAAATTCCCGGTTTCTCTAGCCCTTAGATGACTCTACAGGTTTTGCATTTCAGTGTGAGTATAGACGTCCCTTTTCATCTCTATGGAGTCTTTATAATTCAATTAAATGTCAGTGAACTTGGTGACTGTCAAGTCTTTTCTTGCTGTAGGTCATTTTCTATGTGAGATCTGATTATATAACGGAATTTAACATCAGTTAAATTTGAACACCACCTCTAGCCCACCTAATACACAACCCATAGATTTTTGGAAAGATTCTGGACATAAGTGATTCAACCCCAATTCTAACTGAAATGTTTATTGCTGCTCCATCTCAAGTTTATTACTACAATTGCTTCTGGGTTTCCTACTTTTGTTCTTTCTCAGACTTCATAACTCGTGGCTGAGACATCCTTTCACAAGAAAGCTTTCCTTTTTTCCGCTGGACATTTGAGGTTACTCTTGAAGTTGCTCAATGATTGAGAGATCCAAGGACATTTCCATACAGAGACAGGACACTGTAGTATTTTTTTGTAGTAAATTATATAGAGAATACAGAGATTCTGTGGGAGCTTAAGCTATGTTGTTCATCCTTAGAATTTCCTCCATCACCAACATCCAAGGACCAGAAAAATAGAGCTGTGGCCAAACTACCAGCACAGAGATGTCCAGAAGTGATGCTTTGCCTAGTGAATTACCCGTGAATTACCCTTTGTGCGAAGAACCGTCTTCTTCATGGCTGCGAATATGTGCAATAGAGTTATTTTTTGAAGTCAGTTGCTTAGAGTGCATATGCTGATAGCCAATCATTTGGGTCACTTGTTTTTAATGGAAAAGAAAGCTGCTTAGAGTTGAGTGTGCCATACAGATATTCTAAATGATATTTTCAAGGTCAAGTGGTTAAGCAAATGTTAATGTGAACAGTATATCTCAAATTTAAGTCATTGGTAGGTTTGGTTTTGTTATGCTATTTATGAACTTAGCAAAATACCACAGAAAGATTCCTGTCGTGAATGCTATCTTCATTAAAAGCATGGGTTTCAGGATCTTATTACTGAATATACTGTTTCACAAAAATTTGTGTAACTTAATGTGTGTAATGTAACTTGCTTCAATAAGGATTCACAAAGAAGTGTTCGTGACCAGATTCCCTCTTGGATAGAACAGGATCGAGCCTGGGCAGTCGCATCTTTGAAGGTATGCATCACGTGGTGGGTTGAATTTAACTTAAAAGGCCTTTCGTTTTAGCAAATAGTAATTTGGACTTGAATACTCAAATATTTATTTGTCAGATGGAAATATTTTGTTATTTTAAAATGTTTATTCTGTCTTCCAGAATCCATAGCTTAATGTATACCCACTTGGAAAAAACCTAGGTTTTTGAAATTTAATCTAATTTTTCTGAGCCTTTTCATGTACATCTCTACCCCGTCTAACAATGAATTTCAATGCATGTGAATGAACCTATCATTTTACTGAGATTAGAAAATACTGTAAACCTACCCAAGATACTATAATTTCTATACCTAGAAAAAATATACAGAGGAAAAATTGCAAATAATATTTAAGTAAAGGTTTCTCTTTTGTAATAAGTTTTACAAACCACTTCATATTGTATTAAAAACCATAAACTGTTAATTGGGAAAGTAGTTTTCTACTTACCAGATCTCCATGCACTCCTTAAAGGTATTTCAGAGTTTGTTATTGCTCAGATCAGGTGATTTTTAAACTAAAACAAAAAACACTTTCTTGCTTTGATTCATCCTTCAAGAGTCAATGTTGAAGTCCTCTGATCCTGAAGGGAACTAAATGAAAATACTAGTCCTTGAAATTCTGTCTTAGACTCTTCTCTTGCATGTAGCTCAGCAACAAAAAGTTGACCAGTCTTTGGCAAGGGCTTTTGCTGCTAAATCCAGAGTTCATAATTTTTCATTTCTTTTCACCAGGGATCAGGAACAATTGCAATAATAGTGTGGCAAGCATGATTTTTAAGGGTTTAAGAAAACAAACAAAGTGAGTAACTGGGTGAATCAGTAGTATGTACTGATAGAAAAAGAACCTGGTCATGATTAAAGGAAAGGACTACAATTGAGCAGAGCACAAAGTTTAAAAGCAAAGAACCTAGAAATAAAGCAAATACAGACTTAGCATTTCCAGGGAATAGGTAAACAAATGGTTAATTTTAAAACCTACCCTTTTCTTCTTTAAGTCTGAGGATAAAATTGAATTGACTTATGTGATATGCACAAGTATTTACAGGTTTAGGGTCATAGTGGTATTTGGAAATTAATTAAAATATACAATGTCCAAATGGCTATTCTTTATTGTTAACTATGCATTATTTGTTTTGTAGATTTCTCTCCCAGGTCTCTATCAGACACTTTGCTTTGAAAATGAAGGTCTGTGGCACACTTTTTCTCAGAGCTCTGTGTGTGAACAAGACTTTCCATCTACTATTGTAAAAAGAATTTCCTTATTTCAGCAGGTAATCTTTTCATATTAAATTATTTAAAAATAATTATGAGTTCAGCATTGAAGGTAATTTTTACATCTTGGGAATTTAGGCTTCAGGCCTGGCTGAATTATAAGCAGTGGCAGTATCTACGTTGTCTTACACCTTAACTAGTTTATTTAATCTAAGGATTTTTCTTTCTGTAATAGATATTTAGTTTTCTCTTGTCTGAGTCTTTTTTGTGTTAACCTGTTGATTGCAACTGACCATACCATGTAAGGTAACAAGCTCTTTATTAATTTTCACAGAATTAACTTTATGAATAAGTATTAAAATTCTTTCATGGTTGCTTTGTTACTGCAGAATTTGTCAACTTGTTGAACATCATTAATTTGGTTCATCATTAAATGTGCAAACTCACACATCTTACTGAAAAACACAAAATGAAGTCACAGCCACTGCTTTTTAGAATAGTAGTCACAAAATACTACTCTTCCTGAAAGCTTGGTGATTAAAGAACTCACCAAGAATGTTGTAGAGGCAAGTTCCTTCCTCCTCCTGGGGATCCTCCTCTGGAAGAGAACAATGTCACCCCTCTTGTGTTTATGGAAAAAGGATGTCGTTACTTACTTTCAAATGATGCTGTGATTTTTCGTTTGAAGTCACTTCATATAAAACAAAGGCCTGTCCAAAGAAGGAATGGGGTATAAGACAATGTAGTTTCATGCTGGTTGGCTCTTAGGGGGTCTCTATTTGGAGCTTTTGTGGACAGGAATTTCTGAAATAGCATGTGTAGAATTTAGGAACAAACCATTTTGGAAAGGAATTTGTCTGAGTCATGTTTGATTTGATGAAAAGCAGAAGAGCAATTCTTATGTGTGCAATATATTGTCATAAAAATTCTTCATTTATAGGAAAACAAATCTGGAATGATCAGCATAATACATATCTAGTTCCTTACATAAAAAGTATTAAGAAGTTTCTGTTGATGAAATATGCAGAAGCTACCTGGTTAGATTTATGTGCCACTCATAAGTTAGTTTCTTTCAAACTGTACGTTAAACTTAAAAACAGTGCAGTAGCTCTCAGTGTAATCTCAAGCTTAAAAAGTAGTACTTTCTTAAAAATGTAATGAAGTTAAATTTTTCCTCCAAAACTAGCAACCTATATTCCAGACTTAGAAACGGGAATGTGATGGTAGGTTCAGAGCTGTGGTTTACAGGTCTGCAAGTAAAGGGCGAGAAGGGGTGGTGGTTTTAACAAATCATTTCTACTGAAGTTGCATTAGTTGCCTGCAGTTGCCTGCACTGAACATTTGCCGGAAGTTAACTGAAAAAGAGGCAGCTGGTAGGGAAACTGCTAATTTAATTTGTGTCTGAATTGATTAGCTGTTCATGTTCTGTAGCCTTTTGAAGAACAGTAAAAGCATCTGCATAACTAGGAGGTTTGAAAGTCAGAATCTCTCAGAAAAAAAGTTAGATGTAAAATTGTAAAGGTGTGCTTAAACAAAGGAAATAGTTTCAAAACAATTTTACTGTATTACTGCACTGAAATCAGAAACCTTAGTATTCCCATTAGGAAGTTACTGCCTAAATACATTTATAGAATTTAGATTACCAGTATAAAGTCAAGTTTGCTCTTTGTCATTCTAGCTACTTTTTTTAAAACATTATAGAAAAAGTCCCAGCTTAGAAATAGACTTTAGATGTAAATCTGTCTTCTGATTCTATTGTTAGGACAAGCTACTTACAAAAGAACAATTACATTAGATTATCTTGGAAAGGAATGATCAGATAGCTCTATATATTCAGAGAAAATAACTGTTCTAAAGAGAAGTTTAAAGAATTCAGGCTTCTTAGAAAACTCTTGCATTTTAAATTGTCACAATATACTTTTATAAACTCACCTCCCCTGAATATATTTTATTTTAAGGTACTTGTGGTCCAGGCTGTCAGACCAGACAGGCTACAGAGTGCCATGGCTCTTTTTGCCTGTAAAACCCTAGGTAAGTTAATTTTTCACCAGGATGTTTCCACACAACAATTAAAAATTTTTTTGTCCTATGTTTCTCTTTTGTTTTGTAGTTCTTAGGGAATCCTTAAGTTTTAGGTTTTGAAAATGTGCTGTAAATGGATTTGCTGATTTTGTTCTTGTAAAATAGTGTTAAAAAGTGCTTTTAAAATGGTTTGGCTTATGCTGTGTAGTGATTTAAAATATAATAAAAGATCTGTCAGATTCTTTCAATGAATTCTTGAACACTGGAGTAATTAAGAAAGGAGGATAGCTGATTTTCTGTAAGTTTTACACTGTAACATTTTCCCTAAGACACAAATTTTCCAAAAAGATTATTTCATTTAATGTCTTTTACCATTTAAAAACCATTAGGTTTCAGATTTTGTAAATTGGATCTCAAAAGATTGTTTCTTATTTTCATTCATTTTTGTCAGTCTCTTGGACTGTAATACAATTTTTACTGTCTGTTTAGAAATGAACATGATTTACAGTGAACCAATGCTATGTTTGTCTGTTGGTTCTAGTCAGTCTGTTTCCTTTCTGAGGTCTACTGTATCCAAAGTTTGGGATTTGTATTCCAAATAATCTTAAAATGACAATACAGCACACCAAAGCCTTCATTTAGTTTTTAGCAGTTAATGGCAATACGCATGGGGAAGATGAATTTTAAGTGTGTCATTGGGGTGGACACTGTAGTTTTAAAAGTCACCTTCTGCATTACGTAGGGACAAGGAAGAATTTGTTGGTTTTAGTGTGGTACAGTGTCAGGACAAAAGTGGGGTTAGAAGGGAAAAGGTCTAGGTTGTCAAGATATGAAATATAAGTGGCAAAAGGCTGTTTTTAATGTGGTAGAAAATGAAAATTGACTCATAGGCTGCCAAGGTAATATGGCTGGACTTACATTTCCAGTACTTGTGAAGATCTGCAGTTTGGGTGATCTTGAGATGGGTGCTTTTGCATTATAATGCAATAGATAAGTTATATGTTAAAAATAGTGACTGTGGTGATTCTAAGTTTTTGAAATACGTGTCATTTCTTATTAGTGTAAGATTAAGTATAAGTTTAGGTCTCTGATTCTTACGTTTTTAATGGCATTTGTGCAAGGGTTATCTTACTCCCTCTTTATGCTCTGTCTGTGGGTGTTATTTGTTGGTCAAAATGGGTTCTATGTCTGCCACCAAGCCCAGGATTTTCAGGAGTAAGGTTAGCCTGCTCTGTCAAACATTATTAGGAGATAGAGAGGGTACTTTCATCATGGTGAGTGTGCAGGTCCCACACTGACAATGTCTCTGCCTGTTGGAATCAAGTGACAAGTGCAATCTGCAGTATGTGTGGCTCAAAGCCCAGCAGAGACCTGAATGCAGAGTAAGTTTATGCACCCCCTTACTGTTTTCCAAAATGTAATGTATTACATAAATTGGTTAGGTCTATCTTGATACCAGTTCCTTGGAGGCATTCCACAAGGGAATGGTTTTTGGTGAATGAAACTACAGCCTCACTGAGGAAGGCAGCATACCATTGACTCCATCTGTGGGCAAGGTTTCATCCACAGATTTTTCATGCATATCAGTGAGATTTTATTTTGAGATCACGTCATAAATCATGACTAGCGCTTTCCAACTAATAAAAGGGGTCATGCTTATATAAATGGTTTTTTTCATACTTTTTTTTACCATGTCTTTTCAGGGTCCTTGTCCTGAAACTTCTTAAAGAAACTTTCACTTAGTTCAGAAAGGAACTGTTAAATTTCCGATCTCCTTTAGCTGTTTTCCTGTGAGAAAAATGAGTGTCAAAAGAGCTGTAATAGCCTACAAGAAAGCCTTCCACTTCTGTTTTATCCAGATATGCTGTTTTTTCCTTTTTTCATCTTTTACATATATTTTTCAAATTATGGATGAAGGGGGATTAAAATCATTTCTTTTGAAGATAAAGGTCCTAAGAATTTTCTATAAATGTATTTTGGAGGGACCCAAAGTATGCTTATTTTTGTATTTTACTTGCTATACCGAAATGTACCGTGTTAGCAAAAATCGTATTGATAATATACTCCTAATTCATTCCGTATAGCTCATGGAGTTGGGTTTTTTTTTTCATATCTGCTTTAATGTAGTTTTTTGAGTCTGGCTACATCAGAAATGGTATTTAAAGAGGCTTGATTTTAATTACCTACATTTTCATATTCTTCAAGAAAGCAGTAGAGATGTGAAGAAAGAAAATCAGTGCAGGCTAAACAAGTCTGTATTTTATTCTCAGAGACCATTTTCTATAAAGTATACCAGAGCTCTTATGGTCGCATTGCATCTAGGCCAAAATAAAATTACTTGCCAAAATTAAAAAAAAAAAAAGTAGTCTCCTGCTTTCTGTATTGGAATTGTGAATAGTGATTATACACTTACTGATATTTTTGTACATAATTTCTCTGTGTACAGATCAATACCAGAAGGAATTTTAACAAGCATTTTGAGTTCAAGTTCCAGCTGTTGTGAATTGGTTTAATTGCATTGACTTTAGTAGAGAGATTTTGTGAAGAGTTGTTCATTGATTTTATGGAAGCTTCATGAGTTTATAAAAATACTAAGTTTGCATCCTGTGCCAAACTATATATTTATATGTCAGGTCCTTCTTTTTTTCCACTTGGATTCTCCTACCCCCTACCCCCAAGACATTTTCTGAAAAGTTATTTGCTCTCCCGTATGCTTTTTCTTCTCATGTCAGGATGTCAGTTCGGATAGCAAGATTTAAGAAATTCTGTCAGAATGCAACACGGAGGCAGAAAAGTATGTCAGGAATTCCCAGTCTGACTGCGTAGTTATTAACTGGAATACGAGTGCTTATTTATTTACCCTGAAAACACTAGGGTCCTTTTTTTCAGTTTTCTAAACGTAATCCTGGCTGTAGCTTTAATTGTAATGGCCAGGAATAGACAGAGCTGTATCGTAGTTTTTCTATATTTCACTTCTGTTGAAATCAAATATATATTTCTTCCTTAAAACAAAAAACACCTTCAGCATAGCCATGCTTTTTCTAAACATTGTGTCCAAATTTCTAAAAAACCAAATGGTTTTATGGAAGAAAACTTACTCTGTGTTAATTTTCTAAATGCCTCTCTAGAGTGCTACAATATATTTGGCTAGGCAGTTACCATTTACAATTGCACCTCTTTTAAATTAGTATCATTACCATAAATATGTTATTATAATAACATAATTTGCAGGTGTACACACATTTGTCTATTGCCCAATCATAGCTTTTTTTTTTTTTTCTATTCCCCAGTTAACCGTAAGGCCAAGTGGTAGTCCCCAGTTAAAATAAAGTTCTGTAAGATATCAAAACTCCTAATCAATTAAGCTTCTCAGGAATCTGCGTGCCTTCTGCTTGCGCTACTAAAAATAATAATAGAGCCAACAGTTTCTGGTTTATCGTTATTATGGTACACTCCATGCACCTGTTTGTGGCAGCAAAGCAGTCTTAGGAGTAGGAACTTAAGAATGGTTGAATAAGTGAAGAAGAGAGGTCTGTCTAGCATGTTACTGTCTTTGTCAATGACAAATAATAAAAGTCAAGGCAACCATATAAGAATATCACACGCCTATAGTGAAACCTTTTGCAGTGGCCAGTGCTTTATGGCTCCAGGGTTTCTCAACTGGAAGTAATAACACAGTGCTTAAAAGAAAGGGGCCTACAGGAAAGATGGGGACAAACGTTTTAGCAGGACCTGTTACAACAGGACAAGGGGTAATGGCTTTAAACTAAAAGAGGGAAGATTTAGACTAGGTATAAGGAAGAAATTTTTTACACTGAGGGTGGTGAAACACTGGCGCAGGTTGCCCAGAGAGGTGATAGCTGCCCCATCCCTGGAAACATTCAAGGTGAAGTTGGACGGGGCTCTGAGCAACCTGATCTAATTGAAAATGTCCCTGCTCATTGCGAGGAGGTAGGACTGGATGACCTTTAAAAGTACCTTCCAACCCAAACTATTCTATGATTTTCCTTCTATGACTTTGTATATCTGTTCTGCATTTCCATGTAATAACGAGTATCTGCAGCGTTGCATGATGCCCATTCCACAATGTTAATTAATGGTCAGAAAGCTCTCGGTTTGGTTTTTGTGTCCTTGCTGCCTGTTGACTTCAACAGATATTTTTAGTCCTGTGTCTTTCATAGGATTTGAAATAGTTGTGAAAATTTTAAAAATTATTTTCTTCACTGAAATAAAAGTTAATAAAACTTAAAGTATACCTCTCCAAGACCTTACTTTTTATCAAATCTTGATTGAAAATTTGGTGTTAAGATTCTCAATATATCTTCATTGCTTATGTAGATAGTAATTACGTTCTAATAATGCTTTGTGTAATGTTCTAATATTTATATGAAACTAAGATGGAAACATTTATATTTTGATATTTCAACAGTGAAATATAGTTACGGTTAACACAGCTCAATAGAGAGGGATTTGATGAGATGAAACTTGTTTAAGGTGCAAGACAGTGGTTTATAGCCCAAGTATCAGAATACATCAAAAGTACCTCTTCCTTGTGGTCCTCATCCACAAAAATAAATGTTTGATGTTGGATTTTCTAATTAATTGTCTTCCATTTTCAGCATTGTAAGCACTCTTTCATAAAAACTAACTAAAATAAACTTTCTTACCTGAGAGAACGCTGTCATGTTCCTGATATTTTTCTTTTATTGCTTAGAGTGAATCAAGTAGCTTGAATTATGGCTGTAGTTGAAAAAACCCAAATCGATCCCAACCAATCTCTCTCTATGTATCAGGTTTCATTTTTTTCTTAGCTAATTTGTCTATTTTCTTTCTTTCTCCCCTCCCCACCAATAGCTTAGCTATTTCCATTTATTATGTTAGTGAAGGGAATGTTAAATCTGGAGGAGCTTGTACTTGTGAAAAATGTTACTGTAAGTTCAGATTGGAGGAATGACTAGAAAGCTAGTATGCTGGGCAGCTTTCATTCCAAGTGCAAGCTTTTTTTTCAGGCCTTCTGCAAATGCATCTAGATTTGGGCAATACAGGATCTGTTGAAAAACAACTTGCACATGCTTGTCAGATATTTTTGAGATTCCAACAGTTAAGAGTCCCTGAAGAGTCTTCCTCACCGAGCATGCTACAGTCCAGCACTGAAGAGCCCTACTTTAATTTCAGTGTCATTTTATGGATCTTCTAGGGTTTAGGGTTTATTGGCAGTGAGCCGCAGAGCTCATCAAGGGAGCTGCCCATATGAATTGCCTTATGGCCTCAGTTTATAGATTTATCTCTGCTTATATTATCTCCACATGCCTAATGAATGTAAAATGGAAATATTTTCCAATATTAGTCTCGTTTAGTTCATTTTTTTTAAAGCATTTTGATTGTCAATGATTTTATCTGTTTAGTTCCATCAGTTAGAGTCTCTGTACAGATACATGCAGAGAACCCAGACCTCATACTGATCTTTGCCAGTCTGACATGTTATATTCAAATTACATAGCATTGTTCTATGTGGAGATAATAACTCAAGTCTGAAAGCAGGCTGTGCCATCAAGGAAATGTGTGTTGTATCTTTTAGTAGGTGCAGCATAGACATCACCAATTTGGGCTTTTCTGTCTTGCTTTATGTTGTGATTTCCCATTGCACCTAACACTTTTTAAGGACCACACTATTTAAGGACCAGTCTAAAGATGCATTGAAAATATTTGATTAACACTGTTTAAGTTTATGTTACGCTTATATGTAGCTTTGGGCTTGTGTATAAATATGACCTATACTAGGTCAGCATTCTAAATATTTAAGTTGTCTATTAAAGCAAATAATAGGCTAAAGTAATTGTAGCGTCAAGAACAGCGTTAAGTCATTGTCTCGTACAGGAGAGAAGTTCTGCATGTGGACATATACACTGCAATTAGTTTTAGCAAATAGCACAGATTTTCCCATTCTTATATTCCAGCTCTTTTTGCATGTTTTCTTGAAGACTAAACTCTAAATAAAGATTGCAGCTGGAAGTCCAGTCACAATTTTGGTGCTTGTGTCTTTTTCTTATCAATATAGGGTGCCTTCTACCTGCATGTTTTAAGGATTTTTTTCTCATTGTAGGACCAGATTTATGGTCTCCATTGAACAGAACTTTGGCAGCCAGATGACCTCTAAAGTGGTTAATGAAGCACTCCATCCTGTGTAGTCACTTTATCTCCATAATAATTCTAATTCTAATTATAGGAATAAAAGAATTATCTCCATCACCTCTGAATTTGAAACGTCTGTATAAAGAGACTCTGGAAATTGAGCCCATCTTGATAATCATTTCTCCTGGTGCTGATCCTTCTCAAGAGTTGCAAGAACTTGCCAGTGTTGAAAGAAATACTGAGTGCTACCATCAGGTCAGTCTTAGATAAGGACAATGATAAAAAACCCCAATCTGTAAAATTTTAAAGTACTAACATCTGTTTTGCCTTCTTTTTTAAGGAAGTTAGTATGTAACAGTGTAGTTTGGTGTCTCTGTGTTTTTTGTTCCCACCTATCTTGCCACTAACTTCTGATTCCATTGTCAAAATGTATTGGAGAAGAGAGACACGATTAGTGATCCTCGCAGAAGCATAATCCATACAAGGGGCATTCCTCCAACTTGGAGAAAGTGAAAATGAGAAGACAGAAGAGAACAAAAGAGACTGAGAATTGTTATACATGCTGAAACATTATCTTTTTTAGTGCGGAGTAATCAAAATATGAACAAAAACGACTGAAAACTAGACGTCATAATTTCCTCTGCTTATAGGACTTGCATATTTCTTTCTTCAACAGAAAACATAAATCAGATATACAGTGATCTTGAATGCTTAGGTATTTTTTGAAATTCTGTAAAACATTTTGAGAAATGTTATAAGCAAATGTTAACCAATTAATTGTTGATGGGAGTTCCTGAACAGAACTCTTTTATTTCAAGCCTTTTTAAAAAGCATTAAAGATTGACCATGCGGGAAAGCCCTCAGATTTCAGGAAAAGGCATACAACACCAAAATTATTTGCCCAGCCAATACAACAGTTGGTTTTTGTCATGTTCTACAACTTCTTCCCTGTTTTGTATTCAACACAAAACTAATCTGGGTGAAGATAATTCCTCTTAAGTAGACTTTGATCAGGAATTGTACTGTTAATAAATCACTTTATATTTCTCCAATTTTGTGATAAGGAGGATATGGGAGACTGTCAAAAGCCTTACTAAAGTCAAGGTATACAGCATTCGCTGGCACCCCCTTGTCCATAGTGGCAGTCACATCATCATAGAAAGCCTGAGGTAATCAGGCATGAGTTGCTGTTGGTAAATCTGTATTGGCTGCTCCTTATCACCTCTGTGTTCTTCATGTGTTTAGAAATGGCTTCTTAGAGGACTTGCTCCATAACCTTCCCAGGGACTGAGTGGAGGCTGACCAGCTGGTAGTTATATATATCTTTCTCCCCCTTGCCCTTCTTGAAGATAAATGTGACATTTTCCTTTTTCATCAGTGAATGCCCCAGATCAACATAACCTTTTGAAGATGAGAGCAAGGAGTGACATTAGCTGGCCCATCAACACTCTTGGATGCATCTTGTCTCATCCTGTGGACTTTTTTATTTCTAAGTGTGTTGAGTGATTCCAAAATCTCTCTTCTCTCTGCTGTGGGTATTTCTTCAGTCCTGCTTGTAGGTTTGGGAGACCTGGGAGGCCTGAGACAAGCCTCAGCAGTGAAACCTCAGACTAAAAGGGCATTGAGTACCTTAACCTTTTCCATGTGCCTTGCCACTATGTGCCCTGCCCCACCAAGCAATGGACTCACAACTGTCCTTGGCTTTCTTTGGCTGATAGGAACCTTACAGAACTCAAGAAATGCAAGGTCGTGCCCCTGGCAAAGAAGAAACCCTTGCAATGATACAGGCAATAGATTGACTAGCTGGGGAGGATCTCTGCTGAAAAGGACTGGAAGGTTTTTGTAGACTACAAGCTGGACATGAGCCAGCACTACGCCCTGCCAGCCTTTCAATACCTACAGGAAAGTCACTGAGAAAATGGACCCAGACTTTTTGCAATCAGGCATGGTGGGAAGACAAGAAGCAACGGGCACAAATGGTAACGAGATAGGTTACAACTGGATGTAAGCAGAAACTTTTTCACCATGAGAACAGTCAAACAGATTGCCTGGTGCAGTCTCCATCTTGAAAGGTTCCCAAGAGTCCACTGGACAAAGCCCTCAGCTCCTGGTCTGATCTTTCATAGCTGTCCCTACTTCGAGCAGGAGGTTGGACTAGAGATCTTTCAGAATTCAGTCCAACTTAAATTATTCTATGATACAAGCAGTTTCCTAATATTCCTAATTCACAGTAGCAATATGCTTTATAACTTTCTGTAAAACGCTATTTCCTTCTGTCACTTGAAATATTCAGGGGAGGGGAGTTGTTATCTAGATGATCACTGGTTAGCATAGAAATGGAAAATGTCAAGTTTAATGTTGCTTTTAAATATTCCTTGAAATTGTTCCTTTCCTGGAATGTGTGCTGGTGTAATATATTTTTTCCCGTCAAATTGTAAAGATTTAGATCCTACTGCCAGCTTATCTAGCTGTGAATGTTTCAGAATGCGTATTTCTTACTCTGCCACAGGGCTTTTTGTGTTTATCTCTAAATATCCTTTACATGTTGGACTTTTAAAATGCAACATGGTGTGGTACTTTTTAAATACCATTAAGGAATGAGTACCATTAAGGAATGGTGCTCAGAGCTAAGTCATCTGAAAGTTGGCCTACTAATGAGAATATTTTTTGTTATTATTTTATCCAGCCCTTTCTCATGCAATTTGAATAGAACATAGAAGATCAGATTTTTCTTCTCTTTTGAAACGATACTGTGAAACATTTTTCATGTGGGATAAAGAACAGACTACTAAATTTGTGTGGTGTACTATCATATTGTCTGGTGACTTTCAATTATCTCTTGGCTATTCTAAGTTATTTCAAGATATTACACTCAGTTTTATTTAGGCAAGAATATCCCTATGTCATCATATAAAGCTAAGGCCCCGAGTTTCTTTGACTCCATACAGTTTTAGGATAAAAAGACAGGATGGATTTCCTCTTAAGGGGTATTTGGTGAAGTCATAATGGTTACGATAGTTCTATTTTGCTATAGCAGTAAGGGCAAGACAAGACTTTTCAGATTGGCTCAGACTACTTTCTTTTCAACCTGTTTGGGTCAGGGTCTTTTGGTATGTGTATCTTCCAATAAGATTCTAAGGGAGAACTAAGGTGAATGTACTCTACAGATAGTGTAACATCGATTGTTGCAGTAATTGTGCCACAGAACAAGACCATTCTTTATTTTCAGGTTTCGCTAATTTATCTGAAAATTCAGTTTTGGATCTTTGTATTTCCATTTGAAGATCCAAATTTATTTTGGCCGCAATATGGTACTATAAAAAATGAAGAAAAGACTGTTAAGCTATTCAGATTTCCCAGCTGGAAAGAGAGCAGTGTTAGTTTTTCACTCATCTCAATATGAAATTGAGTGCTTCTCTTCAAAGGAAGTACTCCTAACTTGCAGTCAAAAGAAAATTCATTCTCTTTTATCTCTTGTTTTTGTTGTATCAGCAGTTCTGCAGTAATACAGTTCAGTCCCAGATATTTAAATTACTTTTTGAGTTCCCAGGGAATACCATCACTGTCACCGAGTGATGTATGTTTTTTCCACAAAAAGACTGGGTAATGTTGTTTCTTAAGAAACTCTGGTTAGATGGGTTGCAAATTAAAAACTATGTTTTCATTAATCTTTTCCCTACCTTAGTAGCCTAGCACATTAGAGAAAATTCCGTTTATCTTTAGCACACCTTCTTTTTCACATATGCAGTCTAACTTGGAAACACAATTTTATATTTAACTGTTAAATAAGGTATGATAAATTCCTGATGTAACTGTGTCTTTCATTTCAGATCGCAATGGGCCAAGGCCAAGCTGACCTGGCTATTCAAACTTTAAAAGAATGTGCACGCAATGGAGAATGGCTGTGTTTAAAGAACCTGCATCTTGTTACATCTTGGCTTCCTGTATTGGAAAAGGTGAGGGTAACTAGAGAAGAATGTGTTGGAAACCAGACAAAATTAGTATGCAACGTTTCTGAAGCGTTTCAGGCATTTCCATGGTGATGTTTAAAATTCTAACAATTTAAAAATAAACCTTTGCAGTTTTCTCAATCATTAATGAGGTGAAATGCTTCAGATCTGAGCAGCACCTTTGTGTGAGCACTTTAGTTTTCATACAATGTAGAGTATTTCTGCCACAGTGAGTGAACAAATGGTCGGGTTAGGACTTCTGGTACTTTGTGGGACGCTGCCTGTGTTTACTGAGCTCTGAATCTATGTATGCTTAAATTTATTCTTTTTTTTTTTCTTTTCAGTTCTAGGACTTTCTTTTTAGTAGTTCTTTTCTATTAAGTGTAGTTTGTGTCTGAGTCACTAAGAGATTTTTGTTAATTTGAAATTAAAATGTCTAATGTTTTATAGAAACGCACTCTTACTTATGGCATGTAAAATCATTAACTTGCTAACTAAATAAAAGTGACTTTACATATATCACTGTGAAATTCATGAGACAAACTCAAAAAAAGAAAAGTGAGGAATTCCTATCAACAGTTACTACAGCCTTAATTTTCCAGTTTCTGATGATTGTCCATAAAGTGTACTCCATGCACATGAGCTTGGAGTCTGTTTTCTGTCTAGCAATGACCATGTGACGTGAGTGTGCCTTTAACATTTTTATAATCCGTTTTGAAAAAATGGGAAGGCAAAGCGAGATAACACTGATGTGTGTCATGTAGTCTGAATATGGTAGTGAACAGTAATGAAGTATTTGTAAGCCTCTTACTAATTATAAAATTTTAGACGTTTTAAGTATTAAAGTATCAGAAGTTTCTTATTCTTTCCACAAGAACATAATACTAAATGTGTTAAACTTCTTGCTGAGCTTAATATAGACTGAGGTTTGCTGATGTTTGACTCAGTACATCCCCTTGTCTGTTTTGTGTACCATTAGCAGGTGTGAGGCTGTGTAATTCTTATGTTTGAACATCCTCTTAAGAGAGGTCTGCCTTTTTATAATTCAGTTCCATTCAGGTGCATAAATTTAGTTCTCACAGTCTTTCCATTTGAGAAGATGAAATATGTCTTCTGGTCAGTGGGAACTTTATCAATACGAAGATGATACCTCTTCACAGCTTACAGCTGACTGCCCTTAACTGTCCTCTAGCCAAACACAATGTATCAGAGGATGCATGCTGCAGATGATTGCATTTAAACCAGCATGTAAATTCTCTTGTTTTCTCTTCTTAAATCTGCTTCCAAGGCTGTGGATCATTTTCATATTTTAGTTTGTCTCGCATAACATCCTCATAGACAAGCTGATGAAATATGGACCTGATTGAACCACAGTGAGGTAGATTGAAAACTGGCCTAACCGCAGGGCCCAAAGTGTTGTCAGCAGCAAAAAATCCAGCTGGAGTCCACTCATCAGTGGTGTGCTCCAGGGGTTGATACTGTGGCCAACATTGTTTAACATCTTAATGATGTGAACAATGGGACAGAGTGCATCCTCAGCAAGTACAGATGATACAAAACTGGGATAAATGATTGGAAGAACAGATGGGCATGCTTTCATTCAGAAGGACCTTGATAGGCTGGAGAAGTAGGCTGACAAGAACCTTGTGAAGTTCAGCAAAGGGAAATGCCAAGTGCTTCCCATGGGGAGGAATAACTCCAGGCACCCAGACAGTCTGGGGGCTAACTGGCTGAAAAGCAGCTTGGCAGATAAACCTGGGAGTCCTGGCGGGTAAGAAGCTGACTATGAGCCAGCAACATACCCTTGTATCAAAGAAGGTCACCAGCCTCCTGGACTGCTTTAGGCAGAGCGATTCCAGCAGGTCAAGGGAGGTGATCCTTCTGCTCTGGTCAGCCCTGGTGAGACATCTGGAGTGCCTCTGTCCAGTGCTGGGCTCCCCAGTACAAGAGAGGCATGGGTGTGCAGGAGCCAGTCCAGTAAAGGGCCACAGAGGTGATGAAGGGACCGGAGCATGTGTCACACAAGGAGAGACTGAGAGAACTGGGACTGTTCAGTCTGGGGAAGAGAAGCCTTGAGGGGAATCTTACTATTTAGTGTGTGTTGGCCAATGAGAAGGAGCAAAGGAGACAGAATGGTGTCCCATGACAGGACAAGAGGCCATGGGCACAAACTGACATACAGGAAATGCCATTTAAACATAAGACTTTTTTTTTTTTTTTTACTGTGAGGTTGGTCAAATACTGGAACAGGTTGTCCAGAGAGGCTGTGGAGTCTCCATCCCTGGAGATATTGGAAACCTGACTGGACACAGTTCTGGGCAACCTGCTGTAGCTGACACTGCTTTGAGCAGGGGGTTGGACTAGACAGTCTCCAGAGGTTCCTTCCAACTTCAATAGTTCTATGATTTTAGGTGCCAGATATAGTTGTCATTTTGCCTAAAGAGCAGAACAATTAATGGGTTAACAGAATTTTCTTCTTTACTAAAAGCACAGAAAACAAAATGACTATGATTATGTTTTAGAGATTATAAAAATGAATGGATTGTGAGAAAATCTGTTAGAGTGTTTTGAGCTATGTTTCTTCCAAGACACATAAACAAAACTGTTGACATTGTTCTCAAGTCAATTGTCATTGCAGGGATGAAACGAGGAAAGCGAAGGCAGCCTTGGAATTGAACCTGGTGAGGGATGGCAAGGCCAGTAGGAAGGGTTTCTTTAAGTATGTAGGAGGCAAAAGGAAAACTAGGGAAAATGTGGGCCTGCTCTTGAATGAGACGGGTTCTGTGGTGACGGATGATGCAGAGAAGGCAGAGTTGCTGAATGCCTTCTTTGCTTCTGTCTTCACTGCTCGGGCCAGCTCTCGGGAGTCCCAGACTTTGCAAGTAACAGAGAAAGTCTGGAGGAAGCATGACTTTCCCCTGGTCAAATAAGAATGAGTTAGGGATCAATAAAGTAAACTGGATACCCACAAGTCCATGGGGCCTTCTAGGATGCACCCGCGAGTGCTGAGGGAGCTGGCGGAAGTCATTGCTGGGCCGCTCTCCATCATCTTTGAAAGGTCCTGGAGAACAGGGGAGGTGCCTGAGGACTGGAGGAAAGCCAATGTCACTCCAGTCTTCAAAAAGGGCAAGAAGGATGACCCAGGAAACTACAGGCCAGTCAGCCTCACCTCTATCCCTGGAAAGATGATGGAGCAGCTTGTTCTGGGGGTCATCTCCAAGCATCTGGAGGAAAAGAAGGTTCTCAGAAGTAGTCAACATGGATTCACCAAGGGGAAGTCATGTCTGACTAATCTGATAGCCTTCTACGGTGGCGTGACTGGATGGGTGGACGAGGGGAGGGCAGTGGATGTTGTCTACCTTGACTTCAGCAAGGCTTTCGACACTGTCTCCCACATCATCCTCACAGGCTCTGTGGAAAGGGACCTGGGAGTCCTGGTGGATAACAGGATGACCACGAGCCAGCAATGCGCCCTGGTGGCCAAGAAGGCCAATGGCATCCTGGGGTGCATCAAGAAGAATGTGGCCAGCAGGTCAAGGGAGGTCATCCTCCCCCTCTACTCTGCCCTGGTGAGGCCGCATCTGGAGTACTGTGTCCAGTTCTGGGCTCCCCGGTTGAAGAAGGACAGGGAACTGCTGGAGAGGGTCCAGCAAAGGGCTACAAAGATGATTAGGGGATTGGAACATCTTTCTTATGAGGAAAGGCTGAGGGAATTGGGTCTTTTTAGTCTGAAGAAGAGAAGATTGGGGGGGGATCTTATCAATACTTACAAATACTTAAAGAGAGGGTGCCAGGTAGGTGGGAAGAGTCTTTTTTCAGTGGTGCCCAGTGATAGGACAAGAGGTAATGGGCACAAACTTGAGCATAGGAAGTTGCATCTTAACATGAGGAGGAACTTCTTTCCTTTGAGGGTGGCAGAGCACTGGCACAGGCTGCCCAGACAGGTTGTGGAGTCTCCCACACTGGAGACATTCAAAACCCGCCTGGACGCCGTCCTGTGCAACTGCTGTAGGTGTCCCTGCTGTGGCAGGGGGGTTGGAGTAGATGATCTCCAGAGGTCCCTTCCAACCCTGACCATTCTGTGATTCTGTCAAACAACTTTGGTAGATTCAGTGGAAAATATGTCTGTTTCAGATGCATGTAAAGCACCAGCAGTATGTTTTCATACATTCAGTAATTACATTTTTTTTTTGTGAAGCCTTTGTATTTGAAATAGCATTTGACAATATTTATTCTCTTAGAACTCCATTTTCCTATCTTCAGTTTTCTATGAATCATGATGTGTGAAGTGTGCATACAATAAACACTTGAATAAAAAGAAATTAAAGTAGCTATGCAGCTGTTGAAAGTCATCGAGATCTCTTGTTGATATGCAGCCCATATCCTAAGCTTTTGAGATGTGGCCTTCTGGTGTTTTTTTACTTTAAGAAGAAGTAAAGAATTGGTATATATTTTATGCTCTGAATTTAGGATCTGCAAGTATTTTGACAAGGTTAGGAGGAACTTTGAACTTGAGCACGGCATATGTAATGTGTGGAGACAAGACATCTTGAACTATAGTCTTTTGAATAACCTTACCAGTAAAAACAGTTAAAGAATTTTTAGACAAGTCTAACTTTCTAATTTGGGGTATTATAATTTTGTAAATACTGTTCTGTATACATAAAAAAAATCCATAAAGAAAACCTCCTTCAATATGTAACATCTCTTTAACAGGAACTGAATACGTTACAGCCTCAACCAAACTTCCGTCTTTGGCTTACTACTGAAGTTCATCCAAAATTTACTCCGATTTTGCTTCAGTCAAGTCTGAAAATAACTTATGAAGTAAGATCTGTTTGAAAAGCTTTTATTGCATGTTTTCAAAGAATGAACTTTGATGTATAGTAAACTATATGTTTAGATAGAACAAAGTTTGGACAATGTGGACTATTTTCATAACTGGTTTTGTCTTATATTTCAATTATGTGTAATAGAAAAAAATGCTATGAATTTACCTTGAAAGATTTTTAAGTATCATTTATAATGTGTATGTGGAAATTTGCAGAAGCTGTGCTTTAAATGAAAGGTTTGTAAAATTTCTTTCCAGATACTTTTTCCAATTGAAAGTCTGAGCTGAAAGTATTTGTTTTGTTGTGTGCTCCAAATTCTTTAATGCATTTCATCAGTGTTTCTTGAAAGCAAAAACCTACACAGGTGCTGGGACATGGATGAAAAACAAGGAATTCCTTCTCTTGATGAATGTACTCATCTGAAGATCACAGAATCACACTTTCTCTTCCTTATTTTTCTTTTTGGCCCCATAGCTTTTTATTCACTGGACCCTTTAAACAAAAAATGGCTCTCCCCCCATACAGTATAAAAATACAGTTAAAGGGCTTTATTAAAAATTGAGAGCTTTGCTTTCAGAATGGATCAGCCTAAGGAATAACTCGGACCATGCTCCTCCAACTTGTTGGAAAGTGCTCTAATCATTTATGCATTAATGTCCATTATGGAAGTCATGGATAGGGGTGCTACTAACTCTTCTGTTGGTTATGGAGTGTGGAGATTTTGCTTACAGCTAAACCAAGAAGCTCTGACCTTTTAGAGGTCAATGTTGCTGATTTTCGAGAAGCCAAAAATGTTACACTTTTATGACTGCGGGTATTTTAAACTTCTGGGGTACTTTCTTGCTTATATTGAGGTCTTCAGTGGTACAGAAACTACAGGATTGTGTAGGATTGTCACGTTTCTTTTCATCTAGCTTCTTGAACTTCCTGAACCCACTGTCTTTGGAATAACTGGAACTTCACACTGATGCGATGTTCTAAATCCTTTTGTTACTTTGTAAATATTTTGTTACCACAAAAGGGCAATGATCACCAATGATTTGAATAATAATGTTTGATTATTATATGGTCGTCGTATGTCCCTTCACTGTTACCAATCAAGATGTAGATAGTTTAAAAGAAAATCATCAATTGACTACAATATTTTGCAGTTATTTTCTACAAGTGTGCATATGCGACATATGCAACTGTGGTAATCTTCTGGAAACATTAACAAACATTATTTTTCAAAAGAAAGAATGAACCTTCTTATAAATATGAAAATGTGATTTAAATCTCTTCAAAATTTATATTTACCTTCACACTTGCAAATAATTTGAAAACGTCTGCGTATCTAATCAGTTGTTTTTACTTTTGAGCACTGTAATCTTTGTTATTATATAGACTTTAACCGCAGTTATTTCTACTGGTTGTGAACACTACCTAATACTAAATCAGAGACCTGGCATTTTATCATACCACATCTATATGCTAGCAGTGATGGCATAGGGAGAGTTAGCTCTGAGTACAGAAATGATAGTTGGTAGTTGAGCTTGTAAAATCAGAAGAAAGGTTCTTGTTCTTGAAAAAATTTACTTTTATGCTTACAAATTTTGAGACAGTATTATTCTTCTACTAGGTTCTTTTAGTGTAGTTCGCTTCTCCTGTCAGTTGGTCCTGGTTACAGTTTCCTTCAGTACATTTAAGTTATTTTCAGTATAAAATCGTTCTGTTGTCAGGCCATTTATTACAAGCAGATTTTTTTTTTCTTGTTAAATTTTGTTTTATTAAGTACTGTTTGTAATTTCATTAAGTTATAAATCATGTTAGAATTTAAGAAAACAGTACATAAAAGTATCAGGTTTTCTGTCTAGAACAGTGTTTTTCCTTCCAACGCAGGCACCTCCAGGCCTCAAAAAGAATCTCCTGCGAACCTATGAATCATGGACACCAGAGCAAATTAATAAAAAGGGAAATTTGTCTCGAGCACATTCTCTCTTTTGTTTAGCATGGTTTCATGCTGTATGCCAAGAAAGAAGAAATTATATTCCTCAGGTAATAATTTTTTTTGCTACCTTTTAAAAAATTTACCCCATTTATTAGCTTTTATACTTGAAAGTATTTTTCATCAGGTATATGTTGGATCATGTTCAGAGATGAAAAAAAACTTGTATACTGCTGCTGCCTGCCTTCGTTATTGTCTCTGAATTCATTGCAAAATAAGATCTTGGTAGCCTGTCCCTCTGAAAATTGCTACTGCCTGCATGGGGTTATTTTGTGATTTGTGTACTGACTGATACCGATGCAGGAGTGAGGTCCCATGGAAAAGGTTCTGTGAATCCTGTTTGCTTGGGAGAGGAAAAAATATTTTGGAAACACACAATTGAATGGAAGACTTGAGAAAAGAGACACTTTGTTGGGAAGGAGGAGATGACATTGTCTACTCTTTCTGCACACAAACCCTGTTCAAGGAAGGAGAAGGAAGAATTTACTCATTTCTTGGGATGATTAGAATGGTTTTCAGAGACTGTGATGTAGTTTTTCCTCAGATAAATTTTTGTTTAAAGCAAACATTTCTTTCTTGGTGAAGATCATAGAATCATAGAATCATAGAATAAGTGAGGTTGGAAGGGACCATTAAGATCATCAAGTCCAACCGTTAACCTACCCTGATTTAAAAACACCCACTTCTAAACCATGTCCCTAAGCACCTCATCTACCCTTTTCTTAAACACCTCCAGGGATGGTGAATCCACCACCTCTCTGGGCAGCCCATTCCAATGTTTAATAACCCTTTGAGTGAAAAAATGCTTCCTAATATCCAATCTAAACCTGCCCTGACATAACTTGAACCCGTTTCCTCTTGTCCTATCACTTGCCACGTAGGAGAAGAGGTCAGCCCCCATCTCTCTAAAACCTCCCTTCAGGTAGTTGTAGAGGGTGATAAGGTCACCCCTCAGCCTCCTCTTCTCCAGGCTAAACAACCCCAGCTCCCTCAGTCGTTCCTCATAAGGCTTGTCCTCCAGACCCCTCACCAGCCTGGTAGCCCTTCTCTGGACACGCTCCAGCACCTCAATGTCCTTCTTGTAGTGAGGGGCCCAAAACTGAACACAGTACTCGAGGTGAGGCCTCACCAGTGCCGAGTACAGGGGGATGATTACTTCCCTACTCCGGCTCACTACACTATTCCTGATGCAGGCCAGGATGTTGTTGGCCCTCTTGGCTGCCTGGGCACACTGCTGGCTCATACTCAGCCGGCTGTCCACCAACACCCCCAGATCCTTCTCTGCCAGGCAGCTTTCGAGCCACTCCGCCCCCAGTCTGTAGCACTGCATGGGGTTGTTGTGACCCAAGTGCAGGACCCGACACTTGGCCTTGTTGAACCTCATACCATTGGCCTCAGCCCATCTGTCCAGCCTGTCCAGATCTCTCTGCAGAGCCAATCTACCCTCAAGCAGATCAACACGCCCCCCCAGTTTAGTGTCGTCTGCGATGCTTAAATTAAAGAGAAAAAAAGAACCCTAACCAACAAACTGTTCTATATCTTGTTTAATTTATCAACTAGGGGTGAAATTAACCTGTCATCTGAAAGATTTGATCTGATAGAGCCTGGAATGTTTGAGAGTTTTTTACTAGTTTTGACTTTGTGATTTATAAGGTTGCGTGCCTCTTGCACTAACAGACTTTGAATATGGTGTTCAAGAAGTAGAATAGGTGCAAATATTTAAAGTACTGATCTGACACATGAACTCCCATTTGGCTTGTTCAAATTCATGTTCATTTACCACCAGCTTTCCAAGTGACACAACATAGGATTACTGCTTTCTCCTTAATTCCACTGTAACTGTGTTCGTCTCACATGCAGACTTAGTGACGGTTTTATGTTTTTCTTAAGATTACCAGTTTCTAACATTGCTGGAACTTCAGTTAATCCCAGTTAGAGGCTCTTGTACTTTATAATGAATTGCAGGTTGATTTGGGTCCGTGTACAGATCTGTCAAAAAAAAATACATGAACACTGTTGAGAGACTGCAGCGTCTTTCCAGTTTATGACCTTTGGGGTGACTGGCTGATAGCTTGATTGTGATCTGTGGAGTAGCTGCAGTCTTGACCTGAGACTGCATCCATCTCACTGGATATGTGCACGTTATCTGACACATTTGCACGTTTCTCATCATGAGTCATATGCTCCTGTTCCTATGATATGATATTCATAAGGAGATACAGCAACAGGAGATACCTTTGAGATCTGAATTTCCTACGTTCTGCATCATGTATCAATACTTATTTATACTTATCCATTTATATTGAAAGGTTTTTGTGAGAATTACATACGCATTTACACATTAATGCTATATAAAGAATAATTCCTCCAAGAACAGAAAGGAGGTACAAACTGAGAATGATTAAAATATGCATATGGTGGTCAGCATTTTTTCTGTAATTGTAGCAGTAATTGCTTTACTCTTTTTATGTTAGTAGAGAAATGGCATGAATTAAGGAGTAAAATCATGAAAGTATAATGTAGACCGTGTTTGAAGAATCAGACCTATTTATTAAAATCCAAAGGGAACTGAAATGAAAAAAAGCCCTCAGAAATTAAATCATAATTCAATGCGTGATCTAGTCACAGATGTCAGCAAGTGTTAGTTGAAGTAAATACTGTTAGGAAATAAAAGAATCTTAAGTTTACATTCCTGTGACTCAATGGATTCTAGTTTGTATAAGTATGTAAAATTAAATGCACTGGTAGAGCTGATTCTTTAATACAACCTCCACTGAATGTCTCCAAAGCTGCAGTTTGGAGGACATAAGTTGTCTCTTTTTTCATTCTGCATTAAGTAGTATACGGTATTCAGTAACTACCTAATATTTGTATTTTACTTCACAGTCATCATTGTGTGACTAATTAAATTCTTTGGATTTCTTTTAATGGTAGGGTTGGACCAAGTTTTATGAATTTTCTTTATCTGATCTCCGTGCTGGCTTTGACATTATTGATAGGCTCTTTGAAGGTAAGTCACTTCTTAAGGAAAGATTTCTCACCTCTGTAGCATAACCCTTCTGAATGTCTCTCATTTAAAATTTTGAGAATATTAAAAACTTTCATGGTAATTTTTATAAATTGGTTACTTTGCATGATTGTTTTGTTTGGAGTGGGGCTCTTCTGTTTAAAGGCTGCTTTGCAGGTATTTAAATTTTGCATTTATTCTTCATTGGAACATTTTCACAAATATAAATGCATGACTAGGTATGTAGGTAACTACGTCACTATGGGAAGTACTCTGACCCTGAATTAGCTGTGCTTAGGAGTTATCAGGCTTTTCTGGATGTAGATCCAGACTCCGGGGTTATGTCTGTGTTAGTAAACTTACAAGGACTGGACACAGGCTCAAATCTATTCCATGATCAGGTTTATTTTTTCCCACGTTTGACTTATGCAGACCGGCATTCTTGTAGGCAGTGACAAGGCATGGTTTGTCAGATAGCAGAGCCTGGAGACTCTTTCCAATAGGCAGCAGGTAAGAGGTTACCTTATTTTAGGGCAAAAGAGAGTTTAGCTGTATGGGTGCAAGCCACCTTGTGCCATCTGATCTTGGGTTCAAGCAGGACCTGTCCCATTTTACCATTAGTAGAGATGTTACATTAAGAGCTTTATCTTTCCACAATGCTCGGATAAGAGTGGAGATGCTGCAAGGCTCATCACTAGTAAGCAAAGCTAGAAATACAGGGTGAATCCTAATTCCATTTTTGGAAGGTTGGGTAAACAAATAGTTTCTTTCTGTCAAGAACTATTCTGCTTGGCTTCTTGATTTCAGAAGAATAAATAGAAAATACAAGGAATGCCTGGAAGATGAAGTCTTCTGTCTCCATTCCTTCCAAGTGTCTGTTCCCGCATATATTGAATAAATTAATTGAATATGAATTGAATATGAACGTAGTGCTTAGGGACATGGTATAGTGGTGGACCTGGCAGTTTTAGGTTAACATTTGGACTTGATCATCTTAAAGGTCTTTTCCAACCTAAAAGATTCTACGATTCTAGGAATTCTTCATAGTGAAACTCACTGTTAGATAGAGCCCACTTCATTGTTCTAACTAGTGTAGTAATTTCTTAATATTAGTTAATACAAAAAAGGTAATCACTGATATTTAGAGATAATTTATGATTATTGACTTAAATGAAATTTATGGATGATTAGTACTTCTGGAATTGGACCTTAGTTATTACTTGAAACATACAGTGACGTAAAGAGGTTGGATCATTAACTATCAATGATAATCATTAATCTAATCATTAACTGTTGCTGTGAGGATAATTTTTCTTACTAAGGAACGATTGAACTATTTGGAAACAATCGTTACCACCAATAACCACCCCTTAAAGTAATTGCAGCTTCCTTTTTTCAAGGAACTTTAAGAAGTACCTTTCTCATCAAGCTTTTACCTGCACGTGAAAGCTATTGGTTATAACTGGATCATTGTCCCATGTAGTTATTTTGGATAACTGTGATAAAAGGGAGGGAAAATAGGTTATTTTGATCTTGCAGGATATAACTAAACCAGAGTAATCTAATTGCAACATCAATCCTACCAGGAAGCTAATAGTAACATGCTTAGTTTTATGTGCTATGTTGTGTGATTTATAATGATTTACAAAGTACTTATTCTAGTCATCTTTGTGTTTGAAAGATGGCATTTCTGGTAATGTTAGGTGTCCCTGCCCATGGCAGGGGGGTTGGAACTCAATGATCTTCAAGGTCCCTTCCAACCTGAACCATTCTATGATTCTATGACTCTATTTTAAGCATGATCTAGTTTTAGTTCAATCAATCGGTTTATTTTATGAGATCAGATGGTACTGTGATACAAAATAGTGTATAAAATTTTGAACAAGGGAAATTCTTTTTATTTATGACAAAGGAGCACATAATTAAAATTTTAATAGCATCATTTCTGAAATGCATATAACCAATTGCTTTATCTACAATAAAAAGCACTTAAAAGCTTGTATTTCTAATAACTCATTTTGAAACACGGTGTTTGTTTCATCAGTGACAAATATTTACAAACACATTGAAGTTTCTGCAACTTTTATTATTTGATAATATAGAAGAAAAACAATTAGAAATTATTATTTGATATGTTTGTATTTTTTAATTTCAGTGAAGAACTGTGATGACAAGAAGAAATGCTTATAATACAATGCTATCCATTGATACAAAACTAATATCAATCAATTTATAGGTTCCAAAGATTTTCAGTGGGAATTTGTGCATGGCTTGTTTGAAAATGCAATTTATGGAGGCCGTGTAGATAACTACTTCGATATGAGGGTTCTTCGGTCCTACTTGGAGCAGCTTTTCAATTCACAACTCATTGGCAGTTTACATGCTAGAGGCAAGAAGATGACTGTTTTCCCATGTTCAATCTCTTTACCAAATTCCTGCAGTATTTTGGTAGGTATACATCTTCTATCACCTAATATAGAAACTAAAATAAGTTATTTTTGAGAATGATTCTTGGAAATAATTCCACAAAGAAAACCAGAGTTTACAATCCAAAGGATACCTCCACTTATTTTGTGTGGAACACTAATTCTGAAGTTGTCAGAACTATTCTGCTAGTCTGTTCGGTCAGTCTCCTTTTTTATGATATCTGATTCGACTATGGTGCAGAGCAGCATAGCCTTTAAGAACTGAGTAAAAGACATGGGGTCAATTTATGACAAAGAAGGATATCATTACATTTTTATATTAACCTAATAGCACTTTTTTTACAGACTGCTAAACATTCTTATAACTCTGGATGAAACAGGAAAATCTAAATATATCTCCTTATTTACTAAATATATCAGCATTCTGACATAATCTGCTAACGTGCCATGGAGGGTGTTTGACGTTTTATTTGGAGATAAATATGGATTCTGATTCTACTGTAGTACTCCTTTCATGTAAACAAGAGGGAATTCAGCAGAGTCTAAAGAACGGATCTCTCCCTATGCTTTCACATGCTATTGTTGCTGTTACTATTATTAAGATTCTTTTCCATTTTAATGTAGGACTCCATACTAGACCTCCAATATGAGTTGATGTAAATAGAATTATGACAGTTAAAATAAATAGTTGTCGTTTGGCATTCTCTACCTGGATTCTGACTGTTTAGGTTAGGGGTTTGTTTATTTCTTTACTTCAAATAGGACAATTATTTTCTATAGATGTGTTGAGTTAGTATCATAGAGAGAGAAGGAATAAACAAACCAGACTGGTCTCACTTCTTGTAGATAATATGGTCAAATAGATGAACCTTTCTTCTTGCCTGAACTGCATTTAGTATCTCTCAGTTTCTTATGTGATTACTTATGTGAGAGTTTATACTTTTATGTCTTAAATATTTTTCTGCAAGTAGTTTTGATTAGTAGAATACTAATAATAAAGTTAAGTTTGATTACTTAAGTTAATTGGAATAATACTCTTTCTAAGTAGTGTTTCTTTAGTGTTTGGTTTAGAGGTCTGCTATGGCTGTTATCTCTGAAGTGAAATTCTGTGTCAAAGTAAATCACGCACACCTAGGACACGCTTCTGCAAGCAAAGGACAAAATGCACATGATATCACGCAGTAGGGTGCAGCCAGACTTTCAAATAGTAAATACTTTTGCCTTGAAGCCACAATAAAAGAGATCTCTAGCAACATTAGTTTACCCTAGTCTGCAAGGCCTCTTTCTGTTTTGTACAAGAGCAGCATCACTAGTGACTATTACACTATAAACCACTACTGATGCTTTTCTGCATATCCAGTGATCATGCAAAACTATTTTTACCTAAACGATTTCACTTTCTTTAAGTGATAGTGTCTTCATAGATTTAAATAGAAGTGAGTGTGCTTCATTTTAGAAATATGTATTGTACACTATTATTCAAATTCCAAATGCTGAAATCTTTTTATTTGGTCATTAATTTTACTTTTCAGTTTTCAACAGAAATATTGTAACTACTTTTCAGAGCCAGTCTTATATTTTTCTTTCCAGTTGACAGCATCACTGTAATCAGAATTGCTTTTTGCTCTTTTAGAGTGGAAACACTATATAAGAGAATATAGTTTTTTATCAATAAATTTAAGAAATTTATAATTAAGATTACCAAGATATGTCATGTGTTACATACTTATTGTAGTCTTTGTGTTATGCAGAGTTCTTAATGAAATTCTTTTCAGCATACACTGTTCCTTGCATAAGCTGAACAAAAAGTTCCCTCAGTTATGTTTATTCTTTTCTTCTAATGCAGGATTATCGTAATATTATTGAAAGCCTTCCAGAAGACGATAAACCTGACTTTTTTGGCCTGCCTGCTAATATTGCTCGTTCATCACAACGTATGATCAGTTCCCAGGTAAAGTTACACTTTTTCATTCATCTCTGAATCTTTTCTGTGTCAAGTATAAGCTAGAGAACCCAACCATCTGTTCATAAGTAGGAATTGCTATAAGAAAGAGTAAATGGAGGGATTTTTTTAATATCTTGACTTTGATCTATAGAATATTTTAATATAGTAACAATTATCTTTAGTTACAGAGATATTAGTTAAGGGCTTAAATAAATATATTGAGACAGTTTGCAATAATATAATTCAGCTCATGTTGAAGACAATCCACGTATGTCAGTCAGTGGGATACTTCTTACAGCTGCTGTTCACTGCACGTTAAGGTTTTAGTTTTGGTCACCAAATTCTAATAGTTTGACTGATAGAATATGAATAACATTTTATGCTTTTTCTGAAAGACAAATTCTGAAGGATTCTCCCAGTCATCAGAATCCTATCTTTACTGTTAGAAATGTGACATTTGGGGAAAAAAAAAAAAAGTTGTTCTCACTGGAGAATAGCATACAACTACTTAGGCATGTCATAATGAAAAGTAAGCTCCAGGGCTTTTGTACATCTTAGTTTAAAAAATCACTAATTTTAAATATTTCCGTTATTGCTTTAGCTGTAAGATATGGCAGATGGCTAAATCATAGTCAAGAGTTCTCAGCGATCATTTAGTTGCAGTCCAGTCCAGATTTAAATATAAGTTTAATATGTGAGAATGCAGTTATCTTAGTGCTGGAATAATAGGCAACGATCAAAGATTTTTCACCTATTTGTTTTAGAATTGTGTGTAGAAGCCTCAGCTGGGTCATCCATTATGCTGGGTACTACTAATGGCACAGCTGGCGCAGCTACTCTTCTCATCCTTCATGGAGCCAGAAAAAACTGAGTGCCTCTCGTGTTCTCCTAACTTCTATCTTGTCAGTCTAAGGAGGGAAAAGATGGAGTGATTTGAACTCTGCATGTCGTCATCATCAGTACGTTGCTTGGTTTGTTGGACAAAGCTTCTCATTGCTAATATTTTATAATTTCCCTTAGGTGTCAGTTCAGTTGCCTGAAAATTGGTATCTTGTATCATCTGGAGATGCCCCAGTGTATTTAAGACATTTACTAGGAGCTGCCAAATATGACACAGGACCCAAGTGAATACATTTTCTTGTTGGGCCGGCAACTGGAAGTCAGGGGCAAAATGGCACTAGAAGCCAGTGTTTAAGCAACTTATTCCCACAGCTTGTGTACCCTGATCCCATAGAGCATGGATCTGGAGGTCCTGTGTCGTATCTGCGTATCCATAACATTTTCTTGGGTAACATACAGAGTCTTAAATGGCATTATGTTTAACAACTGAATTGAGCCACTGAGGCCTAGAGTCTAGGGAGGAATTTTACTAAGAAGTGGCTGTACCTCAGCCTGAGTTGAAATTCAGTAATGCTCATAGGCAGATGAAAGTCCATCTTTTGTTTATTCAAGTTTGCGGGAAATTCTGATACCTTTTAGTTCAAGTATGGAGCAAGTTAAGGACTTTGAGGCAAAGCTTGAATTCTTTATTCTATATTTTTTTTCATCGCTTTTTAGTTAAATCTGGATGAGAGCAGGATTACTGTAAAAATGCAGTTAAACGGTACAAACATTTAACTAGTGATTAGCATAGTTTCTTTTATTGGTAAATTAATTGCATCAGATAACATGAAAGTTGATTGAATTGAGAGTCATATCAGAGCTATGAAGTGAACTGGTTTGTATATCAAGGCTCACTTTAATTTTCTGCACAGCCCTAGCATACTGTCTTATATAAGGACAGGTCATAGGGGAGGGCGGGGAAGGTTAAATCACCGAATACCATGTTGGAAGGGACCTCAAGGATCATCTGGTCCAACCTATCTCGGCAAAATCAATTGGAAGTTCCCTATAATTGAATTCCCTATAATGTCAAGACTTAGAATTACATTTTTTGAAAAAGTATCTGATTGTTTGCTCACACTCACCTAAAAAGGGCTCCATGCAGAGATTTCTTATTGGTAGAAGACCTTTGATCTGTTAAAAAAAAAAAAAAATTATATTTGAGTATTGCGTTTGTTGAATATCAAATATAGTACTGGTAAATTTGTTTAAATATATCTGTTCACTTAAATCCGTAGCTATATTGTCAAATTATATATTTTATTTATTATTAGCACATGAAACTATAAAGCTATATAAAGACAAATTGGCAGGATGAGGGTGCATAGGGTAATATGCTGAGCTCAAGAACTCCTCAATTACAAAGCTACCAGCTCGGTCACCATGTCACTAGCACCAGAAAGGTGAAATTTAATACCGTGTCCACTACTTCACTGGTTCTGTGCTAACTATGTGGTACGTTCTTTTATAATTTATGTCTGCTATCTTATATAGTTTCTCATCTACTAGCCATTATCATTTCTCAGTCTGTATTTTTACTAAAATCTTCTTCCTTAAGCAAAGATGTACAGAATTGTATTGTCCACACCGCTGAACTCAGGATTAGGAGAAGCAGGTTTTTTTTAAAACATACATACTTTGAAGTTACTTGTTTAAACCAACTGACAGCTATTTTGACTTTAGTCACATGTTTAGACTCAGAGATTTAAAATAATCATTCAGATATACATTGATTTTAAGTAAATTGTAATTATCAATCTTTTATCAGTTCAAGATCTTTTAAAATAAGTATTGAAACGGGTAACACTGTGATCTATTCTATTAACCATAAAGTTAAACTAATGTAATTTTATTGCAAGAAATCTGATATCATTTTATGACATTGTTTCATTACACAAGAGGGAATACTTAGATAATAGAAATGTAGATGTTATATAGACTTTCTGTGAATATTATTTATTTTTTGTGTATAGGAATGATCGTTTGTATTGCTGCAGAAACACACTTTGCTGGAGCAGAAATTTGCTGCAGCACAGTGCAGCATTGTGCAGTCATGCAGAGATTTCTCCTGTAACCCACTGCATTGCTCATGTTTGGGTAAACCTAAAACAGCACTAAAAAGAAATGGACTTTTTTCAGTAACCTTGCAAATATTGATCATATTCATGGCTTTTCTTTTTTTTTTTCCAGCAGAGAACTTTAGTTCTAATTTAAAAGCTGAATATTGCTAACTGTATTATTCTAATATTGGTAATTACTAATTGAACTGTTACAAATTATGTCTTACAATGTTCTGTAGTGTAATTTAGAGTATTAGTACTGCATGCATACTAGTAAGAGCCATTTTGGTTTCACGAAGATACTTGACTTAAATAGATGTGATCTTTTTGGCAGCATGACTTACATTTTTTTCTGGGTTTTGTCCTGAGTTGCCCTATGTAGATAGAGCTAGGTAAATTTTCAGAAGCTGGATACCTAGAGTTCACTGTGGCTTTTTGGTTCTGCCTTACCTGCTGTTACAACAAGCCTTTGACACAACATCCCTGAGGTTGAATATGGTCAGGAGTAATCTCACATCTCTTGCTATGTTCTCTCTGCAGAACAGTGCAGTTAAAATAGAAAAGAACTCAGCTGACAGTGCAGCTGCAGGAGTCAGCATAGCTCATCCTGTCTGTTTTACACCAGGTAGAGATTTTCTGTACAGGTGCAACTCAAGTTTCCTCATGCTCAGCGAGAGTCCTCACCACTTGGTTACGGTCATGCTCCTTTCTTCTGATCTGATAAATGCTGTAATTTGTTTGTATATTGGCCTGTATTCAGGTGGCTTAATCTCCCAGTCAAACCTGTAACCAATGATTAGAGCAGTCAGAATATGTGGAGGTTTGCTTCAGGTTTCCTGTGGATGAGAAGGGTCTGTAATTTAGATCTTTCTCCAGTCATCTTCTTGCAAAGTGGGCTTTGCCTCTGATCTACTTGTCTTTTATTCTTGGGACCATATTTCTTTTCTTTTATGAATTCCTATGAACCAATTTCAACCTATATTATAATTTTTAATAGAACCATACATAAAGTATCTTAGTCAAAATAACATTTATCATGTGTGATAAATAGAATTTTTACAGACTGAAATGGACAGGCCTACGTACGCATTTTTACAACTTGGAAAAAGCAGTAAGAGCTATCTTGTTCTGTGCAGGCT
Organism: Pluvialis apricaria; assembly: GCA_017639485.1. NCBI lineage: Eukaryota > Metazoa > Chordata > Aves > Charadriiformes > Charadriidae > Pluvialis > Pluvialis apricaria. Next base: position 16,621,206 of record CM030007.1, read on the forward strand.
TTAGCATAGAATCATAGGATAGTTTGGATTGGAAGGGACCTTTAAAGGTTATCTAGTCCGACTGCCTGCAATGAGCAGGGATGTCTTCAACTAGATCGGGTTGCTCAGAGCCTTAACCTCACCTGGAATGTTTCCAGGGAAGGGGCATCTACCACCTCTCTGGGCAACCTCTGCCAGTGTTTCACCACCTTCAGTGTAAAAAATGTCTTCCTTCTATTTAGTCTGAATCTTCCTTCTTGTCTTGTTCCCCTTGTCCTGTTACAACAGGCCCTGCTAAAAAGTTTGTCCCCAAATATACTTGCAGCTAATATGGTATTGCCAGTAACCACCCTGGAAGATTAAATGAAAATGTAGAGCCATTATTTTATCTTCCTCCTTTCTTTGCACGGCAGCCTTAGTCATTACAGGCACTCCTTAGAGAGTGTAGCATTTAAAGCCTTCTGTTGGTGTTGGGTGATCCCATCAAATCCTGTCAAATGGCCATGCCTGCAAATCACTACAGCCTGTAACTAGTAGCTATGTATGATCAGCCAACTGCTTAACCTAAACGTTCTCCAATAATATAGTAAAGCATTTTGTGAAAAAAGCCATTCAGTAATTGAGAAGTTATTCAAGACTCTTCAAATATGACTGCCACTGATAATCAACGTGGCTAGTTTGCTTAATGCTAATTTGTATATAGAATACCATGTATAATAATTTTAGTAATATCTTGCATCAGGAATTCAGCATTCTTTTCCACGTACAGATTCATAATGCTTCCCAGAGACTATCGTATGAGAGAGGTAAGTCTCAGTAAGGTTGAAGAATAGGTTGTTTTTGATATTTTCATGGACAAATGAGTATGCTCTCTCACACGTATCACGCAGGGGTAAAGGATAGTTACAGTCTCTCTGTATACTAGTGCAGCATCTTGAATGTTCTGTGTCCAGCATCCCAGGAATGGCAAGTGAAAGGCAAGCCAGTGGGCTTGCAGTTCATTTTTTAGGACCTCTTGGGGGTGATTGTGCATGCATAATTGAAACTTACATTTTAATGTTCGTGGAGGACTGTCTCACCTGAGTGGGACCCCATGCTGGCGCAAGGGAAGAGGGTGAGGAGGAAGGAGCAGCAGAGACAGTGTGTCTGACTGCAACCCCCATTCCCTGTCCCCCTGCGCTGCTCAGCAGGAGGTGGTAGAGAAAATTGGGAGTGAAGCTGAGCCCAAGAAGAAGGGAGGGGTGGGAGGAAGGTGTTTTAAGATTTGGTTTTATTTCTCATTACCTACTCTGATTTGATTGGTAGTAAATTAAATTAATTTCCCCAAGTCAGTTCTGTTTTGCCCATAACGGTAATTGCTGAGTGATCTCCCTGTCCTTATCTTGACCCCCGAGCCTTTTTTAGTATTTTCTCCCACTCTGTCCTGCCGAGGAGGGGAGCGAGAGAGTGGCTTTGGTGGCCACCTGGCAGCCAGCGAAGGTCAACCCACCACGTCTTCAAAGTGCTTAAGGGCATCACAAATGTAAAATAATCCTTTGAGCTTCAGATCGTTGACGAGTCCACAGACTGTAGCTTCTTACCAATTTTTCAATTAAATACTATAGAATTATTTAATTGTCGATTTTATATACCAATTAAAAATGTTGAGCTGTGAATACTTATAACTTCAAGTATGTGGGTTCCATTTCACCTCAACTGAAGCTGCTGGGAGTATTTCTCCTATATTTTATCCTTTGTAATTTTATTTGCTTTTGAACAAGGCCAGTGATACTCTGCAGTTCTGATGGTTCAGATTTTGCAACAAAATTACTTGCTCTAAGAACCTGTTTCAGACAAATTTTATAGTCTCAAATATAATCCAAATCTGACTAGTATTTTCTGTGGCAGGGTAGAGTTATAAGGTAATTTAATTTTGCCAGATACATTTCTCTCAAACCCAACTGCATGCTTGTCTTCACCTGTTTTGTCTCAGAGTGAGTGATGGGAATCACTCTTACTCCTCCCAGTTAGTAAGTCTGTTGTTTTTATTATCTGAAAGTAATTGCAGAAGGAGGGTTCCTTGAGAGACTCCTTTTTCTTTTAATCCTAGATATTTGTCTCAGCTCATTTGATAATTGATTCTGCTTTTCTGTCCCATCTAACTAATCTCAAAGTGTCTTCATGGAATCCATCTGGTATTCATGAAAGCACCATAAAGAGTTGAACCATTCCTGCAACTTTAATGTGCTGCTTTGCATTGTTAACAAGAGAATTGACTTGCTGTTTGACATATATAAAGGAATGCTTTTCCCATCATGTTATACTCTAGGTGCTTTCTTCCAACCTTCTGCCCCTCCATTTCTCTTTGGACTTTGGTCATCACTGCATGACAAACCTAGTTTAAAGCTCTGCTTGCTAGTAGGAAGCCTTTTGGCAGATACTCTTGTTACACATGGTCATATGGATTCTAGCTATTAATCTCTCTCAAACAAAGTGCCACATCCATAAGAGCCTCTGAATGGCACTGGTTCTGATCCATGGGTCAGGCTCAGGTAGCCCACATGCCTCCCAGATAGAACTTTTTCCTCCTCACCCGTTTCTACTCATTCTGCAACTTCACATTGGCAGGCGGAGAAGGAGCCTTATCCTTCTTGCTGGAAGTCAAAAACTTCCCCTTTTGTTTACCAGGATGGACATACTCTTTTGGGTATTCATTACAGGACAGCAGATGAACTAACAACAGAAAAACTATTTCTTATACTAAGGATGATATTTATCTAAGAGAGGTTTATTTTTCTCAGAGTTAGGTGCCTAATCTGATGGTTATCTAGTCTTCCTGTATGTTACAGCCCATCTCCAAAGAATAATACATTCCTACGAGCCACAGAGTGAATTATATAGACTTGTGAAATCCTGTTTCCTTCACTAATATTATCTTCAGTTAGTGTTTTCGTACTTCTTAAAATACCTCCTGCATTAATACCAAGTGTTTTATTTAAATGTTATTCTTTAATATATTTTCCACAAGTCAACAGTATTTTAAAAATAGATTTTGTGGAATAAAAGTGTATCTTTGAAATACAGACAGAGGTTCTGTCAGGTTTGTAGTTCAACTCTTGAAGGATATTTTGATAAAATCCTACTATAGAAAAGATTTGTGATGTGTTTATTGATTCAAGCCGCTTCAAATTCCCCTGATCGATACTGGAATAATTTCATGTGAGTTTGTTTTTCTTTTAAATGTCTAGGTACTGTAATAGAAAATATGATAAGCCTGATTCAAAGCCAATTGAAGTTAAAAAAAGAAGCCCCAGTGTAATTCATCTCATCTAACTTGAATCATGAATGTTAGCCACCTCATCTTAACCAGTTATCCCTTTTTTTGTTACTAAAGAAAAGCCAGCAGCTACAGGGAATAATTTGTGCCATTCGTAGACAGGCATGTAAAATAAAGGGGTGAATCACCTTTTGGAAGTACCCATTTCTTTCCATTGAACTTTGGATCAAGCTCTATAATAATGTCAACAGCATTTCTAAAATTGTATAATGAATGTTTTAGTGACCATTTAAGAGATGAAAAACTTCCATAACTACCAGGTTGTTGGTTATGCAGAAATGGGAAGGTCTCTTCTACTGGAAGCTGGATTATTTGAAAAATTAGATATTCTTTGGGACAGCAGTTGAAACATAGTTGTTTCTCCCATTTCTGCATTGAGTGTTGTAACAATCCAAACATAGTTATCACGCTTTCATTTCATATATAAGTATTCAATTTAAAATTGAAGAGTTCAGGAAGAAGAAGTAAAAATTCAATCATTTTAAAGCAGGCAAGTTATACTGCTTGACTCAAAGGTGTTGATAATTTTCTTAGAAATGCTAAGAAATGAAAAAGGGATTTTATTAATTAGTAAACAGATTTTTTTTGCTTGTTTTGTTTTCCAGGGCAGTGAAAGACCAACATTTTTCAAATTTCATATGTGTGCTATCAGTTTTATGTTATTCAACTGCTAAAGCAAGTGAATTGTTCTCACAACTAACTGTGCATCCTTAGGCAAGGCCATCATTCACATTAATGGAAGAGAATGTGTTTGCAGGGAAGAGACTGCCCTGTTACTTGCCCACTGAGTGCAGTTGGAGATTAAGAGATTTTTTTTAAAAAAACTTAAGTTAAAAATGTAAATGCCATCTTGAGTTATAATTAACGCATGAGAAACAGAAGGAAAGCACACCAATACAAGGTGGCATAAAAGGATTGGAATCCTGGTTAGAAGGTTTTCTTAGATCACGTAATTATAGAGGCACTGGTTAGAAGGAATCTCTGGAGTTTATGTAGTCCAACCTCCTTCTCTAAGTGGAACTGTTGCCAAGACTGTCTATGGCTTTCTCTATGTGCACTGTGTGCCATCATCCAAGTTGTTCATGGAGAAATTGAATGGTGTGGGCCCCAGTGTCAAAGCCTGGTTTCCTTCTCACTAGTTGGCAGCCAGGTGTCCAGCCCTTGATCACTACCATTTGCTTCCAGCTATTCAGCCAGTTTTCCACCCAGCCCATTTGTTGAAATTGTGCTTCAAGTCTATTCTTCCTAAGCTTCCAAAATAGGAATGTGATTGAAGATGATGTCAAAAGTCTTATTAGCAGTATCCCCTGCTCTTCCCTCATTCACATAGTGATTTCATCACAGAAGGCAGTGAGGTTGGTCAAGCATTGTTTGCTCTTGGTAAAGCCGTGTTGACTGTTTTTGATTGCCACTTTTTTTTCCTGTGGTGTTTGGAAGTGGATTCCATATTGATTTGTTCCATGATCTCTCCGGGGACAGAGATTAGGTACAATAGTCTGTCATTCCATGAACATCCATCCATCCATTTCTTAAGGCAGGCATAATGTTATCCTTACCAGCAGTAAGGACTTTCTCTGATTGCCATGATTTTTCATATGCAGTACAGAGCAGCATTGCCATCACATTGGCCAGCAGCCATGGGTGATTCTCATCTGGATTTCATTTGAGTAGAGTCATAGAGTGATTTAGATTGGAAAAGACACTTAAGATCATCGAGTCCAACTGTAAACCGAACACTATCAAGTCCGCCACTAAACCATGTGCCTGAGAACCACATCTACCCATCTTTAAATACCACCAGAGATGGTAACTCAAACACTTCCCTGGGCAGCCTGTTCCAATGCTTGACAACCCTTTTGGTGAAGAAATTTTTCCTAATATCCAATCTAAACCTACCCTGGTGCAATTTGAGGCCATTTCCTCTTGTCCCGTCTCTTGTTACCTGGGAAAAGAGACTGAGCCCCACCTCACTACAACCTCCTTTCAGGTAGTTGTAGGCAGCGATAAGGTCTCCTCTCAGCCTTCTTTTCTCCAGACTAAACAACTCCAGTTCACTCAGGCGCTCCTCATAAGACTTGTGCTGTAGACCCCTCCCCAGCTTTGTTGCCCTCCTCTGGACATGTTCCAGAATCTCAATGTTTTTCTTGTAGGGAGGGGCCCAAAACTGAACACAGTATTTGAGGTGCAGCCTCACCAGTGCGAAGTACAGGGGGCTGATCACTTCCCTAGTCCTGCTGGCCACAGTGTTTCTGATACGAGCCAGGATGCTGTTGGCCTTCTTGGCCACCTGGGCACACTGCTGTCTCATATTCAGCTGACTGTCGACCAACACCTCCAGGTCCTTTTCCGCCAGGCAGCTTTCCAGCCACTGTTCCCCAATCCTGTAGCGCTGCATGGGGTTGTTGTGACCCAAATGCAGGACCCGGAACTTGGCCTTGTTTAACCTCATACCATTGGCCTCGGCCCATACATCCAGCCTGTCCGGATCCCTCTGTAGAGCATTTTTACCTTCAAGCAGATCAACGCTTCACTCAACTTGGTGTCATCTGCAAACTTACTGAAAGTGCACTCAATTCCTTTGTCCAGATCATTGATAAAGATACTAAAGAGAACAGGCCCCAGTACTGAGCCCTGGGAAACACCACTTGTGACCAGCTACCAACTGGATTTGACTCCATGTTCGTGTATGAGTATGTTCATGTTCTCTAAGTAGACTGTTACTCTCCTGTTATTAGCTGCTTTTTTCCGTCCTTACACCATGCACAGAGGCTATTGAATACTTCAGGCTTTTATGTACCTTACCTCACTTATGTCCTTTTGCATTCGTCAAATGCCCTGTTTTCTTTGAACTTTTGCATATATGTTGAAAACCATTTCACCTTTAATGTTCCCCTACTAGTCTTATCTCCAGCTGGGTTTTGGCTTTTCTAATTTCATCCTGAAGTTCCCAGGCAGTGCTTTTATGCTCTTTCTATCTCTGTCCTTGATTTTGCTTTGTGTTCCTTTTTTTTTTTTGGTATTTCAATTCATTGAGACCCTCCCTGCTTAACCAAACAGTCATTCTGCTGAAAATCCTGATCTTTCTGCACAAGGAGGTGATTTGTTCTCGAGATCACTCAGAAATACTCCTTTATTCCCCTTTTTAATCAGCTGAAAGTAATATGCTGTCCACTGTGCTGTATCCAGTTATGTTGACTTCACATGGAATTCTGCTAACAGTTCATAGAATCTTAAAATGGTTTGGGCCGGAAGGGACCTTAAGATCATCTAGTTCCAACTACGCTGCCATGAGCAGGAACACCTCCCACTAGACCAGGTTGCTCAAAGCCCCATCCAGCCTGGCCTTGAACACTTCTAGGGATGGGACATCCACAACTTCCCTGGGCAACCTGTTCCAGTGCCTCACCACCCTTACAGGAAAGAATTTCTTCCTAATATCTAATCTATATCTACCCTCTTTCAGTTTAAAAACATTACCCCTTGTCCTATTGCTACGCTCCCTGATAAGGAGTCGGTCCTCATCTTTCCTGTACGCCCCCCCTTAGGTACTGGGAGGCTGCTATAAGGTCTCCCTGGAGTCTTCTCTTCTCCAGGCTAAATAACCCCAACTCTCTCAGCCTGTCCTCACAGGAGAGGTGCTCCAGCCCTCTGATCATCTTTGTGGCCCTCCTCTGGACCCGCTCCAACAGCTTCATGTCTCTCCTATGTTGAGGGCCCCAGAGCTGGATGCAGTACTCCAGGTGGTGTCTCAGGAGAGCAGAGTAGAGGGGCAGAATTAGCTCCCTTGACCTGCTGGTCACACATCTTTTGATGCAGCCCAGGATATGATTGGTTTTCTGGCCTGTGATTGCACATTGCTGCCTCATGTTGAGCTTTTCATCAGCCAACACCCCCAAGTCCTTCTCCTCATGGCTGCTCTCTATCCATTCTCTGTCCAGCCTGTATTTGTGCATGGGGTTGCCCCAGCCCATGTGCAGGACCTGGCACTTAGCCTTGTTGAATTTCATGAGGTTTGCACAGGCCCACCTCTCAATCCTCTCCAGGTCCCTCTGGATGGCATCCCTTCCCTTCAGCGTATCAGTTGCTCCACACAGCTTGGTGTTGTCAGCAAACTTGTAGAGGGTGCACTTAATCCCACTGTCTGTGTTGCCGACAAAGATGTTAAACAGCACCGGTCCTCGTACCAACCCCTGAAGAGCACCACTTGTTACTGGTCGTCACTTGGACATCAAGCTGTTGATTGCAACACTTTGAGTATGACAGTCCAGCCAGTTCCTTATCCACTGAGTGGTCCATCTGTCAAATCCATGTTTCTTCAATTTAGAAACAAGGATGTCGTGTGGGACAGTGTCAAATGCTTTGCACCGGTCCAGGTAGATGATGTCAGTTGCCCTTCCCTTATCTGCCAATGCTGTAACCCCGTCATAGAAGGCCACCAAATTTGTCAGACATAATTTGCCTTTAGTGAAGCCACATTGGCTGTCACCAATCACCTTATTTTCCATGTGCCTTAGCAGAGTTTCCAGGAGGATTTGCTCCATGATCTTACCAGGCACAGAAGTGAGACAGACTGGCCTGTAGTTTCCTGGGTCTTCCTCTTTTCCATTCTTAAAACTGAGGGCAAGTTTCCCCTTTTCCAGTCAGTGGGAATTTCACTGAACTGCCACAACTTCTCAAATACAATGGATAGTGGCTTAGCAACTTCATCTGCCAGTTCCCTCAGGACCTGCAGATGCATCTCATCAGGTCCCACGGATTTGTGCACCTTCAGGTTACTTAGATGGTCTTGAACCTGATCTTCTCCTACAGTGGGTGGTTCTTCATTCTCCCAGTCCTTGCCTTTGCCCTCTGACTTGGACTTGAGCTCTCGCCAGTGAAGACTGAGGCAAAAAGGTCATTGGGTACCTCAGCCTTCTCCATATCCCTGGTAATCAGGTCTCCCGTTTCCTTCCGGAGAGGCCCCACGTTTTCCCTAGTCTTCCTTTTGTCATTGATGTACCTATAGAAGCTTTTCCTGTTCCGCTTGATGTCCCTGGCCAGATTTACCTCTGTCTGGGTTTTAGCTTTCTTAACTTGACCCCTGGCTGCTTGGACCATTTCTCTGTATTCCTCCTAGGCTGCATGTCCTTGCTTCCACCCTCTGTAGGCTTTCTTTTGTGTTTGGGTTTGTCCAGGAGCTTCTTGTTCATCCATGTAGGCCTCCTGGCTTTTTTGCCAGACTTTCTTTGTTGGGATGCATCGCTCCTGAGCTTAGAAGAGGTGATCCTTGGGCCCCTCTTCCCTCCAGGGCCTTATCCCATGGTACTCTGCCAAGCAGATCCCTGAAGAGGCCAAAGTCTACTTTTCTGAAGTCCAGGGTAGTGATCTTGCTGTGCGCCCTCCTTGCCGCCCTAAGGATCGTGAACTCCACCATCTCACGGTCACTGCAGCCAAGGCTGCCCTTGAGCTTGACGTTCCCCACCAGCCCCTCCTTGTTGGTGAGAACAAGGTCCAGCATGGCACCTCTCCTCATTGGTTCCTCTATCACTTGGAGAAGGAAGTTATCATCGACACATTTCAAGAATGTCCTGGATTGCTTATGGCCTGCTGTGTTGTCCCTCCAACAGATATTGGGGTGGTTGAAGTCCTGCATGAGGACCAGGGCTTGTGAACGTGAGACTGCTCCTATCTGTCTGTAGTTCCCTGAATAAACCGGTGTCTGCTTTCGTAAAGTCCAGAATCTTAACTCTGCAGTTTAGCTCATGCCTATCCTCAACATATATATAAATAATAATTCCTGTTTGCATTTGCAATGTTGGCTGTTAACCAGCACTTTAGAAATTTCCTTCAGTAATGTCATCATTAATAATACAGCTTTTTCTCATACATTTTGAAATAAAGATACACAGTTACAAATAATGGTATTAAAACAGCTTCTGTGACTGAAAGGTAACTCTTAATTTGAGTTAAAATTTTATAAGCTGGCAGGTCCCTCATGAATTTTATTCAAGCTTTTAAGATATAATTCCCATGAAAAATTTGTTGATGCAGTTCTTTGACATAGTACAAAGCTTGTGTGTTTTATTTCTCATACTCAGTAAAAATCTCATCTTGCAGATCACTGCTATAAATATCAATTTGCACGTGTACAGGACTAGAATGCACATTGTTACAGAGAATATTTAAAAGTGTGTAGAAATGACCTGTGTCTGTATTTGTTCTTATTTTCATGTATTTGTACTGTGACATTCCATACTCATCATGAATAGCAGCTGAATCATTTGAAAATTTAAGTTTGTTCTAGCAGAAACTCAACATACAGAAATAATGTTCACACATTGCATCAGGATGACTTAAGTAAATTATGATATCTGAACAAAGTCAGGTTTACAAAATCAGGCAAAAAAGCATGTTGCCTAACTGTGTACTCCACAGAAATTACAGTAGTACTGAAATCTCATACTGAATGCATTCTTTTTATAGATGTGATTGCTTAAAGAGAAACAACAATTTCTTTAATTGAATCCATTAGAAGTCAAAAGGAATAGCTCATCATACCTTAGTGTAGCTGCTAAATATAGCACTCATTTAAAATAATTACTGGTGCTCTTCTGTCTGTGCTTGAAACTTAGAAATTTTGCAGAAAAACCCAATTATGTTTTTTATAGTTATTTTTGTATTTTGTGATAAATACCTGTTGAGTTAAAATTAATAGTAAACTAATAAAGAAAAACAGCATAGGGCAATCTAGTAAGGTAAACAAGTAAGAACCAGGGTCAGGAAACATGAAGTGCATCTTGCCTCATTAAATGTAATTGCAGTGATCTCACTGACTTCAGTAAAACAACATTTTATCCTTGGTTTCTTTTTTTAAACTTAGTTGCTGACCTGCTCTGATTTGCAGTGAGTCACTACCTGATTCTGTACCTCTTCCAGCCTTTCCTTGCATATCTTGTTTACTTAGATTAAAACTGCTCTCTGTCTTCCTAAAGGTGGTCAGATGTATGATTGTAGCACAGTTACAGTGCTGGTTTTTACCTTGTTAATGACAGCAACAGAGACAGCATGTGTAGGGTGTACAAGGACACCCGGAACTCTTAGATTGCTGGACCATGCTTGAGAGTATGCACCAGTCTCCACTGCTTTTGTTACCCAAGTCAGCTAAAGTAAAGTTAGGGTGAGTATGTCCACCCGACATTACAGTCGTATATCTGACTACAGTGATTCTACTGTATATAGAATAATGGGGCTGTGGTGTGTAGTTGTTTTCCAAGGTGCAATTGTAATATAATGGCTGTATATATGTTTTTTATATATATTATATATGTGTTTTATATATATTATATATACATATATAATATGATAGCTGTAGTTTCTTGTGTGTTTGTCAACAGACTAAATTTTCTCTTTCAAACTCTAGCTCAACAGCACTCTGAGCACTCTTACCTAATTTTATAGCTACTGCTCCTCCATAATTCTAATCATGTCACATAGAGTAATATGGGTATAATTATTGAAAAGAATGCAATGGAAATTATTCTTGAACTTGTTATGTTATTGCTATAGATGTCAGGATGAACATAAATCTATTTTCATAAAATAATTTAGCATTTATATAACTCTTGTATCAGCTGTGCAGAGCATATAATTACTGACATTTATTAAATGCATCCCACATCACAAATACATGACTAATACGCTCTAGCAGAAACTGATGAGTAATGCCAAACTGTTTGTTATTACCCTGCAATTAAGCAATCTGAGTACTTAACAAGAATTTTTAAAATATGGGGAATATTTTGTGTATACCTGTGGTGCTGCATGAAAGAAATGTGCTGTGCCACATAATGGAGTGAAAGCCGCAGTACTGTGCTCTATCGGAAAACACAGCTCTTTATCATTGCAGTGAATCAATGCAGCGCTTCAAGTAGCCTTATTAATTCCCGTAGGATTCAAGCTATGTATATGAGAATATATTGGTGCTCTGCATTTGAGAAGTTTGTTCTCTTCTAAGAACAGGCTGCAGTTTTCTGGTTTTCTTAAATTTTATCAGGGTGTGTACTTAGCTAAGGTCAACCACCTCTACATAAAACCCTTAATTATTCTTTGGGAGAAGGTGTAACTAAAATATTGACTGGGTCAATAGTGGGCTTGTGCTGTCCATCTGCACCATCCTGCTGATTTTCTTTCCTTCTCCACTGAATCCCTGCTCTACAGAGGATCTTGCTGGCATCAACAGTGTATGATCCTCCTCCGTATAAAAGAATATAGGTGATGCCAATGTCTTTCCCTCGTTTCCTTTGCATTTTGACTAAGAAGGCATGTATCTCTATACTGAGTCCAGTCCTACTTCACAACCTTATTGAGGGAATGCACAGCTTTGAGGTGGCCTTGAGGAAACAACAAAAGAGCAAGCCTAGACCTACACTGTTTCTTACTCGTCCACATGCAAGTACGAATGATTTGGTTATGAATGCCATCAAAGTGCTTTCGTCCTAACAACCTCCGTGGACCTTGTTCTTCCAGAGAGGGTAGGAGACACAGAGAGACTGCAAGTCAGAGGCTGCATTGGCAGCTCAGTCTACTACTTTCACAGCCGTGTGGGTAACTGCAGTCAAACTGTAAGGAACAGTATGGAAGCATGTAGTTCTGTCAGAAGGCATAGCAAACTGAAACCCATTCCCTCTCTTGACACAATGAAGACATAGTTGCATTGCACTGAGTTACTACTTTCCCAATATTTACCAAAGTGACTATGTTATAACTTCCTATTTTAGTTTGAGCTGTAAAGACTTATAAAAACAGAAGTATCTCCTTGAACGGTTGTGTAAAGGGATATATTGCTTCATTCGGAGAAATGAAACATAGAAATGGTTTCTGTGCTAAGACTACATCCTTTTAAAGCTGGTAGATGGCAGTAGAGTCTCTGCTTTGACATTGTCTATAGGTTTACTGAGAGGAGTTCATTAGCTTTTTGTACAAAAATAAAAATCCTTTAATCTGTTCCTTAGTCTTGAAAACATAACAGTTATCTGACTAGCAAATCTTTTCTGTTTTGTATTCTTAGAACAGTAATTGTATTTAGTTCAGAAATGATTGATCCTAGATTTAAATTTTTTTTAATTCAGTGACATAGAATTTTGCAATATATTTTTTACTTTATTACTTTCCTTTTTTTCAAGTTGCAATATGGTGTGTAAAATTTGATTTTGTTGTATGATTTGTAGGATAGATTGCTTATGAAATAAATACAAGATTTAGGTATAAGCCTGTGTTTATTATATATTGTATTTGTGAAGTAGCAGTTTTTGCAGTAGCTGTGAATTACTGAAGGCAAGACATTTTCCTCATCTTGTGCATGACTGAAGAACAGAAATAGATTTTGTGTTCCTAGAAATCTGTTTTTATCGAAGTTTCAGGGAAGGAAAAGGTAAAATCTTGACATTTCCTCATTTTTATTTTTCCATGAATTTTTATTTTAATTTTCAGGACAAACATGACTTTCTAGTAGTTCCATATGAAGCCACATGAGATCATTCATTCTCTTTATTGCTTTCCTATCTGTTCATTATCTCTCTTAATTTCTCTAAATATGTGGGGGTTTTACTATAATGTGTTGGTCGATATCATAGCAGCATATATCCACAGAAACCCGTAAAGTATGCAATAGAGTAAAAAGCTGAGATGCACAAATTACTTAATAACTAGGTAAATATTGACGTCTCAAATTTGACTACCCCGCCTTTATTAATGTATGCAATTTATATCTTCCTGTGCTGACAATGCAAAAAAACCCACACAGTGTATGAATTTTCCTCTAAGAATGGAGAAGATATTCAGTAGCTGTTCTTGTATGTTGTTCACAGTTATTAGATGCACTGTTCACAAATAAATTTCTCTACTGAATTTTTTATTTAAATACTGTTATGGTTAGTTGACTTTACTTAAAACAGGTGGCTTCTGCAAAGACTTATGGTTCTGAATAATCTTTTCACCCCTCTTTAAAGAAACCATTATTGGTGATTGCTTTTATATTTTGATTACCTTTTTTTCCATCCTTCCCATATTTCCAGTGATGGCACTGTTTTCCTGCTTTCTGGTAGATTTTTTCACTCATATCATTATTCAGAATATTTAAATGTATTTGGACTGCAATAGCACAATATATAAGAGCTTTTAGTGTATAATATATTAAAAGAATATGTTGCCATAACAAAGATGAGCATTCAAAGGTTAGGTATTGTATAAAGTACTCTTATTTTGAGTACCCTGTATTATACAACTATGATTAGATTTTCAGTTTCCTTAGTATTATAAGTACATACCTTGGTACCTTTCCAGACTAGAGCGCAGGGAAGATGATTCAAGAGAACTAGATGTCTGCCTCTGTGCTAGCCCCTTCTAGTCTCTCTTTGTGATTATAGAAGTATCGTGTTTAAGGCATGATTAATCTTGCCCTAGAGTAAGTATCCAAAGTTGTTTATAAGTTGACCTGATGGTAACATATATATGGTGCAGTGAGAGGAGCCTGAATTCTTCTTGAGTTTTGAAGTTAGGTTTCCAGGAAATGAAAATCCTCATTTCCACAATATATACCCATCTATCTAAAGTACCTGTGTACGGAACTTACTTTTCTTATGTACTCAGTAGGAGAGCCTTCCATAAGACAAATTAGCCCACTTAAGATCCGTTTATTGATTATGCAGGGAGGCTAAGGTGGTAATCTTTGTAGTTCAAGTAAGTTTTAAGTAAGCTTTAAGTAAGTGTCTAAGGGTAGGTGGGGTGAAATTTGTTTAAGTTTGATCTAAGTGACTACGTACAGTGCTGTCTCTCAACCCAAGAATTATTTTGTCTCCTTAAATACAGGTTCCTAATCATATTCCCTTCGTCAGCTGAATCAAGGTCTTCTTCTAGGTACTCATCCAATCTGTGTGCTCATTCCTGTCCTGCCGCCTTACAGAGCAATTTTTGTCTTTCACATGGCCCCCAGGAGTGTATTCCTGCTACTCTTCTTTCTTTTAAATCCAGTTTCCCTTCCAACTCCAAACTTATTTTTCTTGCCCAGAGGTGAAAACAGTTCCGTGGAGTGACTGCAAACATATCACATAACCTGGGAGAGTTTTTTGATACACCTGGTAATTCTAATAGGGAAATACATCCCACTCATGGTTTTAGAAAGGTCATTCCCAGTTTTAACACATTCTTCGTCCCAATCCATGCATTTGACTGTCTTTGTTTCTACAGGACATAAACTGAAACAAGAAAGTTCCAGATTGGATATTAAGGGAAATCTTTTCATCATTAGGACAGTAAAGCAGTGGAACAGGTCGTCCAGAAAGGTTTTGCAGTCTCTGTACTTGGGATTTTTCAAGACCAGGTTGGATAAAGCCCTGAGCAACCTGGTCTGATCTCAGAGCTCACCATGCTTCAAGCAGGAGGTTAGACTGAAGACCTCCTGAGGTCCTTCCAACCTGAACTATTCTATGATCCTATAAAAAAAATCAATTCCCTTTTCATTTGCATAACATTCAGAAAGAAACTGATTTGAGAGTACTGAGAAAATCTTTTCTCCGGCTTTAGGTGATTTGAAGTAGCATAGACTGGTCAGCACGGTAAGAAACTTCACTGTGATTTGCAAGAATAAAATGCTTATGCCATTCAAGTTCTAAAATCAAGCTTGTCATCATACTTAAGCAGTAATATGAGTAACTATTTTACAATCTCTAAATCTTTCCTAAATTTGGACAGATTTCACGGATATAAAAAATGGCACACAAAAAAAATGTCCATCAAATTCGCTGTCCCTTTGCAAAACTTTGGGATGCTGAAGCAATTCAAAGATGAGGTCAGCCTGAGTATTTTGACATGACTAAAATGTATTTTCCTGTGTTTCTGAAGGTGAATGACTATTCTAGGCTAAAATTTTCAAAAGGTATTCAGGCTGAAGGAGCCGTCAGTACACAAAGTTTCAGCCCAAGCCATTAATTTTAAAAAATTACAGTCAGTTTAAAACAGCATGCTGTCATAGAAACTTTAGTCATAAGTTATACTACCATCACACCTGTTATACCTTAGAGAAGAAATGGGATGAACTGGAAAGAGTTAAAAAATTTCCATGAACATTTGATAAAGGTCATAGTAGTCACAGTACTCTAGAACACTGGTAGTTAAAACGTGATTTCTTTTGATTCAATAATTATATGTGCTTAACTTTTGATAATCACATCTCAATGTCTTTGAGCTACTTTGATAAAATATACAAAGCAAAACCAGGTACAGGTGCACTGAAAAACAAAGATTGAAATAATGGATAGATAGTGTATTTCCTATTTAAATTATGTTGACAAATTCTATAATTAGAAATAGCTAACCCTATACACTGGAGTTAGAAAATAACTTTAATTGCTTGATCTTGCAGTCACAACTTCTCAAATTCATTTCAACTATATGGAGCTACGTGTTTGTACCTATGAAGGCACTTAAAGAATACAATACTTAATATTTTCAAAACCCCATATTCACAAAGCAATCATATAAACTTTTTGCAGCTTTATAGTATAAATATGCGAGTTTATATGAAGTACTGCATACTGAATTACTGGTTAAAGTATATCTGATAGAAATGTTTTATTTCTTTGCAAATGATGGCATGCAACTATCCAAAAACAAATTGTAAGAGCCAGAACTATAGCTAAAATAATAATATCTGGAAGGCACAAATGTGTGTTTATTATCTGTATTGCTTGTCAGAACATTTGCATGTGTGCAAAGTGAAAAGGAGGAAAAATAACAGGAATGATAAAGATACTATGATCAAAACATTACTCAGAGAAAATGATTTTTTGCTAAATTAAACAAGAATCTTTTCTGTTATACACAATAGCTAGAGCACACAAAGAGTTGTTAAAGTTTAAAATTAAGTTACAAGAATGAGAGGATGAAATGGTATTTTCCATAACTGAAGCTATACTGAGAAGTGGCTCATATTTTCTTTTCCTCCCTTTAGCTACCAGAGTACTTGCAGAAGCCCTTCTTGTAGGCCTTTGCACCCATTGCTATTTTCAAACCCAGCTGAGATTTGGCTTTCCTTACTCCATCCTAACACACTATCTTTATATCCCTGCTGGGTAGTCCATCCCTTCTCCCATCTGCTGTAGATTGCCTTTTCACATTGGAGATCACTAGCATCCATATTGATCTTCTGCCATGCTGCTTCTTGGGCTCGTTTATCGTGCTTGCTTCCTGCACATCAGAAAGGACTGTTCTCGTGCTTTGAGGGGTTTGTTCTTGAAGATTAACCAACTCTCCTGGCCCCCTTTGCCCTCCAGGGCAGTTGCCCATTGGATGCTGCCAAGAAGATCCTTGACTAAGCTAAAATCTGCTCTCCTGAGGTCCAGGGTTGTGATTCTACTACTTGCCTTGCTCTCTTCTCTCAGGATTTTAAACTCCAAAGTCTCATGGTTGGTGCAGCCAAGGCTGCCCTCGACCTTCACATCTTCTACCAGTTCTTCATGGTTTATTAGCGACAGATTCAGTAGAGCATCTCCCGTGATTCGCTAATTGATTGCCTGTATGAAGAAATTGTCTTCAGCGAATTCTAGAAATCGGCATTTGTTTCACCCTTGCCCTCGTGGCAGATACTGGATTGTTTGAAGTCTCCCATGAGTATGAAGGTCAGTGATTGCTGGGCTCCTTCAAGTTGTCAGAAGAAGGCTTCCTCTACTTTCTTGATCAAGGAGGCTAGCACACACCTACTAAAGGACCACCAGTGTTGGTCTGTCCTCCAATCTCTGCTTGTAACCTGTTCCTAGGCAAAGCTCTGTTCACTCCAGCTACTCCTTTGCCTTGACTGCAACTTCTGGCCTTCCTTTCTGGCAGTTTACTTCAGGCAAGACAAAAGTAAGGCTTTAGTACAGTAAGATGCTTCTTCCAGATATTCATTAGGTATGCATGTACCTCTTTGCAAACCAAGTTGCAAGGTCATGACTAAAGTGCTTTATTATAATAGACTGTGACTTTCATCAACTAATAGTGGTTTTCAGGGCTTGGATTAAGTTCACTTTTAATTCCTTAAATATAAAGGAGAAATAAAAATCCTATTTACATCATTTCTGAGATCTGGAATCACAGAGTATGCATAATTCTCTAGGACCACAGATTATATTGTCATTTCTGAGGGGATTAAAAAGATTTTTTTCAGTATTAACATTATATTAAGTGAGCTTTTAATGAAAAAGAATACTTAATTAATACTTAATTAAAAGTATGTTTTTCTAAATATAGGTATATATGTTTATCAGATAGATTTTATATATTTATACTTTAATTAATTTTTATTTTATGTCTTGTAAGAGCTTAAGAATAAAATTACAACAAAGAAATTAAAATAATGGTTCAGTGTACTGTCATCTTGTAGTACTTCATAGTCCCTATCAAAGCTGATAAATAAGAAGCTGCTCTTTGCTTCAGCAAAAGAAAATGAAAAAATACTACATCATTGCACATCTTTCAAGAATAAAAAATAAGTCAAAAGACAGCAGGAACAACTTGACTTCCTGCCTCATTCTAGCAATTAAATAGTCCAGTCCTTCTGAACGATTAATAAGTTTTTTATTATCAAGTTTAGTTCTTTGAAATCAAGCAAAAGAGGAGAGAATTAGTAAGTTGTTCTCTTAGCATGTCTTGCAAAAAATGCACTGTGAAAAATAACTAAAATTTAGCTGAAATACCTAAAAATAACAGGGGTTTATATGCAGGCAGGACAGACTGCAATATCACTGAGGAATTTTAATTTCAGTATTCTTTCTTCATAAATGTACACATTTATTTGATCAGTTTCTGCGTGGAGTTACCAGGGTTGCTAACAATAAAAAGCCGTTGGACCTAATGAACTGGGAGGTCCCCTTCTTTCTGGAAGTTTTGCAGTTATTCTTTTAATTGCTTGCTTCCTGTGTTTAAACTAATAAATATGCATTTAAATAATTTGAGATAGCATGAATATCTAAGTAAGTAAGAGATCCATGGGAGATCAGAATGAATTGATTATAACTGTCTTGGAGTTTTGATGCCTGGTAGGTACTATATGTATTTAGTAACATATTCTGGTTTTTTGTTTCTCTTTTTTTAATTACAGATGGAGCCTAGTTAAAGGCAGAGCTTGAGTTTTTTCTGTAGATTTTGTAGGCTTTTTAATTAATTATACACCTCATTAGTTTTTAAATTATAGTTGAACAAAGACAATGACTGATAAGAAATATATGGATTTTTTTTGGTTTGTTTGCTTAATATGAATGAGGCTCAAGTATGTTCTATATTTGGAGATGGGCATTGTTTGTTGTTTGAATAGATCATGATTAGTAATTAAGTATGCAGAAAAGTATAGTCCATAGATAAATTTGAGTGTTTTTGCTATTTTATCACATTTTTGTACGAAAGTTTGTTTGTCCTTTAACATTTGCATTTGTATTCTCATCACTCAGGTCATTTCACAGCTTCGGATCCTGAGCAGGTCAGTAACTGCTGGCTGCAAATTTGACAGAGAAATATGGTCTACTGAACTCTCGCCTGTTCTCAACCTGTGGAAGAAACTTAATCAGGTAGGAAAGTGGCTAATTTGAAAATACAACTTTTTTTTTTCCCAGTAACTACATTCAAATTAAGGTCTAAGGAATTATCTTGAATATTGAAACATAAGAAGTGAAAAAGTAAATTAAATGCATTTGAGGTGGGAAGTACAACATTACATGTATGTAATTAGCTATGAAATTTGTATGTGGGATAACAGGCTATCACTTCTTTCTCCGTATGGAGGTGAGACCACGCTCACAAGATGAGATTAACACCTTGTGCGTGTTTCCAAGAACACTAATGTATTTTAGATTTGAATTTAGTCTTTTCATTTTTCTAATATTCACAAGGGAATGTTTAATGATTTTAAATTTTAAATTAAGTTTTTCCTGTATAACATTGAAATATGGTACTAGCTTTAAATTGAGGTTCATTAAAATCCTTGCTACAATGCTTGCAATATCCAGTATCACTTCCTTTATGTTCCTTTGTTGTTCTGGGTTGGTTCGGTTTGGTGGGGTTTTTTTACATATGTAGTAAAGCTTGATTTCCAACCATTGAATTCTTATTGTGCATCTCCGTTTAGCTGTAATGTGTGTGAATTCTCTTTGAAATGCAGATACTATGCATACTTGGGAAGGATCCCACTCACCTCATGCTAAGTTCCTCCTAGACATTTTTCTCCTTAGTGATAAGTAATAGATCACAGACATTGTGGCCTAAAAACATGTCTTGTACACAACAACATTAGAATGAGAAAATTTTTTCCCTTACTCAAATAACGACATACAAAGAATTAACATGAGGTACACATTAGGATTTGCCATTACATTTTGAAATCTCATTAAATTCTCGTTTCATCCATGCTAAGTGTATGATGCATCATATTTTTCTAAAAATAATCTTTTGGTACTAAATAATTTCATGTTGAAATCTGTGGCCTCTGAACACGGACTGCTGTTAACCAGGTCTGTGATCCTATACGAAAACGCAGTGTATCTCAATGAGACACCTTCCATTACATCTTACTGACTAGAGTTAAGTACACCTTTAGGCCTCCGAACCTTCCCTGCAAGAGCTCAGATGAAACTGTTGCATATGTGTATATGTATACAATCAGAAAATTTGAGATTTTGATTGTCATGTCGCCGAGGAGAGCAGCTCCAGTGAAGGTAAGGCCTAACTGGGGAAGGGGATCTCGGCGGATCGGGCCGGCAAAGGGCTCTTTTGAGGGCTCTTGTAGCCGGGGAAAGCGGCTGGCGCGTGCTTGTGCTTGTGCCGGAACCGGCAGCTCGGGGGCGGGCTGCTGAGGCGGCAGGGCGGAGCCGGCGTCACACGCGGCAGTTCTAAACGGACTGCCCAGGACACCCAGCACGAGGGCAACTGGTGGGCGTCACCCAGGGCGTCACTGCAGTGAGAGGGGTGAACAGGGAGCAGCTCTTCAAAAGGTAAGTTACTAAAAAACTCTCGACCCAGCCAGAACATCATGGTAAGAACTCGGCAGAAGACCATGGCCTCCCTGAGCTCTGCACCGAGCAGCTCCGAAGTGGCCACCCAGACAGAACTAGCATGGCAACATGCTGCCACCCAGGTGTCGGGCTGCAGGGAGTGCCCTGCTTTTGCGCCGGTGTTGAATAGTAACGGTGAGCAGGCCTGTGGGCGGTGTGCCCAAGTAGAGGAACTCCTTCAGCTAGTGATGGAGCTCCGCGAGGAGGTAAGCTGCTTAAGAAGTATAAGGGAAAGTGAACAGGAGATAGATAGCTGGAGTCATGCTCTGTCTTCCCTGAGAGAAGCCCCCCAGAAAGATCGAGCTCCACATACAATGAGCCCAACACCCTCTAGCGTTGAATCTGAACGTGAAGATTCAGAAGACAGTGGCAACAAGTCCCCACCCGACGTGGCAGGCGTGCCTCCCAGGAAACCCCCACACTATCCCAGGTGCTGTTACAGAACAGATATGATGTTCTGGAAAGGGAAGTGGAGGATGACAATAACAGTGCCTTGCCAAACTCTGAATTGCCACTGAAGCCAAGACAGGTTACACCTCGTATAACAACATCATCATTTAGGAAAAAAAGACGGGTCCTTGTAGTAGGGGACTCGATTCTGAAGGGAGTGGAAGGTCCCATATGTAGACCGGACCCAATCTGTAGGGAGGTCTGCTGTCTCCCTGCAGCCAAGGTTAAGGATGTCCAGAGGAAACTCCCTACCCTAGTTAGCCCTACCGACTACTACCCTTTATTGGTTTTTCAGTTGGGTAATGATGAAATGCCAGTAAGGAGTCTGAGGGCGATAAAGAGAGACTTCAGGGCCCTGGGACGGCTGGTCAGGGGATCAGGAGCGCAAATAGTGTTTGCTTCTATCCCAACAATTGCAAAGATGGATGCGAAGATTAACAGGAAATGCCAGCTAATCAATGCCTGGCTCAGAGACTGGTGTCGTCGGCAAGATTTTGGGTTCTTTGACCATGGGCTGCTTTTCAGGACACCAGGCCTGCTGGCAACAGACACCAAAAGCCTGTCTCAGAGGGGAAAAAGGGTTTTAGGGCAGCAGTTGGCGGGGCTCATTGACAGGGCTTTAAACTAGGTTCGAAGGGGGATGGGGATAGATCCAAGGTTGCTAGCAAAAATCCTGAAATTGGTGGGCTGGCACTAGACTTGGAAAAG
Organism: Pluvialis apricaria; assembly: GCA_017639485.1. Classification (NCBI taxonomy): domain Eukaryota; kingdom Metazoa; phylum Chordata; class Aves; order Charadriiformes; family Charadriidae; genus Pluvialis; species Pluvialis apricaria. The sequence goes on from CM030007.1 coordinate 16,642,713, forward strand.
ACAGGGGGTGTAACCGGGCTCCTTAGGAAGATGTCTGGGGATAGCAGAACTTTAGCTCCCTCTAGTAAAAAGGAGAAAGGACCTATAGCCCACCTGAAGTGCTTATACACTAATGCACGCAGCATGGGCAACAAACAAGAGGAGCTGGAAGCCATCGTGCACCAGGGTAATTATGATGTAGTTGCCATCACAGAAACATGGTGGGATGACTCTCATGACTATAATGTTGCCATGGATGGCTATAGACTCTTCAGGAAGGATAGGCGAGCAAGAAGAGGCGGGGGTGTGGCCCTATATATCAGGGAGTGTTATGAATGCTTTGAATTAGAAGATGGTGATAATGGGATTGAGTGTTTATGGGTAAAGATCAGGGGGAGGGCTAACAAGGCAGATATTGTAGTAGGAGTCTGTTATAGACTGCCCAACCAGGATGAGGAGGCAGATGAAATATTCTATAAACGGCTGGGAGAAGTCTCAAGGTCGCGAGCTCTAGTCCTCGTGGGTGACTTCAATTTGCCGGACATCTGCTGGGAATACAATACAGCAGGGAGGGAACAGTCTAGAAAGTTCCTGGAAGGTACTGGGGATAACTTCTTAACACAGTTAGTGAAAGAGCCAACTAGGGAAAGTGCCCTGCTGGATCTGTTGTTTGTCAACAGGGAAGGTCTTGTGGGGGATGTGATGGTCGGAGGCCGTCTTGGCAACAGTGACCACGAAATGATAGAGTTCTCAATTCTGGGAGAAGCAAGGAAGGGGGTCAGCAGAACTGCCACCTTGGACTTCCGGAGGGCGGACTTTGGGCTCTTCAGGAGCCTGGTTGAAAAAGTCCCCTGGGAGGCAGTCCTCCAGGGCAAAGGAGCCCAGGAAGCCTGGATGTTTTTCAAGAAGGAAGTCCTAAAGGCGCAGGAGCAGGCTGTCCCCATGTGCCGGAAGACAAGCCGTTGGGGAAAAAGACCGGCCTGGCTAAGCAGGGAGCTAGTGTTGCAGCTTAGGGAAAAAAAGAGGATATATGGCCTTTGGAAAGAAGGGCAGGCCACTCAGGAGGACTACAAAGAGGTAGTGAAGCTATGTAGGGAAAAAATTAGGAAGGCCAAAGCCCAGCTAGAACTAAACCTGGCTTCTGTTGTCAAGGACAACAAAAAAAGTTTCTATAAATATATTGGCAATAAAAAGAGGACTAAGGATAATCTCTGTCCTCTAGTAGACCAGGCTGGTAACGTATTGACTAAGGACGAGGATAAGGCTGAGGTACTTAATGCCGTCTTTGCCTCAGTCTTCAGCAGTAGGACCAGTTGTTCCTTGAGTTCCCTAACCCCTGAGCTAGAATACAGGGATGGGGAGCAGAATGAAGCCCCTGTAATCCAAAGGGAAATGGTGAGGGACCTGCTTCAGCACCTGGAGGTGCACAAATCTATGGGACCGGATGGGATCCATCCAAGGGTACTGAAGGAGCTGGCGGAAGTGCTCACCAGGCCACTCTGCATCATTTATGAACAGTCCTGGATAACCGGGGAGGTCCCAGCCGACTGGAGGTTGGCAAATGTGACACCCATCCATAAGAAGGGCCGGAAGGAGGATCCGGGGAACTACAGGCCGGTCAGTCTGACCTCGGTGCCTGGGAAGGTCATGGAACAGATCATCCTCAGTGCCATCACACGGCACATGCAGGAGAACAAGGTGATCAGGCCCAGTCAGCATGGGTTTGTGAAAGGCAGGTCATGCCTGTCAAACCTGATCTCCTTCTATGATGAGGTGACCCGCTTAGTGGATGAAGGAAAAGCTGTGGATGTTGTCTACCTGGACTTTTGCAAGGCTTTTGACACCGTTTCCCATAGCATTCTACTGGAGAAACTGGCTGCTCGTGGCCTGGACAGGTGTACCCTTCGCTGGGTAAAAAACTGGTTGGATGGCCGTACCCAGAGAGTGGTGATAAATGGAGTTAAATCCAGTTGGTGTCCAGTGACAAGTGGTGTCCCCCAGGGATCGGTGCTGGGACCGGTTCTCTTTAATATCTTTATTAATGATCTGGATGAGGGGATTGAGTGCACCCTCAGTAAGTTCGCAGACGACACTAAACTGGGGGGGCGTGTTGATCTGCTTGAGGGTAGATTGGCTCTGCAGAGAGATCTGGACAGGCTGGACAGATGGGCTGAGGCCAATGGTATGAGGTTCAACAAGGCCAAGTGTCGGGTCCTGCACTTGGGTCACAACAACCCCATGCAGTGCTACAGACTGGGGGCGGAGTGGCTCGAAAGCTGCCTGGCAGAGAAGGATCTGGGGGTGTTGGTGGACAGCCGGCTGAGTATGAGCCAGCAGTGTGTCCAGGCAGCCAAGAGGGCCAACAACATCCTGGCCTGCATCAGGAATAGTGTAGTGAGCCGGAGTAGGGAAGTAATCATCCCCCTGTACTCGGCACTGGTGAGGCCTCACCTCGAGTACTGTGTTCAGTTTTGGGCCCCTCACTACAAGAAGGACATTGAGGTGCTGGAGCGTGTCCAGAGAAGGGCTACCAGGCTGGTGAGGGGTCTGGAGGACAAGCCTTATGAGGAACGACTGAGGGAGCTGGGGTTGTTTAGCCTGGAGAAGAGGAGGCTGAGGGGTGACCTTATCACCCTCTACAACTACCTGAAGGGAGGTTTTAGAGAGATGGGGGCTGACCTCTTCTCCCACGTGGCAAGTGATAGGACAAGAGGAAACGGGTTCAAGTTATGTCAGGGCAGGTTTAGATTGGATATTAGGAAGCATTTTTTCACTCAAAGGGTTATTAAACATTGGAATGGGCTGCCCAGAGAGGTGGTGGATTCACCATCCCTGGAGGTGTTTAAGAAAAGGGTAGATGAGATGCTTAGGGACATGGTTTAGAAGTGGGTGTTTTTAAATCAGGGTAGGTTAACGGTTGGACTTGATGATCTTAATGGTCCCTTCCAACCTCACTTATTCTATGATTCTATGATTCTATGTTTGGAAGACTGGGGCTGTTTTAAACAGTAAAACAAAACTGCACTACATTAATCCTCATTAACAGCACACTTTGCTGATGGCTAGTTCTTTATCATTATTAAGCATTAGCACTGCAAATTCAGAGCACTTATTCTCCGCTACCATTACCCTCAAATCTGAGATCTCCTTTCATATAAGTTTTCAGCCCTTTACCTCTGTTCATGAACTGCACCCTGGGCGATGCTTAGGTAGGGTTATTTTCCAGGCTGTAGCAGGTACCTTATTCTGTCACTTGGTTGTTTCTTTCACACGTAATTGCATCTTCTTGTCTTAAAGCAAAAGCGGTCTAACCAGTTCTTAATGTTGCCCTTCCTCAATGACCGGTAGGTGACCATTAGTTTGTTGTTTATAGTTCTCAGCCCTCTCTTCTCAACCTGTGCCCATACTTTCAAGACATCCCGTGCTTCAACTTCACATCATAACTGGAGACACCTGGTACTGAATTGCACTTCAAACAGCAAGGTCTCTTAACAAGCTGATTACAAGTCTAGGATGCCAGTACTGGGGCCTTGCACAGTAAGGCCTAGTTAGTGTGGCCCATTCCTAGCAAGAGCAATTTTATTTTTACAGGACCACTGGGTACAAAAAACTTTTATATATTGTTTGCTATGCTTACTGTATTATGTATGAGTTCAAAAAAGCTAATATTAATTAAATCTTGTGCTTAGTGTACAGTACTTCTATGGATGCAGGAAGCCTCTGGTTTAGCTACAAAACCAATCTGTTCACAAAGGATTAGCATCAGCTTGACTGATTTATAACGTCTGGGTAATCTCTGGCTAATCTCTTGCCACTGGCCATCCTGCCATTCATCAGTTTCCTCGTGTGAGTCACCCAGTAGCTTCTCTGGTTCAGAGAACTGACTGGGTAGTTTCTTTCTGACTTTTTGATTTCTTGGTTTGAAAATAACCATTTTTTACTGCACTGTATCTGAGAACTTTCTTTAGAGATGTAAAATGCTGTCTTGGATCGATGCTGTTGTAAGGGCTCAATTTGATTTCCTAAAAATTAGGCTTCTAGCACTATTTAAGAAACCATCAAATATTCATGGCCTGGCAGATATTACACAGAATCTGCATGAGACCTGTGATCTGCTGGAGTAGCATCTGGAGGCAGAATGAGACATCTCAAATGTCACTAGATGCCTGCCTGAATCAAGGTTGTGGTGCCTGTCTATTCTTCTACTTAGTTTTTAATACAGGAAAATGAATTATGCAGTATATATGTGTTCTCCCCTCTCCCAATATTTGTAGAGTCACCATATGCATCTGTGCTTGACCTACATTTTTACTGCTCATAAGATCTTAAAAAAAAAAAGTATCCTGTACTATCTTGAACTTTCTTTGATTTTCTAACGTTTTTATGCTGTTAGCAGGGTAATTTCTTTATCTTTCGAAGATCACCTTTAGAATAGGATGGCCTCTGACCCTGTGTAGGGCTTTTTGGGGGGACATTTTCTTGAGTGTTTCAAAAAATTTAAATAATAATGTCCTTTATCGAAACTAGTTTTCATAGTCTGTTCAACAAGTACTTGCTTTAAGCTTTGAAAATGTCTAAGCACGTTTAAAAATTCCACATACATTGCATACGGTTCTACATTCTAATTCTTTATTGATAGCTCAATGAAGGCATCATGTTTCTTTTCAGAAGTTCTAAATAAAGACCTGGGAGTCAGAATGAAGAAAATAGTTGAATTGCTCCTTAAGTTAACAACCATATGTTATTTTATTTATGTATGAAAGGGCACAGAATATGATAAAATTACTTCCCAGGTATGAAGAAGTAAAATCACAAGCACTATCTATTCCTGAAGTCTGTATAAATATTTTTTCCCCTCAATTTTGGAAGCATTTACATTTAGCTGCAGACACTTTATTATAGAATAATAAAGTCATAGAATGGTTTGGGTTGGAAGGGACCTTTAAAGATGTCTAGTCCAACCCCCCGCCATAGGCAGGGACTTCTTCCACTAGATTAGGTTGCTCAAAGCCCCATCCAACCTGACCTTGAACAGTTCCAGGGATGGGGCCTCCACAACTTCGCTGGACAACCTGTCCCGGTGTCTCACCACCCTCATTATAAAAAAATGTCTTCCTTGTATCCAGTCTAAATCTATCATCTTTCAGTTTAAAACCATTGCCCGTTGTCCCCTCAGTGCAGGCCCTGGTAAAATGTCTTCTTCCGTCTTTCTTGTAAGTCCCCTTTGCATATTGAAAGGCCGCAACAAGGTCTTCCCAGAGCCTTCCCTTCTCCAGGCTGAGCAACCTCAACTCTCAGCCTTTCTCCACAGGAGAGGTGCCCCAGCCCTCTGATGTTTTTCATGGCCCTCCTCTGGACCATCTGGGATACAGTACTCCAGGTGGGGCCTCATGAGAGCGGAGTAGAGGGGCGGAATAACCTCCCTTGACCTGCTGGCCACACTTCTTTTGACGTAGCCAAGGATACAGTTGGCCTTCTGGGCTGCAAGTGCACAAATACAAGCAAATACAGGCTGGATGGAGAATGGATTGAGAGCAGCCCTGAGGAGAAGTACCTGCAGGTGCTGATTGATGAGAAGCTCAACACAAGCTGGCAGTGCATGATTGCAGCCCAGAAGGCCAGCCATATCCTGGGCTTCATCAAAAGATGTGGGACCAGCAGGGCAAGGGAGGTGATTCTGAGCCTCTACTCTATTCTGGTGAGGCCCCACCTGGAGTACTGTGTACGGCTCTGGAGCCCCCAACATAGGAAGGACATGGACCTGCTGGAGACGGTCCAGAGGAGGGCCACAAAGATGATCAGAGGGCCTAGACCACCTCTCCTATGAGGAGAGGCTGAGAGAGTTGGGGCTGTTCAGCCTGGAGAAGAGAAGGCTCCGGGGAGATCTTATTGTGGCCTTCCAGTACCTAAAGGGGGCCTACAGGAGAGCTGGGGAAGGACTTTTTACAAGGGCATGTAGTGACAGGACGAGGGGGAATGCCTTCAAACTGGAAGAAGGTAGATTTAGATTAGATATTAGGAAGAAATTTTTTCACTGTGAGGGTGGTGAGGCGCTGGAACAGGTTGCCCAGAGAAGTTGTGGAAGCTCCATCCCTGGAGGTGTTTAAGGCCAGGCTGGATGGGGCTTTGATCAACCTGGTCTAGTGGGAGGTGTTCCTGCCCATGGAACTCGATGACCTTGAAGGTCCCTTCCAACCTAAACCATTCTGTGATTGCTGGCTCATGTCCAATTTTTCATCCACCAGTATCCCCAAGTCCTCCTCTGGAGGGCTGCTCTCAATCCTTTCATCCCCCAACCTGTATTGATATTGGGGATTGTCCTTGCTCAGGTGCGGGGACCTTGCATTTGACCTTGTTGAACTTCATGAGGTGGTGATGGTTGTTGCTGTTGTTGTTGTTATCGCTACTACTACCTTATTTTATCTATTGGATACAGACAGTAGTAAAGTAAAGGTAAATGGGATAGATGCTGACAATACCTTCCATTTTATTTACAAGAAGCAAATATTAGTCTTCGACCTGTCAACTGTACTTATCACTAAGCGTAGCTGGAAATAATGGTCAAATACCTGTTTCAAACAACTGAAACTCGGGAAGTGCCCATTATAGATCTGAATTGAATCTAGCTAATCTATTTATAAATTAAAAGCTGTTTTTAAAATCAGCTACTTTTTATTCCAGAGGCAAAAAGCATTTGGAAGCTTGTTAATATGTAGACAAAGATTAAGTATGTTTTTAAACATTTTTATTCCAGTGCTGAGTATGTAAATGAAGGATTAACTCAAAAAGGATTATCTTACAGATACCTTGAAAATAGTTATTGTACATCTCAGTGCTGATGATTCTGAAGCATAGCAAAATTTACCACTTGACATAGGTTTATCCTGTGGAATTTATACTGGAATAACTGATCATAATCTTTAAGTGTGGACATATCTTTATCTGTACACTCTCAATACCACATGGTGATCACTTTTGTGCTCTGTAATCTAGTGTCCCAAGTTTAGATAAAATAATAGGCAGCATTTGACTGGGTATTTCTCTGGACTGAACGTCAGTGTTTCATCGTACAAAAATCAGGCTAAATAATTTAGAGTATCTAATCCAGCTAAATTGACAGAATGTCTATGGAATTTATGTAGTCAGTGAATTTCAGAAATCAGTGACAAAAGAAAAATTTTACCTAATATTCGCCAACGTTTCACAAATGTATAAGTGGACTATTTAACTTCTTAGTGGTGTGCCCACTGAAGAATTATACCACGTTAAAGTGTGTAAAATAATAGTTGTATTTTTTCATGAGTGCAAATTGTAATCTCTCAATCAATAGTATTGAGTGCAGTTAGCAGAGGCAGCAACTGCACGCAGCAGTTGGCACAGCAATTTGTGCAGAAGAGCTTGCAGAAGACCAGCAACTTTGCTCAGTAGAGGATACACCTTCTCACCAATGGTAGTGACATGCCACAAGGCACAGTCCCCACCTGCTGTTGGAGCAATGGACCCTCTAAGTTGAGAACTTTGACTCAGACTGAGCTCCAGAAGGAGGATGGGGCTCTGCAGCTCTTGAGCTACACGGAGTGCCTGATGCCTCTTTGTTAGGCCAGGGCAGGAGGAGGTGGTCTTCTAACCTGCAGGAGATGAAGAAGGATCTGCGTCATCAAATTAAGGAGCTGTGGGAGGATGTCAGTGGACTTCGCAGCATCAGAATTAGATTAGCCAGATCTTTTCTGAGATGCTGCAGCTTGAAGAGCCAAGCCCCCAACTTTCCTGAAGGAGGTGCAGGCAGAGTCTGTGTCTGTTGGGATAGGAAGGAAAGACATACAGGATGGCAAATAAATTTTGGTTTTGCTCTGCTTCCTCATGTGGCCTTTGGCTTTTTTTTTTTTTTTTTAAACTGCCTTTATCTTGACCAACAAGATTTTTCATCTTATTTTGTCCCCCTGTCCTGCTGAGGAGGGGGGTGATAGAGTGGCTTGGTGGGCACCTGGCTGCCAGCCAAGGTCAACCCACCACAACTGGGTATGGCTGGGATGGAGTTAACTTTCCAGCCTGTAACTTAGCAGCAGGTGTGTTGCTGTTAACCCACCACAGGGGCAACAAAAAAGCTTTCTCATTTTAGACGTTTTGAAATGGGAAATAATTCTTATATACTAATACAGTAATGAGGACTTACATGTTGTTACTTTTTCAGAAATATTTCTGGAAATTGGCAGGACTCATTTTTCCTCTCAGTGGCATACATTTTACAAAGCCCTGTTAAATGTTACTACCAATTATTTAGCCATTCTGAAATTTTTGAGCTGGGGAGTTTATTATTCTTTGTCTATCCATAACAATGGAATCATGGAAACTGCCTCTACTTCATCCATAATGTATTAATCCAGCCGGAATGCAGACTCTGGAATTCTTCATTGAATTTTACTTTAAATTAAGTGGATACTTAAAATCCGGTTCAAATCAGTGCGCTCCTGTCTTGAAAGTTACACAAGCAAACTTGTTTTTATTTAGCTGTTCTGGACTAATACAGAATGTTTTGACATTTTCAGCTGTATTAGGTTCATTTGAAAACATACCTTTTAATTCTTGCCATTGGAAAACACTCTTGTAATAAATACTGTACTAAAACTGCTTCTGCAGTGCCTTTCAGCATGATTTAATAACAGCTTAACACTAATCAAATTAATTAAACTCTCATGAACCTGCTATTAAGTTAAAAAAAACCCAAATACTCAGATGCTCAGTATAAGTTTGCACGAAAGACTGTTTACTGAAAAAAATGAAGCTATCACTGAATAACTGCTTAAACAAATACTACACAAATTTTAAAAAAAATCTTCCTTATTGTGGAAGGATGGCCAGGGCTGGGCCATCAGAGTAATTCAATCAGTCTGCGTCCTGGTGCCCATCCTCTTCCCACGTAGCCTTCTAACTAGGCAGAGTGTAGATCAGGACCTGTATAAGCACTTTGTTGTCACATTACTGGATCAGTTGGAAATCACTGTCCAATGGAACTCAGGCGTTGCCCATCATATGATAGTTTTCAGAGAAGGAAAAAAATATCAGGATGCAGTGGGGCTGCATGAGTGTTTCATCATGTCCAAATGGCTATCTGTCATGAGTAGAGAGAGAAAGGAATCAGGCTATATTTTTGTTGCAAGGTGAGTGCATTTTCTGCCTTCAGGGAAACCCTATAGTACCTCCATGAAAGCTAGAATGCCACCTGCCATATACAAATTTAGAAGCCACTGCTTCATAATGTTTTTTGCTGAATAGATGATCCTAAGCTGTCATGATGTGTTCTGCCTTATCTTTTATTGTGTTTGTAAATTGAAGGCTAACTAATTATTTTCATAAAGTTGCATAATGCTGCAAGACAATTGCAAAAGTAGTTTTGAAAATTAATGGTTTGTTGCTCTTTTACCTAAAATATTAGCAACCTCAGCTTTAACAGAGGAAGTGTTTTTTTCACCAAGGAAAATCCATGAAGCAGAAATATAGGATTGTCCTTTCTTGTATTTTCAACAATGAAAAATGTGTGCAATAAACAGTGGAGCTAATATCTAAAAGAATAGGCAGAGAGACTTGAAGGAGGAGGTAGAATAGGTACCTCAAAAGGCCAATGGAGATTTCTAAAACCCACCACCAAAACAAGGACCTCTTTTAGGACAAGAGGTAACAGGCACAAACTTGAACATAGGAAGTTCCATCTTAACATGAGGAGGAACTTCTTTACTCTGAGGGTGGCAGAGCACTGGCACAGGCTGCCCAGAGAGGTTGTGGAGTCTCCCACACTGGAGACATTCAAAACCCACCTGGACGCCGTCCTGTGCAACTGCTGTAGGTGTCCCTGCTGTGGCAGGGGGGTTGGACTTAGATGATCTCCAGAGGTCCCTTCCAACCCTGACCAGTCTATTATTCTGTGATTCTGTAAAAACTGAATTTTGAATCAAATGCAGAACTGGTTAGTGGAGGTATATGAGTTTATTTTAATTATATTTGTTACATTTCTGAGGGGGCAATTTTCAGAACATACTGGAGTTTGAAAAAGCTTGAGTTTAGGAAGGTAATAACGAAAATCTCTGAAGCAGCTTAGGTGAGACTATATGAAGTCCTATGTTGTACTGAGATAGTAACAAGTACAGAAGTGAAAGAGGGAATATGATCAAAGTCTCAAAATACATATAATTTAATATTGGTAGCATAATATAGTATTTAATGTTAAGGATTAGAACCTATCTTCAGTTTCTTATGATTAGGAATAGCACTCAGTACTTCAGCAGTTCTTCATCTTAATTCCCAAGCAGGTCATAAGGATATTTTTAAAGCTGATGTGAGTTATATACATAATGGATTTTAAGGGAATGTACTAGAACATTAAATGTATAAGCTGATATAGGTATTCATGTTTAATTTTCCCATAAAAATGACAGATGGGTTGTTTTAACAAATTCTCAGGAGAAAGCATTAAAAAGAGTGATGAAATGAATATGCAATTCACAGGAGACTGTTATGTAAAGGGCAGTGTTGAGGAACTTAGAGCCCTTCTCTTTCAGTAAGTTTTTTGTGAATTAAGACAATATATGTGAAAGACTGAGCAAAGCCTGCAAGTTGCAATGTCTTTGTTCTTCCTTTTGTGTGCAATTAAATACTCCAATAAGAAATTATCAACTATCTTGTGCTAGTTTTACACTGTGTTATATGTGTACTCAACAAACTGTGTTCTCAGAAAAACTGAAGTGAAACTGTTACTGTGATTTCAGGATGCATGCAAAGACAAAATACAAAGCATAACCTTTCTAAATACTGTAGGTTTCTTACACTTTGAACAGTAACTAGCTTTGTTGTATGTCTTTTTAATAACATGGGAGGGAAGACCTTACCCTTCTTTTTTTCTGTCAGTCATAAGCCAAAGTGTCTGTATTACTCTTTCACTCATCTTTTCTCATATTTTTGCTTGGTAGTTAGGTGCAGTATGAACTTGAAATGAAAAACTCGTGAAAGTTCTGACAAATTTAGCATGCCTGGGAATGATTACGGAAGGCAGACATCCCGTGTGTTCTGGAAAGGAAGATGCCATGTGACAGTCCAGAAGTTTATTTAATCTGAAAAAAAGTCAAAACTACGTGCTATTTTTAAGAAGAGATACTTCAGAGAAAGTAGAATCTGATTTTACCTTTAATAAATTAGTAGAAATTGAAGTAGCTAAACATTTTTTCCTAAAGGCTAGGGGTTTCTTTTTGCATTTGTGCCTTGTACAATTTTCCAATAAAGCTTTAAATTCCATAACTGCAATTCAGTGCAGCATCATGTCACATGTCAGGTTGGCAGTTTCAGAACACATGCTAAAATATATTTATGTAATAAGCTGCATATGAATTAAGATTTGCAAAATGATACCGTCTCTTGAAATTACTGAATAAATTTGGATTTTCAGGGGCGGTAATGGAATGGAAATAATAAGTAATAAAAATGTCAGTGTGAGAGCAGCAGTACCTCTCAGAATCTGAGTTACTCGGGATATACACATAATATTATATTTATTTTGTATTTATTATTTATTTGTATTTAATTTGCTTCCAGGTTGAACTAGTCTTATCCAAGCAAGAGCTATATCTGGCAGCGTGGTTTATAGTACTCAATACAATCTTGTTATGCTGAGTACACTACTGCTTTTTATGTTGACACATTAACACAAATACTAAAAGCAGTGATTCAGCTAAGTGAAGATTTTTCATAAATTCCAGTACTTTTGAAGTAACCGGGTAGACAGATTTGTCTCAGAAGAGTGGTGCCTTTATTGAACGTTTCATGGACAATACTGAAAGTATCATTGTAGTTTTAATCCAGTGTCAAAAAAGGAAGGAATATCTGAATTACTTCAAAGCTAACAAGGTCATTTGAAGTATTAGGAATTGAACAAATAATATGTTGTGTAACATAATAGTTTCCCTGAGTTTATTAACTGGACATCACGTGTTGTTTTTTAGAATTCCAACCTGATTCATCAGAAGGTGTCTCCTCCTGTGGAGCAACAAGGATCTCCAATCTTATCATTCATTACTCTGGAACAATTCAATGCCATTCGCCTTGTCCAAAGTGTCCATCAGTCACTTGCTTCTTTAAGTAAAGTCATCAGAGGTACCTCGTTACTGAGTTCCGAAGTACAAAGACTAGCAAGCGCTCTGCTAAATCAGAAGGTAAGTCATTTTGTCATGAATTTACATTATAAGCAATGGAAAAAAACCAAGGAAACTGAAGAAAATTCTGATACGTATTTTCATGTCACTATTTGCTCAAAGTTCTTTTATTGATAGAGACTCTAAAATGGAGTTATTGTATTAATACTGACTCTAAAACAGAACCATGTTTTTTCTGGAATGAAAACCCAGAAGAATGTTGCTTTAAGTACTTGCAGAAGCTTCTGAGTATGTAATACTTTCATCAAGCTTTCTCTTAAGACAAATCCGGTAAGATTAGAAGTTGTGGAATACTATTTCCATTTCAAATACCAAATCATGCTAGATAAGTCAAATATATTAGCTAGTAGAACATGTAAATCTGTCGCTTTTCTTCGCTTTTACAGTTTCTTAAAATTTAAGTTTTATTGCAGTTGTAATCACGAATTGCTCTCTGCGTTTATTTAGTATGGATTATTGCCATATCACACCAGACACTCTGTGCTTATCATATCAGCCTATGGTCGCACTCTATATTCTCGATATATGAGAAGAGCAACCAAATTTTGTACATAAACTTTCTCCATGTTTTCTGGCATCAAATTGGGCATGTTTATAAATGGGTACAATTAGTGACTGCAAATTTACATGCTCTGTCATTTATAGCTAGATAATTGGATTCCAGAGATAGTCAGACATTGACATGAAACTGTGGTTTTGTTTCACCTGCAGCAATTGATAAATTGTGTTGGTACTAGTGCATAGATACTGAGATTGGCCTTACAATGAACGATATCTCCTATTAACATCGTGTTTATCTTCATGTGAGGAACAACTACTGTTGAAAAGATTGTTATGCATTTATTGATCTATCAAATTTCTAATTAAAACAATAATTAAATTCTTTGTCTTTTCAGATTCACGAGACAGCCTTTGTTAGCAAAATTGCAGTACAACTAGAATAAATTAACATTTTCATTTTAGCAATCTATGCCTTTTTAAACACGTTTTGACTGTGTGGTAGAAATTGGTGCTAAGTACAAGTCATAGTGAATGCAAATAATACATGTACTGTCCATTTTTTAGTATTTATAGTATATTTCTTGTTACTGAGCAAGAGATTATGGCTTGCTTGTGTGCTTAAGCTGCACTCTTAAATTGGAAGCAGCGGGAGCTATGAAGCTGATCACTGTTACAAAAACAAAGATCCTACGCGTTTTTATCTCTCACAGGCATCAGTTTGGTGCTTCCTGATATATTGAACAAAGTGTTTCTGGCGTTTCATCTGCTTATTTACCCACTTACCTTGACACAGATCACTTTATTGGATTGTGACCATAAAGCAATCTTTTCAGCAGCCCTCCAGAGAGGGTAATGCTACACTCTTGGCATGGCAGCTAAACCTCTCCATATTTATCATCTTAAAGTGATTTGTTTCATGTATTTTTCTATACACTGTTCTTGTTTAGTTTAATGTGGTCACGTGTTATGTTATAAAGGACTATTTTTAAAAACTTGTGGTTTGAAAGCACCAAGATTATAGCACCTCAAGAAGCTGCTGTATTACCAACAGAAATGTGAAACTCAATAAATGTATGACTTCTAATGGTTTCAGCAATATGCCATATTTGTGCAAAATGGATATGTTAATGTACATCTGAAATATGCTTCCATACTAACAATTATCTAAGCTATTACTTTAAACTTAGAGTAATTTAGAGTAACATATTTGCAACATTAGGTGAATACCTCCTAAATTATAGATTACTGAGCTGCCTGCAAATGCGTATCTAGCAAAAGAGTCTGCAAAAATGCAAGGATAATAGTTTCAAATACAAAAAGTTTTCAAAAAATTGTAATTATGCAAAAAAGCATGCAGTTAACTGTGCTTTATTGTCTTGTGTGTATTTCAGTTTATTCAATTAATTATTAATTAGTGTCCATGGATCCAGGTATTTTCTGGTTTTTATCTAGAAAGATACACATGGAGTATTTACTTTGAAACATACTTTTTCTTATGAACTTCTGTGATCAGATTTTGAAAATCTGTTCAGCACATATGCTGTTAGATTGTGAACCTCCTTGAAAATGCAACTGTAAATGTTAAACAGTATAAACTGTTTATTCTGCTCAGCGTCTTCAGCATTGTGCAATATTCCCCAGGTAGTGATTTACATCAATTCTCTTTCATTTAAGAAGCAGAATCTTGCAGAGTCAATTTCAGTGTGCTTTTCAGATTCCTGTAGAGTAGGTACAATTAATGTTTTTATCCTTATTTTATAAGGAGGAAATCTAACAGGGGATCTTTTAAGGCTTTCTTTTTGAGGTCAATGAGAAATTTGTATGGGGAGGTCTTGCAGGATTTTATTCTCACGTGGTGTTCTACAAACACTTTAAGATGATGAAAAAATAATCATGCAGAGGAATTGTTACCAGATTCACTTCACCACAAAGCCACACAACTGCATGTTCAAGTCTGAGGAGGCAGCAGCAAAGGAGTGGGAAGCTGTGGCTGCAGTTGAAAGATGGCATTGTGACTTTCAGAGAAAGAATCAACTTTGTCCTTTTTGAAGTGTTTGTGGAACTGACTGATGTTTCCTTACTGAATAGTGGAGGTTCTTGTAAGTTCTCCACCAGCACTGTATCTCTGTGGGCCACATAAAGAATTTGCAGGAATACAACCTTTCTATTAGTAGTTGTATGCTTTGATCATTATATTACTTGTATTGCCTTTTTTCTTTGTAGATATATTTGATCTCTCAATTATTTAATTTCATTCAAATTGCTAGCTTAAAATGTGCTATGCTGTGCAAATGATGGTTTTGAAATGGATACTTTCAGTAAATATATTTTTATTTCAGTGTCCCCTCACATGGCAAAGCAAGTGGGAAGGTCCAGAAGATCCTTTACAATATCTTAGAAGTCTCGTAGCTCGAGCACTTGCTATACAGGTAATTTTAAAGAGTCATTTTACCTCAGTACACTGGTGTTCAGTGACATGGTATATTATGTGAATTGCACTACAGTAGGCCTTTCCAAACACAAGTGCCAAAGAGTTTTAGATGTGTGAAGAGGCAAGTAAAAATTTAAAGATAGATGAGAAATGTGAAGACAGTAGACTGAGCAATTTGAAGTCAGTAGCTTTAAATACAGTAATGTTGTTAGTTACTTCACAGTAGATTTACATCTTAGATTTTAGTCATTAGTCTTTCTGATGGACTGTCGGCGAAAAGAGATTTATTTACTCCGATAAATCTTTACATCTAAGTCGAGACACACTCTAATCTGGTAGAGAAAGACGTGTAAAGAGATAAAGTGAAGCAGTTCTAATGGAGGTAACGTAGAAATTAATAGAAGACTAGTCTTTGAAGCAAATAGAGACAACATCTGCATTCTCCAGGTTTACAAGGGCCTATAATAGAAGTTGCAGAGTCTGACAACAGCTCTGTCAATCTACAGTCTGACAGTGAAGAAATAAATTTTTAGTTAAGGTAAATCTATCTATGCTTTGAATAAGAGCAGAGGTATATTTAAGATAATAGGCAGATAAATACAAAAGTCGTTTATCTCAATTAATTAGTATTTAAGGAAACAGATTTCATCATGTTGCATACATAGAGAGGTAACTGCAAGAACCTTCTAGGGAGGAAGGTTCCTTTAGAAGGGACAGATCTTCTGTTACCTACAGGCAAGAAATAGAAAGCTCGTGGTTTTGACCTTGATTAACACAGTCTTGTCCAGTGGGATATGAAGAAGATATCTGTGAACATTAGTGTTGACTGTCAGATTCAGAAGGAAGATTTGAGGGGAGTATGATTTCTAGGCGTTACTTTTTCTAAAGAAACTATCAAATGGATGGTTCCAAATTACTCATAAGATTCTTGTTACGCAAACCGTTTCTTTTGGCTAATGCTTAATTTTTCTTTATACTTTCCTTCACAAAAAGACTCAAATTATAAACAATAAAGTGTAAATATGTATAGCAACAAGTGATAATGCATTTTCAGGTGTTATATTGGTCATATAACTAGAGTTGAACTTAGTCCCTTCTGACTATTACAGTCGTTATTATTTAAAAAGCATCACTTGTGGCTGAGTCAGCAGTGTTCATAATCTTCAAGAGTACTTTGCAGTTTGTGACTTCTACTTTAGTTGGTTGTGACCAAACTGCATGTGATTTTCCTTACTTGTATGGGTTTTTTTTAAAATGGAAGCCTGAGATTAGAGTTCAAGCTTCTGTGTGGAGTACAGCTCCCATACAAAGTGGAGATAATGTAGCAGAGTGTAACAGGATGAAATTAGGGTTAACAGTAAGAGATGATTTTTCAATCAAGGGTATTAAAAAAAATTTTATTTCCATACATTACTCCAGTCAACTATGGACAAATGTGCTGCATTATATTACCATGATAGTAATCTTCCATGGTTTTTGTTCAAACTGCTGACAACGTTGTACATTTGGATTGCTCATTTTTATGTAAAGTTATTATGAAGAAATAATGTACAAACACCTATTTACTGTAAGAGAGGAACACATGATTAAGTCAGAGCTTTACAGTAGATATTTAACTGTATCCATAAGCAGTAAACTGTGTTAATTTTTTTGTTAGTGACAAGAGAAGGTAATGACAGATGACCATATACTGGTTATTAGATTTTTGTATGAATATTTTGCTGTCAGATATGTAATGCAGTTGTATTTGAAGCAATTCTTAATAATACATTATCGGTCTGATTTGCTTCTCAAGCTTCTAGTCAGATCACATCTGACATACAATGTCTGTGTTTTTATTTTTGCATGTATTTTACTACAAAATATTGATAATTTCTAATTATGCATTTCAGTTGAATCATCTTTTTCCTTAAATGTGATTCTAATTCATGTTTATGCATATTACACCGAGATTTTGATTAGCCTTGACTATTTTTTAATTAACTTTCCTTTTTTGTGACTTTCCATTATTGATTTTAGAAATGTAATTTATGATTAGTTAGTTATGAATTTAGTATTCAGAAATTCAATAAAGGCTTCAGTGAAGATTTTCTCATAACTCTGAAAATTATCTTCATATTTATATTTCAGTAAAGGTCGTGTTTTGGATTGGTTTAGTTTTATATGATGACCGACTCTATCATCGTGGTTTTTTGATAGTTACTCCTACCTCTGTTTGTTCACTATAAGATATTAACTTTTACCTTCATTGCATGGGAAAGGTTTCATTTAGGTATTTTTCAAGAGGGAAATAGGAGACATTGAAACATCAAAGTCGTACTGAAAGATTACATCTAAGGATGCAGTAAGTCTCTACTTAGGTTAGTTAAAGGCTGCCTTGTCAAGAGGTTTGCTGCCAGTTCAGAAAATAATAAAAGCAACTGCTTTGTTACAAACATTTAATGGGGATGGGGAGGAACCCAAAATATAGGCCAGATGGTAGAATAATTATAGCAGAATTTATAGAAGTGTAAAGATGTTCTGAGTGCATTACACAACAACGGACAGAAAAACAACAGGTGTTTCATTTTCTCAGGTCTGAATTCACTCAGTGAAAGCAAAATGAAAATAACAGGACAGAAATCTACCTACTTAAAGTGTGAAGCAATCAGTATATACAGAATGCAATAGAGCCTATGTTTTGCTGCGTATTATGTTGTGGTGATGGAGCTGATGGCAATATGTGATTTCTGCCCAGGTGGAAGTTCTGATATTTGGATGTTAGCTTTTGCTTTAAATTAAAACAAAAATTCTGTGTATTGAACATCTTTCTAAGATTAAGAGTTCTGAGTACTTTCAGTTAGCAATACTGACATTGAACTTTACAGTATCATGTTTCAGCTTGTCTACAGTGATTTATTTGCTATCAACATTAAGATATGAAGCTTATGAATTGTCATGGATCTTTGTGTTGGTTGCAATTCTTGGTCCTTATACTCCCGGCTTCCTCATGGTGGCATCTTAAACGTGTTCTGTGGTTTCCCTCTCTTGTGGGGCATGATTTGGCTCAGCAATAACATGTATCAGTGTATAATGGAATTTAAGTCCATCTCAGTCTGTAGATAAGTGTCTTCTCGTGACTACGGATAGCAGCAGAAGAGAAAGAGAGAGAAGAGACCCAGAACTACAGCTATTAAGAGGCAAACCAGCAGCCCAGACAAATATCTTTTTTTTTTTGACCCTACTCTGGCAGGGGGGTTGGACTAGATGATCTCCAGAGGTCCCCTCCAACCCTGACCATTCTGTGATTCATTCTGTGATTCTGTCAGATGAGTATCAACATTGAAAAAACATCTCAGGTCAACAAATTGTAACTTACTTTTTTTTTTTTCCCCCACAAGAACGAAATAAACAGCTTAATTTCACTTCTTCCAAAGAATCTCAAACTTTCATATTCCAACAAGACCTTATATTTTAAATGAAAATATTTATTTCATTCTTTTGGACTGAGCTGCTTTTAAGTCGTCCATAAAAACACTTCTTCCTTTGGATAGCTGTTTGGTCAGACAGCTACTGAAAGACTTAACAGCATACAGTGAAAATGAAGACTGTTTGACCTCAGAATCATAAACACTACTTTCAGAGTTCTAATCAAGAAAATGTTTATGAATACTGAAAGTTTTGATTTGAATAATTTATGAAAGGTTTTGTTGAAAATGTGTGTTTATCTATAAAGTACTCCTAATATAGACTGTAGAAAAGTTATATTTAATATTTTATCAAAAGACTTGTATGTGTCTCTCTGAGATGCTGTTATCTTTTGTCCACTCCCATCCTGAGTGAAATCTAGGGTGATAACATTTAATTTAAATACTGGTTTCACCCCTTAGTGTAACATTTTTACTATGTTACTACTCTTTTACTATTTGAGGTAGAATGACTTTGTTTCTGTTTTGGAACCCTTACTATTCCTCTGTTTCAACAATTAGGTCCCCAGAAAGGTAGATTGGACACCCGAGGTATATGAGGTTTGAACTCTTGGAAGCATGCTGAAGCTACTGGAAAGCCTTCTGGGAATAGGAGACACAGGATTCTTCCTTCACACTGAAGGCATCTAGGCAAGGAGGTTCAATTTTCATTCACTGATAACGGGCAGAAAGTCTGTCCTTAGAAAGCCAAGGAAGTCAAGTCTTCCCAGTTTTCACTGAGGACTAGCCTATAAATCAGTCTTAATGCAACAGTAGATGATACGCACATAAAATCTGAGAAATAGAGTCTCAGAGTGAACCCCAAAATAGGCACACCCACATACTCTGCACAGCCACAGCCACCCACACGCAGGCTAACAGAGGAGGACAATACCTTTACAGGCAGCTGCATAAACACAGCACAAATAGGCCTGTCCTGTTTTGTTGGTTTACTGCTCAAGGAAAACACCCTTCACAAGTCTCACTGATTTTTGGTCTCTCCACTGTCTTGCTTCCAACCCCTCAGTCTGCAGCGTGCAGGTCCCAGACCTCTCATCCTCTTGCTGGCTGGTACTGCTAGAAGTTTGCTAACGGATTCCCTTCACATGGAGAACACACTTGCATGCAAAAATAACTAAAAATAGAGCTTAAGAGGAGGATAGGACAGACTCTGGTGATTGGGTACAAGGTTGGCCAAGGTGTACTGACCAGCAGCCTCCCTACATATGACATCTCCTTTTATACCTCTCTCTGTTTTCCCATTCCTGTTCATCTCCCATCCACCTTTCCTTACCTTTGGTCTTTCCCCTAAATATCCCGTAATAAATACTGTACAATCCCAGAATTGTCATGTTCAGTCCCCAGATTCACCCACTTGGGCACTCCATAAGAAGTCCTATACCCCTTTAAGTTGTGATTGCGCTTAGTTTGCATGGAATTTCAGAGTTTTTTCTGATAGATTGCCTTAGCAGATTTTGCAGCAGGGACAATAGCTTAATGGTTTGTCTTTTATGGTCTTAGGAGCAGCTGATTCAGATGGATTAGGTTGGCTGTGTTCCCCACCTTGTCGTTGTTCCTCTCATCGCTCACTCTCTGTTTGAACAGCTGTTACCTAGGTATCTGTACAGTGCAGAATACTTCAGATTTAGTATTCTAATATTAAAGCACAAAAATTCATAAAAATATTGTGTTTTAAATTCCCCATTCCATTATTTTAATTCAAAGTTCAGAATGCTCTGAAAAATCCGCCGTATTCTGAAGAATTAATGTTTTTCTGTCGCTTTTCTTGGTTTCTCCTCTTCAGCTGTCATGAATATCAAAACAAAAATACAACCACAGCCTGACATTATCTGCTAAGAAACTGAGCCTTCGTTGGCTCCCACAGCTCTCATCATGTTGCAACATGATTTCACTTTGTTCAGAATGTAGCAGCCAGGATATATCTTTCAAGACCTTTTATCTAAGTGATAACTGTTTGGTAAAAATTGGAAATTTGCAAGTACAACTATAAAAATGTTGATATTTTCTTTGTCTCTTATGTAATAGACAAATTTGAAGCTCTGATAGATCCAACCATCATATCGTGTCCCTTTTTAATCACTGTTTCAGTTAGATTGTATTAATGAAGTGGTGGCCAGAATAGAGTAGTAGTGCTTTATAAAGATACGCTGTCCAAACAGGATGCCACACAGAATGTAAGATGAAAGTATGAGACTTGCACAGCTCGTAGGAGTTACCCACTGAAGTAAGGTCTAGCTTAGTAAAAAGCTCAGTGAAAGCTTAGCTCAGTAAGTAAAAGCTTAGCTTAGTTCAGTAAAAAGCTGAAGCATTTTTTACTCTGAGAGAGTTCCTTCTTGTGACTTACAGAAAGCTGTGTTCATGCATGGGTGCCTGAGATGGAAGGATTCCTTAAGTTTTCTTTGTGTTGTGTGCACCAATTCAAGACTTTACTTTCCAGAGGTACTGAAATCACTATTTCTTGTAGTGAAGGGATTCTTTTCCTGCAGAATGCAGTGGGTTTTCACAATACATCTACAAACTTTGCAGTTTTAAATGGAAATATTTTTTATTTGTCAGTGGGCAAGGATTATCTCAAGTTTTAGGAAAAAAATTTGCTTTATGCGTGAAAAATGTTTTTTTGAAAAGCAGCATTGGAAAAAGAAAGACGTTTCGACTTGCATTCTGTTTGGTTTCTTTGTGAGCTGGTGAAGCTTAATCCCAATGAAGTTCAGATGCTCTGTTAAATCGAAGCATTCACAAGTTCTGGGCTTTTCTGTAAACATCAGCCTAAATGTTTCACAATGTAATCTGTTTCAAAAGAGTTCAACTCCTGTTGATTAAACTCTCAGAATTCTAAGCATGTTTTCTGAGAATGGCTATTATGTTTTAATTATTAAATGCTACCTTGTAAGCAGAAGTTAAAGCAGCATCCTTTATCATACCACTGACTTGTTGTTCAGCTCTCTGATTGTAGAATATTGATTGCAGAAGTTGATCACCCATTAAAATATTTTTTTAAGTGTTGCAGAAAAAAAGAAGAAAAACCCAGGTCATTGCACTTTCTGAGAAATTACCTTAAAGAAAATGATCTTTTTTTCTAACCTCAGTTTAAATTCAAAAGAACTGGATTTAGTGTTCTGTATTTTCTCTATGGATGCAAGTTTGTATTTATATACTCCATAAATTACAAGAAACTGTACCATGTGTTGTATAAGATTTAAAGCTGTAGTTGATATACTTTACTTAGTCTAATAAAATAATCAGCATTCATTGATTTTTCTCTTTGAGCTACAAGATACATTTTCACAATACAGGAAGAAATCTGCAAAGATACAATGATAAGATACTAATAAACTGTATGCATTCAAATTGTTAAAATTTAAAGTGTAGATTCCTCAGTTTCTAATAATTCATTTTTCATCGTGTCTCCTTTATCACGAACAATGTTGTCTGCAAAAGAGAAAGCAGAGTAAAATGGATAGACTTGTCTGACAAAAGCTCAAGCAAAAAAAGGTTAATTATAGTACAAGTGGTAGAAAAGGCTGTTGTTATCATTTGCATATGAAAATGAGTCTCCTTATGTTATGCTGTCAAAGACTTTGGTAATTTTAAATTCCAGCCATTAGTAAATGAGAAGGCTGCAACACATGGTAATAGACCAATTTGCAGGTACATTCCATCAATCTGCTTTCCTTTATTCTGGACAACTTGGTTGCAGTATCTGGCTCTTCTGATTACCATTATATTGACACAAATATTGTATCTACTAATAATTAGCAATCTATTCAAAATCCTTTTATTGTTTAATTTATAATTTTGATTCCATAGTCATATATGCATACATAGAAATAAATTTCTTAGAGTAGTAAGACAGCTTTGTAACTAAAAACTAACTAGATGTGATTGTGGTTCTGTTTTGAACTGTAGATGTTTTGGTGGGAACTGGCTTGGTGAAATAGTTTACAAAATATTCCATCTCTTGATTTGAGATTTTAATTTGTCAAGATCAATGGTAACATGCATCCTAGTTTGAGAATATAACTATCCCTCAAATAACATTTGCAGATGCAGATACATATTAAAAAGTACGCTCATTTTCTAATAGAAAACCACTGCCATTCCGCAAGCAAGCATCATCCCTAATAAGCAGTCTTTTTGGCATTTCTTTGGGGGAAGGCAGAAATGTAGCTGCATGTTGACCTATCTTTCTGTCTTTGAAGGAGGTTCCATATAGCTGAATTTGAAATCATCACATGCTTTCATATTGTACTCCTGTACAAATATAAAAAAGATTTAAATTTTCAGAGCTGTTAAAGTTTCAGAACTGTCATCTCAAATTTAGTTTGTGAAGGAAAAGTTTCAGGAGAGTAATTCTTGACTAAATCCTTGTTTATCTGTTGTGTGTGCAGTAGTTTTACTCTTGGGAATTCGCATTCAAATAAAGTAACCAGTGCAGGATGCGGGTGCACTCGGTAACTCTGTTGTATGACTGTATTTTAAAACTGCAGTAAACACAGAGGTATTACGGTTTGGTGTTTGTTTTTTTTTTTTTTTGGTCTTGTTCTTGGTGTGGTCTTTATCTCTAAATGTTCAGCAATGTACATAATTGAGGAAAAAAAAACCAAAACTTTAAGTCAAAGGAGAAGAGTTCTTAAGAGGAATCTATGAACTCTTCTATGAATAGAAAGCTTAGATCCTCATTTTAGGCATGTAAGTGATGCTTAAAGGCAGGAAGGGTAAATACCCTTCCGCTCTGTAGTATGTTTCCCAGTGTATTCAACTGAATACTACAAATAGCAACTTAATTAGAATGTGTGCCTTTAAGTGGAGGAGAATGTTTAAGAGCACATTTGCAGGCCGTGATATTTTTAAATTGTTAATTCCGTGTAGTCACTCTGAACTAAGAGAGTTACGAGCCAATGAGGAACCTGTTCTCTACATCTGAGCTTGAGTTTGACAATTCCCATCGGGTTTGTAACACTGTAGTGTTGTATATGCTTTTCCTTACACATACAATATATTATCTTATAGGTTCTCTGTAATTACCATTTTCAGTGCAATTTCAAGTATTTCATGATCCCATATGATCAATTTAATCAACTGAAATTATCTACATACTAGGCAAAAAGCAGTAAATAATTTCGAACTAAACCAAATATTTTTCATTATTCAGATATGTAGAAAAAAGATTTATTCAGTCCTGTGTATTCATGTATTTTATTCTTATCAGACTGAGAAAGTCAAAATTGATGGTTTGAATATATCAAGAGAAAATACATACTTGAATATATCAAGTAAAAAATACAGTAAGATACTAGTAAAATAAGAAAAATAAAATCGTGTTGCTTATTAGCTGCAAATCTGTTAAAAATATGTGTCACCCATGATATCACGATACTACAGAAATGCAAAATTCTTAACGAACTTATTAAAGGTCAGAGGGACTTGTTACCTCTTCATATTCTGCACTTTTGAGGCCACACCTGAAGCACTTTTCCAGTTTTTGGCTGTGCAGTAGAAAAAACTGTTGCCCAGGTTGCCCAGAGGGGTTTGTGGAATCCCCACTTTTGGAGGTGTACAGCACTGGAGTAGACAATGCCCTGAGCAGCCTAAACTGTCATTGAATTTGGCCCTACTTTGAGCTGCAGTTGGATCGGATGACTTTCATAGGTCCCTTCCAACCCAAATTCTATAATTTTGTAATTTAGAGCTTCTCCACTGTACCTTTTGGGTAAAATCTGCTCTAATGAATATGCACTTGATTTGTACCACTTCAGTGTAGTACTTCTCTCTTAAATGTTAAATATTCAGTAGTGGTATATCTAGTTGTACTCCCTGAAGATTTCAAATGTTTCATGTATTGTTTAGACATACGTAGTGGCACTTACTAAGATCAGCCAAGAGAAAACAGACACATGTTGCAAGAAGGGAAACTCTGATTAGACATTTGGGAGAAAAAATCATGTTGAGGGTGGTTAGACACGGACAGGTGGCCCAGAGAAGATTATGGAATATGTCGACATATTTAAAATATCATTAAACAAGCTCCTGAGCAACCCCTGGTTTGGCCCTTCTTTGAGGGTGGGGGGTTGGACTAGAAGTTCTTCAGAGGTCTGCCAACTCTTAATTATTCTGGTACCGTGATACTGTAGGATACTTTAAAATTTCATGCAGTAAGTGTCAAAATGACATGAATATTGTTGCTGCCAAATGTTTAATTTTATGAATAAATTATTTCTATAACAAAAATAATTTTAAAACTAAAACCATTGTATCTTTAAAAAAAAGAAAACAAAAATGCATTTAAAAAATAAAACAAAAAAAAGCGTGCTATTTAATAAAATGTACAATGTTATTTCCCTAAATTACTCCATAATGTCTGTTTCTTTGGGTAACTTCCTGAGAACAGGTTTGAATGAAGCTTCATGCCACGCTACTGCTCTTCAGCATTCTCTTAGCCCTCAAGAGTGACAGGACATCTGAAAGAGACCTACAGCCTTGATGATGAGCTGTTCTGTTGGGTTTGGCTACAATAAAAAATTTCCCTTTCTGGTTTAAAAAAAGGTTTTATGGGCTTCAAATAGCTCATACACTGCACTTGAGGTACCTTCATTGTAAATGCCTTGGCTTTACTGTGTAGGAACAAACAACAACCCATACCAGCTTATAACACCAATTAAAAAAAATAATCATAATTTCTGTGACTAGACAAAGTTATGCTTGGTTGAACAGACCATTTGATAGTCTGAGCAGTAACCCCTTGTTGCAGTGTTGTGTTCAGTGGAGTGTAAGTGGCTTTAGCATGAGCCAGCGTGGTGTGTCCCAGGATGGCGTGTCACAGACGTGGCCATGCAAGCAAATAGTTCCTTTGCTGAGATGAGGGTTGCATCAGCCACTGTTTCCATTCTGTGATCTCTTTTTCCTTGTAGAAAAATAGATTTCCTTCTTTACCTTTTCATTGTGGTATATTTTGGGATATGTACCCCAGAGAGTTAAAAGATTTCTGATTAGGTTGCTTTAGTGGGTTTGATAAACATTGTATACATAGCCGAGAGTGAGGTTAAACCTTAATAGTTGCTAATGGAGGAGAGTTCTGTGACGCAGGCATGGCTGAGAGATCTTCTCTGAATTTTGACAGCTGCAAGAGAGGGTGTTAACGCAAAATAAATGACTGGTAAACAGTAAAAAAAAAAAAAAAAAAGAAAAGAAGAGAGAGACTGATGACTGCAGTGCAAGGGGTCATTGTTTCAGAAGAGGAACAAAGACTGTGAGGGAGATGCTTAATGGAAAATCTGTATCTCATGCGATGCTGACCAGAGAAAATGAACCATAGCAAAATAGGCAGTTCTCTGTTGGCTCTCCTTATTGGAACACAGCCTTCAAGCTGGTACTATAAAGCAAATTTCTGCGGTGCATCCCGTCATTACTAGTGCATAATACATTGAGTATTCTGTACCCATTTAGTCACACCAGCACCACCACAGTATAGATTTCAGCATCCCTGTTCCAGGGCTCTGCAGAGGAATTGTCTGATGTAGTCCTGAATTTGTCCAAAGCTTATGGTAGGCAGTCTTGTGTGTTATCTGCAAATGAATATTATGTGCCACTGTTTTCCCTACCCTGCAACTTCTTACCAGTGGAGGTGGGAAGTAGGACCATAACCTTTGGCAGAGGGAGAGGACTCTGAAGTTTCTTTGAATGTTTTTCCCCTTTACTCTGCACATTTTGTAGTTTCTGGTTCTACCAAGGAATAGTGCCAGGTCTGATACTTCCTTACCCTGTTACACTCTACGTAACTGCAAATGCAATCTAGCACCTAGTAACAGATGTATTTAGTTGTGGAGAAAGAAAGACTAGAAGGCATGAAGCATAAGAGCATTGCCTAACCGGATTCTGTGTTTGGTGATCATTTAGGAAATATCTGAAAGTAGATATAGTTGTCATACATCAATCATGAACTTGTCAGTGTGATGTTACAGTTCTTATGCAACATCATCCTTCTGATATCCTTATTAAATGTAAGAAACAACAATTCATGGAAAGTTAAGTTCCTGTTTTGATAAAAATATATTAATACAGTAACCAGAATGAGATGAAACTTTCTAATGCTTCCCTCAGCTATGCCCTACTGCACATCTGCTTCTGGCGCGTTGTTAGCTAGCATGTTGATGCTAATGGACTCAGAAATGTTATGCTCTCCCACCGTGGTGGTGTGTTAGTATTCGGACTTTCTGAACAAACAGAGGGTTTCTGAGGCACGTCAAACTGAAAGAAAAAAATAATAGCATTTTACTTAAAGCACTAACCAGCAGTTTTGATCTGCATGCTCTAAAATAATAATAATTAAAAAGAAAGAAAAAAAATAAAGGAATGCTATTTTAAAACAAAAATAAGACTCCAAATTAAATTCCTGTGTGAGTTACCATTTGAAAGATGGTATGTGTCAACACCTTATCATATACCTGAAATACTGCAGTATTCATGTGTTCATTTAATAAAGGATAATTAGCTCAAGAATAATAGCTCAAAGATTTCACATACAAAAAAAATTACTGCAAGGGAGCAAATTGTTGTAGGCCGCTTGCTCCTGAGGAGCTCCGTGTTACCCGCTCTGTGCGCAGTGCCGGAAAAAATTACCTCTGTTTCATTTCTTTGCAGTGTAACACAGTTACCCCTGCTGGCATTCATCACTGGATGCCACCACTGAGGAGCTGCACTGTGAGGAAAATAGGACTCTAGCATAACTGCTTGATTACTCTTTGCTTAATCTACACTCTGGTTAACCGAACGCTTTCTCCCCAGCAGTGCTACTCACCATCATTTTCTCCCAGACTTATACAGTAAGTCTGGCATTTTTTTTCCCTTAGTAACTTTGAATCCCTCTAAAACCAGTGGAAAACCAGAATTGTACTCTGTGGTTTGGGGCTATGCATATAACACTGAATACAATTTTCCATCTAGGCACAGAAATGAAATCACTTCTGTAGTGATTTCTATGATTTTCTCTTTCAATAAAAATTCTCTTCTGGGACCACACCAAGGAAAAAACATGGTAGACGAGAATACATTTGGAATTAATTAAAACAGGTGAAGGAAAAGAACTTGATTCATTGTAGAGGAGTTCTGTGATCCTAAAGTTGTATAAATGATAATGTGAAAATCTGGCATCCTCTTTATTCCTTCACCTGCTCAATATGAGGTGCTTCGTTAATGCTTTGGGATTACAGAAGATAAGGAATGCTTCTTTCTGGAAATGGAATACATGCTTCTTTGGTGTTAAGATACATGAAAAAATATTATTTGAACCACCTGAGACTACACGTAGAGATTTATTTTTGTAAAAAACAACTGACATCCTTTTATTATACCAAACAGAACCTCACCTTAATTGAAGTTTTGAAATATCCTGCTCGGAATTGCTTTGCAAACATTTTGGGTATTGCTGAAAAGTTTTGATACTATGTTTATAATGATCATATGCTAAATTAATCTATCATGGACAGTTCAAACTTAAATTTCTAGTTTCATTGTAATAAGAAAGATTCAGGAAATATTGAAATAGTGACATGCTGAAATACTGAAAGAAACAGTTACAAAGAAGAGTGTGTGATAGTTTTTTATTTTATTTTGTAATATAAGTCTTTTGAGGGTTAGGATATTTGGACTTGTACACCACATTCTTGGTCTGATATAAATTATTGTGAATTTATTTTTAAAAATAAGTTACACACCATTTCAGCTTTCCTATGCCTTTTTTCAGGTGTTATAGCTGCCATATCTAACCAAAGATGTATTGTTAATTCAGACACTGAAAGCTGCTTTTAGTGAGTTTAGATCTTGACTGTTAGCTGTTTTGAAGAAGAAAAACCAATCTTGAATTGCAGCAAAAGTGTTAAAGACCATATTATGGGAGGTAGAAGCGAGGGGGCAGCTGGGAGAGAATGGGTATTGACCAGAGCCACAAAGAGACAAGTAGCTGGATTTTGCAACATCTTGGAGCTGATGGTGGTCTTCTCACTGTAATCCAGCTGGCAAGTGACAAATGCATGGATTATTTGGACCTACCTGGTAGGAAAGGCAAAGTTTTGTACTGAGTTGGTGATGGGAAAAGGCCCTTCAGGCTGAAATGCTACATGGCCATCCAAAATCCATAAAAAGTCAAACAACTTTGCGGCACTTTGACAGATGAAGTCAATGTATGTTTTTATCAGAGATGGTATAGGAGAGGGAAATGAAGATGATATAGCTAATCTGTTAGAAGATTTCTCCTCTTCAAGAACCATCACTTCAGTCTTTCTACAGTTTAGCTTAAACTTCCTTCCCTTCAAGACCTGATGTCTTCCAAGCGTCGTGGCAGTGGCAGTGAATGTACTAGTGACAAATGATCCATTTAATAGAGTGGTGATGTCTTTTGAGACTGTAACACTTCGCTAACATCCTGCCATGTGGTCATAGAAGATGAAAAGGAGAATTAAGCATAAAGATATTTTTTACATATCTGTTGTAAAATACATTTTATTATCATTTTTATTGCATTTAAATCTTAAATTATGTATTAAACAGCTGTGAATGAGCTATGTCTTCAGCTTTATGTAGAGCAGTAGAAGCAATTACAAACTTTGCTTTTGTGATCTAATGAAAGCTTTTGTTATTGTGAATTTCCTAGTGCTACTTGATTATATGAGTTCAGAATTAATATCACCCATATTGGTATTTTAATTGGGTGGAATATAAGCATCTATGTTCCTGACAGTGTTTCTCTTTAGCAATTACATTAAAAGTTTATTTGATGACAGCAATGGAATGATTATATTAAATACAAGATGAAATTATTGTGTCTACTTTTATTATGCAAAACAATTTAAAAAATCTTTCCTAACCAGAATGGGGAGTACTGCTATATGATAAAAGAGATTGTTATATTAAGTCATTAAAAGAATCATGCAGACAAGAGTCATTAGCTGTGTACATTCAGCTAGTGAAAATGGAAAGGAAAACATCTCCTAACTGATTAATAATCGTTTGGCTTGAGGGCTGATAGTTGGTGAAGTGACAGATAAAAAGTTCACCAATTAAATGTTTGAACATGGTGGAAACATTATGGAGATGTGTCTGACACACTGACAAAATAAAATAAAATTCACTGAGTGATATTTGCTTGTATTTTGGATCATTTTGTCACTTCCACGATGCTTCTGTGGAACTATTTGTCTGTCAGCAGTTCAAAGATTACAGTCAAGTACTTTTTAAACAAGATACGGATGCCTGGCAGGTGCATCGTGTAATGAGAGTGTAACTTCCAAGGTTTTTTGTTCAATGACTGGAGTAATTTCGTAATCTTCTAGTAGTTGGTATTTAGAAAGGAGCATGGTTTGTCTTTCTCTGTTTAGCGATAGCATGTGGAATCTTAGTCTCTGATTATCTTTTGGCTTAGTGTTAAACTTTAATCTTTTCTGTGCAGAAGCATATGGCTTCTACTACTTATAGAGTAGGGTATACAGTAACTTGACGCTTATGCTACAGTACCATAGTCAGGACTGTAACTATACCATGTAAAGAAATTGTACCAAAGATGGACGGTATAAAAGTTTCAAAACAAGATTTTGAGTGTGGGCTGTTGCATAATCACTCAGGTACCTAAATAACTCGTGCAAAGATAACAAATTCTGTAGTTTGCGATTGCTAGTGTTTTGAGGATCAAACTCAGATTTCATTATTTAAGACACATGGTTTATCAAAACTGCGAGGCGCAATGTGTGTCTCTCTTCTCATGTTGGCACATAATGCATTGCGTTGATGGGAAATTCGAAGTTTGCTGCTCCTAGTAGCAGGCTTCGTAGCTGCATGTAAGGCAGGGTGAAAGTAGGTTGAGGTATGTGTTCTGTAAGCATAGTTGGGGCCGGTTATTCCCCCCCACCTCTATTAGTTTCATGTATTACCAAGTATAACAGAGGCTAGTTTTCATCTTACGAGAAAGTCTGTAAATTCATGTCTCAGTTTAATACATCTGAAACATCGGAATCATCTTTTGAAACTCCACACAATAAAAGTGGCAGTGTCAACCTAATTGTAAGAGATATTTTTTAAAAAGATTGTGAGTAAGTACTTATAAAAACCCGTGCTGCCAACCGAAAATCAGGTGTTTCTTGAATTTAATATGCAGTTCACACAAAAGAATGATCTTAAAGCATACTTGAAAGGAACGCAATTATTTGCCTGAACTCAGTAAAGCAAAGGCAGTAATGACAACTGTTTTGGTGGAAGACGTAAACTGTCATAAAATGAAATAGGGTTTCAATGGAATTTTAGAAACTTGATAAAAGTTTCGTTGTACAAAGTGAGCTGCACTGCACAAAGAATGGAACAGAAATTTATTTAGAATGGATGAGTCACATCACACATAAACTGCTGGTTTTCTATATGCTTTTAAATGGTGTTAATGTTCTGTTTACCAGTTGGAAATAATAGAAATTAATATTAATCTTTGAGGTTACGGTATATTTGCACAAACCTTTTTCATTAATCATAATAACTGACAAACCCACATCAACTCAAAATGTTGAAAAATCAGGCAATAACTTCAGGATTCTTTGTTTTCCTTTTTTTTTTTTCTCTTTTAGAATTGGGTAGAAAAAGCAGAGAAACAGAAACTGCTGTCAGACAACCTTGACCTCTCAGATCTATTTCACCCAGACACATTTCTCAATGCTTTACGCCAGGAGACTGCAAGGTGAGGGAAAAATAATCTACCTATTTATGTGTGCTGATGTGCCATTGTTCCCTATGCGTGAAGTTGGTTACTTCATTTTCCTGACACAGACCCAACAAATTATGTCAATTGCTGTCCTTAGTGATCTCATTTTTATTACTTGCACTGAAGTAAAGTAGCTAAGAGTTAATTGTTTAAATGCTGTCTTGTGTTTTGTTTTGGTTTGTTTTTTATTTTAGATGAAATTAAAAATGTATTTTTCTCCAGAGACTTAGTTTTATATGGCACACATTGAAAATACATTGGTTTTAGTTTTGTTCTTCATTTCCTGTTGTTATTTGCCTCTAAGATTTACTGTATATACGTTTCCCTTGCAGAGTAATGAGCTGTTCAGTGGACAGCCTTAAATTTACAGCGTCGTGGAAAGGGCGAATACAGGAAGGCAAACTCCAAGTTAAGGTATTTTATTAGGATGCTTAACTAGAATTTTACTAGGATGTTTTATTAATATAGTCCAAGTCATCTGTCCATAAACTTTCTGGGAAACTGAGCTATAAATACATTGGTGCACCTGACATACAAAGGCTGGTTAATAGTACACAGCTACAAAAATGGTGGTGCAAAAATTCTGCAGTAATGAGAGAAAGAAAGCAGTTATCTTTTTACCCCTCCTTAGTCACAGTGCTTATTGAAAATTTAAAATTATTCTTGCTCCATTCTCTTCATCCATCCATACAAGTTGAAGCTGCTATTCCATTAGTTAATATCTAACTGTTGTCCAGAAAGTAATTAAAAGACTTGTGGCGTGTAGCAAGAGGAAAAGTAAAACTCTAAGTCTAAGGCCTAATGTGTTAGCATTTGTTGAAACACTGAAAGAAGACTTCTAAAGAAATAAATGAACCAAAGTAAACTATAATATGACTAGCGTTTGATATGATAAAGACCCAACATTTTTTTACTGGACGCTTAGGGCTACAGCCAGCAGCCCTAACAGGAGCTTAGACAGCAAACTAGAGGTGAATCTTCAAATGGTTTAGTTTAGCTTCTTAACATTTTGGGTGCACTGCCACTTTGGCTGGGTTGATATTCTGCACCTGTTTTATACTTAATTTTGTAGGGAATTCACAAAATAAGTTTTCTATGCTACGTCTTCCAACGGGTATGTTGGATATGATAATGCTGCACAGCTCGAAGTGCTATGTACAGCACAGAGCACAGCACTTACAGCTGCATTCTCACAGAAACCCAGGTGAATAATGCAGGGCACTCGCCCCGCGACTATGTACCGATGTGCAGCTAAAGCAGAGAGATCGCTAGACTAGGAGAGGAGACAGCAAGTGGCAGGACACGTTCTCTAATTGGATAAGGCAGGCAGACACAAGGCTGTGGGAGACAGTAGGGTTCTGGGTTGTAATCTAAAATTATTAATCCACAATGTGTGAGATCCTAAAATATCAATAGATAGTAAGGCCAGAAAAGATAACTGTAATCATCCAATCTGACCTTTATACAGTACAGTCTTTTGAACTTTATTGAATTCATTCCTGTTGGAATTAGAAAATATGATTTAGAAAATTATTCAATTTTGATATTTAAATAAGAGTAATGGTTGCCTACCTCATTTAATGAGAAGTAGGTGGGAGCCTAGAACCTGGACATAAATAAACCAAGGGACTTTTAGGGCGATTTGGCTACCTGGGATAAACCTGGGATATGATAAAACTGGGAGCCTGCAAATCCCATGTTCTGAGGTTCCAAATTCAGCCCTGACTTCTAAGTCCATAGCAACGAGCAAAAACTGAGTATCACATCTCAGACCACTCATTCTAGTAGGGTAGCTATCAGCTGCAGATCCTAGAAGCTTGGACTTCTTCAAAACCATCCTACCATCTTTGAAAAATGTCAGAAGTCAATGTCAAATACCTGAATTCCATGTATGAATAATATTGTGTAAGTATTTTCAGATGCTACAAAATATTACAATATTTTACAGTTGCTAGACTGAAATAGCGGCTTGGAAACTAAAGATTAAAGGGTAATTAGAGGAAAGAGTTTTATAACAACACTCCAGTTAGGTGTATTTAAGCTTGTAATTATTTTTATGTGCAAATTTATGTGGTAGATTTTTGGTAATGCTGCTTGGAGTACACTGTTCACAGTCACTGTGATATGTAGGCAAAAAGGTTAACATGTATTCTCTATTGCTTTACAAGAATGAGTCTTATGTTCCAAGAGGACTCAAAAATAAAAAGATAATTTTGTTTAAGAGCAAATTCTCTGCCACAGAAATAGAAGCAGTGAGGTGAGTGGTTATTTTTAGCAAAAGGTAAGAATCCTGTCAAGTTTACTCACTTGATTTGAATGTTATCCTTTCCTCAGTAAGAGCAATATTCAGTGAATCTGTATTAGTAAATATTCAGTAGTATCTTCGCTGCTTCTTTGAATCTTTGATGTACAGAAAGGCTTTGGAACCCTTTGCCACGCTGAATATTTAGATTCCTTTCCATGAGTCCTTCCTTGTGCTCATGAAAAACTGGGGAGCAACTTTCACATTAGTAAAGCTAAATACCACATGAACTGTAACTAAGGCATAAAAATGTCAGTGATTCAGAAAAATCATCCTCCAAAATGTGTCTTGTTTGATAAGGATCCTCTGGATTGCATGTTAAGCTTGATTCACATGAGCAATATGAATTCTAATACTGGTAAAGTTAATGTTGTATCTGCAGTTTCAAGAACTCAGTCTAACTAACGAGAATGGGGAGCTCTGTTTTGGGAAATGGGGACTTAAAAAAAATTTCATCAGCAGAATAGACAAGTCCTTAAACACATGCTGTGGTGAGGAAGCTGGGACCCTGTTTTATCCCACTTGACTTTAGATATCTAAATTGGAAATTGGAGTTTACCAGCCTCATTTTGTCAATGAAGACAGACGTGCACCAATTCAGATCTTAAATGAGCTAAACAAATTTCAGGAGATACCTGTCTTTCTCCACTGATAGGAGAAAACCTACAATTGCTATGGTGCTACCATAGTAGTTTTGGTCAATTGCCTGAAGTTAAAAGGTTTTTTGAAAAACCCTGTCACATTTTTGAAGTTTAAATAAACAGGTATCATGGAGACATAGGGTTCAGGAAAGAGTTATTTAAAGATTTTCCAGACTTTATACAAAAAATATGTTGTTTATACAATGCTATTATTAAGAACATAATTTATCTATTTTATTGAAGATAATTATTGTCATTGTATAAAAGCACCAGTGCTGATAAGATCTCTTTTATAGAAAGTGTGGTTGACAAATGGAAAATCTCACATAGGGGTGAAATAGAATAAAACATGTTGTAAGCACAACAGAATGTTGTGAAAGCAAGGTGGAAAGCGATAGCAAAAAAATAACATGTCTACTTTTGCTGGCTTAGACTATACGTGATCTAGTTAAATACATACAGTCCTCGGTGAACTGGGCCTCTATGAGTTTGACATTGTGTATCTTACTTCCTCATTGGGTATCCTTCTCTCTGCAGATAAGGCTACTAAGAAATTTTTCACATTTAAAAATTCAATTCATGAGCAAAAGGAGATCTGTTTCCATTTCAGTTGTGCACAGAATAAGATAACTGAAGTAAATGTAAACTGTTTCGTGGCATCCTATCGTGTATGCATCTTTGAATGTATATAGTTAATAGTGCACATGCATAGACATACTTTTCTGTCTGCACAAATACCTTTCCTTTGTTCTCTTTGGAAATTTTCTTTTCATTATGATTTATTATGTTTTCATTTAGAACCTGTCTGATCATATACCTCTGTGTCTATAAGATAAACTCAGATATACCAAATCCTGCTGTTTTCCTCCCCCTTGGCAACTGCCAGGTCTTCAGATTATATTATTGAAATGTCATGAACCTGCACTCATTTCTCTTCGCTAAGACATTCTTTTCTCATTTAAGATAGATCTTCAAACTATCAGAAATGTTGTGGTAAAATAATTGGTAGCATTGGTAAATATGATTTCTTTTAGTCAGAAAATTTGATTTTTTGATGATGCATGTTCCCTCTTCACATGATTCAGACTGCAGGTTTAAAATTGGATCGCTCATATCCCATACAAGAACTAGATCATGGTATAGGCTGTTCTGAGGTTTATCAGTCTTGATCTATGCTAATGGCACTATTTTACTTTGTGTGGCTATTTCCACAGAGACTTGATTCTGTACTCAGATGTTTGGGGGACTCTGTTTTGGGATATGGGAGAGTCGTGCTCAAGCCCCTGAATCAAGGGATATTTAATTATTCTAATAGGAAGTCTTTGTTGAAGGATTGGAACAATTAGGAATGCAGATGAACATTGAATTTAAACCTAAGATTCACACATACTTTCTATAACTTTCTCAGTCACATTGTCAGTTAATGACTGTCTTGAAAACATGTCCATTGAGATTTTTTTTCTTGCCTTTAATTTTAAAAATTTTTGATGGCTTAGAATTTGTTCTGATAAGGAAAAGAGAGTGGAAATCTCACTATGGTCTGTATAATGAAAATGCTTCTTCAGTCTTCCTGTACTTCTAAAAAATGGCATCATCCTTCAGCAATTGTAGACATTTGGAATGATCTTTGTGTGCCAAAAATTTCGAATAACATACCCTGTGATTGTCTGAAAGTCAGAAGTATGAAGTGCTAGAACTGTTGGTGTAACTACAAAGTAGGCAGAGGAATACTCAGTCAGGCCAAGAATACACCCGAATCTGAGTGGATTATCAAATCTGATGTTAAATTAACAGTGTTAATTCAGGTGACAGTTTAAATGTATAATGTGGAGTAGATCTCTCCTAGTAGGATGTGATAAAAATTTGATTTAGAATCAATCTGTATAAAATTACACCTTCTTTAATATCACTTCAGATTGCTTTAACAAAAGGTACTGAAAATGTATGGCTATTGCAATATAATCACATATTGATACTCAAATGCATGTCTTCTGTTTGCTTTGTGCATTGATTGTGCTGTTGTACAAGAATGAACAAAAAGAAGAAACATGTTAAGAGAATTTTTGGTTAGTAAGTGCTGTGAGCTTGTGTAGAGCTTAATACAAATAGTGAAAAACAAAAATTTATTGCAAGATTATAATATTCAAATAGATAATATCAGCATTAATATCAAAACTATGCTCTTAGCAATTGACAGAAATGCTATTGTAAGGCATCCTGAGAGGTCTGTTTTCACAGTATACCTCCATCCTGAAATATCAAGAAATTAATGATGGAGACCTGTGGAGGTAATGAAGTGAAAATATTACTTCCTCAAGTCTGCTGTAGTTTGTATCATTTCATGAGAAGCTCTGGCATTAAATAGTAAGAAAAAATTAATTGCAGAGAATTTGAACTTTTGGAAACAGACATGCTTTGGACCATGGTATCAGCATACTTTCTACAAATGTGTTTTAAAGAAACATAATCTGTAATTTGTAATACTAGCTTTTTTGAAACTAAACTAGTACCAATAGTTGCAAAATGTCAAATACTACGTAAGAATTAAAATTTTAAAAATTATGGTCAATTCCAGCTGTTACGCTGAGCTGATTTGCAAAAATACTATGCATGCTAATTACAGATACTGTGAAATCCATGTCCTTCGTAGTAGTTTTAATTTCTGTACATCCTTTATCATAGAAACGAGAACACAGCTATGGGTATACTCTGAAAGTACATTGTTCCAATGGTATGGGATTTTTTCAGTGTCTTTTAATATTGAATCAAAGTCAAAAATTTGGTCTTCATCTTCAAAGGAGTTCCCATGATTGGTTGAAGTTTTCCAGGAGATCAAATGATGTTATTTTACATAACTACAATGTCAAAGGAACTGCCAATATCAAAAGAAGAGATGTGTGTGCAGTAGAAAGAGATTTTTCAATAGATGACCCACTTCTATAGAAACTTGTTTTAGAGATGCTCAGGATGGCCAGACCTTTGAAGACCCTAACAATAAATTTTAAAACCTCTTCATCAGACCAGTCTCCTCGCAATAACTTTGCTGAAGTCACATATTTATCAAACTAAGCTCCATAACAAAATTCCCTGCAGAATGCAGGAGGGCAGAAAGAAGAACATATGGGATGAGTCTTTCTAGTATTTGTGTGATAAAGATAAAGAAGAGCTTTGAAAGCATTCAATCAGAAGTGTAGTGAGATAAAGCGTAGTCTAGGATCTGTGCTTATAGTGAAGTGAGGCCTTAAGTATCAATGTTAAAAACAGAGAGCAGTAGGAAGGAGTCTGTGGGAAAGCCTCAGTATAGTCATTAGTCAGACTTTGTTCCTTTTGTGCCTTTTATGATATTTTTCTTCATATTCTTTGTTCTTTCAAGACCGAAGAGTTGGCACTGGAATGTGTATAGCCTATCATTAAAGACTATTGACGCCCAAACTTCTCTTTTTCTAGACAAAAACATCTCTGTGTGGAGAGATTTTGAGTTTGAAAAGAAATGGTACAAAATATCAAATGTTAACACTACACCTTAAAAGCAACAGACCTGAAAATCTTAAGGAAGATCCAAAGGAAAGATCACAAGAAACTTGACAGGAGAAAGGAGAGGAGTGTCACACTTTCATAATGAAGAAAAGACCTTAAGCTTCAACAAGAGATTGAAGGAGAAAAAAAGTTTTTGCAGTTCAAAATAGAAAGTCTGAAAAATGTGATTCCTTTCACTGAGACCTTGTTACAATAATTTGTGGAAATTAAAGCTGGAGGAACGGTCATACTCCTCTGAGCTTTCCATTTGGGCTTCTTTTGGTTCAGGTTATCCACAGTTTTGGAGGCTTTAGTGTGAGTCCTATTCCCTGTGGAGCACAGATTGCTTCAAGGAATGTTGCCAATTCTCTGGTCATTGTCTTCTCCAAGGTCAAACACAGCTTTTCTCTGTAGCTTTTTAAAATGCAATCTTTTAAAACTTTTTTTCATGTTAGAATAAGTATATATGCATCTTGCACATTGTAAGGAAGAGTCCTCAGCTCAGAGTTAGAACAAAAATGTGAGTCTAAAGAAGCAAATTTTTGAAGACTGCAATGCCTGCCTACAATCAAAAGAATATTTAGTTATTAAAAATCCAAAACATAATCTTAGCTAGTATACACCTAGTAAAGTATTAGCAAAAAAACACCCCCAACACTTGAGAGGAAGGCGTTGCTTTTCAAGCATGATAGTTAACCCCCATTGTGTTACTGTTTAATTGCAACTGTTCTTGTCAAATAAATAATTTTAGAATACTGTAATTACCTAAGCAAATTATTTCTGTTATGTCTTCTATGATACAGATCTTCATTGTAACATCATACTTTAACCACTTTTTAAAATTTTTTACACTTTTTAAAATTTCTTGCAGAAGAAAATGGATTAGAAAATAATAATTTCTCGATTTTGGTTATGTGGTCACTCATCCCATTTCCAACAGCATGGTATTTCCTACTTCCAGCACCACTTTGTGAACCTTGTATTTGGTGAAAGCCCACCTCAGTGTTGAGTATTTAATTCAGGGCTTGAGTATGACAGTATAACAGACAGGTGATTTTCAGATTGTAGCTTCTGTTAAATATCTGTTCCAGCTTAAGATTTAGCCTTTTAAAAAGCTGCATGAAAGTTATTACTGAGTTAAGTTTTATTATTGCTAAAATAGAAGTTATCACTTCAGCAGGCCAATCTGACTGTTATTATTATTTATACTGGCAAACTATTATTATTTGTACTGGGAAAATAGAACGACCAACGGCTATTGAAAATTTTATTTGGAAGAAATCCAGAATAGATATCATTGTCATGAATTT
Organism: Pluvialis apricaria; assembly: GCA_017639485.1. Taxonomy (NCBI): domain Eukaryota; kingdom Metazoa; phylum Chordata; class Aves; order Charadriiformes; family Charadriidae; genus Pluvialis; species Pluvialis apricaria. The sequence goes on from CM030007.1 coordinate 16,681,790, forward strand.
ATGCAGGACTTTGGTGAAGAAAAAAAGAGCATGTTTAGTTCGGAGGCTGAAAGTACTTATTAATTAAAAGAAAGCACTTAAAACGTTACATAAAAAGGATTGCATAGTTACTTATAGAAAGGTATGGGATTCTTATTTAATTTTTTCTAAACAATAGTTTATCTAAGAAATCCTGTGTTAAATATAATTTTCTGTCCTATTATTTCAATATATTTTGTTTGCCTCTGCAGAAGCTGTGTAATCACGCATTCCATTCTTTGAAAGCTGTGCTCAGACTTCCAAGCAGGAAGTCACGCTTATTCCAGTGATTGTTCTTCTCTTCTTCTTGACATTGTAATAATTGTGTATTTGGCTGTTGCTATCATATTTCCATTAATCTAATGCCAGGCAATTGCAGTTTCATAAATGATGACATTTACAGGTATTTTTCTCTAGCGTTTCAAAGAATGTGAATCCAAATCAGAGGAAGTTCACGCTGAAATGTGGTCCAGATCTTGCTTTTAAATCACGTTTCCTATTCTCACACAGAACGTTACAATAATTAGTTTCCTGTTATTTAAAAATTTGGTCACAGTAAAAAGGATCATCATTTATTAAAGCATGGTGTAATCATTACTGACATTTCAAGTCTGTAATATATGTTTGAATATTTTATATTTCCACGGCAGATCAGTGGCTTACAACTGGAAGGGTGCAGTTTTGATGGAAATCGACTTTCAGAAAATCTGCATGATTCTCCCAGTGTGTCATCTGTTCTCCCTTGTTACATGGCCTGGATTCCACAGGTACTAAATTATTAAAAGCCCTAAACTTTCAAGACCCATAATTTGCTTTTTTCTGTGTAGTAGCTTTTCCATATGATGTTACTGGCCTGTTTTCTCCCTCATTTCAAAATAAAAATCCCCGTCTTTAAGAGGAAAAGCAGTTACTTCTTTTATATAACAAGAACTTATTATTAATTTTGTCAATATTTCTTAGCTTCTGTTGTTTAGATTAAGGCAAGGGCTTAATTTCAGTCATACCTGCTTTTCCTTGTCTTTTAAAAAGCATTAACATATTTTCAGAAGTGTATTTAGTAAACATACACATGAGTTTGGGAGTTCATTCCCAGAATATATTTTCTGTGCATTTTAAACATTAAATTAAAACATAATAGCAATAAAAAGACTGAGAACATGATGTGATCTGTAAGCAAAGAAAGCCTTTCCTCTACTTATACTAATTTCAAAACATGCCAAAGCTTGCAGAACTATGTAAGATGGAAGTAATCCAAACAGTAAAAATTGTTACTGCTTCTGCTCTCCAATTCTAATAGCAATCTCTGATCAATAAAGCAAAAAGTTACACAGAACTTATGCAAGGATGTGTAGGAATTACAAATTCATATGCTTACAGTCTTATAACTAAAAGAAAGCTTATTGTAGCATTCATCTCCTCTAAATTTAGCCCTCTAAAAGTTAATGGTTTGGTATGACTTAGCTCCTTCTTTGGTGTTAGTAGAAGACAGGCATCTCAGGAAGTCCGTCCCATTGTAAGGTAATGGATAAATCTCTGTTTAGATGTAACTCCAGAGACAGCCTAGACCACTAACTCTGGGACAGACAGGTAAGAAAAATCCCACATACAGATGTAAAAGAAAATATATTAAAACTTTCACACCGAAAATGAAGTGTAAATGTAGAAAGTGAGAAATAGGGGTGGATGCAGGTTTTTTCCACTTCTTTATCACAGTAAATAAAATTAGCAGCATATAAAAAATGAAAAATAATCTCATGTTCTATTCTGTCCTGTAGACATTAACTCATCAAGCAAATGAATTTGTTAACTGGACGAGTTTGTTCTTTGGCAACCTAGAGAACTCTGCAGAGTTCTCTCTTGAGAAAACTAGGTTTGGTTAGAAGAACATGAAAGGAAAAAGTTCGCTGGACCCAAGTAGTTAAAATGTCAGTTAGAATTGAGTTTAATTATCATAAATTATGTCAATGATGAGATTTGTGGTATATTGTCATAGATAAGTCCCCAACATAAGAAGGACATGGACCTGCTGGAGCGCGTCCAGAGGAGAGCCACGAGGATGATCAGAGGGCTGGAGCACCTCTCCTATGAGGAGAGGCTGAGAGAGTTGGGGCTGTTCAGCCTGGAGAAGAGAAGGCTCCGGGGAGATCTTATTGCGGCCTTCCAGTACCTAAAGGGGGCCTACAGGAGAGCTGGGGAAGGACTTTTTACACGGGCATGTAGTGATAGGACGAGGGGGAATGGCTTTAAGCTGGAAGAGGGCAGGTTTAGATTAAACATTAGGAAGAAGTTTTTCACTTTAAGGGTGGTAAGGCACTGGAACAGGTTGCCCAGAGAGGTTGTTGAAGCCCCATCCCTGGAGGTGTTCAAGGCCAGGCTGGACGTGGCCTTGGGCAACCTGGTCTAGTGAGAGGTATCCCTGCCTGTGGCAGGGGGGTTGGAACTCTGTGATCTTCAAGGTCCCTTCCAACCTAAACCATTCTATGATTCTATGATTCTATACTGTGCAAGGAGCTCCATTGCTAACACACTACTGTATCCCAACTTTTTTCTTTTTTCTCATTGTTATTTCCAGCACTGGAAGTATAGCATTCTATTATAGAACAGCATTAGAAGTATAATGGTCAAGATTTAGACTTTGAACACACCTACTAGCCACCATCTGCGCTACTGCTACCAGCTTTAATGCAAAAGAAAATAATGAAAATTAAAACACTAAAAAAAGCTATTACAAAGTTAACCAGTGAAAGATTTTCCAGTTCTTTAGTATTTTACAAGGTTTGTTTTGTTCAGAAAAATAAACAGATTTGTAATTTACTTGAAAGGTGGTGCATGGGATAAATATGGAATTGGCAGACATCCTAATATATAGACTCAGTGGTGTGTATGGGAGAATGGTAATATAAACGGTTTTACATGGTAACACCAAATGTTTATCTTATGCACACTGAAAATGAGGATTGTAAGTAACCATCTCTTTGTTCTGAAAAACATTCATCTTGTGTTAGCGATAAAACAAATTCTTAAGTGTTTTTCTGAATAACAATCTATATTCTTTAAACTTCAAAGTAAGATCCAGAAGTTACATGCGACATCAGCAGGGAGCTTTATCTATAAAACAGAGAAGTGAGATAGCTCAATAATCAGTGAATTAAACTTCTTCCAATGTACTTCATAATTTAAATAAATAGCAACTGAAGTCTTTGTGTTGGAAGAAGATATAATTCTTTTCAAACACAGGCCAAAACTTGTCAACTGCCCAGATTTTAAATATAAAGTATCTCTAACGGGAGCATTTCTGAATTGATCTGCCCATAAGTTTTTTTGCTATAGTCTTCATTGTAAAAACTGACCACAATCAAACACTGTGCTCAGAAACCAAGGCAGAATCGGGACATTATGCACTTCCCCTGGCCTCATTGTCCTCTTCTTAGGAGAAGAGTGGATGAAGTAGAACATATTCTTAGGATTCTTAGGTTTTGATTGTATTTTATTTTCCCCATAAACATTTTTACAAAACCTAGTGAGCAAAAATCTGTATATTTATAATGCAATGCTTTGAGGACATTTTCAACCAAACTAAAATAAAGTGAACCCTCTGAAAAAAAAAAAGTAGCGTACAGAATTTCTCTGAGACAATCCCATCAAAATGCTTCAATGCTCAAAATGGAGTAGCTTTGAGCTACTAACATGATGCTTATTCTCATTAAACTGTGAAAGTCCTTTCCAGTTTTAATTCACTGAGAGATCCCAAGCTGTGAAGGGTGTTGCTAGGGTGGATGGAACTGTATGTGAGGCAGTGTAGACAAAGAGAACTTTTGGACTGTGCGTAAGCCAAGGATGTAAGGATCAAAAAGACTTTCACAGAATGGTTTTAACCCTCAAATAATTTGATTCCTTAAAACGTCAGTGGGATTGAGAAAGATGCAAGCACAGCTATTTGGACCCAAAAAGGTGTAAAAAGAGGTCTTTGAAGGCAAACTGGCCAACTTTTGGCCTCTCAACTTTGGCAAAATGTAAATTCTCTGATTAACATTTTGCTCTCAGACTGGCCACCATTTTGTCTTCTTCTGTAGTGTTAACCAAGGGAAAAATGTGGCAAGTATAATCCTTCTGAGAACAGCTGAGTTCTTTTGACAAACTTCTGATTATTAAGTTATTCTATAGAAGTCTTACAGTGCACGGACCCTCTATAAGAATTTAAACACTGATATTCAAAAGACATGGGAAGTTGATTTTCAAAAGGAGCAACAAAATTCTTCAGAAATGGCTTACGCTTGACATACAAGGCAAAGTACTTGAAACAGTTATTGTTTACATGTTTCCTTTTTCCTGTTTTTAGTTATTTTCTAATATTGGAGCTGCACTAACTTAAATTTGATGTGATTTGCATTAAGAAGACCCTCATTTTTGTTTCAAATGCCTTTCTGACAAGTGTGCTGCTTTGTTGTTTGATTCTTGAAAATCTTCTGACATTTTCCTGTTGACAGGAAGGGAGATTTTGAGTGTGACAGAAAATATGTTTAATATCTATCAACTGAATCAAACCCTGAATTATTTACACTAAATAAATACATCATAGGTTGAAACGCAAATTACATGCTGTAGGAAGTCTAGACTGAGTCTTTGAGCTCAGTTCTGTAGTCATGCATAGGGACGATCCCAGAATCATAGAATAGTTTGGGTTGGAAGGGACTTTTAAAGGTCATCTAGTCCAACCCCCTACAATGAGCAGAGACATCTTCAGGTAGATCAGGTTGCTCAAAGCCTCATCCAACCTCACCTTGAATGTTTCCAGGGACGGGGCATCTACCACCTCTCTGGGCAACCTGGTCCAGTGTTTCACCACCATCAGCGTAAAAAAATGTCTTCCTTCTATCTAGTCTAAATCTGCCCTCTTTAAGTTTAAAGCCATTACCCCTTGTCCTATCGCAACAGGCCCTGCTAAAATGTTCATCCCCATCTTTCCCATAGGTCCTCTTTAAGTACTGAAAGGCCGCAATAGGGTCTCCCCAGAGACTTCTCCAGGCTGAACAACCCCAACTCAGCTTGTTTTCACAGGAGAGGTGCTTCAGCTCTCTGATCATTTTTGTGGCCCTCCTGTGGACCTGCTCCAGCAGGTCCAAGTCCTTCTTGTGTTGTGGGCCCCAGCGCTGGATGCAGTACTCCAGGTGGGGTCTCTCGAGAGCAGAGTAGAGGGGCGGAATCACCTCCCTCGACCTGCTGGCCACGCTGCTTTTGATGCCACCCAGGATATGATTGGCTTTTTGGGCTGTGAGTACACATTGTCAGCTCATGTGCCTATGGCAGGGGGGTTGGAACTCGATGATCTTCAAGGTCCTTTCCAACCTAAACCATTCTATGATTCTATGTGAAAATGCCCTGTGCATTTCCTGAGGAGGAAACCATGTCCAAGGCGCGCACATTTGGTATTACAGAAAGCAGAGCGGAGCCGTTACTGATCTCAGAGTAGAGCATTGCTTGGTCATCAGGATACAGACGGAGAGGTAAAGCCATGGCTCCAACCAAGGTCCTTCCCTAAGTAGTGTCTGCAACATAGCTGTAATCTTTGTCATACTAGTACTACTAATGCTGTGCAGTACAGAAGTAGATGTAGAGGAGAATGCAAATTTTAAATTAATTCAGGCAGAAGTTCAAAGCACTCAGTTCAAATCTGAATGCTTAAAGTTAACTCGGTAATTTCCTATTTAGGCACTTAATGGAAATGGCCTGTTTACCAGAAGTGCCAAAGAACCCCAACTGTGACTGTGATCAGTACTAGTATGAAATCCATTTTAAAAAATAAGAACAAAACATCAAAAAATCATCAAACCTGCTTTTTCTTTTTACCAGTAATGTAACTTTTTACATATGCTTGCATGTCTTGAAGTGCTAGAAGTAAATGGAAAGGACTAGAAAATTTAAGCTGTTTGTTTGTTTGTTTGAAGTCCTAGTCTAACAAAATCGTGGTTAATAATTCTGGGTTCCTCTTAATATCCTGCTTTATGTGGGGCCCCTGTGAGGCTTTGATGTAAGATATAGTATCTCTCTCTGTATCAGAGAACAATTTTTATATTTGGGTTCACTGGTGTTAGAAATCATTGTTTAAATCCATAAAGTAGCCTGAAAAGCGTGGAGTCAGATTTTTTTGGGGGGTGCAGTTCCCAAAGTATCCCTTGTGCGAGTATCTGACACAGATGATGACTGGGGCAGCAGTGCTGGAGGAGCAGCAGGGTTGTGCTGCGGGGACGGAGGCGGGCAGGCAGCGGGGCTTGCCGAGGGCACTGGCTGCCCGGGGACTCCACCCTGCCCGGGTCAGCGGCTCCCTGCCGTACAGCCCTGGTGCTCCTGAGGGACCTTCTCCCTTCTAGGAACCGTTCAGAACTTCCCTTGCCCCTACTAGAAGAGGTAACGGGCACAGACTTGAACATAGGAAGTTGCATCTAAACATGAGGAGGAACTTCTTTACTCTGAGGGTGGCAGAGCACTGGCACAGGCTGCCCAGAGAGGTTGTGGAGTCTCCCACACTGGAGACATTCAAAACCCGCCTGGACGCTGTCCTGTGCAACTGCTGTAGGTGTCCCTGCTGTGGCAGGGGGGTTGGACTTAGGTGATCTCCAGAGGTCCCTTCCAACCCTCACCATTCTGTGATTCTGTGGTTTGCAGAAGCTTTTGACATGTAATTTTGGGGTTTTGTGGCTGAATGAAGATTTTGATATGTAGTTCATAGGATCACTCCTATTACATACTTTCTTGTGTTTTCAGTTTAACAAACTGGAGAGGAAAAGTAGAGGCTTAGTTATGAAGTAGGTGAGCACATTTTCTGACGTCTCTGCTTTGTTAGTAATATTTTGCCTTTGTAGCTTGGACCAAGAGTTGGCTGTCCAGGGCTGCAGGGTCTAAACTGTACCTTGGGATCCAGCTTTAGATACCATATCATTGGAGATTCTTCCTTTCTCATGTTATGTTGTCTGTTTAAGTGATAACTAAGTGCGTGTTTGTTGACAGGATGCATATGGTCCGTATTCTCCAGAGGAATGCATATCCTTACCAGTCTACACTAGCGTGGAGAGAGACTGTGTGGTGACAAATATTGACGTACCTTGTGGAGGAAACCAAGACCAGTGGATTCAATGTGGCGCTGCTTTATTTTTAAAAAATCAGTAGTCTGAAACTGCATTAAGTGAACTCTTGAAGTTAAGAATCATTTAAACATCTCGGTTGTTTCTTATTAAAAGAAAACTTCAGGTTAATTGCTTATACATTTTTGAAGCAACAGTTTATAAATTCCTGTGTTTATTTTTTTAAGATATATAAAATTATTTCTATTTGGATAGAACTTCATTGTATCTTTGTAAGATATTGTAAAAGTTAACATGACACAATTCAGCAAACTGTTAATTTGGCTTGTTTCTCTAGATTGTAATGTGCTGTATTTCTTTCTTAGACTTGCTGGAGTTTCTTATGTTTTGCCCATAAATATTGAATATAAATTCAAAGTCAGCATTTTTTCTTCGATCAGTTTTTTTCATTATCCTTTTTGAACTGTTATTCTTACGCCTCCATTACTTAATAAAATAAAATGATAAAACTTAACTGTTGTAATCTAAATGGAATGTTTTACTTGAATATAAAAAACAGGATAAATGTTTCACTCTGTTTTAATGATGTTTTATGTGTAATTGTATTTCTTTGTATTGGTAGTAAATAATAGGAGTTTCATAAACTTCATGTGGAATTACAAGTTCAGTGTGACTACCATCATGGTTGTTACCTAGAAGTTACTGAAAAAAAACATATTATGAAACTGTGCTAAATTCCAGTAGGAACGTACACATAAATGCCCAAGATGATAGACAATTGCTTAGACAAACAAAAGAGGTTTTCACCCAGTTGTTAAGTGATTAACAAAGGGATATAATAACGCTCTTGGTCGGTGCTGTGAGAATCCTGGAGTCTCGTTCTCAGTGCAGGATGCTCAAGTTTGATTTCACCAACTCATGATGTATGGTGCTGCCATAGCTTTGGTGTGCCAGTAGACAAAATCCCAAAAGAAGCAGGAAACCCAAAATCCAGCAGGAAGCAGAATTACTGAAGAATGATGAAGAATTCAATGAGAATTGAAAGTGTCTAACTTCTAACTGCAATGACGGTCACCTCATGAAGTTATTTTTAAAAGCCAAAAGCATAAACCCCCATATTGGTTTGCTTAGAAAACAAAATAGATATCTTGGCTCTGATATCTCTGATAGATTTTCTATTTATTTTAAAGTAGTATTTAAATTAAGACTGTATTTCACTTGCTTGATATTTTTCATTGGTGGTTTGAGAGAGGGAGAAGGAAAGCCAAGAACGGATTGGCCACATCTCCAGGTTAGCTTCCTGGAGAAAGTCTTTTTCTCTGTTCTACTCTGTTGTTCATCCCTTAAACTTGGTCTTCTGTCTTCTATTTGGAAAGTTTCCCATTTTAGTTCTTCTCTAATAAAAAGATGTCCTAAAATAATTTGATACAAGTGCCCATACATTTTAAAAAATGAGTCCTGTCTAAAAGCAGAATAGATTTACCTGATACTTTTCAGATAATTGCCTCATCTTCCGTTATACATTTGACTCTGATTCACTGAAGAATAAAAATGTAGAAAATTTGGAAAACAGTTGCCTGTGAAGAAAATTTTGGAAGAAAATGACAAAGTTTCCAACAGAACAGAAAGCACTCACACATCAGTGCTGTGAGGATTTAGAGGATTTAGAGGATGACTTGCCCAGAGAAAGCGTTGTGTCATACTAGGCTTTCTTGGTAAAACATCACTGGGAGAGGAGACAAGTTTTACTGAGGGAACTGTGCTTTCAGCTCCCTTGGGCATATGTAAAGATCATGTTGCAACCTTCTCTTTCGGATCCAACATGTTTTCATAAAGCAGACTGGATTTTAGCTTTCGTATTTCTCAAAACTGAGGCATCTGCTGACTCCTACTAGTTCCAGCTTCTCTTTTGTGGACAGGTAGAGAAATACAGATATTCAGATAACTACCTATGTTAGGGCAGAGATGTCTGGAAAATAGACATCATATTTTAACCTGCCTTGCTCGGAAAGTAGAGACCAGAAAAGTACCAGGGGGTTTGGATGTCTTGCTTGTTAGGGGAAAAAAAAATCTATTGTAACGGATTGTAGAAACCCTGTAATAAAACATTAGTAGAACATTGTGGGGATTTTCATGTTTTGGTTTTGTCTGGGGGTTTTTTGTCCTCACCTAATTGTAAGCTTCAAAGGTGCCTTCTGTCCTGCCAAGTGTAAACACGAATACTATTTAGAACCTCTGGTTTCAAGTCTCCTCTTTTCATATATTTGGTCAGGAAGTCTTTAATGATTCTACTAATATATGGATATTGACTCTTGTCACAAAAAAACAAACATAAAAGAGGCTCCTCCAGACCTACCACACTATCTTTGTTTCTATTTCAGTGTCAGGAACAGATTCAGTTTCTTACCAATAACTTTTCTGTACCCTAACCCCCCAGGACTGGCCTCTCTCTGCTGTGGAGGTTTGTTACCTCTTGTATCCATCATCTCCCGCTGCCTCAGATTTAGAACTGCAGAATATTTCTCAGCTCACACCATCCAGAGTTCTGTTTTCAGGACATGCATTCATTGCGTTTCTCGGAGACCCTTCTTTCTGTGAGCGGAGAGTACTGTTAGCAGCTCGGTTAAATCTCTTCGTTTGGTTCACCTCTTGGTTTAGAGCCGTTCCACATTACCCAAACTGTCCGCTTGCTTCAGCTCTTTCTGAGTCCTTCCATGAGTGGCATGAAGAAACACATCTTAATGTTTAGCTCTAACTAGAGCATTGAATTGTATTTTTATTTGGGCAGAAGCCCTCTGGGAGCTCATCTGGACTGATCTATGCTACAAATGTAAAAGGCTCTCCCTTCCTCGGTGTCTTTGATGTGCTTATTTTTTTAGCACAGGACAAAAAACTAATTTAAGTTAATCTCAAGCTCATCCACCACCTTGAAATCTAGTAGATTTTTAATGGTGTAATATTATCACAAAAAAACTTCAGAGCTGTGTATTATGTTCACAGTGTACCAAGCAGTAGGTTTGATGATACTTATTTTGACTAAAATTCATTCACTAATCTTTCCTTCTCATCACTGCAGTTGTAACCCTGATGTTTTGGAGGTCTCCCAGGTGACCTAAAGAGGAAAAAGAGTTTACTTATCTTGTGTTCCTTGATATTTATTCTCTGTCAGCATCGTATGATGTGCTTTCTTTCTGCACAATGTTGTAATCTAAATGAAAGATACTACAGGTAACTACTAATGTATGTCATAGGAATTATATTTTTGGTAGTAAAAGACAGAACTGTGGAGTGTTTATTACCACCAAAGTGCAGCTGTGTCACAAGCATGGACCAGTGAAAAGTATGAATCAGGAAACAGAAGAAACAATAACATCAGAAGTGCCTTAATGGTCTGACTAGTGTTTCGACGAGTCTGTTCTCTTCAGTTTCAAGGGCATAGGAACTTGTAAGACTCAAATATATAGAGAAATGTCAGAAAATACAGATTACTACTCTGTAGGCACCGTCTTTTGAAGACTTGAGAAAGAGGCGTATCTTGATTAAGTGCAAATTATTATCAATAGAAATCAAAGTAATGAAATGTGAAGTAAAAAAACCTTCAAAGAATAACAAAACCTTTGAAAATAGTGAAGATTGTGCAGTAATATCTGAGTGTTTATAATACAAATAAATCTTTTTTGTTTGCTTGCTTTACAAATGAATGTATCTTGTATTTAAAACAAAATAGTTTCTTCCTTTTACACTTTATAGGAATCAAGTATTGGTCAAGTATTGGCGCTGTCACCTGTTGGAAGGCACGCTGTTTCATGCATTTAGCAAGTTCACAGCAAGTCTACTGTCACAGAGTGTGCTACTTTCCCAAACAGGAGTTGGTGAGGAGTCAAACCCATAGTAGTCTTTTTTTGTTATTATTAGAGATAAACTACCTTTCAGAAACAAGAAGCACATTTTAGTTATTGTCAGCTGCTCTGTTGTTTACAAAAGAAGACAAATATGCTTTCTCATTCTTTTCATAGCTTGTAAGTCTTAATATTGGCTACTGAATTCCCAGCTAAAATGTTCCAGAACAGAAAAACTCCTATGAGTGGACTGCCTGGCTGAAGACAAGCATACGGATTTTATCAACTGCGTGACCTATGATTGTGACAGAACACCTCCAACTGTAGTAGTGTTAAGGAGAAACTATAGACTTGATTTAAGATTTTTCCTAGAACATTTTTAGAATTTTGCTAAAATCCAACCGCTGCTGTGGAAGGGAAGTTATGCAAGTTATGCCAAGGGCAAACAGAATTGGTCATGCAAATTGCTCTTTCCCCCCCTCCATTTCTTTATTTCAGGTTTTAGAGAACAGTACTCAGAAGAGCAGTATCTCCAGTATCTCCCCAAACAGCTCTGGAATTGTTAGAGCTTAAGGGGGGAAAAAACCTTGACTTTGTGCTCGAATGCATCACATATGAATCACTATACGACCTCTTAAACTGACAGACTGTCTTTCATTGACAAAAATGTATTACATAAATTATACTTAGTATTGGTTACTGTACTAAAAATGTGCAGGCTTAACTAGGGCTAGAAATTCGTACATGAAGTTTTACTTATTTTTTAATCCTTTTAAATTTTTACATTTTCTATCCTTTGAAAATGAAAGGTGTGAATAAGAAATGAGATGTAGAAAAATCTGAAGACAAATAAAGAGTGGATCACATCTAAGGAAACAAGCCCACCCTCTGTGAGTCCTTATGCTGCATTCTCCTCTGAAGGTGTACAACTTCGTGGGTGCACTTGAGGTCTTCACATATGAGAAGCTTCCTTGGAAACTGCTGCTTGGAGGCCATCCTCCGTCACCTCCTGTGCGCGAGGCTGCATCACTCAGCTACCGTTCCTGTATCTTCTTTTCGTTCAGCCACTGAAGCTGCTTATAGCAGAGCTCACTAAATTGGTGTGTTTCAAGAAACGCTTCTCCTTAAGGTCTAGATGTCTTATTTTTAGTTCTCATGACCCTGATGTAAGATGCCTAGAAAGTGACAGAACAGGGTTTTTTCACTTTCAGTAGGTTTGGTACAAACAGAAAGACTTTTCACTAATGTGTTTTAGGAAATCAAAGAATAAAGTTGGTGTTACTTATTTGAATAGCTTCACAACAATAACTATGGTTAATATGGACTGCAGTTTGCCTGAGGAATAATTCTTAGGTACGATCTTTGTGGAAATTGGGGTGTTCTTTTTCCTTTTTTTAAAAAAAAAATAAATTAATTTGTTTTAATTTATTTGAACACTTCATAATGCATAAAGGATCACGATAGAATATCCAGAAAGCTTTGTACCTGCTGATTCTAGAATGGCGTTGTGGGTATGAGAGGCTACTCAGTGCAAGAATTTGGGTATTCATGCTGTGTCGCAATACATTGCTATCACAGAATCACAGAATCACAGAATGGTCAGGGTTGGAAGGACCTCTGGAGATCATCTAGTCCAACCCCCCTGCCACAGCAGGGTCACCTACAGCAGTTGCACAGGACAGCGTCCAGGCACATTTTGAATGTCTCCAGAGTGGGAGACTCCACCACCTCTCTGGGCAGCCTGTGCCAGTGCTCTGCCACCCTCAAAGGAAACAAGTTCCCCCTCATGTTAAGATGCAACTTCCTATGCTCAAGTTTGTGCCCATTACCTCCTGTCCTATCGCTGGGCACCACTGAAAGAAGACTGTTCCCATCCACCTGGCACCCTCCCCTTAAGTATTTATAAGTATTGATAAGATCCCCCCTCAGTCTTTTTTTTTTCTAGACTAAAAAGCCCCAAGTCCCTCAGCCTTTCCTCATAAGAAAGGTGTTCCAATCCCCTAATCATCTTAGTAGCCCTACTAAGTAGCTATTCTACTTTTTTGTTGTCCAAACCGTTCACATTACTGTATTCTTGTTCAACACATAAATTAACCGAGAGCAAGTGTGATTTGAATACAGTGTAAATATACTGCCCAGTGTTCATTCTAGCTTGATCATAGAATCATAGAATCATAGAATCATAGAATGGTTTAGGTTGGAAGGGACCTTGAAGATCATCGAGTTCCAACCCCCCTGCCACAGGCAGGGATACCTCTCACTAGACCAGGTTGCCCAAGGCCACGTCCAGCCTGGCCTTGAACACCTCCAGGGATGGGGCTTCAACAACCTCTCTGGGCAACCTGTTCCAGTGCCTCACCACCCTTAAAGTGAAAAACTTCTTCCTAATGTTTAATCTAAACCTGCCCTCTTCCAGCTTAAAGCCATTCCCCCTCGTCCTATCACTACGTGCCAGTGTAAAAAGTCCTTCCCCAGCTCTCCTGTAGGCCCCCTTTAGGTACTGGAAGGCCGCAATAAGATCTCCCCGGAGCCTTCTCTTCTCCAGGCTGAACAGCCCCAACTCTCTCAGCCTCTCCTCATAGGAGAGGTGCTCCGGCCCTCTGATCATCCTCGTGGCTCTCCTCTGGACGCGCTCCAGCAGGTCCATGTCCTTCTTATGTTGGGGACTCCAGAGCTGGATGCAGTACTCCAGGTGGGGTCTCACGAGAGCGGAGTAGAGGGGCAGAATCATGTCCCTTGACCTGCTGGCCACGCATCTTTTGATGCAGCCCAGGATACGGTTGGCCTTCTGGGCTGCGATCGCACACTGCTTGCTCATGTCGAGCTTCTCATCAATCATCACCCCCAGGTCCTTCTCCACAGGGCTGCTCTCCAGCCATTCTCCGCCAAGCCTGTATTTGTGCCTGGGATTGCCCCGACCCAGATGTAGGACCTTGCACTTGGCCTTGTTGAACTGCATGAGGTTGGCTTGGGCCCACCTCTCCAGCCTGTCCAGGTCCCTCTGGATGGTATCCCTCCCCTCCAGCGTGTCTGCCTCGCCAAATAGCTTGGTATCATCAGCAAACTTGCTGAGGGTGCACTCTACCCCACTGTCCATGTCGCTGACAAAGATGTTGAACAGTACGGGTCCCAGTACCGACCCCTGAGGAACGCCACTCGTCACTGCTCTCCACTTGGACACCGAGCTGTTGACCGCAACCCTTTGAGTGCGACCATCCATCCAGTTCTTTATCCACCGAGTGGTCCATTTATCGAATCCATGTCTCTTCAATTTAGGGACCAGGATATCGTGTGGGACAGTGTCAAACGCTTTGCACAAGTCCAGGTAGATGACATCAGCAGATCTTCCCTTGTCCACTGCCACTGTAACCCCTTCATAGAAGGCCACCAAATTTGTCAGGCATGACTTGCCCTTGGTGAAGCCATGTTGGCTCTCGCCAATCACCTCCTTGTTTTCTGTGTGCCTCAGCAGAGTTTCCAGGAGGATCTGCTCCATGATCTTGCCAGGCACAGAGGTGAGACTGACTGGGCTGTAGTTCCCCGGGTCTTCCTTGTTTCCCTTTTTGAAAATAGGGGTTATGTTTCCCCTTTTCCAGTCGGCAGGAACCTCGCCAGACTGCCACGACTTCTCAAATATGATGGCTAGTGGCTTGGCGACTTGATCTGCCAGTTCCCTCAGGACCCGCGGATGTATCTCATCAGGTCCCATGGACTTGTGCACCTTCAGGTTCCTCAGGTGGTCTCTCACTTTATCTTCATCTACAGTGGGCGGTGCTCCGTTTTCCCAATCCTCTCCTTTGCAATCTGCGTCTTGGGCAGTGCGGCTGCTGTCCTTGTCTGTGAAGACTGAGGCAAAAAAGTCATTGAGTACCTCAGCTCTGTCGCTGTCCCGGGTGACCAGTTCTTGCGTATCCTTCCGGAGAGGGCCTACATTTTCCCTAGTCTTTCTTTTCTCGCTGATATACCTATAGAAGGATTTATTGTTTGTCTTAATGTCCCTGGCCAGATTTAGTTCTAGCTGGGCTTTAGCTTGTCTAACCCGCTCTCTAGCTGCTCGAATGATTCCTCTGTAATCCTCCCAGGCTACCCGGCCCTGTCTCCACTCCCTGTAGGCCTCCTTTTTTCTTTTGGTCAGTTCCAGGAGCTCCTTGTTCATCCACGCAGGCCTCCTGGCTTTTCTGCCTGCCTTCCTCTTTGTAGGAATGCATTGCTGCTGTGCTTGGAGGAGGTGGTCCTTGAATATTAACCAACTTTCTTGGACCCCTCTTCCTTCCAGCGCTTCATCCCATGGCACCATACCAAGCAGATTCTTCAAGAGGCCAAAGTCGGCCCTCCTGAAGTCCAGGGTCATCAGCCTGCTGTGCACCTTCTTTGTTGCCTTGAGGATTTCAAACTCAACCATTTCGTGGTCACTGCAGCCCAGGCTACCCTTGAGTTTGACCCTGTCAACCAGCCCCTCCTTGTTGGTAAGAACAAGGTCCAGCATGGCTCCTCTCCTCGTCGGCTCCTCAACCACTTGGAGAAGGAAGTTGTCCTCAATGCAATCCAGGAACCTCCTGGATTGCCTGTGCCTGGCTGTGTTATCCTTCCAACTGATGTCAGGGTGGTTGAAGTCACCCAAGAGAACCAAGGTCTGTGAACGTGATGCCGCCCTTATCTGTCTATAGAGGGCTTCATCCACTTGGTCTTCCTGGTCGGGTGGCCTGTAGCATACCCCCACTGTAACGTCCCCTGTTCCCGATTTCCCTGTAATCTTGACCCATAGGCTCTCAGTTGGCTCGGTATCCTCCCCCATGTTGAGCTCCATACATTCCAGCTGCTCATCAACATATAAGGCAACACCGCCTCCTCGTTTCCCTTGCCTGTCTCTCCTGAAGAGCCTGTACCCTTTCATGCCGATGCTCCAGTCATAGGAGTCGTCCCACCAAGTTTCTACAATGCCGATGAGATCGTAGCCTTGGAGGCGTGTACACGTCTCTAATTCCTCCTGCTTGTTCCCCATGCTCCGCGCATTTGTGAAGAGGCACTTCAGCCGTGTCTTCGTTGCGGCCGATTTGGTTGGAGCAGCTGTAATTCCTTTGTCGTGTACTAACAGTGCCTCCCGATTGACTCCCGTTGGTCCAGGAGCTCCTAGCTCATCTACGTGAAGGTTTGGGCATACTGCAGCGTAGCTGGCACATCTTAGAGCTAATGGCTGCAGGCCCTCACCAGCGCCCTGTTCCCCTTTCCTTGATGTAACATCCCTTGGCTGTTCATGGGCAACCCTGATAATACCCCCTTCCCCCGTCGAATTTAGTTTAAAGCCCTGTTAATGAGCCCTGCCAATTTTTGGGCAAAACCCCTTCTCCCTCTCTGAGTGAGCCAGCCCCCATCTGATGCCAGCAGGCCTGATGCTGCATAGGTCATTCCATTGTTAAAAAACCCAAAGTTGTGTCGTTGACACCATCCACGGAGCCACATGTTAACAGATTGAGCTCGTCTCTTCCTTTCAATGTCATTGCCCGCAACAGGAAGTAGGGATGAGAAAATCACCTGTGCTCCAGATCCCTGTAGTGACTGTCCCAAAGCCCTGATATCCCTTTTAATCATCCTTGCACTCCTTTCTGCACATTCATCGCTCCCCACATGAAACAGGAGCAGCGGATAGTAGTCCGAGGGCTGCACCAGGCTAGGGAGTCTCTTAGTGATGTCCCTAACGCGTGCCCCCGGGAGGCAGCAGACTTCCCTGAGAGCGGGGTCTGCCCTACATATTGGGCCCTCAGTCCCCCTCAGTGCTGAGTCGCCCACGACTATAGCCCTCCTTTTCTTCCTTGTAGCAGCGGTCTTAATGTTTTGAGCGGGTCTTCCCAGTCCTGGCGTCTCCTGTGATGTATTAGGACTGTCCACCTTGTTGTCCTCTGGCTGTCCTGCCGATGACCCTGTAAAGGACATTGCCTAAACAGCAATAACCAAGATGCCCAAGATGAATGGCGGATATGTGTACTTTAACTGGGAGCAGTTTCTAAAGAAGAGTGTGTCAGAATTACTATTGGCTTTGCCTCTCAGGAGAAAGCGATCTCCACCCCTTGTCTTCCAAAGAAGTCTCAGAGATATTCTTCATATCTTCACCCAGTGTTAGATTCGCTTATTTTTTTTCAGAGCAGCAAACAAGAATCTTCTTAAACAGGTCATCTTTGGGAGAAGTAATTAGTAATCATGCTTACGAAAGTGTACCGGATAGGCAATTTCATCGTCAGAGTTTTCCATCTCCTCTCAGTCCCTGACAAGGTGAGTGAGCTCGTGTCATGGTATCCCACATGGTACTATTTCCAAGCATGAGAGGGTGTTTCGTAGACTTTTATCTCTCTACTGAGATTGCTAAGAAATGTCAATGGTTCAGAGCGTTTTTGTGACGGGCGTGGTCATATCAACGTCTGCCACTAGATGGTACTGTGGACTAGACCCTCGTGAGAGACCGGCACAGAAAAGTTACAGGGTTTTGCAAGGTAAAGACAATTTATAGCATATATAACATTACATCAACAGTCTGTTCTGAAGGAAATTTTCTTATCAGCAGTGCTGAATAAGCAGCTATGTCTTAAAAAATGCTTATAGGTAGTTGTGATGTAGTTCTTTTTAGAAATAAGTGATTCACCAAGTGAATTTCTCGGTCCTTAGAGATGCCTTGGTTGTGGAAGTGGATAAGACACTGCCTGACCACTCGGGCCTGTTTGCAGCCATTTCTGTACATCTTCAGTATCTGCATGGGAAGAAGGAACAGTGAGGAGAAGCGTGCCCTTGCAGCATGGAAGGCCAACAGCTTCTTGGGCTGCATCAGGCAGAGCATGGCAAGCAGGTCGACGGAGGTGACCCTCTGCTCAGCATTGGTGAGACACATCTGGAGTTCTGGGTCCAGTGCTGGACAAGTACAAGAGAGACATGGACATACTGGAGTGAGTCCAGAGAAGGGCCACGAAGATGATTAAGGGACTGGAGCATCTGACATACAAGGCCAGGCCACAAGAGCTGGGACTGTAGAGCCTGGAGAAGGGAAGGTTCAGGGTTCTTATAGCAGCGTGTATAAGTATCTGATGGGAGAGAGTAAAGAAAACAGAACCAGACTCTTCTCAGTGGTACCCAGTGAAAGAAAAAGAGTCAGTGGGCACAAACTGAAAAGTATGTAATTGTAATTAAATATAATTTTTTTCTTTACTCTTAAGGGGGACCAAGCACTGGCACGGGTTGCCCAGAGAGGTTGTGGAGTTTCACCCCTGGAGATACTCAAAGCCCAACTGGACACAGTCCCTAGCAGCTTGCTTTAGATCACCATGCTTTGAGAAGCAGGGTAGGACTAGATGATCTCCAGAGGTGCTTTCCAACCTCAGCTGTTCTGTGATTGTATAATCCTGTGAAATGACTGGAAATGAAGAGGAGCCATTTAAGCCACCAGTATCAGGAACACCGTGGTGTGAGAACAGGAAACACATTTTAGGGAAGACAAGTGTCCAGTAAATACTGAGTCTTCCAGTTCATTGTAGGTAGGTCTCTGCAGTGATGTTTCTATCCTTTGGGTTCCAATGAGGATAAAGTGAGTGAAAATTTCAATATCATTTGCTGATACTGCCCTGCCCACTCCATCTTGTTCTTAGTCAATTGGCTTTGGATTATTTTCCTTATGATTTTTGTAAGAAAATTGCATATCAAAAATGAGAAGAAAACTCAGTGAACTGGAATTTAAAAATATGTTTGGACTCCAGTGCATTTCCAACATAATAAAGACACAGCAAACACCTCACTGGTACTGAGAAGACAGCACTTCAGTTATATACACAGGTTTTGTAACCCTTTCTAATAGTTAGCATCTATAAAAATAACTTCTGCAAATCATTAGAAGACTGTATGTCAGAGGAAAAGCCATAAAACTGGAAGTCAAGAGCCAGCCCATATTTACTCTAATTTCAGCAGTATACTTTTCAAAGTATACTCAAGAAAAAATGTTTGTAGTTGAGGTTTTTTTCAGTATGGACTTTCTTCATTGGAAGGAACTGTCAGGCATTGGGAAAACACAAAATGTCCCTTGTAAGAGCATACTTGATTTTCATCTGTGCAGAAACAGGTTTTGTTCATCACTTTGAACACAGTGTAACACATCGGGACATCTAGCTTACGTCCTCTGAAAGAGGAGTTTCACTCCTGGTTACATCGATGCTGGGGAGAATTCTCCTGAGTTAAGGAGGGGATGGGATGCAAAGAGACATGAAGGAGTAAAAGTCATATCTATCATAAAAAGCACTGTGATCTGTTACTATTTTGATGGAGTTTAAATGAAAATAGACACTGGCCATTTGTGTTCCAGTATCATCTTGTCATGGTTTAACTCCAGCCGGCAGCTAGGACCACACAGACTTTCGCTCACCTTCCCCTCACTCCCCTCCCCCGGTGAGGTGGGGGAGAGAATCAGAAGAGTAAAAGTGAGAAAACTCATGCGTTGAGATACAGACAGTTTAATAAGTAAAGCAAAAGCTGCACACACAAGCAAAGCAAAACAAGGATTTCATTCCCTTCTTCCCACAGGCACCCATCTCCAGGAAAGCAGGGGTCCATCACAAAAAACAGTTACTTGGGAAGACAAACGCCATATTTCTGAATGTCCCCCCTTCCTCCTTCTTCCCCCAGCTTTATAGACTGAACATGACGTCACATGGTACGGAATATCCCTTCGGTCTATTGGGGTGAGCTGTCACAGCCATGTCGTCTCCCAACTTTTGTGCACTCCCAGCCTACTCACTGGCAGGGTGGTGTGAGAAACAGAAAAGGCATTGACTGCTCAGAAAAGGCATTGACTGCTGAACAACAACTGAAAACATCAATGCACTATCAACACCATTCATCCTGAATCCAAAACATAGCCCCACACCAGCTGCTAGCAAGTTAACTCCATCACAGTTGAGACTATGGCACATCTACATGAAATCACCTCTTATTCTTTTCTAACATTTTGCTTCCAGTTTTTCTTTCTCCTCTTCGTAGAGGATCGAGAAACTTTTCCTTCAAGCTCTTTCTCTAGGATTAACTTCACTGGACTTCCTGAAGCTTCCCTCACGGGCTCTATGTGGGAAGGAGAGATTGAACTTTTCCTTTTGGCCTCTGAGGTTAAATGCCATAATTTGTTCTTTGTTGTTGAAAATGACATTTGTTGCATAGATAATTCGTCTTGTAGTCAGAGTTCCATGAAGAATCAGCAGCAGGAGCAAGTGAGCCCCTAAGTAAATATGCTCATTGCTTTGTGCCCTTCATAATAAAAGGGAAACAAACTCATGAGTAGGATTGTCTAGGGAAGGCACTTCACTTTTGATAGTCACACCTTAAAGCTATGATTACCATTTTTAAATAAAACCAGGAAAAAATGCTGTGACGGCCTCTCAAAGCGTTACAAGGATATCGGTAAGTAGCTAATGTCCCATTTTGACTCCTTCATTAGACCTTTTGGTACTTTCAGCAGCTACACACAGCGGGGATAACAGGCCCCACTCCCTTTCACATCATATGGGTAGTACCTACACTTACCCACCAAGCTACATCATATGGCAACTCACTGTCCGGGTTCCTTTCTCTTTTCTGTAGAAATCAGGATGCAAGAGAGTGGCTGATGCACAACCCATCTCTTTCATTGCAAGGGAATGTCGATAAGGTGACTTGGGCACAGTCCTAGCTCCCCTAGTTTAGATATTGCTGTAGATTCCATGGCTGGTTTTGGCTAAGATTGTGGAATACTTAGAAGCTGCACTGGGAGAAAGGGAACAGCACTCAGATGCCAAAAATTGTGGTTGACTGTTGAGACAGAGTGGCACAATTTGCAGAGGCAAGAGAGGAATGTTTAGCTCAAGAATGACAGGACAATTCTGAGTCCTCCAATACAAGAAAGACATTGGAAAACTTCAGTGGAGGACACCAAGATGCTGAAGGGGTTGGAGCATATACCTTAAGGGGAGAGGCTTGAGGAACTGGATTTGTTCAGCCTGGAGAAGCGACAGCTTTGCTGGGAGGTATTTACTAGCAGTTTGCCATTGCTTACAAGGAGGTTATCAAGTTCCATGGCAGGGGACACGGGAGGTTATAGCTGTATATAGGGAAAAATATTTTCACCATGAGGACAGTCAGGTAGCAGCACAGGTACCCCAGAGAGGTTGTGCAGTCGCCATGCTTGGAGGTTTTGAAAACTTGACTGGATAAAACCCTGAGTGATCAGTTCTGACCTCAGAGCTGACCCCGCTATTAGGGACCTCCCAGGGTCCCCTCCAACCTGAATTGTACTGTGCTTCTATCGCTGGCAGATTAGGTACATGTTCATTGTTCCGAGCAAAGTGTATAAATTACAGTAAGAAAATAATGTCACCCTGCTCTTTCTACTTTGTCTTCCACATAGAAATGACCTGCAAGTCCTTCAGTTTTACTGCTGCCTCATCAACAAGTTCAGGGGTAAGTCAATGGAAAATGAAGCAGTTCACGGAATAAATGGATGAATGAAATGTAAAACCATAATAACCCAAGCCAAAAACAATTTAGAGAAACCTCACTTAAGGCATAAAAACAAAAATAAATGTTCTGAACACATCAGAGGCAGGATGCCGGCCAAGGAGAGTATCGGGTTATTAAATGACTGAAGTGTAGAAGAGTACTCAGGGAAGATAAGACCACAACACAAACCTAAATTCTTTACATTAGTATTCATTTCAGAAAAGCTGAGGGAGGTTCCTGCACTGGTTTTTCTCTCTTTTTTTTTTTTTTTTTTTTTTTAAATAAAGGATGAGCCTTAGGTATCATCTTAAATTGACCTGTCAAAATAAGAAGTTTTAAAAGAAACTGAGAAAATGACTAGTAGGTAACAAGTTGTCAGGGCCAGATGGTCCTCATCCAAGAGTCCTAAAAGAACTCAAGAAACTCAAGCATAGTGCTGCTTCACTACTCAATATGATGTCTAACCCATCATTTAAGTTGGCTGTGGTTCTAGGGGAATGAAAGGTTCACTTTTTTTAACAGTCCTCCATAAAACCTTTTTCCTATGTTTGCAAAACTTACTGAAATTATAAACCAATAAAATCTGATACTCGACTATTTTAAAATCAAGAAAGGTCAGCATGGACTTTTAAGCCATGTGTTAGAGGAGCTGTTTGCTAACTTTTAAAAAAGCTTTAAACTTATTGATAGAGTCAGGAAAATAATTTGATACAGTGTACAGGGATTTGCATAATGTGGGAGAAGTTGGGAAAAAGGAGCTAAGCTGTAGAACAAAAAGCGAGAGAGAGAGAGAGAGAGAGAGAGATGGAGGGAGAGAGTGAGTAGTGTTGTGCCATTTTACAACAGCTGAGGATCTCAATTTCCCGCTTGATCTTTACCAGAGCAGGAATCCCAGGCCAGGATATTTGCTGTCACTCTTCAGTACAACAGCATACTTCAAGGAGAAGTCCGCATTGATTTTACTGCTTTTGCTGCATTCAGGCATGCTGTCCCCAAGGGCAGGTTATCTCTTAACCTGTGTACCCTCTGTGCCTCTCCCTCAGATGCTGAATAATTGACCATCCTGAAAGGTGGCAAAGAGGTAATCAACCAATTTTTACTTTGCAGATACTGCTGCTTTGTCAAATAATCGGTGCAAAGACATACTAACAGTAAGGGAGATCCACGTCTTCCTTCCTTCCTTCCTTCCTTCGTTCGTTCGTTCGTTCCTTCCTTCCTTCCTTCCTTCCTTCCTTCCTTCCTTCCCTCCTTCCCTCCTTCCTTTAATTCATCTGATATCTGGTTGGCCATTAAGATAAGTTAAAATGGGGGAAAATCTTAACTGAAATAAGTGTTAGGAGAGAATGAAGAATCTTTTATCTTAGCAGTTATGATCCAGTTCATATAAAAGATTAGACTGTATCACACCTGCTTCAAGGGATTGCCTGGAGCAGCAACAACATAATCATAGGAATTAATATGAATAAAAGTCCCCTGACTGCACTTCCTGATGGACTCCTGAAGTAACACGGAACAGACCTGAAGGATCCAAGCTGATCACTTCCTGGCACAAAGCTGCTTCTAGGAGTGAGCTGATGAGATGTGAAATCTGTATTGCCACAGGCAAGTCAAAATTACCCTGTCATGTATCTGTGATGCCAATGTAATTAATCCCTGTAAATCTCGTTTTTAAATAGCTTAAACTAGAAGTTTGAAATATATTTTATTCTACCATTCTTTGAATTCATTCTCTTTCATTGGATGGGAATGAAAAGGTCCCAACTGGTGAAACTGGAAACCAGTCTAAACTAAAGTATTAGAAAGCTGATGCAGACTTCAAAAAAGCAAGTGAAACATGGCAATTAACAAACCAATAAAAAGGTGATGCTAAAACAGAATAAAATTAAATTAAAAGAAAGCTAAAAATGAAATTGAAAAAAAATTAAAAATAATTGAAGAATCCCAAATAATGAATCTGCCACGCTTGTTGAGGAATGGTAGAGAGTGCTTCACTGCTTGAATCTGATGCAATTGCAGTCTGAAGACCCAGTCAGCCACTGGCATCATGCTGGCTGCCCTGAAGAGTAGAATTTAATGCACAGTATAAAAATATCAACTTGATGAAGAATTGTATGCCTTCCAATACAAAAAAATATTTGTGCAGTGGAATAATGCAAAGATGAGTCAAATTTAGGAAGCACCCGATCAGGTCTTGAATGGAAGGTGAAAATTGCTGGCGTAGGCCGGGACTATAGACAAATTGATTGAGTGTGCCACCACGGTTGGCCGGTATCAAATATTAAAAAAAAAAAAAAGGTACTGTGCCCAGCAATAAGCAAAAGCAATGCAGTAAGGCTGTTTAAGATTCTTTCTCTTTCCTACGAACTAAAGGTTGTCTTAGTTTTTCCAAAGGGCAGATTTCATTCCCTTTTCAGGGGACCCTATTTAACTAGTATATACCCACATGTTCCTGTAACGCATATGTATGTATGTACAAACCTTCTTTGAGCTGTCTGAAATTTTGAGCCCGATACTTGTGAGAAACTGGACTTTTCTTTCTAGAGTCTTTACTTTATACACACTTATAATATCCCCTCTTAATAATTTCCTCCTGAACGAAACAATCACATTCTTTCAGCGTCTCTTGATAGAAAGAAAAGTTATTTTCTATCTGATCATCTTCAATTCATTTTGCTAACTGTTTCTGAATTCTGAACTTTTTTCTTTTTTTAAATGATCAGGTGGTCACAATGTTTCACGTACCACTATATCATCTTTTTATTTCATGTGATGTCCGCATACTCAAGTTAATTGCTTCCCCACAAGATTCACATCCTGTTGAACAGCACTATCCTAATGCTTCTTCATTGACAAGATAAGCCAAATATCGTAACATTAGACGTTGCCCATCACCTTTCAATAGATGAATGGCATTAGACAAGTTCCATTAAGCCAAGACTTTCTTATTTTTGCAATTTTAATTTAAAGCAGCATTGGCTTTAAATTTATCTTTAAAATACCTTTTCATTTTAAAGTTATTTTTAAATTATCACATTTCATTCCTACCCACAGATGGAACTGCTTCAAACGTAGGTGTTTTGCAGAGCAATTCTTATTTTCTTTGCAAAAATACTCAGTATAAAAGAATCTTTAAAGTCTTAATTATTTTGCAATAGCACCACACAGTCCTCTCTGGACCTCTCGAGAAAATTTTCTTTCCTTCAGATCTGGAGGCCTGGGCTTTGCTCTTTACAGAGGCCGCCCAGTCCCTGGTGGTGTAGCAGGGTCCCTGCCCTCTGTCTGCTTTCTCTGCCCCGTTCTGCAGAGGATCCTTTCAACTACAAAGGTCTGATTGTTTCCAAGGCGGAAGGTCCCCTCTGTTCCCCAGGGGTTCCAGCTGCCCAGAGCAGGCGGACACCTCTTCCCACTGCTGCCAGGCTCCAATCTTTAAACAGAAATGGATTAACGGAGAATGAGGACAGGTAGGAGATATACTTTCTGTTAGAATTGTAAAAATATTTTATCTGTTTTCTTAGCATATGATGCATTATCTTTTTTTAATATTATGGAAATAATTTCCAAAGCATGGGAATTTGTGGTGGGTTTTTTGGAAGGGCAAGAGGGGAGGCAAACATCTGTTGAAGGACCATCTTTGCTCTCAGCTCAAAGCATCTGCTGCTGGATGTTGCTGGAGACAGAGGAGGACTGGGAGGTGGATCTTTGGGCTGACACATTATGGGGGTTGTTTAATCCGTGTGAGATTTTACAGCAGAACTCATATCACAGAAATTATTTGTTAGCTATATTCCATTATGATCACCTTGAAGACCTGACTAGGGGAGCATCATTCACGTAAATCATCAGAAGGGGTGGAACTAGAAAAGTGCCTTGGAAAACTTGGAAAATTTACATGGACACTGTCAGCAACTGTAAATCAATGCGTCTCTGTTGTCTTCAGGGAAACTGTGCTGGTTCGCACCAGCTGATGAAATGCCTCACTGAATTAATTTGACCTTAAACAGCTCTGTGCAGGGGCCGTGGCTGTGGTGAACAACAGAACTTATTGGTTGGGGTTTTTTTTCATGGGGCTGATTAAGAAATTTATGCTGATTTTTTTTTCCATTGGAAAATGATGATTCATTAGAACTAAAATGCTCCTGAGAAGAGAAGTACATTGAAACTGGCCCCAAATAAAAGATTAAAAAAGGTTTTTAACACTTTATTGTGTCCTTCTAAAATAGCTGTAATACAAAAGATTTTATTCCTCAGCTCAAAGGAATTTTCTGTTTTGAAATCTAAACTTATTTCTTCACATCTAAAAGGATGCCAAAATAAATTAAATGAAATATCTAGGATAAGCCTAATTCAGATTCTTTTACACATTATCCGATCACAAAATAAAGTATCTTCAAGGAGTTAACACTAAAGTTATATATTGAGAGAATTAATTTGCTTTGTATACAAAGATTTGATTTAACCCAAGATACATGACAATTTTTTGTGGACTTTAGGGACCCATTTCTGTTATTAGAGAATTTGGTTTGCAGAGCCTGGACACTTTGAACTTACATATCGTAGCCTTTCCTTTAAAATGTGACTACAACGTTAGATCCCTTCTGGATAAATTGTCTACCTGCTCATGATTCCAAAGCACATGGTGCTTGAAACTCTTTGCCCAGACTATACTAGCATGAGTAGTACAGTACAGTGAAACAGGCTTATGATAGGAGATGATAGGTTGTATTCACTGGATTTGTTAGGGCATGTGCTCTGGTTTTTATACTATCTTGATCCTACAGATTGCTACAATAGTTTTGGGTGCTGGAAGATAAATATAAAAAATACATATTTTCAGACAAACAAAAGGCTATTAAAAATTTCAAATTCAGTTAGTAAAATGGCTGTGTCCCACAGTAAAATATACAGAAAACAATCCTGAAACCATGGATGCTAACATTTGCCTTCAGAATTCAGAATACGGGATGTGGTATTTTGATAATTACGAACGGGGCTCCAGAAGTGCCTCAGGCTCACTAATCCTTTGGAGTTATGAACCTTATGAAAAATCCCGTCTTGTGCTTGTAAGGCTTTCTTGAGGATTTGGTACTCAGCAAACCCCAGATCTCCCATGGTTTTGCTGCAGTGTTGACACAGGCTTTTACTTGGGAGCAATACCAGGGTATTTTTCTCTACACAAAATTACTGTAATCTGTATTTGAGTGTTTTCTAACCAAATTAGTTGGTCCAAACTGGGACCAGATATGGCTTTCACTTGGTCTGGCAAATCACCCTCAGCTGTTAAGATGTGACCTAAAATCCCAGTGTAGCTGTTGGTCCTGAGAGCCTTGACGCGTTCCCCTGGCCTCCTGGGAGCGGTGGCCGGGCAGCTTGCTTTGGCACCAGCTGTCGTAAAACACTCCCTGTGACTGGGTTTCGCTCACCTTTATTTTACAGCCCTATTTTTTATTTAAAAAAGTGAAGGTGTAGCAGCCCTTTCATCCTGTGCTAAAATTAGTGCGTAACGTAGGTGGAATGAACCATCTCTTGAACTTATAAATATTTTCCTCCATGAAGTCTTCAGTAAAAGGCCTTTTTTACAATCTGAAAAGAGATGATGCTTTCTCTCCAAGTGCTTTAGATAAAGTCTAAATGGCCAGCTATGATGTCTTGACACCTTGCTTTCAGAGCAATAATTTATATAAAATGCATCACATCCATAGTGATCAATGTCATCTAGTAATTCCACCAAGACACTTTTGAGGGGACTGCTACTCCAAGAAAACGAGTGTTTATGAAAACCAGCCTCTTAAAAGTGTGTTGAGCAAAGTAACCGAAGTACTGGGAACTAGAAAATGTAGTCTTCTAATGCCTTTTTCTTTTTAAAAAGATAATTAGAGTATAAAACCACAGAATTTGGAGAGACACGTTAAGTAGACAAGTATCCAAGTTATTTAAAACTCCTTAAAAAGGGATGAAGTTTCAAGTAGGTATAACTTAAACCGAGTAAGGTAGGAAAGGACGATCGCTGGCTAAGAAAGCTGTTACCAGAGTTCAGGGTCCCCAAAGCGTGGGAGGCTGTGCCCTGAAATACGCTTGGTCACTTTGAAATACAATTTAAAAATCCCTGAAGACCGGTGTACTGGAAATGTTAGGTTATGTTTAAAAGCAGCAAACTAGAGCCTTTGTTAGCTTGAAGTGTGTGGGATTTTTCTTCTTTTTCCTTTTTTCATGGTCTTTTCTGTACCATTTAATGGTTCACACACTTTTCAGCAGGGACAGGCTGACTGCTAAAAGCAAACAGATCATGCATATCAAGCTTTGGTAGTAGGAGACATACATAGACCTTTTAATTTCTTTTTAATCCCAACATAGATGAAATGAACTGACTTTAGAATGCATTTTCTTTAATTCCTCGCATCTAACTCAAAACTTGGGAGATCCTCATTGCAATAAAAGAAAGATTTCAGCCACACTTCATTGGTTTCTCCTGGTTCTCTTGGGCAGAGAGGGGCATTCTGCCAGAAATAGCTGTAAATGGCACCGTCCCTATAAAGGACAGTGGAAATTCAAAACCCTTCAGTTGTGACCAATTCTTCCTAAAGACATCTTGGGGGTTTCTGCAGAAAGAACAGCTGACGGAATGTACGGAGGTTGTAAGCACTCACATTTAAACATTGTCAATACATCAGGCTGCAGAACCACGCTAGCAGCAAACCCCCAGTAGCACACCCAGACCATAAATTTTGACGGGAGTCCTACATGGCTTAGAATCAGCAAAGGGTAGAGGAAAGGGTAGAGGCACTAAGTGCTACCATTACCCATCATAATGAAAAGGAGTGAAAAGAGGCTGAGAGTCTTCTCTGAAATGTGTGCACTGAGGAATGCAAAACACGGCAGGTAAAACCCAGTGCACGCTATTCCCACCTTGTCCCTTTCTTTTCAGGAGTCTCATACCGTGAAGATGCCTTAACAAACTACTCTATTGTGATGTTGTATGTTGTGTTGAGTGAGATTTTATGCTCTGTTTAACTGAACTAAAATAATAGATTAGAGGATTCCTGTACACAAATAATAATTGAAAGAGATGGCATTCCTACAAATAAAATACCCCTGGCACCAACAGACAGAGAGGTCTCAAGACAGAGCAATGAGACAATGTTACAATTATTGAATAATTGTTATATACAATGATTATTAAATAACACGTACTGCTGTGTTAATGCTCCATAGTGATTTTATTGGAGAAAACACACAGTAGCTAGGAATACTGCACATAAGAATACAGCAGATGACGCCATATAGGTCTTCATTAGGCAAATGCTTTATCACAATCATAGGGACAAGCTGAGGTCAAGTATAAAGAGGTACAGGCTCATGGGTCAGAGGCAGGGTACCATCTCACCTGCACAGTTGTAAACTGGATTAACTCCTATAGTCAACACGGTTATGCTACAAAAATGAGATCTGACGTTGGTTCTGAGAGGTTTCTGTACAATGTACTGAGCTGTACTCCAGCTAATACAAATCAGGAAAACATTGCAATTAAGCCAGGTTGGTTTTCACCAGTCTGACACACTGGCTGAATGGAAACTTTATGAAAACTAAGGACTGTAAGAACAGGTCCAATATTTAACAAAACCGCAAACCACAAGATGATAACATAAAACCCAGCAAGGCACCTTGGATCCATATTTGCACCTTCCAATGTTGACTATTTTTGAATTATATGTCTGTCCTTGTTCCTACAGCCTCACTTTGCTTTTAGTCCACAAGCAAAGCAGAATAGAAATTGTATAACCTGTTATGTTTGTCCATGATTAGGATAATGGTTCCCTATCTTGGTGGCTGTCTTGGCATTGCTTTAGTGAACAGCGTTATTACAAGAAGAGCAGAATGCACGGTTTCTCTTCTCTTGTAGGTTTGGGAATACATAGTTTACTATGTATTTGTTTGCCTTGCTCAGGATGCATCTATTCATCTTTATATGTTGTGATCTAAATTCTGATCTTCCTAGCGATCTTATGTCTTCATCTGTGTCCAGATGATTCAATTACATTCAAGCTGTCCTTTAAAAAGCAGAAGTTAACTTCCTTTTTTGCAGAAATGGAGGGACTTGATACCTGGGACAAAAATATTCATGAGCACAACTCCATATGGATGTGCTCAGTGGAGAAATATTTTTATCTTGTTAAGGAAAATGCATTAATGCAAATGTGAATACAAGACGTTATAAACATTAAGGGTAATTCCATCTCAAAGCTACTTACAGAGACAGAAAATATTACACAGTCTATAATGCTGTAAATTATGTCTGATTTGAACTTCATTTTAAACTCCATAGTGAAAGAGAAATCAGAATTTCCAGTTAAATACAAAAGCTTAAATGAGAATTCAGCACACAGGAGACAGCAGGCTGACAATATACAATCTCACTGAAGCTTGAGTGTGCATAGACTAGCACAGTTAATCAAAACCTCCACTCATCTGCCAACTCTTTATGCATTCATCAAAGCTCAGCAGAGAGTTATCAGCACAGAAGATTCATACATCAAGGCTTCAGCTCCGGCTTCCTTGACATCCCAAGCAGATTAGTCTGTGACAGATTTCTGTAGCCCAGCAAGCACATCCCAAAGTGAAGCTACAATGGAGATGACAAGCAAATCCTTGGCATCTTATGTCATGTCCACTTGTTTCATCAAAGCCAACAAGGCTCCACTAAGGTTATTGAAGTCATGCAGGTTTAGAAGCTGTGTTTTGATTTAGACAATGATGTGACAGGACAAGTCCTCAGTGGCTTGATGCAGGAGATACAACCCTCTCAGAGACCACATGAATAAATAAATCTCATTGGGACTCCTTTCGAAACAGTGATATGTCTCCCATGCAAACAGACCAAAGGAGGGCTGGCTCACAAATAACTGTTCAAAAATGCTCTTCCTGTCCTAGCACCGTATCCTGAAGGGAATCACTGTGCACTACTCAGTGCCACAAGGAAACAACAGCAGATCAATCATCTCACCACCTTTGTGTGCCTCATGTAGCTGATGCTGGGCACATTCTGGATGGATGCAGATCTGGTCTGGAATTGTAGCCAGCCATTAAGGGCCTGGGACAATCCCACAGTCTACCTACATAGGAGGCTCAGGCAGCCTTTTTCAGCATCGGACCAGGGTCTGGGGTGGAAGAAAGGACCATCCCCACCTAGAAATCTCAGAACTAGGCTCTGGGCAGGAGCAAGTATGCCTGTCTTGCTCAGTGTGAGAAAACCCCCAGCACATTCATTTTGCTTCCCTAGGCAAGACTAACATCTCCATTTGCAAAGACACCATCATGCCTCATTTCTCTGCACAATGGGCACAGAGCCACCATGTCTGGGATTGTTCAATGTGAAGAAAAGATGGCTCCAGGGAGACCTTATTGTGACCTTTCAATATATAAGGGGACGTTATAAGAAAGATACAAAGAGGCTTTTTACCAGGGCCTGCAGTGACAGAACAAGGGGCAACAGCTTTAAACTGAAAGAGGAAGATTTAGATTGGACATAAAGAAGACACTTCTAATGATGAGGGTGGTAAGGCACTGGAACAGGTTGTCCAGAGAAATTATGGATATCCCATCATTGGAAGTGTTCAAGGTCAGGCTCAATGGGGCTTCAAGCAATCTGATCTTGTGAAAGATGTACCTGCCCATGGCAGGGGGATTAGACTAGATGATCTTCGAAGGTCCCTTCCAACCCAAAACATTCTATGATTCTAAGATCTCTCCACCAGGAATTCACAAAGGGGTCCAAGATAGTAAATTTACAAAATTTTTTTTAATATCGTTAGAGAGATTTTTTTGAGTGGAGAAGAAAGATAACATTTGTGTATGTGGTGGTGGATATATCAAAGTGCTAAAGACTGTTTCATCTCCTTCCTTTTGTGGTTTGTAACTAACCATAACTCAAGTGTTTGGCCATGCCTCCTGACCTGTCTCAAGCTTGCTTCAGAGTTTCTTCTCTCTCCATACCTGTACAGACGCTCTGAGTTTTTAACTCTGCCACCAAAAAGGCACATAACAGCTTTCTCTAAATAGGCACAAGGGTAAAGTACCACTGTGACTTCCTGAGCCTTATGGGACGACTTCTTTTTTGGCATCCGTAAGCTGCAACTCCATTTTGCTCTAGAGATATTTTTGGGCTTCGTATTTCCACTTTTGGGACCACATAATTCTGCTTAACTAGTTTTCCAAACAAATAAACATTTTTCTTCAACATTGCAAACACTGTGTTGAAGAAAAGGAGTTTTAATAAGCAAGTGGTGTGCTTGTACTCTCAGCCATATCTAACCTTACCTCTCACTGCCAGATACAATAGCCAGGTCATCTTAGACAGGCTTTGCTCTTCAGTTACAACAGCAGAGCCAGCTTGCATCCATTCAGACAGTGATGGTTCTTCTTTGCAATGGTGTTTGAACTTTCTTGTTGCACTGGCTTGGACTGGGATAGAGTCAATTTTCTTCATAGTAGCATGTATCGGGCTATGTTTTGGATTTGTGATGAAAAGAGCGTCGATAACCCTTCTTCACAATCATAGAATCATCTAGGCTGGAGGGGACCTTTAAGATCATCAAGTCCAACGACTAACCTAAAACACTGCCAAAACCACCACTAAACAATGTCACTCAGCACTACATCTATTTGTCTTTTAAATGCCTCCAGGGATGGTGACTCAACCACTTCCCTGGGCAACCTCTTCCAATGCTTGACAACCCTTTCAGTAAAGAAGTTTTTCCTAACAACCAATCTAAACCTCTCCTGGCACAACTTGAGGCCATTTCCTCTTGTCCTATCACCTGTTACTTGGGAGAAGAGAACGATGCCCACCTCTCTACAACCTCCTTTCAGATAGTTGTAGAGAGCAATAAGGTCTCCCCTCAGCCTCCTTTTCTCCAGGCTAAACAACCCCAGTTCCCTCAGCTGCTCCTCATAAGACATGCTCCAGACCCCTCACCAGTTTGATTGCCCTTCTCTGGACACACTCCAGCACCTCAATATCTTTCTTCTAGTGAGGGGCCCAAAACTGAACACAGTATTCGAGATGGAATTGTAGTTGATGGTGGGTAGTTATTGCTGAGCCATGCCTGCACAACACCAAAGCATTTTTTTCTCACACTGTTCTGCCAGCGAGTAGGCTAGGGGTGCACAGGGAGCTGGGAGGGGACACAGTGGAGGCAGCTGACCCCAACTGACCAAAGGGATGTCCCATGCCATGTGACCTCATGCTCAGCAAAAAAAACTGGAGGAAGGAGGAAGGACGGAGGGATGTTCAGAGTTGTAGCATTACGCATGATGGAGCCCTGCTTTCCTGGAGGCGTGTTGATGGGAAGAGTGAATAAGTGGCTGTTTGGGGCTTCCTACTGGGGTTAAACTCCAACACTTGTTCATAGTGATCTGGATGCTGTTTAAAGGATGAGACTGCAGCCATACTCATTTTGTTATTACCTTGTAAGGCTCATTAAGTGTAAACTGTCAGACAGCTATTAGAAAAGGATGATAGAGCAAGGTACTATAAGAATCTATAAAACAATAACTTTCCTATGCAGCTGACTGGCCAAGCATCTCCATGTACAGAAAGGAGAGGTTTCTATGCCCTGTTGCTTCCTGCAACACAGCAAGGAAGAAGTCTGGATTACATGAGCTGCATCAGTCACATCAATCATTCACCATACTTAAAAGAACAGTACAAGTAAATTCTCTGGAATTGATATACAACTTGTACTGAAAACATAGTGTACAAAGAAATACTTTAGATACAGGTAGTTCTGCATTTTCCTTTGGTAAAAATAAAACGATTGATACCTAATCAATGAATTTAGCAATGCTTTTTTACATAAACTCAGATTTATTGTAAATGCTAGAATTATAAATACACATGATTTCCTTTTAGAGAGCAGCCAGAACAGATAAACTGAAACCTCCAGGTTGCCATGGCATGTTCTTTTACAGGCAGCCTTAGAAAATGTCTATTCCAAGTAGACATAAATATCCAACAAGAATTCTTGCAAGAACAGGCATAAACCCTCAAGACTCTCAACAGAATTTTCTTCCCTATCAATGCTCTGCAATGAACTGAAGAGTTTTTATGGGTGCTTTCTCCTCAGAGGTAGCTGCACTTCACGGGTCTCAGACTGGTGAAGCCCATTCAAAATGGAATTTAAATGCACATGTAATTAACATAGAGAAAATGGTTTCCTGATAGTGATGAGGATAGATATATTAAAAAAAGATTTATTCTGGAACTGTCTCTATTTGCAAGGAAAAGTCTAATTGCTGTACATATTAACAGGCTCACTAATTCAGTTAAAAATGGAAATGTAACAAGGTCTAGGATTACTTCAATCCCCTTTAGGAATGCAAAGTGCTTTAAGAACGTATTTTGCTTCCCCAGCTCACAGGAACCTGATCATAGGAAGAGTGGCAGCTGTTAAAACTAGCAATAAATTACAGAAACCAAGAATCTGAGTCAACTGGGCTGATAATCCGATTACCAGAAACTGGCTTTTAATGGTCTGAAAACTCACATTAATTTTCTCTTTCTTTATGTTTTATTTTATACACATATGCATGTACAGATACACACATACACATTTCACTCGCAAGGGAATTGCTGTAATAAATTTCCTTCAACCACCTGAAAGCTGCAAACACCTAAGCATGCTCGACCTGCAGGTAGTCCTGTTTAGGATCAGAGACTATTTAGGATTTTCACAGATGTCCCTGTGAGCAAGTGTGGGACCCCAATAGCCACTGCACAAAGTGGGGTACATGGCCAGTAGTGATACCGAAGCCTTTCAGAGCCTGGGAGCAGGGAGCTGCCGTCAGCAGGCTCCAAGTGGTACCTGGCTAAAGAAAAATGGGATTTTCTAATTCAGGCAGTTCTTGCCCTGAAGACATAACCATATTCTCACATCTTCACGAGTGCACGGCAGCTCAGTTCATGTGAACTTAGTGCACATCTCTTGCAAGGTAGGTTAACTCATAGACTTTATAGGTCTCTACATCTGAAAGGAGGTTGTAGAGAGGTGGGGGTCGTTCTCTTCTCCCACGTAACAGGTAATAGGACATGAGGAAATGGCCTCACGTTACACCAGGGGAGGTTTAGATTGGTTATTAGGAAGAATTTCTTCACTGAAAGGGTTGTCAAGCTGCCCAGGGAAGTGGTGGAGACGCCATCCCTGAAGGTATTTAAAAGCCGAGTAGATGTAGTGCTGAGGGACATTGTTTAGTGGTGGTTTTGGCAGTGTCAGGTTAATCGTTGGACTTGATGATCTTAAAGGTCTCTTCCAACCAAAACAATTCTATGATTCTATCATAGGTGTAGGTGTTAGTGGGATCTGTGTCCCTGACCAAAATCAAAAGAAAGGGCAGGCAGGCTGAGCCGGGAGGAGAGCAGCAACCCTGGCAGACACAAAGGGGAGCTCCATGTACCTCTGACAGGCTCAGACAAACCAAACAGGAGGTGTTGGTGGCACCTGCTGTGCCTGCTTTGCCTTGGCTGCTCACTAGGGAGAGATTAGATGCAGCTGGGTTGTGAAAACCTTCTGCATAACTTGTGTCCCACCTTTGGGCAGCAGCTTATATTTAAAGGAAAGACCAAGCACTCCAGTAACATGTGTCAGCATCTGCTCTTGGCTCTTCACACAGCTGTTGGGGAGGTAAATTCTTGCCTTGCACCCCAGAGGTGATCATCTGGTGCCCTCAAGCAAGGAATTTGATTATCCGTATCTTATCTTCACCTGCCCGCTTGCAAATGCTTAAGTGATAAGATTTTCCAGCCTTTCTAAAAAGCCAGTCACAGGTTTTGCCTCAATGAGCTCCTATGGCTATGAAGAGACAAGGCAGCTCCCTCCCTCCACTTCATGTAGCTCGTACCTGGGCTTCACTTTCAGTCAGGAGGAGAGAGTCACGCTGCATGGTCAGGGTTTCCTTTAAGGGCAGCTTTCTGAAAAAGGAGTGATATATTTTTTATAACCATAAAATACTTCAGCACTGAACTATTCTGTCATTGGGAATATTAAAAATATGATCAGAGATATTTTATGCAGCTGTTATTAAATAGTCATTAAACATTTCTGGAAATTATACTCCTAGGGGATTTGACATTGAAGAATAGACTGTCAAGGCCCAGTCTGAGCCATGACTTATAAAAATATAAGCCTACCAAATGCACTAAACTTGTCTTCATCATCAATTATCTCTGAATTCAAGGATTTTCTACATACTGTGGAGAGTTTGGTCTGGGGCATCTATTTTTGTCCCCACCTTACCCCAGGAACGTTGTGTCCTACAGGCATGTGTAGCACATGGCTTTGCAGTGTATTGGAGGAGGCTGCAAAAAGACCACAAGAAGCCCATTTGTCTGAGGATCTCAAGGCTCATTTTTGGATTTTAGAATAAAGGGATGTTTACCTCCCCTCATTTTTGGTCTCTACAAAGCTGGCCCCCACGCCAGTGCTCAGAGGCAGCATTTGGGAGCAGGGGGTGGTGGAGAGACACAGACTGATTTGGGACACAGCTCATCTGATGTGTCAGACGTTTACTTCATGATGGTTTGACCTGTGCTTTGATGATGACTGTTCCTTGGCAGATGATGAAGGTAACTATCTCAGGCAACTGGTTCAGATGTCCAGACTTTCTGTCTACCAGGCTGTCTCCTTTAGAGATGCGACTCCCCTTCTTCTGCCCCCAAACCCAACCACAAATTCCCAACAGCAACTTAAAGTTTCTTCCCTGAATGTCCGTGTTTTAACCTGGAGATTGATAAAGATGATAAGGGGTTTAGTGCCTCGTTCAAATTTATTCACTCCAGATGCAGAGGTAATGGTCTGTCATGTCACAGCTGAGGGGAGGGCACAGTAGATCATACTATTTTTACATGATTTTTATATGGCTTCAGGAGAAAAGGTAGTGCTTCCTGCTGTCCCTTTGAACTCTGCAGGGATTTTGCCTGCAAGGAAAATCCTCTCTTATTTACAGACTACGTCAGATCCCCAGGGCACTCAAACATTCATTCCCACTGCCAGAGATGTGGCTCAGTTGTAACCAGGCTGTTCGCCTGACTCCACTGGAAGTTTTGGTCTTCTGCTCTCATGCAGATTGCTCTGCTAAGGGAGAACAATTCTCCTTCTTAATGAATATGCAAAAAACAATTTCCACACTCATAAGTTTCTCAGCTGGTTAGTTAAA
Source organism: Pluvialis apricaria (assembly GCA_017639485.1). Taxonomy (NCBI): domain Eukaryota; kingdom Metazoa; phylum Chordata; class Aves; order Charadriiformes; family Charadriidae; genus Pluvialis; species Pluvialis apricaria. Next base: position 16,718,427 of record CM030007.1, read on the forward strand.
AGCCTCTACTGGTGGTATGCAACAGCAAGAATAACAGCTTGATTAATCCCCATCTACTGGTCTAAACTAAAAACCATGCCATTATGTCACATTGCAGTGACAGAGTCATCATAAAACAATACAGCTTGAATATGGCTCTTGCAGATTCAGAAGGTTATAATGGTATCCCCACTGACCCAAAATATCTGGAGGTATGCTAATTTTTCCTTTGCTGAAATGAACAGGAGACTGATGTTGAGATTTCATTGTTATGGAAATATATTCTGCTCAGGACAATTACATTTGTCTTTTTTCCCACCCCCACAGAAGTATCAAGAATATTTAATATGCTATCCTGATTAACAGTGTTAGTCTCCTGTTTCTGGGGTAATTGGTCTAGGTAATATATGCAGAGAGGATATGGCAGAAGAGGAACTACAGTGTTTCACTATTGATGCTATTATCAAATTCACCTGAGAATGCCCTGCTTTTCTGTTGGGAGGATCTCAAGACATGAGTAATGGTAGCCTTATCACTCCTTTTGGGGCTCTTCTTAATGACAGTGATACTTCTTAGTTACCCCAGCCTGTGGAGACACCCATGCTAAGAGCAGACCTTGAACGGCGTGGTGGGATATAGGCCTGGATGCAAGTCATCTGCGGAAAATTTCAGAGATCTCCTCCCAACCTGTGCATGTTCTTGGGTCTTTGTATTCATCATAATGCCTTAGGGAAGAGATCTGGATTGCTATAAAAGTCACTACACCTGGTACTGAATAAAGAACAGAGCAGTTACTTCACCAGTGGCATATTTATAAGTTTTAACTTATAAAATTTTTTGGTTTGGAGGGGGTTTGTGAAAAAAACATCAGTGACTGCTTAGTCAGATCTATCTATCTGAAGATGTTGACAACTCTTTTTGTTTACTTTGAGCCATCTGCTCCAGCACTGCAACTGGATTCTGCCAACTGTACTGGTGTCCTGGTTTGAGCCACTGCCGTATCCCGGCTCCAGGTTCATGCGCTGCCTTTCCTATTGATTTCAGCAAGGCAGAAGTATCAGGACATTCACAAATATTCAGAATATCTGCTTTAATTTATTGTTCTGGGTAATATGTTTATCGTCTTAGGGATAAACACGCAACCACAAAATGTGAATCAGTTTGCTTTTTGCATGCTTTTGCGGATTCCATGTTGAGAATGAGTTCCAATTCTCTTTAGAAAGAAAAGAAGATATTTCAAATCCCTTGTGTTTCTAAACAGTTTATCGAATTGTGTCTCTCAAACTGTTGATTATGGAGTGCATATATGTGTAAACATATATGTGGTGTACATATTTGAACCTGAGCTGCAGTTCAATGTATGCCTCCATGTGAAAGACACTCACAACAGCATTTCCCGAAGCCGCGTATTGCATTGTGTTCATCTCTCTTCCTCCTACAACATTTTTCTTTCAAGTGTCTTCCCAGAAGGTAAAAACCCATGGCACTTTCATTTAACAAAAAGGGAAAACATGGCCCAAGCATCCATAGCCCATCAGTTACACATCAGTAGCATGCAAAAAAACCCCACCACCAAACCCAATTTTGAATGTGAAAAAGACAGAACAAGTGGAGATAAAGACAAAATAACATAAAATGAAACTTGCAGTGATGGAGCATGTCCCAGTAAGATTTTTTCAGAAAACAATCTTAGGACTGATATTTCTCAAAAGGGAAGGATAAACAAGAGCAGAGAAGATCTATATGAACAAACAGCAACCTGCGAGAACCACAGAATAAGCGGTGGATTTCGGACTGCAACAGTAAGGGGTCTCTGGGACATCTTTTGTCTCCAACAGGAACATCCTTCTGCATTTCAGGACAGAGTGTGATCCTGTAAGGATTGGAATTACACAATGTAGCCCCCAGGGGCTGTTACCAACTAGAGTCTGTGACCCAGAAAGTCACTCCAAATGCTGTGCTACCATATCTTTAACCTTTCCTTTGTGGATTCTCTGCCATCTACTATCCTCCATCCTGTGGCCTGGATATTGTGCTACATCTTCTCAAAGTATGTAGTTTTTAGATAGGTTTCTCACTTCCATTCTCTAGAGAAAATGACAGAGAAAAGGAAATTTTTTACAGTTCCCCATCCCATTCACTTCTGCATACCCATGTATCTCCTGTTCATTTCTCTTGGCCAGACCACTGAGGCTGATGGGATGATGGGAGAACAGACCAGACTAGGTCTGGGCTGGCTCATTAGTTGAGGAGGTTTAAAATTCTCTGTGCCTAGTGGGGCGTGATGCATCCAACCATCCTTCCCCAGGACTTCTTATGTTATGACAATATGGGAACCCAGTGCTAAGTACATGTGTTTGACGTGTTGCAACCTAGAAAGACCAGGAAGCTTAGTGTCACCAGACACTCAGGAACTTTGCAACCATTTCCCTCACTCTTTCAAAGCACTGTCCCTTCCCAGGAGTGGACTGTTTTAATCACAGTGTAATAGCTCTTGTTTCTTCTTCCCTGTTTTGATACAGATGCATAGTAGATAGCTGGAATAGCAAATACGTAATTGATGACTTCCTGTGTAGCTTGACGTTTTTTGAAATGCGTGGTCCTGGAAGTCTGCAGTTTTTTACTTAAAAACTGGAAACATCTACACTCTAGTGTGGTGTTTCCTATCTAAAATGCCTTCACAATGAAAGACTAAAGATCAGTCCTTTTGGATCTGTACATACATCACTAAACTGGTAATAATTCAGAAAAATATATTTAGTTTTCACTTTCAAACACTACAGAGCTGTTTGAATTCTCCATGAACACAATTCCTCACCTGCATTTCTACATTCCATGATAATTTGTTGCTGTTTTGGCCTCATTCAATGTCTCCTGAGGATAGTGCAGGCTAGTAAGGGTTAAAAGCCCCATTGATGCTATTGCCATCAGGGACAAGGTGAACTTGCTGCCCCTTCTCCTGGTGTGGGGACAGGCAGCTCTTGACATCCTGACGGGTTTATTCTCTTTGGTGGTGAAGCACAAATACACAACTCTGGCCTTTTTTTTCCTGCTCTGCTTTTCTCCCTCAACCCCCCCACCCAGTGCGAATAAATTTTAAGTGTGATGAAGCAACAGAACACACCAGTGCATAAGGGTATAGACAGGCAGTCTGTTTATTTAAAGCAGCTGTGAAACACCAGCCAAGTGCCTGCAGACGTATATCGGGTTAGCCTGTCATTGTAACACTAGCCGCAATGCGCTAGCTCTTTCCTTAACACCGAGGAAGGGGTGTTTTCTGCTCTGAGAGCTCACGGCCTTAGGGATAGACAGAGGAGGAGGCAGCAGCTCCCAGAAGCTTATAATTTAGTCTCTCTTCCTTTGTAGGAGGGGACGGTGATGGCTTTGAAGCCAGCTCTGGTCTCAGCTGTAGCTCTGGCCTGCTGTGCTCCCTCCGCCCTTTTCTCCCCCCGTTGCTCTATTTAGATGACAAGAGTTTGTGGCTCTGTGGCTGCACAGCCGGACAGGACAATGGTCACTCTGCAGGCTCTGGGAATTTTTGCAGGATGAGCAATAACTTGTGCAGAATTGAACCGTCTCAGAGAGGCCTTTCCAGGAAGGGCAGAGTGCTGAAAGAAGGGCTTTCATGTAGGAAAGGGCATGTCGGGGTGCGGGAGGTGCTCCTGTGCTCCTGGGAAGTATGGGGAGAGTCCTGGCCGTGGTTGTATGAGGGGTGGCTGCAGGGATGAGCAGTGCAGGGAGCAGGGGTCTGTGCAGGGGTCTGTGTAGGTATCAGTCAGGACCTGAAGGAGGTAACATACATACGTGGCTGACCTGTCCTACAAAGCCACCCCTTACTGCCTTGATGGATAGCAATCCCTGTTAGCCGATGCATAGGGATTATGCTCTGCAGAACTCAAAGGGTCCAATTCATTACAGCAAGGCCTATTTTTTTTCCTTTTTCCACTCCAGTGGAGCATAAATGACCTGAATAAATCCTACTCCTTTGGCACATGTAATGCACGGAATGTGTTCCCAGTGCTGTATCAGGATTTATCTCTCAGTGCATGTTGTGAACACACATTTCTTTCCAGTCAGTAGAATTGTTATAGCTATAGAGCTTGATTATTGAAAGAAGAGCTGGTTGGTGGAAGAAAGATATATAAATGTGATATACACAGCACACGTCAGCCACACCAGCTGGAAAAATTCATTTATTTCCACTGACTGAATAACTCACTTTTGATTCCAGTTTATACAGGTAGGAACATGATTACTTGGGGCCTGCCTCCAATAACTCAGATAGTGTTGAGCTCTGTTTGGCCTTTGGGGCCAGAGCCAGCTCCTCTCCAGAGCCTCATGCCTGCAGTCCCACTGGTGTTCACGGTTGGGAAACAATGCAGACCTGCCTTGCTCCAGGTTCGACACACATCCCAGGGAAGGTGACAGGATTGTGTGTCCACCAGGTGCAATGAATATGCATGTAAAGGTGGAAGGAACTGGACAGGGTCATAAATGGACTTCTTTTGTACTTCCAGCCACACAAAACAATCAGATATGTGGTGGGATGGAGGTTGTGCCACAGGAAGAGAGAAATGCTCTTTAAAGTGTGGGAAATAGCCACTCAATTTTGCAAATGTTCATCACGGGGTCCCTTGCTTGAACAGGGGATATGAACAAAAAAGTCTGGGAATCACTAAGAAGCCAAAAACCTCCACCCCAAGGCTTTAGTGCCCCCAACATTCTTAGAGTAAGAACTCTGCTGTTTGCATATGGGTTTCTGTGGGGTTTGGCTCAGTGCTGTGGCTGCCCCAAGCAGTGGCAGCCACCCAAATGGCTGTAAGCCACCAGGCTGGATTCTCACCTCCAAACAAGGGTGATAGATAAAGTCTTGTAAACCCCATCACTCACTGCTGCTGTGCCTCTATCCAGAGTGTCTGTGACATGCCTGAAGTTATTTCCACTTCATTTCTTCCTTTTCCCACTCTAGCTTTCCTCCCTGGCTAAAAAGTTACCTCCAGCTGCCTTTCTCAACCAAGGCAGAGATGCCTCCCTAATGCTAATGACTCCAATCACAGTGATTTCCAGACAGCCAGTCCTCTGTTGAGCCCCAGGGAGTGGTCAGTGTAGAGCGTCTATGCTTTACCAGTAGAAAAGCTTGCACGCAGCAGGTGAAAATCCTTGTAAGGATTTTCAGCCCAGCGATCACCAGGCCAGGTGTCTCATTACTGTGTATAATGAAATAGTATCCCAAGGAGGGGGAAAAGATAAACATATGTCATTCAAAACTCCCCTGATTACGGGAAGTGTCCACCAACAGGGCGCCCAATTAGTCTATGCAGCTTTATATTTTCCCCATCTGTTTTTACTAATCTGGCCTCAAGTGTGCAGTTCAGTGCTGTAAACCTTGGGTCAGGACTGTTTTATTAAACTCTGTGGCTTGCGGTGTCTGCCTCCAGCTAGGAGAACAGTTTTGAAAGCCTTCCAAATCACAAGGCTGGTAGTTATATTTTCCTGTGCTCTGAACACACTTCTGGCCTGGTCTGTGCCTCAGTTTCAGGGAAATATATGCATATATCTGCATGATGTCTTGGAAAGAGGGAGTCTGCTCTGCAGTTTTCATGCACTAGGTTCTCCACCTGGCTGGGTGCCCCTGCTTGGCTCTGCCCTCCATGCTGGTGAGGACCTGGGAGATCAGAGCCACCAGCTCCTCATGCTACAGATGGTCTGCTCCATGCACTACCACTCACACTTCTGTGTACATTTTGGCTGCAGACAGAGGAACTTCCTAAGAACACCTCTTGGTGCTTCCTCTTCTTCAGTGACCTCCATGTCGTCACCAGGACCAGAGTGGCCTCTGCTCCCAAGCTAATGACTAGTCCTGGTCTTTCTGCGAATACTCACTTGTGAGTCCCCCTCTCAGCTTTTTCCCTTCCGCTTCTGCTAAGTGAATGCAAATAACTTCTCAGTTCCGCCTTTTCCTTTATTATCCAAGGTTGTAGGCTGAGATCAGGACATCCAGATAGGCACTGACCTGCACAGCAGGGTAGAAAGATGGCTAGAAGCTAAGCCAAGGATCAGGAAACTGAAATGGCAAGAATGAGAGAAATAAGAAGCACACCAAGATGCTAAGGAAAAGGCCACAGCTGAGACAGCACAAGGAATAAGGTTTCCTTTCCCAGTTCATTCTGGGCATCATCTCAAAGTATCTGGAGGAAAAGAAGGTTATCAGAAGTAGTCAACATGGATTCGCCAAGGGGAAGTCATGTCTGACTAATCTGATAGCCTTCCACGATGGCGTGACTGGATGGGTGGGTGAGGGGAGGGCAGTGGATGTTGTCTACCTTGACTTCAGCAAGGCTTTCGACACTGTCTCCCACATCATCCTCACAGGCAAGCTTAGGAAGTGTGGGTTAGATGAATGGACAGTGGGGTGGATTGAACAGTGGCTGACAGATAGAGCTCAGAGGGTTGTGGTTAGTGGTGCAGAGTCCAGTGGAGGCCAGTAACAAGTGGTGTCCCTCAGGGGTCAGTACTGGGTCCAGTCCTGTTCAATATGTTCATCAATGACCTGGATGAAGGGATAGAGTGTACCATCAGCAAGTTTGCTGATGACACAAAACTGGGAGGGGTGGCTGACACGCCAGAAGGCTGTGCCGCCATACAGCATGACCTGGGCAGGCTGGAGAGTTGGGCAGGGAAAAACCTGATGAAATTCAACAAGGGCAAGTGTAGGGTACTGCATCTGGGGAGGAATAACCCCATGCATCAGTACAGGTTGGGGGCTGACCTCCTGGAGAGCAGCTCTGTGGAAAGGGACCTGGGAGTCCTGGTGGACAACAGGATGACCATGAGCCACCAATGTGCCCTGGTGGCCAAGAAGGCCAATGGCATCCTGGGGTGTATCAAGAAGAGTGTGGTTAGCAGGCCGAGGGAGGTCATCCTCCCCCTCTACTCTGCCCTGGTGAGGCCGCGTCTGGAGTATTGTGTCCAGTTCTGGGCTCCCTGGTTCAAGAAGGACAGGGAACTGCTGGAGAGGGTCCAGCAAAGGGCTACCAAGATGATTAGGGGATTGGAGCATCTTTCGTATGAGGAAAGGCTGAGGGACTTGGGTCTTTTTAGTCTAGAAAAAAGAAGACTGAGGGGGGATCTTATCAATACTTATAAATACTTAAGGGGAGGGTGCCAGGTAGATGGGAACAGTCTTTTTTCAGTGGTGCCCAGTGATAGGACTAGAGGTAACGGGCACAAACTTGAGCATAGGAAGTTCCATTTTAGCATGAGGAGGGACTTCTTTCCTTTGAGGGTGGCAGAGCACTGGCACAGGCTGCCCAGAGAGGTTGTGGAGTCTCCCACACTGGAGACATTCAAAACCCTCCTGGACGCCATCCTGTGCAACTGCTGTAGGTGTCCCTGCTGTGGCAGGGGGGTTGGACTAGATGATCTCCAGAGGTCCCTTCTAACCTCTATCATTCTGTGATTCTCTCATTCTATTTACAATATGCTCGAGAGCACTACTCTGTGAAACACTGACCTTTACATGCTTGTCAAGCCCTACTGGAGGACCCGGTCATCAACTGTCTCTTTGAGTCTCCAACAGCCATGCAAGCTGCAGCACCCTGCTACTGAATCGTCATCTGGAGATGCAGAAACCAACTTCATAATATGAATCACGTTTTCTTATGCTTTTCTTTTCTTACTGGGGTTGTGTCCTACAGTAATAGTAATTCTTTGCTGTCAAAGTATCTAAGATAGACACTCCCATAGGCTTGTTAATTTGGCCATCTGGGAAGAAAATACTGTGTTGCTTTAGATAAACAGAGTTCCTGGCTTTGTAGTGGAAAGCTCATCTAGCAGGAGCTCTGTAGTTGCTGCTTTGAGACAGCTTGCTTTCAGATTCAATAAGGATATCAGCTTTGACACGTTCATCACAGTTAGCTGTATTGCAGACATGCAACTGAAATCAATGTCCACTGCTAGACCCTTTCTGAGGTAGAAGAGTTCTTCTTTGGGAGACAGAAAGCAATTACCTAAATGGAAAGTCTGCTGCAGAGTCACATTTGTAAACCTCTCAGTAAGCTTCGTAACGCTCGCATGTCTTCTCTCCTTCTCTTAAGTAATTTAAATTTTTATGATCTACTTGGTGAAACATAGTGTCACATAAAAGATTTAAAATTAAATGTATCATTCCTATCAGGGAGCATATTAGAAGGTGTTTGCACATCTCTTTTTACAACATTGGGAAATAAATTGGACACAAATGCTGAAACCCACTTGGTGGTTTACTGGGTAGATGCTCCATTTGAGATTTGCTTCAGAAAGTAGCCCAGAGAAACAATTTCTGCTTCCTGGACTATAGCTTTGCACCAGGAAGGGGCATCAGCCTTTGACTGTGCCATTTGTTGGTCCTAGCTCGGTGCCAGGGACCAGCAGCAGCTACTGCGACAGCTGGCGGGAAAGCAACATGTGTCGGTGAATTGTCTTTATATGGCTCGTATTGTCAATAGACGGCAGGAACTGAATAACCCCTAAATGCATGTTTGTGAATAGTACTCTGCAATATTTGCTTGTTTCCAGCCTAGACACAGATGTTATGGACATAATTGTCTATGCTGAAATACTTCCCAGCACCCGCAATAATCAGGGCAATAGGAAATATTTTTGCATGGAGCAAAGAGGATTATGCCTTATGGCATATATGCATAACACATGTTCATATGCTTTTATTTGCTGTCACCCGTGCTTAAGGCCAAATGAAGCGTGCCATTTTGCTAATGGACACCTGTCTTGTGAGGGAATTGTTCATTCAGTGCTCACGGATGTGAATAAACATCTTAGACCAGCATCTAGGAATTTAAGGAACGAGTTGTGATAGTGCACCCAGACAGATGTCAGCTTGGATTATTCAGCTGTACTTGTCTCAGAGACTACTGCAGTCCTGGTGTATTATACACACAAGAGAATTTCAATCTGATAACCTTTGTGATCAGTATCTGCTGAAGAATGGATATAATGTACATTATCTCTTTTGTCAATTCATAATTATTAAATTATTTTTGCTGTACTGAGCTCTTGATTATACATTAAAAAAGATTTCGTTTTCTTCAATCAATAGTTTCCACGATATTTTATGATGATAACTCTCTTATTGGATAATAAATATGCAAAGACTCTGGCAGTGTTGTCCTAGAGGGAAGAAAGGCATTCACAGTAAGACAGATGTCTTTAACAAGCACCCCAGCCATTTAACTACAAAGGCAGCCTTTCTACAAGCTGAACATGCTGCCATAATAAAAGTTCACCAGCCATGTCGAGTTTATGGTAACAGTTGTTTGGCAGAATCTGCAAATCCACAGAATGCGAGGGCAATCACAATCTGCGCAATATGGTATAGTGTCCATTCTGCTCAGGGCATGGACACCTTGAACACACAGCTGTGGGCCAAATTTAAAACACATCTGAAAGCCCAAGAAGTACCCCTGCAGGGCACAAAGAGGACTAAATCCATGATACTTCCCACCAGAGTTTAGATAACCATAAAGGTCTCCAAGAAAAGTAGTTGACATGTACCAATTGTGGACATTTAATTATTACAGCACGAGGCAAGTAGGAATGAAAGGACAATTATGAAACGTACTGATTTTTGCCAACTTGGGAGAGAGGTGTAACAGTGGGAACCTAGCCAGGGCGATGAATTTGGCCACACCATCAGCCCAGATATGTGAAAGCATATTGCTGTGATAGAAAGATGAGCTAAAATATATTGTAAGTACCATGACCATATTAATGATAAGAAGTTCAATACACCTCTCTGGGGAGTATACCTTCTGATAGGCTTCCAGTCTGCATCTGAAAGGCTGCCTTTGTTTATGATTTGTGTTAAGCAAGCTCTGCAATGAAGAGTAACTTCCATGCTCATGACTAAGTGCTTCTGGAACACTTGCAAATTTAGTGGCTTTTTAGCAAAGTCTAAACAAACTGTATAACTCTTGGCTTTTTGCTTCTCAGGTATTGCATTCTGTTTGAGAAGAAAAGATTCAATTTGTGATTACACAAAGGTACCCTCCTACTGCCAATTTTAGTAAAAACTATTTTTAGTGAAAAAGAATGGTTCACTGGCCCTGTCTGGGATATTACAGTGTTTGTTTTGAGAGAAGATCATGTTAAAACAGTGAGTTCTTTCTCATGAAATAGAATTCCTTATGAAAGGAAGACCCAGAAATAAACATGTAAAATTGGGATTTATCACAATCCTGCACTGATTTCTCTTCCACGTTTGAACTCCTGCAAGATCCTCTCTTTCTGTGTTAGCACTCCTGAGACTGACCAGGAAGAAGAGCATCTGTCCCAGGTGCCCCATGACATTGTCATGTTCTGCAATCAGAAATCAAAATGCAATTCAAAGGTGCCTTTAAGGCAAGGGGAAAAAAGATCCACTTTAAAAAGTATTCCCATACAATCAAGTTTCAGGAAGGAATGGTCAAATTTCCTTGGAACATATATGAATCTTGCTAAACTACGAATGAGGTAAAATAAACAAAATTTATTATGGATTTTAGGTTTTTGACTGATGCCTGTATACTAATGGGATGGGCTCATTAAATGTGCATAACTAGATAATTTAACCGGATTTCTTGAAGGAGGAACTTATTCAAAGTGGAAAGGATATTTTATTCAGAAAGGTTTGTATGCGAAGGTATTTTCTCCCAGCCAAATAAGATGTGACTGAGAATTTGCTTTTAATTAATACAAGTAAAACTAGTGAACAGAGAAATTAAATTCCTCCAGAAGTAATTTTGCAGATTTGTTTAGCCTTAGGTTAAAGCTTCAATTGAGGAAAGGGGAGGAGGAGAGGATCTTTTACTGTCCATGCTCTGCTAGAATTTTCATGGAATCCATATTTACTGTTTTATAATAAATGATCTGTCTAGTTAGCCACAGACTGGGGCACAAGTCAGGATACTTCATGGGAGAGCTGGTCTGAGCAGCAAGACAGAAACCAGAAAGCCTTCAGACCAGGCTTGAAACAGTTGTATGTGGATCACCAGCAGCCCTGTCACAGTTGACATTCATAAAGATATTCCAGGATTTCAAAATTAATTATTTCATTCAATGCAAAATTTGTATCGGTGTTGCAACCATTGGCTATGTTTACACTGTCGGTTTGGACTGCTCCTCAGTTCACTCCAGGACACTATTCTTCTGAATGGCCATGGCCTGCATGCTGCATTACTCAAAAATTTTCTCTGAGAATGGAAAATAATAGGAAGGTAAAAGCTGTGTGTGGTTTGGTTGTTGGGCTGGTCCACAGACTGCTCTACCTGGACTACACCTCATCCTGGTGCCTTAGCTTAGACTGGTTCTTGAAGTATCCCAGAAAGCCTTTATTTTTAATTTCCATGTGCCCTCGTGCTGTGTTGACATTTCACCCACGTGCTATGCTATAGGGGTAACAAACATGGCAGGTTGCCACCGAGTCAGTCCTCTCATTGTTTCATAACACAGTATGAACTCCAAAAGCATTTTAAATCACAACCTGTTTGTGGCTCAAAACAAGGCTTCAGAAGGGATGAAACGTACCCTCAGTTACTGCTTATAAGGGGAGGGGTTTGTGGTGGCTGGGACTCCCAAGGCCACCTCAAGACACAGGCAGGTGGCCCTGTACTGAGAGGTTCAGGCATAGCCCCAAGCTGTGCTGCTTGACAGGTAAAATGGACTGCCCATGTGGAAAAGTGCCCCAGTCAGGTAAAGCAACATGCTTTTCATAGTATCACAGACATGCGACACAGTGTTGTGTGTCACGTGTTGAGCATCTGTCAGATGAACTGCAGGATGGTGCAGCCAATCTGCCTTTGATGGCAGTGTGGACACAAGCTTCCCCATGCCACTTTGGTCCAAAAGCAGGGACAACCCTGAAAGCAAATCACAGTGACAGTACAGAATGAGCCATCTGGATTCTTGTCCATCCTTGTGTTGTCATTTAAATGTGGCTCTGAATCCTTTCTTAAGCCTGGACTACCCACACTGCTTTCCTCTGCTCCAGGGCAAGGTTAGGAGAGCTCCAGGGCTCCTGCCTGGAGAAGCTCAAGCTTTAGCACAGCCCAGAGCATCAGGCCATCTGGTCTGCACCAAGCCACAGTAAAGCCTTCCTCAGCTGTTCCTAAGTATTGCATGGATAAACTTTAAGCCTGACCTGCGTGCACCATGTAAAACCAAGCAAATGAATAGAGCATGTATGGACCTGGCATGCGTAAGGTCACACTTCAACCCAAGGATAGTCTACTGATGTTCGGTATGGTGTGGTGAAGAGAGGCTGGCCAGGAGTCACCAGGAGCAAGTGCAGGTTAGCCAACATGTACGTGGTATCTGAGAGAGATACGCTGGCATGAATATGTATGTCATAGCCGAACTGTGTTCCCAGTGGGCACTCAGGAGAGGTTTCCAAACAGCTGGAAGCTTAGGCTGTTGGTCATCAAATGTAGCAGGAATGTGGCAAAATACTGCTAAAGAAGATAAACTACTAAGAAAAGCAGTGGTGCAGAGAGATATGACAAAGGAGAGCCACCTGACCCTTCCCATCTTATGGGAAGGTCATACCCTCTATGTGCTACCACTTCGGGCAGCCCCTGGCCAACGCGTACATCATCTTAGCTTGTAGATCGCTCTGTAGATTACTCTGTAACAATATTCAAGCCCTGTTTTATTTCTGCAATTACAGAATCACAAATCATACAGGTCAAAAAATAACGCAGACAGTCTGTAGTCCTACCTCCTGCTTGGTGTTAGATTAAACTGAGAAGCTGTGGATTCTTTCTTCTGATTTCCTTTCTGCTGGTTTTGGAGTATAATTGTATGGTCTTTTTTTCTTATAAATATTTAGCTTTTACTTAAATGCTTAATTATCTCATAGCTCACCAGAATTCAGGTCTGATGTTGACACCGTTCTTTCAGAATTGGTCTATCTTAAGGAAAAATAGAACATACAAGAAAGTATGTAAACTGTCAAATACCACTGCTAAAATTTGAACTTTGGTAAATAAAAAGCACAATCATCTAAATACATTGGGAGGCATTATTTTTGAGTGGATAATTGTTATTTATTTTACAGTTCAATATTGACTTCTACCTTAAAAGATGCAATAAGCCTTATTGCATTTGAGTTAAGGCTCAAATGGGCTGAAGAAAAAGCCTTGTGTAGGAGGTAATCACCACTCCTCTTTGCTCCAAGGGGTTAAAAACCTCGGAGAAGCACATCTGTGGCCTCTATTTTGTATAGAGATGCCCTTTGTGTTTTAAAAAGCCTTTGTGAGGGAAGTGAACTTTTTTCTCCAGGGAGGAGACCAGTCAAAGGAAATATATAGAAAGCAAGGAAAAATTAAAGGAAAGGGAGAGGGAACACAAGTCAGTTACTTTTGTCCAAGGATCACAATCCTGAGGACATTGTTCCTAAAAATGCAGTGTTGGCTCTGTGAGGGTGTCTGCCGTGTGAATGTTTTCGAGGGCAGGTACTCCGCCGCTCGGCTCTCCACCACCTTTTCCTCCCCTGCAAGCCTGGCCACCCTGCCTCCAGCCCAGCCGCTGACCCCTGTGGGTCACAGCCTCTCTGGGTGGCTCTTCCACAACTAGCCCTTGGTGTCACCCACCCCTTTTCAGGAAACAGACCAGCTTTGTGCTTATTGTCCTATTCAGTCCCAAGCCAAACTTCATGCAGTCCCAAGCCAAACTTCATGCAGTCCCAAGCCAAAGTCAGGGACCCCTTGGCAGGTACCGAATTTTATTTGGTCAGGTGCTTCCCACGTTGTTAGCTGTGGTCTTCCTTTTGCTCAGTCCTCAAAGCATCTGTTTTGTCACCACCTGAGCCTGCCCAATAACCACATGTGAATCAGTCAGTTGCATTATTGAGCTCCGAGTGTTGATCCAGAAGGAACCATTACCAGATCAGACCCATTACAGTGTACGACTTGGGAAGAATTGCTTAAATAGCAGTCTGCTACAGAAGAGATGCTTTAGCTTTTCTGATTAACCCAGTCTTACAAGATCGACTGATGTAGATACATCATTTGAAGGTTAATTGCCAGTGAAGTCCAAAATTAATGCTTCTTTTGACCAAAACATTGTTTTGAGATTTAGAATCAGTTACCAATGAGTAAAAGGAACAAGTATTTAATTATTTAATCTATGTCATGTAATGCTTTAAACAAAAGGGTTTTTTTCTAAAAGTTTCTTGCTATTGACGCTTTGAAAATTTAACTAAGACCTTCATCTGCCTTTATCCAAGGCAGATCATGTGGTACACTTCTCCTTTTATTTCAAAAAGGTGTGTGCCTGAGGATACTTCTTTTTACAGACCTCATAAAAGCCTTTTCAAGGACTGAATCTTTCTTTGATACAGTAAGCAAAACGTCGGAGTGCTCAGCAGGTGTAAAATAATGAGGCAGTGCATGCAAATGAGCCTTTGATGTGCAGTGTAGCATTGTTCTCGCTGTGTTGGAAGAAAAAAGCATGTGACTGTAGATGCTTAAATTTGTAAAGTGAAGCATCCTTCTACGCCAACAGATTGCATGAAACTTATTAGTATCAGAAAACTGTGCTCTGCTAGAAAAGTCAGTTAATATTTTCTTGCAAGCCCAGCAGTCTTACAAGTGACTTATGCTGTTTGTTTTCATGAAGATCTAACCAAGATAAAATACCTGTGCTTTGAATTTTTTTTCTGCTGAAAAGATGTTTTCAAATGTAAATGATTTGTTTTAGTCTGTTCACATTCCCATGTGCATTCATCTTATTTGCTCAAAACTATAAACATAGAAAATTACGGACTCCAAAATCCAATTGATTTCACTTTGGCTTCAGTTATCGTTGAAACCATGACTAGGATTCCTGGTTCACTTGGAGGGCTGCAGGGAAGCTTGAAATTTCTATATATCTGGAGGCTATGCCTGAAATGGGCCTGAGATTGCCAGTGCTGTTGCCAGACCCAGTGCCGTTGCCAGTCCCAGTGCCGTTGCCAGTCCCAGCGCCAGTTGCTGGCAGAGCTTGAGGGGACTGCCCCATCTAGCTGAGAAAATACCTGAAAAATTTGGAAGACCTGAAAGATGGTGGTGAGACAGGGTACCAGGTGTCCCTGGCAGCTTCAGCACTTCTCAGCTGCTATCGCATCGGTGCCATGGAGCACCTAATCTCAACAAATTCACAAATTCTGATATTTTGGCAAATTTTTTTTTCTAAGTGATCCTGCAAAGCCTGTCTCTATTAAAAGACATTGAGCACCACCAGTGGAAATTCAGGGCACTTTTTATTTTGGTAGGTAACTAACTGTGGTGTGTAAGTCAGCTTTAGGTTGTAAGCTCTGGCCTGTGCTATGCAGCAAATCATACTAACTCATCAGATATCTCTTGTGACCTCTAAACTATACAAAAATGATGACAATTAATTTATAGTTTGTTAAAATAATTGATTTAAGGCTGTTGCTTCTTACAGTGTTTGTTCTTCCCATAAATCTGTGTCTTCTGTAGGAAACGGGCACACTATTAATAGCCTCAGAATTATAACAGACCTTACACAGGTTAGTGTTTAAATTGCAAGACACACGCAAATCATGTTTTGCCGGTGGTCAGACCTTAGCTTCAGAAGTACAGTATGTAGAAAAGAGGTTTCTACATTATGCAGGGTTTCTCCTGTATCATAAAATAAAATCTGCATATTCCTACCATCCAAATATTTTGCTTTCCGACATTATTAACTGTCGTACACAAAAATACAGCGGAAAATAAAGATATGCTATTTCACTTAGACTGTATTGTTCCAAAGGAAAGTAATTACATTAACATTTTTCCTGCCTTTACTCTCAATGGAAATCAGTCTCTGCTAGTCACAGATTAAACCAGCATTATCTCCCTGTTCCATGGCTTTCCTGGTTTCATTGAATCACAATCACAGTATGGTTATGCTGAAAAATGTTCATTTTTTCCCCTAAGTACAAATATTCTGCCAGCAGTGCAAAATTGGGTATTGTTAACCTTCTTGCTCTTCAATATTTCTAATATCTACCCCCCACTTCTCCTGCAAATGTACTGTAAGTAAAAATTACTTTCTTTTTGTATTATCTTGATTGTTCAATTCATTTGGAAAAATATGCTGATTGTCACCTTAAAGCTACTACTTTTAATGCTGGGTGGCTGATAGCATTTGTCAGGGAAGTGAATTTGCTCAGATATACCTTAGGAAAAGAAAAGAGAAATGCAAGAAGAAAGAAATCAGTATTCACAAAGTACAACTCTCCTGGATGCACAGAAATAGTGCTCAGTAGCTCGCTCTTACATCGCAGCCTGCAACAGGACCTGAGCACAGACGTACTGGGAAACACCAGTAGGCAGCAAGGTGGGGACACGAAGTACAGACGCGGGTGCAGGCTGCTCCCTCCCCCAGCTGAATCCATGTTCAGGAGACCAGGGAATGACACAGGCAAAGCCAGTGCTCAGCAGTTAGTGCTATTTCAGCATGCCTTCCCACTCTTTGCTAGTGGTGACAAGTGAAGGTCCTGAGAGGTCTTCAGGTGATGGCATTGGATTTGAAGCATTGTGCACGTAGGGTAATTTCTGGATGTACCCCTTTCACATAGAGACTTTTCTTCCAGGAATGTCTTTTCAGATGATGAACAAGTGTGGGAGATATGTGCTGGGTTGGGTTTTTTTTGCTTGCTTTGTTTTTGTCTCAGAATCTGGTCTCAGATTGGGATTTTTTCCTGTGAGAACTGGGAATGAGCATAAATACATGTTTTGCCTGACTGATGGGAGCAGTCAATAGGCTGCAGGGCAGGTCTCCCAGTCAGAGGGACCTGGGCAGGCTGGAGAAATGGGCTGACAGGAACCTTATGAAGCTCTGCAAGGACAAACGCCAAGTCCTGCCACTGAGGAGGAAAAATCCCGTGTACCAGGACAGGCTGGGGCTGACCAGCTGGGAAGCAGATCTGCAGAGAGGGACCTGAGGGACCACAAACAGAACAGGAGTCAGCAGTGTGCTCTGGCAACTTCCATGTACTGAGCTGTATCAGCATTGCCAGCAGGTCAAGGGAGGTGATCCTTACTCTATGCTCAGCCCTGGTGAGACGCATCTGGAATGCCTGTGTCCAGTGCTGGGCTGCCCAGCACAAGAGAGACATGGACACACTGGAGCGAGTCCAGTGAGGGGCCATGAAGATGATGAAGGGGCTGGAGCATCTTACATATGAGGAGGGGCTGTGAGAGCTGAGACTGTTTAGCCTGAAGAAGAAAAGGCTCAGGGGGATCTTATTTAGTGTCTACAACTAGAGGATGCACAGAAGCCAGACTCTTTGTGGAGGTGCTCTATGAAAGACAATGGGTAACAGACATGAGCTGCATTAAGGAAAAAAGAAAAACTTTACAGAAATAATGGTAAAGCATCGGCACAGGTTGCACAGAGAGGCTGTGAATCTCCACCACTGGAGGTATTCAGACCTTGGCTGGCCAAGACCCCAGGCAACCTGCTCTGCATCAGAGTTAACCCTGGTTTGCATGGGAAGGTTGGACCAGATGACTTCCAGGCTGCCTTTCCAGCCTGAGCGATTCTGTGATTTCAAGATCCTGCTAGGTCTGTTGTCAAATGTGAGGCTCTGCCTATCGAGAAATTTATAAGCTCAGCGTTTTGTTTTTCTTTAAAAGATTTTTCAAACCCATGAACTTTGTTTATCTCATCAGGAGGTTGAGTAGGAAAAGTTGAATTAATCAATATGTTTAGCAGTATGTTCGCTAGAAAGATGGCTTTAGTCTGAAAATATAAGCCGTATAAAGCAGGGATGAATTGTCTTTATTAATCGTTCTTAGTTCCCCAATATTGACAAGGGACATACTCCATGAGTTTCATCTTGTAATTTGTGCCAAAGCTATGTCTATGAACTTTTGCAGTTATCTTGCATAAAGAGATATGCTTCCTCAGTGACCTTTGGCATGCACTGTTTTGTTGATGTGACCTAAGAAAGTCTAATTTTAGTACAACTTAAGTTAGTTTTGTTTTGTTAATGATACTTTCTTTTCATGCTGCACTCAACCCCGCGAGACCCATCACACGTGGCATCACAGCACTGAATGACTTCTGTGGGTCTGAGATGGCTCCATTATTTTTTCTTTCTTCCAGTTTCGCAACGTGGTGTCTGTTCAGTTGTGAATGTTATGTGCTTGGGACAGTATTGAAAATAATCCATATGGTCTCCTCTGCTGTGTTCTGCCTTCTCGTGGCTTTTGACAAATCTCTATCACTTTCTGCTTAGATGCTGCATTTGAAAAAAGCAATGTGTTCCTCTGTCACCCTTGGGATGTGCATTTGAGACACACCGTATCTCGGAGCTGACACTACTCGGCAGCAGAGCTGGTCAGCCTGGAGGAGGAAAACAGACATGCTCTAAGCAGTTTCGCTGTCTTGCTGTAGGACTCCAGGCTATTCTCACCTGCTTCTCGGTTCACTAATACATTCACTCAACTTAAGCCTTTGATGTCTTATAAACTATTGTACCTAAATACTGTGAGCCTTGTCGATAAACATCAGCCTGAAAATAACCATTAGCCCTGCTGTATGTGGTCAGCATGCTCTTACGCTTCCAGAGTCTTGAAGGTTAAATATAGCACACTGCAGTGCTAGCCTATCTCTCATGCTGGTGATGCAATTCTCCATAGCCTATTAATTTCAGGCTTTCATTTTGTTTTCACATTATGAGATAATACAAAAACTGTTGCCCATATCAGATTTTTAAAAGGGAGCCTAATCAAATCAGTCTGTGTTCTGCGTCCAACGCCACAGTTAAGATGCTTTAGCAGTGCGGTGGCTCAGGGTAAAGGCTGACATCTGAAAAATATTCACATGGTGCTAATGACGAGCGGGTAGCTTGTGAAAACAGGAGAAAGCTAACTACTGAAGGGCATTAAGGGAATTTAAATTGACAAAATCTTTGAAAAAGCCGAGGACAAATCTGAATCCAAGGTGTTTCCTGTAGCTTTGGGGTTTAGAGGAAGGGGGGGTTCTCTCTTTTATTTGGATTTTTTTTTTCTTGGGGCAGGAGAGAGTTTGTATCTTGGGAAGGCTGTGTTTGCTAGCTGTTTCCAAAGAACAATCAAAAAGTTAGCAAAATAATTATCTTGATTGCAATAACCCTCCACCTGGAGACTCAGAGACAGAAATGTTTCTCCTTTGTTTTTTATTTCACAGTTGAACTTTACAGTTACTTAGATTTTATTTTGCTTATGGTCTTAGCTTTACACAAATAACAAACCAAATAAAACAAGTCCCAAAGCATATAGCGTTACATCTCCCAGGCAGATGTAATTTACAGAAACAGTGGGCACACTTCAGGAGTTCACTGCGGTTTCAGAAGCATTTCTAATTCCGGCTATATTTCCCATGCTTAAATTAGGGCTCCAGTAGTATCTCGGTAGCCAGAATTAACTTTGCAAGTGCATAGATACTGCAGAGCAGCAAAGCTTAATACAAGCAGTAAATCTGCTGCAGTGAGGTGGAGAGACCCTGCTGGGAGCCTGACACAACGGAAGCTAAAGCCTGTTTTTCTAAGAATTAGAGATTTATATGGGTTTTCCAGGAAAGAATGGGGTGCATCTGTGTGGAGGCATGCTTGTACACACCAAGCATGTGTCACATGCTATGGTCAAGGCTTCTTGAAGCTACTGACACAGGACAATTCCTTTCAGAAAACATGATTTTATAACATAGGTGAATAATTTCTCTGACCAAATCTTAATTTCCTTTATTTAAAAAACAAATCTGGTGATGAAAACAGAAAGGGAAAAATTAGAGCGAACGTTTCAAAAATGAGTAAGTCACAGGAACACACCTTCCATTGGTCAGGTTCAAATTGATTTTCTTTCAGGAAATGGGATACTTTCACTTGTATTGAAAATGCTAACGTTTTTAGTTGGCATTTCCCATTTTTAACAGAGGCTTTCTTCTTTCAACAGGTTTTAACATTGTTCATAAAAAATCTAATTCCGAGCAGAAACTAATTTCAAAATGCTGCTGTTTCTCACACAATTAAAATTGTATTTCTCTGAGCCACCCCCAGTGCTAAATATTTCTCCTGTGTTTTTTTAGGATGAGAAATATTTTCCTGTGGTGGTAGCTCAGAGATGCCTTGTCTGGTGCAAGGCTTAAGTGTCCTTCCTAAGACAAGCCTCCAGAACCACTTATCATTGCTCTTCTCTGGAAATTCCTGTTGACTTACTGAAGATAGCAGGAACCTGAATTTCTTACAGGGTTCAAATTGAGTTAAAAAACATAATATCTTTCCTGATGTTTGCATTAACCAGTCTCCTGTGGTCCATTCTTGCTTTTCCTATGTCAAGGAGAAATGCCAGCCAGTTGCCCTGTACCAGCTTGGATGATGTCCCAGGTGAAAGAAGAGAGGGAAAGGGGCCTGGCAGAGGCAAATCGAAGACCCACTTTAGGCAGCTTGCAATCCAGGAAAGGTAGGTGGGAATATAGAGGATATGATGACGTGTGTAATGGTGTGTGCCTTCCAGTAAGCGTGTGAGTAGCTGGCAAACCCAACAGAAACGCTTGGCAAGAAATGTCTGCACTGTCTGCTGTTGTTTTCAAAACAGCCCAACAGGATCCCATGTAGCAGATCTGTGATCCCCAAACACCTCTGCATCTGAGAGCCTCTGGGATTGGTCATGGGCCCAAATGTTGCCTCTCAGAGCATGTTTCTACGCGTTGGCATTATGCATAGATGGAGCTGGTGATGGCACAGTCCTATTCCAGTGTTTTGCCTATGGGTAAGGCTGGAGACCATTTTGATAGACAGAGATTGACAGGAATCTTTCTTGTCTTCTAAAGACATGAATTGCACTACTTTTACGTGCATGCATATTAAATATTATAATTGACCATACGTGGCAACTTTTCATTGTTAAGGAAGCTACCTTTTTCTAACTACTTATCAGCTCAACAGCCTAGCAGGTGTTTAGGGTGTCATTGACAGTCAATGGATGGAAATAAACACTGGTATTAGTCTCCTATGTTTAGATATTAGATCTTTAGAGATGGTGTCTCTTCATTGATTATTAGGGAGACCTTGAAGGTGAAGTCTTCTGCAGAGTCCACAGAGATAGGGTTGAAAATTACGGCTTGTCGGGCCAAGTGGAATAGTCCTATATTGCAGCTTGATGCTGTGTCTGAAATAGATTTTATCCCTCATTTGCATGTACATACACATTCTGCCTTTAAATTTTCTGTCCTTCCAAATACTTCCTAGGAGGAGCATTGTTTTCTCCTCCTGAATCATGTGTGTGGAGGGGAGAAAGGAGAAAGGGAAGAAGGAGCTTTGAATATGTTCTGCATTGTCTCATAAACATGCTAAAGGCTTTACATCCACTTTTGCTTGTGTGAACAAGAGTTAAATTATTCAGAAGAAATGAAGTTAGAAGGAGAAACAAGGAATTTAGATTCATGGAAATTTAGTTATTTAGTCTATGCTATGTAATCCGGTCCCAATAGAAATGACCACTGTCATGCTGCAAAATGTAAAAGTGCAAACACAGTCACAATAGCATGAACAAAAGGACAAACTCACAATGAAGTTTTGACCCGTGAAATTGATTATATGGCAACGATTATGTTCTTTATTCTGCTAATTTTGAAACTAAAATCCGCATTTTCTTGAAAAACAAAAGAATAGCAAAAGAGAATATTTATTGTCTGGAGTCAAATCAAGTTTTGAAATAATTTCAGACTTACTATTGCGCCCAAATACTGTTCTCTTTAACAATAGTACATGATGAAGATGGTTGGTGTTTTATAACTGTGTTTCTCTCTGTCAAGAGAGCAATAGCACCTGAAACAGCAACCAGCCTTCTAAGAGTGCTAACACAACAAGCTGATACCGAAACAGGAAATGCGTGGTAGCTTTGTCGGTGCTGAGTGGCATGCAGTATGATGACAGTGCAATAACTTTGCCTTCCAGTTCTCATCTTTGGGTAATGATTGACTTCATGCTACTGAAGAAAGAGTGGCATAAGAATATCAGCCTTGGTGACCTGCAGATGCTAGGGTTTTTTTCTATATATGAGGTGTACATATATGATATTTAAACCTCCTGCAGTAAGTTCATAGGTTAACCACCCGAGCTATCCATTCTAGTTGGTCATCTGTGATTCATACAGTTTATAGTGAGGAGGTCTGTCCTATCAACAGATCAGCAGGCCAGTGGGACTCCACAGGACGAGGTCTTTCTCTTTGGCTGCAGGGAGTGCTATTGAGCTGCCTGAAGTCTTACACTTTCATCGAGGATACCAACCCTGTGGATGCCATTTGCTCTTCAGCTGTATCACAAAACACCACTTTACTCGGAAAGTGGAAGATTCTGCTGGCTGGATTTGATACATTGTTACAATTTCCTCCTTGCTACTCAAATTCCTTTAACATTATTGGGATACCGTCAGAAGTGTTTAGTGAAGCAAAAATATTACATGCTTTGAAGCAGTAAGTGGGAAAATCTCTATGGCAGGGTTTGTTAGGTGCAGGAATACTCCGGCCGTCCCCGCAAGTGCGATGCCCTGATGATATATACTACATATATATGTTAGTTACTTCTGGCTGGACAAGGTAGCTTCTGCCAAGGGTGAAACCTGGACACAGACTCCATGCACATTATGGACTTGAGGAAGTTGACAGTACTTACCCCAAAATCATGACATGCTCTCCACCACTGGTGATGGAAGCGGTAGAGATGGACACACTGTTCTGCAGAGCATTGCTTACCAACTAGACTTTGGTCAAGCCAGCTGAAGTACATGAAGTACAAAAAGCAGAGCAAGATTTGGTTTAACAAAGGTGGAACGGTTTAATTCTAATGTAAAAAGAAAGGCTGCTCAGTGATTATAGTAATTACTAGCCATTCCATAATCAGGGTTTTGTTCCTGATTGGGTCGTGGATTTTCACTAGTCTGAAACAGAATATGGATCTACTTTGCATGATCATGGTCAAGTCACCTAGCAACTAACCACGAAGGAACCCAGTGTTCACGGTGATAGCAAGGTCAGCACCCTCCCTCTGAAAAACAGGGTCTTTTTAAAGTTTCTGAAAAAAGGCATCTCCAAAAATGAAGGAAGCAATAATACTTTGCTATGTTTGAAAGTCTTGTGCAGTGTTTCCTTAGAGATTGGAGTTAGAGACTTAAGAGAATGACAGTATTTTAAGGTTTCTTCCTACCCAGTGCATAGCTCTGAGCATATCCCAGTACTAAGAGGAAGCAGGGTCAGATAGCTCTGGAGCAGGTGAACATGACAGTTTTAGGAAAATCATATGTTAAGAAACAGCTGGGTTATGCAACGGTTCCTGCAGCTCCCACATTATCAACACATAAAGGCACAGACATTTTTCTTCCAACTGGGCAGACAACACAAATTGATCTTAAAGCTTTCAAGAAGAAAAATGGTAAAAATAGCTAATTTACCTGATTTATGTGAGCCATTAACAATGTACTGCTATGTTCTGGTTCAACTTGGGTTGTAAATTTCACATGACAAAGAAGACAATTAAGGAATAACAGGTAAGAAAATGAGCAAATCGTTATTTTGCTAATTTCTACTTAGCAAAGACTTCCCCACCACCACCCTTTCGACCAAAGGCTGTTTCAAGGCACCTCAAATTGCTATCTGAATGTGTATGTCTTCATATCTCTTGCTTCAGCTGATAGAATCATGATTGCTAGCCTCTGGAAGTGATTTTAAGTTCCCTTCTTATGATAAAAAATTTCCTTCCCTGGTTTATCTACCTATTCTTGTACCAGATCAGCCTGACTTACTTACAGAAAATTAAGCTAGTTTCTTGTTATAAACCTTCTTGCTTGTTGTTCTTCCAGACTTTTCATTACATATTTTATTCTGACTATCAACATAGTCAGAATATGAGTCATCACTGAGAGAGTTTATGAACTGGTAGAGGCAAGAATAACACCTAGATTTTTTTGGATGGTAGCAAATATTCCAGCAACCTTGATGGGAGAAATTCTTGCTCTGTAACAACATTCCTGCTGTGATTACCGAACGTTATTGGTCAGGCTCAGGAGCAGCCCTAGAGTACACAGAGTGCAAGCTGGGAGAAGAGAGTTCAATTCATTCTGAACAAGGTGGACCATTAAACTATATGTTTCTTTTTACATGGTATTAATTTACAACTTTTGCCTTTGTCTTATTCTTACAGAATTTTGAAAGGAATTTCTCTGCAGGCACCAAACCTTTTCTCCACACACCTTCCCTTCAGCTGTGGCTTCTGTTTAAATCACGGTACGTGTGAAGTGATAAAGGAGAACAGAAGGCATGATATTCTTTTCCAAGAAGCTTTAAAGGATGACAAATATTTGTCTAAGCAGAGCATTCAAGCCATATGCAAATTTACATAATGGCACTCCAGGTGATGTGATGCATGGTAATTGCTTGTAACCTGATAAAACTGAGAAATTCAGGAGTATGCTGATGACTGCAAAACATTTATCTGAGAAAAACAGCACTACCTCGTTACTCCTTAATAAGGGTATTATGGGGAAAAGACAGGTCTTTAGGGAAGAACATGAAGGACATGTCCAGCTGGACGTGAAGGACATCTCCTTGCCACCCTCCGGGAGTGTGATCATTGTATGCTCCGCTCACCTCCTGAGCATAGCCATGCCTTTCAGCTTTTCAGCTTGGATCGATTTCTTAAAGACTTAAAGATGCTCATCATCCCCCAGGATTGCACATATTGGCCTGACTTTTCAGCTCCCACAGCAACGTGCCTTGTGTTTTAATCAGCTACTCTCAATTAACAGCACTTGCATCATCAAGGCGACAAGGAACACATCGGACTCACTTGCTCATAGGCAATTGAATCGAACAAACAGCACCTTGATGCTTGAGACATGGCAGGGAAAGGTCAATAGTTCAGAGCAAATAAATAGTGGATTGTACCAGTGCAACAAGGCATAATTAGATTTCCATTTAACATGTAATTAAAGTGCAGAGTAGAACCATGTGTCTGATTGAATGTGGTGAGATTTTGCCATTGGCATTGTTTGGGCCAGAATTTCACTCTGGGACAGATTTTTACCTACTAGGATACTTTTTTCTACATCCATCTGAGTGGAAGAGGGGAGGATTTAAAATGGGTGATACAATTGTCTTCTCTTTAAAGTCTCTTTACATGGGAAAAACATATCAAGATCTAAGAGTCGTGCAAGTAGTTATGGTAGTAGTTATCTCTCAGTTTAAGTGTGGAGTGAGAAAAATGGATGTTAGGGGAGCAGAAAAAGGCAGATCAGTAAAAGCTCATGGCGAATCATTGAAAACGTGGACTTCAAAGAAGGGAGTTTCTAATGTGCTCTGGTCTACACCAGTTGCACAGGCATATCCATTCTTGTACTGATGGCACCTGTGATTCTGAAATATCAGAGCATAAGTGTTTCATGCTACTGGTGCACTCCTGGGAGGCTCTAATAAACAAACACAACACTGAAGGTGAAATCTTGGACTCCATAATGGAATAAGAAAAGTTTTTCTACTGACCCCTTTGTTACCAGACTCTTACTCTCCTGCCTGCTTCATTTATCTCTTCATGATCCCCCAGCAAGTGAGCAGCAGTGGGGCTTTCTTCAGGATGGTGACAGGCAGTTCTGCTTTCTTTATTCCTCCAAAAAGTAGACTCACTACTGGAAAAAATCAAATGTAAATGTTCAGTTTTAACCAGAGTTGCCCCAGGCAGAGCTCTAACTCATGGCTCTATCTGCCTTTTAAGAATGCAATTTGATTAATATGCATTATTTTTAGGGGAAAGATTGTCATCTTTTATTATACCATGGGAACAAGAGCACTTTGTTCATATACAAAGAACATAATTAGAAAAGAAATCATTCAAACAAAAAATCCCTCATGAGTGTGAGAAATAGTAAGTGTGAAATTATGAAGAAGTTTTTAAATCTTTTCTTTGGAAACCAAACACTGAACAGACTTTGTAAACTGTGTGAGCTCACCTGTGGACTCAAGGTAAGACAAGAGCCCTGAAAAAAGGAACAAAAAGGATGTCTGCACTGGCAAATGTAGTTTGCTTGGTATTGTTCTTTGACCCTAGGGCCAAGCGGTGTGGAATAGTCTGGGTACACACTACTAACCTTTAACACCTTCCCACACCATGAGGGTACCTAACTTGCCTGTTAAGAACGGTCCTTGGATTGTGCTAACACCCAAATTGTGCCTATGAATTCTTTGGGACAGTGTTAATCAGCCTGGACCAAAACATGCTACGTGCTGTAATACAGTTCAGTAGTGTAAATTATCAAGTGCCAGGGCCTGGCACATTCACTGGCATTGTTTAATTTACAATTATAGATGCCGCTGAAATATATTTAAAGAGAACAATTAAAGGGCTCTGGGATTCCTTGCTTCTGGCACTTGTAGCCCTGCTTAGAAGTTTTACATTTACATATCTTGTCAGGCTCTGGAGGATGCTTTCTTATTAGAGAGCAGGGCCAAGCTAAAATACTTCCATTCAGCTGAGGCTGTATTAAAACAGCAAAACCAAAAATATAACTGTAACCCAGGCAAATGTACAGATAATCAGCGCTCTCAGCCCCAGGTACCAATTGTTAGTACCTACACCTGTGTGGCTTCAGCCACTCGGTGCTTAGGCACAATTCCAGGCACACTTTGGATCTATTCAGATAAGAAACTCTATATAGAGAGACTATGTTGGAACCTGTGCTGCTGTGGTTACTGTGTGGGTCTATGTTGTTTGGAAGAACGCCTCAGTAACTGAATGTGGGTGCTCCTGAGACTGATCTCTGCACTAAGCAGCGTGCACCATGGAGTCTCCCGAGCCATCCCAATCATTCAGCTGCTGTTTGGGAAGAAGGAAAGATACGCTTGTTTTTTAAAAAACAAAGGCTGTATTTGACTCACATTTTCATGCCCGCAACACGGTGGCTGTTGTCTGATGCTTACATCTGCTACTGCCAGCTGGGTTGTGCATGAAGGGATTGATGCATTAGATGTAGAGAGTCTGCTGAGCAACAGGGAGGGCTCCTGGTCAGAGCGAGCAATTGCAGTGTGTGCCTCAAAGCACGGGTTCAAGAAGGTCAAACAAGACCTGCTCATTTTTTATTTTTTTTTTCACAATTTGCATCGAATAGTGCAAAAGTTCTCTGTGCTTAAATAATACAGGGCATTATCTTGCACACTGACACAGCTGCTGGAGTTTTGGTACGTGAAGCCATACTATACCACTTAGGGAAGGTACCTAACAGAGTGCCACTGTCAAAGTCTTAGGTCCCTTTCTCTGCGGTGCTCTGTGAACACACTTTGTGATATGGCTTTTAAGTGGGGTTAATGGATTCCTCAGACATACCACACAAGGGGAAGTTCTGAGCATTCATTTAATACCTGTGAAGGAAAAACACAGCTATAGCAAAACGTACCCATACTAACATTGGTAATATGAAAATATGATCTAAAAGCACAGAAGATGTTATCTGGTCATAACTGTGGAAGCCTAACTAAGGTTTTTGCTGCTGTGCACAGCCAGAAGCTGATGGACCACGTGGCTTTTAAAACTCAAGTGAAAATAGAGAAGAAAACATCAGAAAAGGAAACAGCAAAGTGAGCAACTTGTGGAAAATGACCATACTAGTGAAAATAGCCCTAAATCCAAATAATCAGCGAGAATGACAATTCTGGGTAAAAATATAGGTAAATTACAAATAATTAAGAGTATTTTTATTATTTTAATACAGGGAGATCTGGCAGTGATTGCTTTAACTTACCTAACAATTCCTATTTTAAAACATCCATGAGAAATTTTGTAAGAAGCTTTCATAACTAATTTTTTGTAATGAACAGCAGTCGCAGGACAGGGAATGTGCTGGGGGCCAAGGATGTGCCCTTATTGCTTATTATTTGAATTTTGGTCTTACATTTCCATTTCCTTTCTTTTTCTCTCTGCTGTTTGTTTGCCCCAGGGTGAGGACTCCCTCCTGCATTGTTATAAACACAGTAAGTACAGAACTTCATTTGAAGCTGCACTTTGCTACTAATTAAGTCAAAATTAAATTCACCAAGTCAGACTTGCAGTTATGTGGGATTTGGCAGAGGAGGACATGTTCTAGAAAGTAGGGTCTTTTCGCCATTCTTTGAGTTCTTTGGCAATAACAGCATTGTTGGCACACTTGAAGGTTGCCTGGAAGGGAACAGGACATTTGATGGCCAGATATAATACCAGCTTCTCTAGGTATTAGGTTGTGCAAACCTGAGCAGCAAGAACCCTTCACGCCTTCCTCTTTTAGTTGCAATAACAATCATTTTATTGAAAAGGAGTTTGATACTTGTCTCATAGTTTTGCTTTCCTGAATTTATATTGGTTCTCTGTCTCTGTTAGACTTTTCTTTTTTTTTTTTTTTTTCTTTTTGCCTTTATACTGAATGAAAAGAACATATCTGCTCAATAAAGGGCTTACTAGTTTGATACCCACTGGGAACTTTATCCGGCTAAGCCCTTCAGCTAGTGGATGTCACTAAATACACTACAGAATTGAACTATCTTCTGTGTAAGGCCAGCAAAGACCTAGTCTCAGGCTCTGGTTGAAATATATATTTATTCTTCTCGTACAATAGGAATCTGAAAGGATATTTAAGATGGTTAAAGTAAGTGATTAAAAAATGTCAAAAAGTGACAGGATGAAACTTAATATCAAGGATCACTTGAGGAATAGCTACAAAAGGGAAACGATGGGAATCCCATCACTTTGCTATCAGTGGCTTCATTAAAAGGTCTGTAGATAAGAGCCTGACATTGGCACTGAAAAAGCAGATCCAGTTGATCTTTTTGTTTCTTGTTTTCAGGCGGCTGCCAGGCATATGCTATAGAAATTCTGACTGTGAAAGAAAAAATATTTTTTTAAATTTTTAATCATTTAGTCCTGACTGTGAAAGATTAAAATCCGAGCTTTTCAAACAGGAATTGTTTGCTTTCCTTTGAGTTTTTAACCGTCTGACTCGTCTACTCCTTAAACAGCCATAACTGCTATTTGCAGTGCAATTACCCAAGTGGGTCTGTCTGAGTATGCTATTTCTTGCTGATCCAGTAATTGATGGATAGCAGGAAGTGTCTGAACATGGATGTTAAATTATATTCACTGTAGGAATAGATTGCATTGCCACCACTGTTGCTATATTTATTTAAACCAGTAATCATTGTTGCCATTTTATGTGCCCTCAGGAACTGGATGCTGCCACGCTCGCCCAGCATGTCTCTTTTTCCAGAGACATAACACATGGATGGGACAATGGATCGAGGCAATCACACAAAGAGAGGACTTCAAGATTTGCCCACTGTTTACATAACATAAGATATAAATAGAATGGTCAAGCACAAAAATGTACACTTCGACAAGAACAGAAATAGCACTGAGCTTTTGAAATTAAACAGATTAATACTGACCTCTGCTTACAGAGGGCACATCTTGCCAGCAGGACAGTGCACCAGTTGCCAAAAGTGGCACTAGGCAGAGCTCTCAGCAATGCCTTTTGCTCATGCTGATGATCTTACAAGGTTGTTTTTCAAGCCTCAGAGTTTTGGCAGGTCTGACCATAACGAGTAAAATTTTCCATATCTGGACATCTTGGGTGGGTGGAGGGGTCAAGGACTTGATGCGGTCATGGATCTTAGACATGTCTTTTTGGGATGGTAGGACTTAGCTAGAATGAAACTAAGGAGGTTTTTTTTCCCATTGTTCTTATACGAATCTCCGTAAATCTCTGCCTGGGAGGCCACATGCAGTCTGAGAGGTGTGTGGGGCAGTTGGTTTCTCAGCTGTGGCCATCCTTAGCAGAGTGTGCTCACCACAAAGCTATTGAAAGCATAATTTGCTTCCACATTTGCCAGTGCAAGCTAATCAGAGAAGGATGGCAAGTATGATCAGGTCTTTAAAATAGCATGGCTATAAAGAGAGATTGAATTGACAAGGACTCTTTGGTTTGGAAAAGAGACAACTGGAGTAGATACATAAAAATATAAATGGCATAAAAAGAACAAGAAGTGATTGGGATTTGAGTGAAAATATCCTCAGGAGTGACAGAAGCATCCCCCTACTGCTCTGAAGCACAAAGGAGCAGAGGAAACCTCTGGCTCAGAAAGTTCCCAAACTGGAGCTGGAGTTTGCTGGAAGTGGGAGTACGTACTGGGGGAAGGATAACTTGGTATTTTCCCTGCTTTCATATTCCTGTCGTGCCCACTACTGGCCTGTCTCAAGGGCAGGGTGCCAGCCTGGGTAGCCCTTTCTGTATGGACCTTGCTATGATTTAAGAGGCAGTACGTTTTTATAGCATCTCTTGCAAGTACAAATAGCGTCAGAAATAACTAGGCCAGTCTTCTCCATATCCTTTTATGTACTGTCGGTATTTCAAAAGCACGCATTTAGAGTATATTCTGCAGTGCTCCTATCTTATATACATTACATATGTCATGTACGACTGCCACAATAGCCCTGCTCAAGCTCCGAGAGAAGAGGAGGCTGCATTTCAAGGTGAGTATATCCACAGTCATACTACTTAAACTATTTCGATATAGAAAGTGACATAATTAAAAGTTATTACCCCAAGTGTGGGAACAGGATAGAAATAGCCTGTATTATTAAATACTTCTGTTTTGTGAGAGTGAATTGTGTTAGGAATGTTTGTTTGTAAACTGATTAGAGAGCTAATGATATAAAAACTATGCATAAAACATAAACAGAATCTCTCATAAGACTTTCCCGTATGCACAAAGGGTTCTAATCTGTTTCTCTCTGGCCTTGCCACTGCATGGAAGGCTTAGAATAAATACAATATTAACCCTGAAATGACCTTTAATTAGTACAGGACAGGATTTTCTCTGTTACAGTGACTTAACCTATGGGTGATTGGTAGCTGCCATTGAAAAATATCTCATCTATATTTCTAAAGCAGTTGTCTTTCCAGCAGAACACTTTGATTGAAGGTATCATTGCAGGGAGATCAGCCTGAGTAAGAAAACTGAGACTGCACTCTTTTATTCCTCCTAAAATTCTCAAGGAGATGGGGCAGACTGTATTTTGCCCAGACACTTTTACTATGGAATTTTCAGATATTTCTGTTGTTAATTAAATCAGCTGCTGGCAATCATTCAACCTGATGAACTTCAATTGCTGTACTGATTCACTTCATTATTGTGTACACTGTTATTGAAATTTCTTTATAAATCTTCCCCCTTGCCTTTTTGTTTACAGTATTACGGGTTAAAATGTCTTGTCTGCTTCTTTCCCACATTTAATTAAACTAAAACTAAAGTAAAAATAACGGTAAAGGTAAAAGTAAAAGTAAAAGTAAAAATAAAAGTAAGAATAAATTGTTGCCCCACTGTGATCCCATGAGCAGAGTCTGGTGACAATGTCAACTCCCATATAGGAGGACATGTTCTCAATTCATGACACATCTATTTAGTCTCGGTTCTGCTGCCTGTGATATGTGTGTGTTCAGCAGATGCAACGTGTAGGAGTACCTTAGTGTAGGAGGTTTCAGGGTTGGTCACCTGCTGACTGCATAATGAAGTGTTGTGTTGCATCTCTGCTACACTGAGTTTCCTAAACTCATCCATGTTTGCCCATGAAAAATATGCAGCAAGACTGAGTTTGTGTCTGGGCACCCCTGGCAGCCATTCCACAGTGCCCTGGCTTCCAGAAAGCTGGATTCTGTCATGTTTCCAGAATATGGGAGATTTTCTAGGTGCCTTTTAAAATGATTTAAAAATCTTTTTTAAAATATTTAAAAGGTGGATGTGACTGGGGCCCTAAGCTTTTTCTGCAAGTTTTTTGTCTTTAATGGACACTACAGTTTTCCCATATGAGAACCTCTATGCTATTTCTGAGTGTTGCACCCCACTTTCTGACTTTCAGACTGCAGCACATAACCAGGAACCAGAGTGTCAGAGCTTGTCCAGGGTCATCACAAACCAGGCTTGGATAGGAAGCACTTACCAGTACAGAAGCATGTGAGCCTCTGGAATTGAGGGTGCAGGAGACACAAGAATCTAGGAAAGCTTTGCCTTTGGCAATGGATGAAACTGATGCTGGGTGATAACATCTGAGATGTCCACAGCTAGCAATATAATCACTGTATAAGAGTATTTGCCAATATTTCAATTAAATCACTAGAATCATAGTGAGATTTCAGTCTGTCATCTGCTTTCAAACTATTCAGATTGTTCCTCAGCTACCAATTTGTTAATTCAAAGCCAGTTTCATGATAAGTTTGCGTGAAGTCCCGGGATCTTGGTTTTGTCCCTTCTGAGTTGAACCAAACTTTACAAATTACATCTGCCTTTGCCTGAAATGAATGGCATCTTGTTACAGAAAAGAATTTGGTTTAGTAACTGAATTTCAGCTGTGCTCTTGGAGTCCCTTTTCCATGAACACAGCTTGGGATGCTGGAACGTCTATAACATCTTCTGAGAAGAAGGCAGAAAACACAGAAATGGCATGCTGCTGGGAAGATCATCTGTGGTCATGGTTATACCTCTAGTGTTCAGATCTGCCCTAAGCGGGATGCTGATGGACTAACATTGGCTGCCATAAGAGCCTACAGCTTTTTCTAAAGTCTCCAGGCAGAGTTAGGTCAGTGCCTGAATGCCAAAGTGGTGCGGGTGAAGCTAGGCAAGACATGAACAGTAAGTGCCCCTGTATTGCTGATGCACGCTGCACTGGGCTGGGTTATCTCACCTGCTAATTATGCCCTGTGGACAGCTAGAGGTGATCAGAGACAGGTAGAGAGAAAGAGAGGTAATTAGGGTAGAAGGAAAGTAAGGAAAACACTGGAATAAGGGAAGGACTGGTTCTTGTCCTCCTGTCTCTTCCTTCTTTTTCCCTTGCTTTCCGTAATAATTCCTTCCACAAAGGATTTCTCTGCGTCCTTGTTTCTCTGCTGGCTCCACATGTCCCCTCTCTGTGGAGCTGTGCGATGCCGACACACACACTTCAGTCTCCTGTGCCGGCTTTGCCACAAGCAGAGCACAGGGCTGCTGCGAGCAGGCAGCCTGGATCCAGCCCCAGACTTCAACTGGCTGTTTGTGACACACCGAGCTGGGCATGAAAGGTGGGACAGAGCCTGGGGTTTACACGCCTGATGGGGGGGATGCATAAGGCCCCAACGGAGGTCGTCGGACACCCGATGTAGCTGCTCTGAGCAGCTGGTGACATTGTGTCTGCCAGCGAGGAAGGTCTCTTGGGAAGAACCACCTGGTGAGGGTAACCTTGGCATGGCAGGCACCACTCAGAGGTCCTGAAATGATCTCCGCTGCCCATTGCACTTCCAATGACCACAGCACCGACAGCCAGAGCAAAGGCACAGCAACTCCACGTATACAGCCTGGATGCTTTGTCGAGGTGGAGGGCCGGGGGCAGGTGCTGCCATTGTTACTGCGGGGCATGAAAGCAGCTGTAGCCTTTGGGGAGTCTTTTAGCTAAGATCATAGTTAACAAAGATACATTAATAAGAGATTTCCACCCCCCAATCCCCACCCCACCCCAAGAAATAAAAGCTTTGAGGACTATAAGAGGAAAGATATTGTCATGTTTTCCTGTTCCTCTTGTATCACTAAGGACTCGGTCTCTGAAAGCTGCCTCTGCTGCTGTTTGGTCTTTGTTGACGAACACCTTTTGTAGTACATCACTAAGCTGCTTTGTCAGTTTGATGGCTGGCTATTTAATTTTGTCAGAAACACGCAGCTACTGTTTTAACATAGCTATTAGTTTGCTGCTCTTAGCTGACAAGGGAAACATAATTTCACAGCAGGGTTTTAGAATTGTGTCACTGAGAACACAGGCTTGTACCCAGATCTCTCACCCCGAATGCTTTCGTAGCAAATGATGGCTATAGCCTGTACATGTGCTAGATATTAACTGACTATATGGTTAAATAAATGAGTGAAAACAAAGGAACATTTACTGAAAGCTGGCTTTAAATTTGCAGTGACAAAGACTTCTCACTAGTCTTTCTCTTTGTTTTTTTTTTTTTTTGCTGCACATCTCTAGTCAGCATTATGTTTGTTCAGACCCCTCAGCTCAGCAAGATAACCCTGACATATAACTTTTATGGTTGTGGGTACATCAACTTAAGCTGCTCTCGTGGCTTGCTGCTGACCTCTCTATTGGCATTCATTTTATCAACTTGAGAAATCTATGATGTGGATATTTACATATACCTGGTGGCTCTGAGGTGCCCAGGGGTATTTCCAATGTACACAGATGCCCATATCCTTCAAGACCAGCAGCTGAAGGCCAGGTAGGGTATGTTAGGTCATCCCAATGTCACAAGACAGCTAGGTGTGGGCAACCGGACCAAGCCTCTAAAATCTGGAAAAATGGATTGTGCCTGTGGTGTCTGTGCTGTGTGGGGATGGAGTTTGGATGTGTGCTTAGTTCTGGGATGATATTCTTGAAGTGTTCACAGGTAGCACAAGTGTTCAGTGAGGCCAGGACTTATTTGTAGTTAAAACAAAGATTAGCTGAATCCATGAATCTCTGTTTACCTCTTGTAGGCACCTACATTAACTCCAGTCACTCCCAGAAGTGTTCTCATGTTAAAATGTATGAGTCCTCTCCCCCTTGGACCAGCAATATGTGTCAGCAAATTGCCTATTGACATGAAATTATTTTTCTGTTTTGGTATCTTTTCCTGGAATTTGCTACCAGAAATGCTTTAAATTACATCATTTTTGTGTGAAAGAAGATTTCCTCGGTTAAACAGGGCAGAATTTCACAGAGTGCTGATAGATGAGAATATTGCGTTGTGCCTGAAGTGATCTTTGTAGACTTTCTCACTGCAAAACAGATTAACCGAATCCATGGCAATGCTCTTCAGGCATTTGTCTCAGCTTTCCCTGTCCATGGCATGACGTTTCAAGACCTATGTTTCTCCGGAAAGGATCTGAGTGGACTCTGTGTGTTTACAGGCTTCCTGTCCCTCAGTTGCGGAGGCAGAGCCTTACTGTGCTTTCTGCTGTGGAAAGAGGTGTCTAAGACCCACGTCTTCAGCAGGCAGTGACTGGGGCCATGGGGATCAGCTCTGCCCAGACACACGGCTTGGGCACTGCTGGTCCTGTGAACCACCTCCAAGACCGGGGACTCTGGGACAGGCCATTTGACAAAGTAGGAGGGACTTCTTTATTTGAAAATGGACAATGGACTGAAAGGGATTCAGGGGTGACAGTACTCCCACATTTCCCACCAACTAGTACTACCTACTGCAGTGTACTCCCATTTTAGATGATTGCTTTCTGGAAAGAATTTGGAAAATAAATGTTGTCTGAATTGGAATGAAACCAAATTCTGAAAGACTGAAAATTTCAGTGAACTGGAAAACCTGCTCTGCATCCAGATTTATTTGTTAAACTAATAAACTATCTTAGAAGTAGAGCACAAATAATTTTTAGATGCACATAAGATTATCCAGTAATACAGATACTTATGGTCCTATTCAGTCACAGAGTCAGAATCTATTAGCATAATTTTTTTGGTAAATGGCCTGGAAGGTGATGTAAATTACATTAAAACCCGTCCCTAGATTCAGCAGACCTGTGTCTGAATTTAACATATTCTGTCTACAGCACTTCATCTCCTTTTAATTTCAAGGGTATCAAGAAGCTGGGTAATCATTAATACATGTCATATTCATTGTTCCAGCTAAACTGATGGTTTTACTCTAAGAGACTTGCCTGTTTGTATGACATTGTAGCCATGCAAAAAATTATTCTGTTTCATTCTTACTGGAATATCTCTTAGGCCTTATCTTTTGTTGCACTTCATTAAATCAGCTACATCCCTGCATTAAATCAACCATACGCCAATCATTGTCAACAACAGGAACTCTACCCTTTGCTATTAAAGCATATGGACCATAATCTGTTAACACTGTTAGATTTGACAAATATATATTTTTTAAATCAGAGGGCATGAGTCTTTGCCTTCCTAAATCATCTTATAGTGTCTTTCTTGCTGCTTACGTTTCTTTCAACAGCAAATTATCCTTGCCTTTTGGTACAATATGGCACTTATTTGTCTAAAATATTAATCTGCTCTCGAAATTACTTTTCATCTGAAGATCATGTAGTGCTTTATTTCATGGAGCTTGCATGATCTCACTTTCACAGAGAGGGAAATAAGGTGAACTGGAAAGGACCTTGAAAAGTGATTATTTGACTTGCTCAAAACATCCTCTGTTTTGACACAGAACTAAGGTAATGTAGTGACAACAGTGGCACATCATTTAGTCAATTTTGCCTTGCTTTTATTTTCCTCCCAGTGATATTTTGAAATGCAGTCATTAGCCATACATGGTTACATCAGCTTAGACTAAAGTTATTCTTAATCGGTTGAATTGGATGATAAGATTTCAGCCACAATTTTGCCCCTAGGTAGTTGGGCTAGAAAGAATAACAGAAATGCAATTGCAGCCTACTTTTCATTTTGCCTTTTGGAAGAAACTGCTATCCCTTTGACTAAAATTTGCTCTCATTAACACACCAAGCTTTTTTGTTGTAGCCAGTGCGGTCACAGGGAATATGGCTAAAAGCAGAATTTGGTCTGTTACGTTCAGAGCAGCAAAGAGTTGTTAAGACAAGATGCATCGCTGTTTCTGGTCTCATCCATGAAAGTGGCAAAAGAGCTTTCAGACAGCATGTTGCTTCAGACTTCCTTTGCAACCCTTCTGCCTGAGATGCGCGAGCTACGCCTGTTGCGTTTACAAAGCCAGGGCTGAAAAATATATCTTTTAGCATTAACTTTTTACTGCTTATTTGGTTTTATGCTACGGCTGTAAACTCTGTTGTTATTTTATTTGCTGATCTGTTTTATTAAGTGCCTTCTCATGAACAACAAGAAACGTGTAATAAAAACCATCCATGGTATGGTGATGACTTCTTTCTCTCAATCACAGATCTTAAACTAGTCCCTAGTGTGCTGCTATACACAACACTGCCTTGTTTCTAATACTTGTTACTGAAATGTTCATCTGGGTCCTGGCTGGCGCTTTTGGCTGAATTTGCATTGTGTTGCTATTAAAGGAGACCTTCCCCTGGGAATCTCTTTCTGGTTCATTTGTAATTTCCACTACACCAGACTCCACTGGATAGATCCTCTCTAGAGTAAATATCATAATCAGATAAATGTATGAAAGAATGAAACAATTTGCATTTGGTAAGAATCTACCCCTTATCTGATGGCAGCAGATGTTGAAGTTCTGATTTTATTTTTCTTCGTTCAGCACCTGTGTACCACACACTGTTTTATTACACAATCAGGGCCCATTTAGTCATCATCCTAGACCTTGCTTCAGAATTATGTGCTGTAGTGTACTATGCAGTCAAATTTTAAATGCTAGGGTTTAATCCTCCTGGTTTAATCTAAGAGGACCTGGTGTCTCCCCTCGCTTTACACCAGTTGAAACAAAGCCTCAGAGGTTCCTATTCATCCCTTTGGCAATGGTGTGATGGTTTCTGGGTATTAGGAAGTGCTTTCAGCCAGGCTGCCCAAAGACCTGCTGCTCCACATGATACAGTCTTCTGGGAGAGGAGTTGTATTTTCATGATACATCTTGAGTGAGCTGAGTGTTGTACAGGACTTCAATGGGGTAGTGTCTAGGTTTCTTGAAGATTGCTTTGGCTCTCCTACCAGTGACAGCACAGCAGGCAACGCCTTCCTTGACACTCCCAGGTAATGCACACCTCTCGCCAGTGCAGAATATGCCCATAAAGAGGCTGTTAACATTGGTGGACACAATCTCTTACGGAAGAGAACTGAAGATGCAGAAACCACTTGCGGGAACCTTCAGCAGGAGGTGTTGAAGGTAAGCAGTGGAATTTAAATGCCAGACTTTAAGTGCCCAGACTTTACAAGGGTTTCAAATTTCAATGAAAACTTACTGGCTGATGTAAATGATCCATTTCTGTTACTGCATCTTCACAAGACTGACCTTGTTTTCTGGTTCAAACTTTATATTTCAACTAAATATTGAAATAATAAATGAGATGGTACTCTGTCACAGTCCAAAATAATCTTAATTCATATTGGTGGTGTATGCAGGTAGCTCTTTGCCTATATTTTTTGCTACATTTTCAGAAACTTTGAGAAGCCTCCAGTGGTCTATAATCTAAGTATCAAATTATGACATTTAAAGTTTGGAAGAAACTGTTTGCCATAAATGTCCATTAATTACCCTCCTCTTTCACATTTAATAGCTCTTTATTCCCTGTAAGCCACTACCAGAGGCTGGATCCAGGCTTACCATTACTTAAGTATGGAATTTGAACCATCATCACTTCTTATGAGCATAATTCATAACCAGAAGTTATTTCTTGCTTATTTGTTCCTAACCACTTTCCATTACACAATAACAAAATATAATGCTATATTTGTGAGCCTCATGTCTTTTTAGGACATTACAGTGCTCTAGTGTATGTTTTTCTGAAAACAACTTCGGAAAATTAATGAAAAGTCATTTTGCTTATGTAGCAACTATTGGCAGCACTAGCCAAGTCCTCTTTGTTGTGACCTCAAAGCATCCTAAAATATGTAATGCAATTACAACTTTTTAGGACTGACTCCTTTTCTCTTAATTTAATCTTAGCACTAAATCAAATCAATCTTCTTCAACATTTTGGTATTTCAACATCTGGGTCAGTTTTTATTTTTATGTTTGCATCACTTATAATTACATTAACTAATTTGCTGCACTAAACAGTGAAAAGAGATGTAAATCAGAAAATTTCTCCCATTAATAATTACCATAACAGATTCTTTCATCATAACATAAATCTGTTTCAGAATTAGTGGCTCTGACCTGAGTTAGGACCAGCTGCTTTTCTTGTGTGAACAAAAAACATTTGAGTTTAATGATTTCTACCAGGGTACCTTTGTTCATACATTTGCAAAACAATATCCACTAGTAAGGATGATAGCATTAATTCCATTTATTGAAAATACTGGGCATATCTATACCACGTAGCCCAGAAGTTTTGAGCTCTGTGTACTTGCATTGACCCCAAAAGTTATGTCACAACAAACAGGGGGAGGATGGGAGCAAGACCAAATGCAAGAATGTGCATTAGCATGGTAATAACAGAACTAACCTGGCTAGTCTTTCTCCAAACTCAAGCCTAAATCAGCAGTGACTCACATCTCTACTGGTTTGAGCATCCCTGTGTCGGAGCTGGCTTTAAAAACAGAGTTCACAACTGCTTCTCATCTCATTCAAGGCCAGGTTGGATGGGGCTTTGAATGACCTGGTCTAGTGGAAGGTGTTCCTGCCCTTGACAGGGGGGTTGGAACTAGGCGATTCCAACTCTAACCATTCTGTGGTTCTATGATCTATAGCTATTAACCAGGGAGATTGTAAGCAGCTTTTTATGTTATTTGAGTTCTTAGTTGTCTTAAAAACTGCGTTTGAGGGAAGACAAATAAATTTGTAGCTTATAAACCTGTAGCTGTATAAATTTTATACTTTTGGACTCCCATTAGTGTTTTAAAAGCCTTCTAAGTGATCTTAATCACTTTTCCCCCCTTCATTAGTCTGACAAAAAATCCTAAATACTGCCTTTTCTCCTCTCCAAAGTTCTCGTATATGTCAATTTATGAATGTTTCAAAATCCTTCCATCTTTCACCCAAATGAAAATGCCTGTTCAGAGCTGACTTTAACTTTCTTTTTGCATTTGTGTATGTTTTAAGTGTACAAAGTTGATAGAAAGAAAGATCTTTTACTTGCTTCTGGCATCTCAGTGGATGTTCTTCCTCTCTTACAGCCCTGCTGTCCTGTTTCCAATTCCTCCCTTGGTTTCTCCAAAGTAACAGAAAATGCATCTACTCTTGCTTTTGAATATCAACTGTAATTCTGTAATTGGTTCAGAGCAATGTGAAAACTCTTGCTGTAAGAAAATCAGCACTGTAAGAAATATCTGGGTTTATATTGCATTCAGCCCCATGTCCTTGACAAGTTAAGCACATAATAGGCTCCAATGCCCTCTGCTTCCCAGCAAATAACTCAGGAACTCTGTGGTGTGAGTTGTCCTCAACATTATGGTTACTGCAACCACACATAACACAAGTCTTCAGGTCATCTACACATCTTGTCAGCACTACCTGTTTCTACCAGGGAATGGGAAGAACTTTGAACATATGATGACTGATAGAAATATGATACAGGATCTTTGCATGTTTTAGCAGCTTACTTATTTAGAATCACAGAATCATAGAATTGTCTGTGTTGGAAGGCATCTCAAAGATCATCAAGTCCAAACATCAACCTAACACTGCCAAAACCACCACTAAACCATGTCCCTCAGCAGCACATCTACTTAAGTACTTAGTAGCAGTACTTAAGCTAGATGATCCCTCCGTTTCTTTACTGGTGGTGTATCCCCTAGGACAAACTGTTACTTCATGCATTTTTTAATGGAAAAACCATTTT
The DNA here is from genome assembly GCA_017639485.1 of Pluvialis apricaria. Lineage (NCBI taxonomy): Eukaryota > Metazoa > Chordata > Aves > Charadriiformes > Charadriidae > Pluvialis > Pluvialis apricaria. The sequence continues at coordinate 16,758,897 of CM030007.1, forward strand.
ATTTATTTTTTATAAGCTGCTAGCAGCTAAGAAGCTGTTATTCTAATTCTTTTGGAGTAATTAATTTAAATATTTTTAAGGTGAAAGTCCAGTCCCTTTTCTTATGCTGAATAATAAATTGAAATGCAAATTGGAGACTACAGGTATATTACACAAACAGAAAAAAAAAGATGGGGACTGAAAAGATTGCAGAAGAGGTTGGAATTGGAGGTAATTTAATATATATGCTCCATAAACCACATAATCTTTATTACAAATTTGTAATATGTACAAAGGCTGTGAAAAGAGTAAAAAATGGTTTCAGAAATATATTTAAAACTTAAATTGTTTCACTACTCATTGCCTAAATTAAACCATGTAATGGAATTTTTGCTTTCCAGAACTGGGTATATATTTTCATCTATCATTGGCCCATGAATGAGTTCCTTTTCTTGGTGCCTTGTGTACTGAATTTCTTCTTAGATCTCCATAAGTACCTTAAAGTTATGAGACGGATTTTACAGTATAATATTAGCCTATGCATAGTATAAATAATCTGATAAAAAGTGAAAGCCCAAAGTAGTAACAACTGAAGAGAGGTATTTCAGCATCAAAAGCTGCAGTAGTTCATTATGATTTACCTACTTTACAAATATTCTCATCTGCACGAACTTTTCTTTCTAGGTCTTTAAAATATGTTCTGTTGCTGCAAGCAAAACTTACATATTTTGAACTTCAAACAAAATATTATGGAGCTATATTCTATGTGATCCTGTCTAGGCCAGGTAAAGTGAAGCAATTAACGGTGTCTGATTCAAGAGACCTTCAATGTCATCTGAAGCTTGATCTCTCCCTGCTCCTGCGCCATATGGAGATCTGGCTGTAGCTGCGCTGTCATGTACATGGCTCCAGAAGAGCCTCTCTGAAGGGACTACTTTTTTCCATTCTCTAACAAGTTCCATATTACTTCATATGTTTCTTAAATTTATCTGGCTCGGTCTTAAAAGTAGGGTTTTTTTAGTCCTACGTTGCTACCATAAAAATTCTTGTTCAGATCCTTGGTGTTGCAATGCTTAGCTTTTTTTTTTCCTAATTTCCAGTCTAAATTTATTCATAGCCAATTTATACCCATTTGTTCTCGTGTCAGCATGGCCTTTAGCTTAAACAGTTGTTTTCCCTGCCTGATATTTACATCCCTGAAATGCTTACAAAGAACAGGAGCAAAGACAGATGGCTATCGCTTAACCTGTAATTGGTATTAATTATAATAATTAATCAGTTTTTTGGAGTTCAAGATGGAGTGATTGAGCAGGATTTGGTATCCAGCTAAAATTCCTTCGCAGAAAAGTTGATGGAAGATTTTGAGTTAGTAAATAAATCAGCAATCCTGGCAGTAAATGTTTGCTAACTATTGTTATTATTGGGCTGAACCAAAACAATTCTACCAAGAGAAAAAAGTGATACACACAGCCAGTCTCTGTATTAGAATCATCATAGAATCATAGAGTCATAGAATGGTTTAGGTTGGAAGGGATCTTGAACATCGTCTAGTTCCAATCCCCCTGCCATGGGCAGGGACACCTCCTACTAGACCAGGTTGCTCAAAGCCCCATCCAGCCTGGCCTTGAACACCTCCAGGAATGGGGCATCCACAGCTTCCCTGGGCAACCTGTTCCAGTGCCTCACCACCCTCAGAGTGAAAAATTCCTTCCTAATATCTAATCTAAATCTCCCCTCTTCCAGTTTAAAGCCATTCCCCCTCATCCTATCACTACATACCCTAGTAAAAAGTCCTTCCCCAGCTCTCCCGTAGGCCCCCTTTTGGTACTGAAAGGCCGCAATAACGTCTTCCCGGAGCCTTCTCTTCTCTGGGCTGCACAATCCCAACTCTCTCAACCTGTCCTCATAGGAGAGGTGCTCCAGCCCTCAGATCATCTTTGTGGCCCTCCTCTGGACCCACTCCAACAGCTCCATGTGTTTCCTGTGTTGAGGGCTCCAGAGCTGGACACAGTACTCCAGGTGGGGTCTCACCAGAGCTTTACAATCTCTTTTAAAGAAAGCCAAATGAGCCACAGAGGCTGCTGATAAATGGTTACTGTTCTGGGGCATTCCTTTTTTTTTCTGGGTCATTGAGGAAGTCCTTTAAGGGTATGCCTGCTTTGCCATGTTGGTTTGGATTCTGAAGTAAAAACCTCCTGTTTGTCCCTGTTATCCATGCTTTGGCTCCCCAGGAAGAGCAGTTGTGGAGGGATGAATCCTTGGAGATGAGACAGAATGGGGTGATGCTGCCCAGGTCACAGCTGGGGCACTCATCTGCAGGGGCTTTCAGTCCACAGCACCATACCACAGCCAGTCTGAAGCAACATGCACCCTGTGTTACAAACATCAGCATTTCCATGAATGAGGTGCTGAAGTGCATTAAGCTGCTCTGCACAGAGACAGCCTGGCTCCAGCACAGAGCTTTCTGGCTCTCACAGGTGATGCTGGCCCATGCTATCTGCAGAGGTCTCCTGGTGTTTGGCCCCAGGACGGTATTGAGTTGTCTCTTCTAGATCTACGTGAAGCTTGTTGGAGTTTGCAGGGTTTATTGTCTCTAGTTTATTTTGTGTAGAATCAAGTACAATTTTCTAAATATGGAAACAGCATTTTGCACATATTTACACAGCGTGATTAACAAGCAAATAAGAGGTAATAACTCCTTGCAGTTCCCTGTCTACAGCTGTTCTCCAGAAAGCTGGCCCAAGTATATCTCCTAGTCCTCAGCAACCTGGATAAACCACCCAAGGTTGATTGTGTGTTGATTGTCCTTAAAACTTTTATAGCCATTTAGGTTAAACATTTTTACATCCTAGTTGTGTTGATTCATTCATTAAATTACTTCTGCTTTATGTTGTCCTTATTTCAGATACACAGCAAAATGTTTTTAACTTCTGCTCATAAAATGTTCAGAAGGGAGACAGCAGACCACTGGATCATCACCTTCCCTCCCATCTAGTGCTGTCACAGGAACGTGGAATTCCTCTGTACGCCTTTTACAGCAGAATTATATTCTGGTGTCTGCTTGGCTAGGATCAAAAAGCTTCAGTGGGTTGGGAGTTTAATATTAATTTCTATCCTTGTAATGACCTGGGAATTGTTTGATCATGAGAGATTAATCTTGTTATGACCTTTGAAATTTGCAAAATTTTGCTTCTGAATGAAGCTTTGTACCTACAAATCGTATATTTGGCTGCTGAATGAAAAGTGCTTTTCCCTTGCCCCATTTCTGTTCTCTTGCTTCACTCAGCTGTAGCTTTATATGCAACTTTCGATGAGGATGAAAATACACAAAGTGTTATAGTTTAAGATACTGTTGGAATAGCCCCACTGTAGATATATTTTTGGGTAGTTACACAGTAAAGAATTCAGTGCACCATTTCCTGAGGAAGCATGTGATAAATTATGAATAGTTGCTATTCAGGCAACACTGTTTACTCTAGGCGCTGAGTCAGTTAGGGATATTGGAGGGGGAACTATAATGATTATGAAGCCTGCAACTCTCTTCTGTCCTCTGTCTGAATGCTTGAATGAGGACTGAACTTAGATTTTACATTTGAATGGTTCCCTTTGCGATGTTTTCATGTTTTTTTAAATACAATTACCTTTACCAAAAAAAAAAAAAAAAAAAAAAAAGAACAGGAAAAAAAAAAAAAAAAGAAAAAGAAATCTTCAACTGGGACAATGCTGACCATAAAAGAGTTATCAGCAAGGTTGACTTTGACAGATCAAAATAGCCTTCTGTGATTGCCTAGTTTTTTGGCTGTCTGCCATGAAGTCACATTAGCCGCAAAACTGCTGACAGTCTTCTAGCACAGAAGAGAGTGTGGAGATTCAGAAATGACAAGTTCAATTGCAAGTTTTGCAGTAGTTAAATACTTTCGCATCTTTCCTCCCTGCTTCTGCCTAGACTTCCTTTTACCTCCTCAGCTCCAGCCTAGAGATTCTCATTCTTCTACCCATCTACACTTTCAGTTCCTGCCCAAACTTTTAGCTCCCTTACCTTCTGGTCCTTAAGGGCTCTTTAAATGAGCTGGGTGGCTCCCTTGTCTCCTTGGGCCAAGTGCAAGGGCTAGAATTTGGCTGAAGAAGGGGCAGCAGGGAACAAGCAGAGACTCTACCTCACTCAAAAGCACTGTCAGCTAGGGACAGATACTGAAGGACAGTCCCTGAGCCTGGGTGCCCTCAGGCTGAAGCACACTCCATTGCTCAGCTTTCATAGAAAGGCCTCAACTTGGTCAGCAGAGAGAAGTCAGAGGGATGAAGCATATTCAGGGCAGGCTCTTTGCAGAAAAAATAATGCTGCATTGACTGTGATTTTTTTTTTTTCTTCACCACTTTATGCACAGGTATTTGCATCATCCTTCCTTTCTTCCCCAAATCTGTAATATATGCAGTCTTAAAACAGAAGCAACTCATCCTGTGCTACTTAACACTGTTGGTTCAAAAGGTCTGGTACAAAATGACAAAATGTCAGAATCTTGCAGTGAACTGCATTGATCAGAACAAGCCTTTGACACTATCCTCTAAGAAATGGCAACATTTTGTGGACACTGACAAATCCACTCACTCAGAAACACATAATATCAGTCTGGATCTCTAAAGCTTGATAAACCTGTAATCAGATGAAAACAAAAAAACACCAAGAAGCTACCTGTTGTACTTGTGTCTGTCTAAAAAAAATAAATCTCCTATTAAATACAAGACTAATTAAAAGATATATGAAATGTGTATTTTAAAATATGCAGGTCTAGAGTGGTCCCCTGTATCTTAAGAGAAGCAGAACATTTGACCTGAGATTGTAGCTATGAAAAGAATGTGTTTGAGAAAGCGGTTTTCAAACCAAAAGGTTTCTGAAGTGCAGAACCATTTGTGTTGTCTGTGTTGTCCATTATGAGAGCAGGAGCTTCACTTCTTGAGGCTGACTTTCATTCAGAGAGAAGTTCTCAAAAGCCACATGCCGTTTTGGCGGTGCAGAGTAGAGTAAGTGGGAAAAGGTGGTGTGAGGAGCTGAGCTTCAGAGGAAGCACAGTTCTACAGCAAGGGGACACTAGGACACTTCTGTCAGGAAAATATAGTCAAATTGCATAACTCTGAGAAGCAATAATGGAGGGAGAAACCTGATCTGCAAAGTCTAACCTATGTCTGACAGGTTAGAAATCTAGACTCTGAAAGGCTACTTAGCTTTTTTGCTCTTGCCTTTATTTTTTCTTTCATTAGATGAGGAAGGTACTTAATTCAAAATATTGTTCGTGAGGATTTATGTGTGGCAGGCTGTGTAGCCTCTCTGGCCCTCTGGAAATACACTCTACCATCATTTTTATCTATGGGACCAGGAGCAGATCTGCCTGAAATAGCTGGATTCACCAAAGTTCCTGCTTAAGAGGGAAATGAGAACAGAAAAATAGTTTAGAAAAGCACTTCAAGGGCCAAGTCTGCCATTTGTATTATTAATATGCAATGTGTGGTCTCTATGAGAATCCTTTATCAAGATGGAAATTATAAACTGTATAAGACGTAAGTACATTGGTATTTCTTCTAATATGCTGCCTATAAATTGCTAGAACATTGGATAAATCGTAACCTGGAAAAAAGCCAGTCAAGTCTGGAGGCTCTATAAGGACTATGATAATTATGCAAACTTGAGGAACTCCCATGGAGGGGAAAGGAACTCAGCAAAGAGCTGGGGAGTTTGGAAGCATGAATCACCACAGCTGGAGTCAGTGCCATTGCTCAAGTTGGATTCCTGTTACATGAAAGAAGTGGAAAGGAGGTAGAAGAGAAAATCAAGCAAGAAAAGAACAAGAAGTTCTGTTCTCTTCAAAATCCCCAAAAGGGACACAAGATTTCCCCAGAAGACATAGCCAGAGGACTTAGAGGACGACCCCACCAGCTGCCAACGAGGTCCAGGTTGCAAGTCTGCTCTGGAAGGAAGCACTGCTAAGGCATGGCTCTCCTCACATGCAGCTATGCTGTGTCTCAGGTTGGTTTTATGTGGTGACCTAGTGAAAAGTTTGGGTTTGGGTTCCTCTGAAATTTTGCATTGATGGCATACCTTCTTAACTGTTTCTGATTTTGTTCTCAAGAATGCAATCCTATTTTTTGTTTGCCATTAATCTGTTCACTTTATGGGGAAATGGCATTTTGATTGTGCAATAAGTGCATATCTGGTCCCATGAAAGAATATGTCATATGATGCAAACTATTTTTATGACTATGCTACACATGCAGCGTGGAAGAAAACATGGCAGAGGCAGGCCACGGGCCAGATGTCACAGTCAACATCCAACTGGCAGGCCAGACTTTCTCTGCATTATCTTATTGTTGCGGTTTAACCCCAGCCAGCAACTAGGACCATGCAGCCGCTCGCTCACTCCCCCCTGGTGGGATGGGGGAGAGAAACAGAAGAATAAAAGTGAAAAAACTTATGGGTTGGGATAAAGACAGTTTAATAAGTAAAGCAAAAGCTGTGCATGCAAGCAAAGCAAACCCAGAAATTAATTTTCTACTTCCCATTGGCAGGCAGAGTTCATCCATCTCCAGGAAAGCAGGGCTCCATCACGCGTAACGGTTACTTGGGAAGACAAACACCATAATTGTGAACGTCCCCCCTGCTTCCTCCTTCTTCCCCCAGATTTATATGCTGAGCATGATGTCATATGTTATGGAATATCCCTTTGGTCTATTTGGGTCAGCTGTCCCGGCTGTGTTTTCTCCCAAACTTTTGTGCACTCCCAGCCTACTCGCTGGTGGGGCAGTGTGAGGAGCAGAAAAGGCCTTGACTGATGAGCAACAACCAAAACCACCAGTGCACTATCTACACTGCTCTCATCCCAAATCCAAAACACAGCCCCACACCAGTTTCTAGCAAGAAACTTAACTCCATCCCAGCTGAAACCACGACACTTGCATACATCGGTATATGACACATATACATCTGCACAGGGCTGTTCAAGTCCCAGATGACACTAAATTATATCATCGTGTAAATGTTTGCTTATTTACTTTGAATTCTCTTAAGTAAGTGGCAAATGGGTGTTAGTGTTTGGGAATGAACTTTCCATTTGAACTAACTGAAGTAGCTGAGCACACAAAGGAAAAAGATTGCTCCCACTTTAATGCTTTTCTTCTGGCAGTGGTGTTTGTTTAAAGTCTAATCCAGAAAGAATTTGACTTTAGTTTAGTGGCAAATGCTTATCAGGTAACAGGCAGTCTTTGTTTTGGTGGCATGGTAGTCCTTTGTACTGAACTGAGTAGTAATGTCTCACAGAGCTCCTCGCAGAGAGTCAAAAATTCACTGGTGGGTTTAGTCAGACTGAGCGCACAGAGCGGTAATGAGCAGAACATCCTGTTTTGAAAGGGATAATTGTTAAACTGTCACAGTAGAAAAAAGGCGGGTTTCTCTGTGAAGTACTAGGTCGTTCAGTCACATAAAGAGTGGGTATGAAACCAAAGGATGGATAACTTTTTCCTAAGTCTGACCACTTTCTAAAGATATCACGGAAGGGGAAAAAATCCTAATGTAATAAACATGTCAAATGCTTGTGTGTTGCACAATGGGAGGGGCCAGATGTACTTTGCTAAGAAGTGGGGCCTGTCCTGCAGACTTTGGCTTCTTGTACCTCCATGTGACCTTGGGAGTATGTCCCTTTCTGCATTTCCCTTTGATGTTCACTTGGTAACACAGGCCATATGATTTTCCATTAATGCATCGGCTCATCCTGTGGGAATTCCTTCAAAAGCTAGAAACATTTGTCTATTTTACCCTGGCAAACCAAAAAGAAAAAAGTGAAAACAAGTTGATCTATAAGCAACTCATTAAACATTTTGTTTCCTGCATATTAATTACGGTTGTGTGATAACAATGATCTGCATAGGAAAGGGTGTGAATGAATGTGAACAGTCATATGAGAATGCCACTGGATTTTTAATGTAGGATATTAGTGTACTGAGAAAAGTGGGTGAAGACTAGTGAGAATTTTACCCTAAGTTTAACCATAAAGCTACTTTGCGACTGTCACTGTGGCTGAGATCTCCTTTAGGTGTCTAAAAGGCAGTCCTTTGAATCCAAAGTCACCTGCAGGGGTGGCTATTTTTATAGTCAGTGGACAGAAGCAGGTCAGATTAACAATTTTTCAGATGTGCCTACATTAAATGCTTCAGTTAGAGTGAGATGAACCCACTTGAGGTGTCTTTTCCTCTCTTTTGGCTGCAGAGACAACGAGTGACTGGCTCAAATGGAGACATCTCCATTGCACGTATTGAACATTGGGTGAGACGGATTCCCCACCACCACCAATCTCCAATCCTAACTCAGTACCAGACCATTTTTTCCCCTGTCATCTTGCCCACCTTTCTATATATTCCACTGTGTAATGACTGATTGTATTACAGCAGCTGCCAAAGTTATTTAGGAGCAATATACAGAGACAAATTTTGTCCTAAAAAAATTACAGCTGAGGGGTAGATAGAAAGAGTGGGACTTCTGAATGCATTTCAGGTTTCATATATTATTCTTTTGAAATTAATTAGACATTAATTATATATATTAACAGTCCCCAGTGTCTCCTCTGTTGGTAGCTATGAGCTAGCTTTCCCAACCACAAGTAATTTTGCTTTACAACATAGAAACTCTCCTATACAACTAGTTTTGGGAAATTACAGCTCTGTGTTTTAAACAATGTTCCTGTCTTTTCTGCTTCAGACATAAGGATGGGGATTTCTAAAACTCTAATCTGAGTTAAATACTGGGAAATTTTGTTGAACAATGTTTTATTGAAAGTTTTTTTCAGCTACAGATAAAGTCCTTGGATCTTAAAGTATGACAAAAAAAATATTTCCTGGAAGGTGGAAGGCAATCCAGCACTTTTGCAGTCCTGTGCAGGTGCGCTTGGAGAGAAAAGGACTCGGCAACTTTATTTTCCAGAGAAAACCTTTCTCTGTGAACAGCAAATATCCACATGGTTCAGCAGACTCTGGCTTCTCTGTCTAAGGTGTCTGACTGAGTGATACCAGTATGGAGTGTTAGCTTCAAAAATATAAAATAATAGAAGAGCTTTGACGAGAAACCTTTGGCTGGGTACCTTTGTTATCACCTTTAAGAAGTTTAATATCTCTCTCTGGACAGTCTCATTTTTCCCCCTTTCTTCTCTCACTTCCTTCCTCCTCCTTTTTATGTTTGCTCCTCTTCTCCCCTGTGGTGTTGTCTCCAAAGTTTCCAGAACTTTTTCTGTACAACTTCTTCCCCTTGCAATAGCTGTCCCTTTCCTTGCTGGCTAAGTCTCTGCTCCTCCATGTATTTACTGCTTAGAATAAACTTTCTCTATACTCCTACTTCTAATAAGATTTTGCTATTTTTCTGCTTCATTGTGTTCATTCAATTATGACTTCTTTAGGCCTAGGGTTGTCTCAGGAGGGTGCACTCCTATCACCCAAAAGCTGGATGGCATTGGGAGGGCTAGGAGGGATCTGACTGTAGCAGTAATGGGTACCCCATAGGTCTTCACAGTCATGGACTTGGGATGAAGCTCTTACTCCAGAGACACTTTGATGGTCACTAAACTGTTTGCCTCAAGAAGCAGTTTTCCTTAACTCTAGCTTGGGTGAGAGGCTGAGCAGGAGCACAGCGTGGAGCAGGGCGGGACAGACTCTGACTCAGCTGTAGCTGGCTTAAGTCCTCATCCTTCCTGTTATTAGCAAAGGAACTAATCTGACACAGATCTTTTGGCAACTTCTTTCTTTTATACTGGTCAACTGTGTGAGGTAATGGGATGGGAGGAAACCTCCAACAGGGAGGTGAGGACTACTTACCTTCACATGAGACTTCCCTGGGGTAGGTAACCAATGTGGCTCCTTGTGCCTCTTATGCAGTTTTGCAATAGGACACACTATCCGCATAAAATAGGAGCCTTTATTTTCCCTCTGGAATGATATAAGGCCTCAGCCTAACGTTTTAGTGTTGTCATGCTCTGCTTGTAACCAAACAGCCTCATTTTTGGGTGATTGATGCAACAATAAAGCCTCAGGCAAACAGTCAGCAAGGATCACTTACCAGAACGTGGCTTTGCAAACAGAGAGGCAACTAAGGTAATACCTGTCACATCACATAGGCTTCCTGCAGAAAATGGTCTCTGGACAATTGGTTTCATGGTCCTTCCCAGCAGACTTGTTTGGTTAAGATTGGTCTTAGCCCAAAGAAAGTGCCAACACTGAGAGCACAAACTGGGTAATCGGCAAGAGTATGGTCTTGTTACTACCCTACTCCCAAGAGTAGAACACCACCAGCCTTACCAACTTTGCCAGCAACAAATGTCAAACTTTTAGAGTCTTAGGCTTTGGTGTTTTGGTGTTTTGTTGTTTTTTTTGTTTTTGTTTTTTTTTCTGCTACATGGTACAGACATATCTCAAGAAGTCCTGTGTCAATCAAGCTGCCCACTGCTCAAAACCTGGCTACATGGCACGTTTGTCACCTGTGTCCCAGATTGCTAACCTGCATAGTCCATGGTCCGCTGAAGAATCTGTCTTTATTTACCAACATCATTTTCAGTTTGTACTGAATCTGTGACTAAGAAAGTTTTCAATTTCATTTTTTTCAGTAGCTCCAACCACACAGCAAAATATGACTATATAGGTAAATAAATTGAAAAGAACTAAAGCTTTCTTGTGGAAGCAGATTTTATGCAAAAATGGTGTGGTGGGTTGACCTTGGCTGGCTGCCACATGCCCACCAAGCCGCTCTCTCACTCCACTCCCTTGGTGGAACAGGGAGAGAAAGCAAAATGAAAAACTCATGGGTGAAGATAAAGGCAGTTTAATAAAGAAAAGCAAAGGCTGCGTATAGAGGCAAAGGAAAACAAAAAGATTTATCCTCTACTTTCCATCAGCAGGCAATGTCCAGCCACATCCTAGGAAGCAGGGCCTCCGTACATGTAGTGGTTACTTTGGGAGACAAACACCTTAACAATGAATGCCACCCCTCCTCTCATTTCTCTAAGATTTTATTGCTGAATGCAATGTCATATGGTATGGAATATCATTTGGTCAGTTTAGATCAGCTGTCCCAGCCATGTCCCCTCCCAAGATCTTCCCCACCCTCATCCTACTGACCTTTGGTGGGGTGGGGGTTGAAGAGACAGCCTTGATGCTGCATGAGCACTGCTCAGCAGTAGCCAAAACGCTGGTGTGTTATCAACACCTTCCACCTACAAAGCATGGCACTATGAGGGTTGCTATGGGGAACGTTAACTCCATCCCGGACATATCCAATACAGATGGATCTACAGATAACTTTTTCCCCAAATAATGATAATTTCTTATGGAGACAACATGGAGTGCAGCGAACATGATGAACACGGCATTGTAATTCTCATGATAAACTGGAATGCTACCTTATGTATGCTTAAGAGAGATTTTATACACCTGAAAATTGAAGTACAGAGGAGAGATCATAGAATCATAGAATTCCTGAGGTTGGAAGGAACCTTTAAGATCATCAAGTCCAACCATTAACCTACCCTGACAAAACCCACTCTAAACCATGTCCCTAAGTACCACATCTACCCTTTTTTTAAACACCTCCAGGAATGGTGAATCCACCACCTCCCTGGGCAGCCTGTTCCAATGTTTGATAACCCTTTCAGTGAAAAAATGTTTCCTAATATCCAGTCTAAACCTCCCCTGACATAACTTAAACCCATTTCCTCTTGTCCTATCACTTGTCACCCGGGAGAAGAGGTCAGCCCCCACCTCTCTACAACCTCCTTTCAGGTAGTTGTAGAGGGTGATAAGCCTCAGCCTTCTCTTCTCCAGGCTAAACAACCCCAGTTTCCTCAGTCGTTCCTCGTAAGATTTGTCCTCCAAAGCTGTCTGCTTATCTATTGTTTTCTCTCTGTAACAGAGACGTCACTTTGCTCTGGGGATGATCTTAGCAGGCTGTGGGGCAGGAAGCCGTTCCCAACTATGGAAACCCATCTCTTTCCAATTTAGATGCTCTAGGGTGTCTGATACCTCTTCACAGCCCTGGTAGGTATGCTGTGGGCATAACACAGGGCATACAGGCAGCGTCTGGAGACCACAGTGTATTAGGGCATCTCAAATGGTGTTTAAGCCTATATTCAGGCATTAGAAACACCCCCTCTGTGTTTACAGATCCATTTCAAGTAAGGGGAATGACATTTATTTTCCGTAAGTACAAAGAATGGTGAAAATTTTTGAGTCAAGTGAAGCTTTTATCTATTAACAATCACTCATTGACGTACGAAGTTTCACCTCATTGCGCAGAATGTATCTTTTTTTTATTTTTTGTTATCAATGCATTGGAAGTACTGTGGCTTCCTGTCCCAGTGCATGTGCAATATAATACAAACAAGAACATCTATTGAGCATGACTCCTAAGGAAATCTTTGTTTGTAGTTTTGTGAAAAAAAGGTACTACGCAAACCAAAAGAGCTGATATCCTGGGCAAGGAAATACACTACACCAGGAGACTTTGGACTCAATTCTTGACTGTGCCTCTGGGGATGATGGCAAGACTTTGTGGAGTGCAGGGCTGTCTGCAAGCTCCCTTTGCAATGTCTGGTTTTCAGTTTAGCTGCTCCCCAGGCTGGCCCTTAGCACAGGTCTGCACAGCCTGACTTTGCTCCATCCTTCACCGTTGCCAGCAGCCGCAGTGACGTGAGTACTTTCTGACATAGGGCTGCCCTGGCCTTGACTTTCTGTCTGATATTAACAGCCAGAGCACAATGTGGGAGACATCGGGTTGGCGTCGAGCCACGGGAGAAGTCCCTCTGCTTTTGGCTGCCCACCAGCAAAGAGCTGTTGTGTTCTCTTGGCATGGTGAGACGGCCTCCGTGTCAGTGTATTCTCCATGGGATGAGTGGAGATATTTTAGTGAATTCCTTCTTCTGACTTCATAGACTTTAATGGGACAATATGTCAGACATTTCAGTGAGTTAATTGCCTTCCTCAAGAAAGCAAAGTACTTGCTTGTTGGTAAACAGAGCCACATCACACTAGCTATTATAAAATGGTGAACTGATGAAATTACAATTTTGGTAACTTCTGTTCATCGTGCAACACACTATGGAACTGCTTGGGGAACAGTCATGTCAGTACACTTATTTTCCCCCAAAATGCTACAAGAAATTGAAGGTTTCAGTTTGTTGGGAAATTGTGGATTATTTTTTAACAAACATTAAATAATATGTTACTGTATTCACAACATTTTTCAATATTGCATAACCTGAAAACATTAAGAAATATCTACAGGAATTCAGGGAATATTCTGAAAAGTGTCTGTTTGTCTTCCTGCTTCTGTTTCATACATTTTTGAAGGGAAAGGATGGAAGAGAGAAGGAGAGGGTGAAACCTGAATTACAGAGGAAAAGCAAATTGTCCAAAATTAATCCCGTTACTCTGAAAATCTTGATGAGGACTAGGCTCCCTTGGTGGAGCCAAGAATCCACCAGTACTCTAATTAAAATCTGAACAGTCCAACTAAAGTTATTCTTGATTCAGTTACAATAGTGCTAACACTGTTAACAATACAGTTAGGGCTGATGTATGCAAATTTTCTGGTACCTACCCCTTTTCCCTGCTGTTCTCACCCACCCTCTTTCCCCTTTCTTGCCACAGCCCCCTCAAGAGGATGGTGGAGGTCTTCAAGAAGTCATCAGTGTCCCCAGTTCTTTGCAGGCAGGAGTGTGACACTGTCATTCCTCAACCTGGGATCTGCTTGGATTATTCTTATACACTATCTAAAACAATATGTTTGTTTCCTTTATCTCCAGTGATTCCCAATTTTGTTTTTTGCTTGCTTGTCTATTCTCTTTTATTATCCTTAAAAAACATTTTACCAGACACACATGGTTGCTCTCCTGCAGTTCCCAGTGATTAACCACTGCCATTTGTGCTTACAGTCCTGGGGTTTTGGGTATCTGTCTGTTGCTACACTATGCTACCTTTTTATTGTAGGATCATAGGCAGTTCACCCTACACAGAATAACTGCTTGTCATCATTACCTATTAGTTCGCAGTAGGTATTGCACTGCACAATTGCACACAGCTAAACTGAAGCTAAAACAATTTAGGAGATAGCTATCTGACCGCTAGACAATTGCTGTCACAACTGTGACACGCTAAAATCAGCTCAAGCCAAGAGAATTGCGGACAAGTCAGGAGAACCTGTACTGTTGGGTTAATATAAAGACTGTGGCCTCTTACCAGTAACGGCAAACTCATTTTTACTCAGCTACAGGCCTCAAATTTTGGTTAGGAAGTTCATGTGAAGGTTTCCTGAAAGTCAAGGATTTTTCTGAAAGTACTAATTATGGAAGCATTAAATGAGTCAAATAATTAATACAAATACTTCCTGAAAGAAACCCATAAACCTTGAAATTGCGTAAATATACAGAGTTTTAATAAGGTTATTCCTATAAGGTTTAAATATTAAGAAACACTTATGGGTGGTCTACTTATGAGAGCTTAATCTTGTCCGAGATTAAGCCATAAGAATGTGAGTATCTCATTACAACTGCAGATTAGAATTTTTATGGTCTAATCACTGACAGAAAACTTCATTATTATAAATGTGATAAGTGAATGTACTAATCATCTGTCTCTTGACAAACGAAATTTAACCTTTAACCTAAATTTTATCTTCAGTGATTCTCTAACCCATTTCATCTTATTTTGTGGTTTGTTCTAGATGTACAAGCACAAATTCACCCCTCTACCATATATAGCCATTTCCTTTGATTCTTCTTCTATCTGCATCCTTTTTTTTCTTTTTGTTTGGTGGAAATCGTAGGACATAATTTTGGCAGTTTATCTTAACTTTGGCAGCCTTTTATAAAAAGTCTAAGTGTATTAACATTTCCACATCCTCTTTAGCATGCTTTATATGCATTTTATGCTTTTTGTATTAGCAGCAGTCTTTTACTCTCTAGTCTAATAGAATTTGGGGCTCTGAGATACTGATTAACGACTAAAATGTGCTTAGTATTTGTATCCATTAGCGTGAAAATCATAAAACACTAAAAGCTCTGCTAGAGTTATTGGATATCTGAAGTAGTGTGCCTTAACTTGAAGAAGCATTGCCAGTCTGATGCTGCTGAGGTCAAAATGCATCCCCAGGCAGGGCCGCCTAGCCCATGACATGCAGTTATAACTGAATTGCCCGTCAAGCTACTCTAAACAATTAATTTGGCATCCAGAGCCCACCTTGCAGCCTCAAGATTATGAAATGGTGGGTTTGTGGGTGGATTTGGTTTCATAATACACTTATAAAAACGCCAGTAGAGACGACATTCTTCTGAGGTCTCAGGAGCCCTCTAGAAAGTGTCCGTATGTAAACACAGCACTGTTACTAGAAAAGGTGTCAGGAAATTACATTTTAATGGATCTGTATTGTTCCAGTTCTCTTGTTTCTATGAGACCTGGGGGAACACTCCTTCAGAGTGTAATTGTCCGTAAGCTTTTATGAATTGTTTTAAGAGACCATCAAGTATCCAGCACCAATACTGTTACACAACATGAGAAACTTTACTGAAGAAAGTTGCTTGTCCTGATAAATGTTACTCACTCTTCTAAAAATACTCTTCAGAGACTGGCTGGCTGGTCGCTTTAGGAATAATTGCTTTACTATCCTTTGGTGGGGAGGGGTATGAATGAAAAGGAGATTCATGATACTACTTGATTTCAACATTTCTTTTTAATATCTCAATTGCATTTAATGAGATAAGATGGAGCCTGTTCTTGAAAGTTTTCAAAACTTGAGATTTATAGTACAATAAAATGACTCATGGACAAGCTTCTACCAAGCATAGGTAAAGTGATTTGTCTCTGACTCTGTTCCAAAGTTTTTATGTTAATATGTCTTGTGTTGGTAGGATAAATTTGAATTAATAATGAGCATTGCTTCTATTTGATGACCTGCAGAGCTACACACACTTGACTTGCACGTTACTGCTTCTGCTTAGGACTCGAATCCTTTGCTACAAAAGAATTGAAGGAAAATTATAAAGATAAAAATGTTTTATTTTCTCAGTGTATGTACACATACATAGCGCTTCTGGATTTGAGCAGTAGCCTCTGTGTTTCTCAATTTTCAGTATTGAATTATCTGCATAATTACAGTACCTGCACTGTGTGTGTTGGTCTTTAATTTGCATCCATCCGTTACATGTGGTCTTATTTCTATTGTGATTATCCAGGACATATCAGTTTATAGATAAAAAACAGGTAGTAGGAGATGAACCTGAAAAAACAGAGTACATTTTAAATGGGCTGTGGTCACTGGCTGCGGACAGGGTCCTACTATTGACCAAACAGTCTGTAGTGTAGGAACAGTCTTGATTTTCTTTTTAATGTTAAGTTCCTTCAAAGGAACACTTGTGAATAAATTTCTATCACTCTGAGACAGCTAAATAAATAGCTCCATTACATCCCACTCAATAATGATCCAGCACAGAGTACTTATGCACATCTCTCAATGATACTTACTCTCCTGATACAAATATATATATCTCATATGTATAAAGATAGAAATACAGAATAATAAAAAAGTTTGGGTTGGAAGGAATCTTTAAAGATCATCTAGTCCAGCCCCCCTGCAATGAGCAGGAACATCTTCAACTAGATCAGGGTGCTCAGAGCCCCATCCAACCTGACCTTGAATGTTTCCAGGGATGGGGCATCTACCACCTCTCTGGGCAACCTGTGCCAGTGTTCCACCACCCTCAGCGTAAAAAATTTCTTCCTTATATCTAGTCTGAATGTAACCTCTTTTAGTTTAAAACCATTCATCTTAATGCTACTGGTCTGATTAAAAAGTCTGTCCCCACATTTCTTATAAGCCCCCTTTACTTATTGAAAGGCTGCAATTAGGTCTCTCTGGAACCTTCTCCAGGCTGAACAACCCCAACTCTATCAGCCTTTCGTCATAGGAGAGGTGCTCCAGCCCTGAGATCATCTCCACGGCTCTTCTCTGGACCCACTCCAACAGGTCCATGTCTTCCAAATATAGTTGGAAGGGACCACTAGAGGTCATCTAGTCCAATGTCTCACTTGAAGAAAGGCTATTGCAACGCTAGATCATACGTTCTCTCAGAACTGGCTTATGGTGGAGCTAGTAGTCTGTCTGTACATTAAAGTAAAAGAAAGTTGAAGAACAGAGATGATGACTGTGACCAACAGCTAAATATTTCTGGCACAACAGAGAACAACAGGAAAGACTGTCCTACAAGGGAAGTGGGAGTTGGTACTGTGAGGTATTCTGCATGAACTGTCAGAAATGTTATTGTCTTTTTGCATCAGAATAAAGGTTTTGGTTTGTCTTCTGATAGAGAAATGCACAGGAGTACCTTCCTCTTCATGAAACTTTCAGCAGCCTAATCACCAACCAAGCAAAATTACGTGTACATTTTGGAGGAGGAGAATATGAATAAGAAATCGTATGTAACGATATAACAAATTGAAGACATTGAGGATAGGTGGTGATAAACATAAAAGAAATGATGCAAACTGAAATAGAAATATATTGACATATTTATATATATATATATAAAATATATATATAAAATATATCACAATAATTAAGTGATAGGCCTATGTGAGAATTGTTCTCCTGAATTCTATTAATAAAAGCTGACTTGTTTTCTCAGGAAATAAGAGGGTTTTGTTGTTATTCATTTTTTTCTGCACCCTAAATTTCATCTCAACATGCTACCCCACTTGCTTTCAAGGAAACAAACAAGCAAAAAACTGTCTTAGAAATTCAGTTTTGCATTACTTGTCATACTAAGTGCTTCAACTGGCCTGATGGCTCTGAGAAAGTGCTAAATCATTTATTTATATGGTAAAAACAATAAATGGCCTCGTTTAACATAAGGTGTAGTATATTAGTTTTAAACTTTAGGTGGATAGTAAATCCAGCTAATATAATCAAAGAATGTCAGTCCTACACATGGCTCGGTAAGAGCTCTAGGAGTGAAACATGGAAGAATGACACCATTTTAATCAATGGCAGTTGGAGTCATCAGTCAGTTCAGGGGAATGTTGTGTTAAAACCTTCCTGCTAACAGATGAGTTAAATACTTCACAATCACTTAAAGTATTAAATCACACAGCAGATGCTTGGTTGATCCATCTGTGTTCTTTCCCCCACTTGTTTATACAGGCCCAACAATATGATAAGCAATAGTTAGGCTGAGCTGTGTTTTGAAACCAGGTTATCACTTCAACCTGTGTTTACTCTGAAAAAAGTGGTTCTAAATTCAATAATTTGAGGAAAATACCTATTTTTAATCCTATTCTTATAAGGGAAGGTCAAATTTCTAGGACAATACCAGAATTTTTCACCTGAAGTTTTCAGATGTGTCCTACGTTAATAAGAAAACAAAGCTATCTCCTTATTTAGTACAGTTTGCAGAACTACAGCTCTCTAAAATGAAACTTGGAGCTAAACTGTACTAAGGCTTGCATTTTCTTACTAAGTTGAATCATTGTATTTCAGGTTTTTTTAATGCTGTATCAGAGCAATCTCAAAATCTAATGAATTCAAGAGCACTCCTGCTTCTACTTTTGTGAAGAACTGGGAAACATCTTAATCTTCTGAAGGTCAACTGACCCTTTTACAAATTTCTAGCGTCATGCTGCTAGTATTAATTTTTTCCAAAGCTCAGCATGATGTTTGCACTATGAAGGGAAGATATTTGTTTATTCACATGTTCTTTCAGTGTAGCTGTCTGCTATAATGAAAGTATTTCATCCATTTAGAGCTGTTCATTTAGAGTAAAAAAAGCAAGCAGTAACTGAAAAACCCAAAGTTTACTTTTACTTCTACTTTGTAAGGTAAAAAAGAAGTTAGAAATGTTGTGAAGTTCTCATTATAAAGCTTGAAAGGTCCAGGGGGTTATATTTTCAAACTTGTTTAGTTATCCTAATATATAGTGAGCTGCCCAGTATGACTACATGAATGTATATATTCATATGTGAACATCTAACTATCTTGAAATATTGGCCAAGGATGACACTGCCCAAAACTTCTTAAATTCTGCTAATTCTGATAACTGTTATTCAAGAACAGATATATGTGATATTCTAAACATGTTTTCACATGTGATGGGTATGCCAGGAAAAAAATGTAAATTCCTTTAAAAAAACACAACAATTCTGCCTTGATTTTTTTCAGTTCAATTGCAGTTTTCTGCCTAATACAGTCTGAGACAACCCTCCAATCAAGTTGTGAACAAAGAATGTGCCTTTCTTCAATCTCTAAAATGTCACTAGAAAAAACAAGTTTCTAACAACGTATGCCAACTTATACATTCTCTTAAATAAGTATATATGAAGACAATATACCATTTTACTCAGAAAAAAATATCAAATATGCCATTAAGGTTACACTAGATGATAAATAAATATATTTTAGAGGCCGTGCTAAAGAGGCAAACTCTGATTAAAATGATGGTTTAGATCAATTGACTTGAGTCAGTCTTCCCTGGTGATAGAAAACAGCTTTTTATAATTACCTATAAATATTAAACATGACCTGATGTCTCGTGCTTCTGTGCTTGGGAAAAAAAATCAACACCAGGCATTTAGTAGCATCTAGGAAAAAGTTGTATGGAGCACCTTGGTGCAATTTTCACTTACTCATAATGAAGTTAAAGCTCTGATTGTGCCTAGTACATGATGAAATTTTAAATGTAATTTTGGGGTGGATACCTGGGTTTTGTGTGATTCTGCAGCAAATCCAGTGTTGATAAAGGGGACCAGTCTCAATGTAATTAGTGCCTTTCATTCTCATTTTAGCTGTTGTTACTACAGTGCTTGTAGGAGGAAAGTATGTCTCCCTCCCTTGTTTCTTGTTCTTCACCTGATGGAGAATGACAATGCCATATGCTAGTAAAATATGCCGAGACACATTTCAATATGTTGAAAAATACATGAGACTTCAAGACTATTTCCAGATTCCATTAATATATTACAGTTTCATTGCATAGTAATAATGGGCTGAACATTACATATGGAGGCAAGAGTTGCTATTTCTTGCAAAATACGAAAAGGTGTATAGTTTGCCCAATACCTGTGTTGCTATTTCTGGAGAAAAGCTTTGGCTGAAGATCTCCAGCATGGAATATAACCTGACCTCATTGTAACAACCCTACAAACCTACCTCAAAGGAAACCAATTAGAGTAATTAGAACAAGATTGAACTCTTACCTAAGGCTGACCTGCATATAATGACCAGACTTGTTCTTCTCTCCCTGCAGGAAGTTTTCAGATCCAAAGAGGGTGAAAATGTGCGCATAAGATGCTTGCGCTGTTTTCTTTAAGAGCACCCCTTAAAAGCTGATGTGCTCCATAAGTTTCCCCAAAGTTCTGAATACTGATGTTCAGTTCGGAGTGGGACTTATTATGCTGAACATCAACTTGCCAAATCCTACTATAGTGAAAACCTTGAGATAATGTTAAATGGCATGAAGGGAGACTGCTGCAGTGAAGTTAGTTGATATGTGCCTGAAGAAAAGGAGTGATGTAGAAAGAAACTCGAAATCTTTAATCTTTCGCATAGTTTCTTAAAAGTGTGTTTATAGAGAAAAAAAGATTTTTCAGCTCTGAGAGAAAAAATAAACAAAAGCAATATCAAAATGAAACAGCTATTTTTAGTTTGAGACATTTATTTTCTCCAAAAAGGAAAATATGCATTGAGTCATTCTGGCAGCTGGTGCTAAAGCTGGGTTAATCACACGCCTGTGACCCTCTTAACTTGGGTCCAAACACCAAAAGGTTCCTGATGAAACTAAACCCAGAAGTCCATAAAATATATGAAGGTCCATGACCAGCAGATATCAACTCTTCAAGTCACCTCCACTTTACCATCTTTTATACATGTGTCTGTGCTTTTAACTGGTGCTTCCTGCATCTGTATTGTCAGCTGGGCATTGCATCAAGCTGAATTAAGGTTAGTTTACCAACAACGGTTTTAACTAGTGTCTACATCTAGCAATATGTATTATACTGTAAACTGTATGTGTCACTGATCCCAGGAAGTAAAGCGGTGTCTATCTTTTCCGCACACCTCCAATGTGCAGCAATTCCCTTTGGCATTATATTGCAAAGCCATTTTTCCTTTCCAGGTTTGGCAGTCCAGTTGGTCTTCTAATGAGCTCAGGAAACTGAAAATATTATGGATTGCTCCTTAGAACTGCTTCCAGATGACTCATAGTAGCTAAGAGAAGCAGGCTGATTTCAAGAGCAAATTGTTGCTTGCTGTGCATGGGTGACTGAGAAGTCAAATCCCTGATCGTGAGTCGAATTCTGCCCTTCCAACTGAACGACTGCAGCAAAATACAGTCTTTGGATGCTAAGCGAGATTTTCACCTCTCTCCAATAGCTTTGCCAGCACCTTTTGCATTTAACCTAGGCCCAGTGCCTGGCCAGGAAAGATCAGGACTGTCATGATTCACATCACACTGCCCCAGGTTAAATGATGTGGGGCCGCCTGATCCGCAGCCGAGAGCCCTGAGTACTCTCACTTGTGCCGAGTGCATGGCTGAGATGGCAATGCTGGCGTCGAAACAAACCGACAGCCAGGGATTAGTTACACATAATTGCAAACTCAAGAAACTGAACAGTTGGTAATGTTTATTTAAAATGTTGAAATCTTCACAAATGATGATAGATTGCAGCCAGACAGTGATGTGTGATGTCTCAGTGACCCTGCTCCACAGGGAAAACATGAAATCATCTGGGAAATCATTTTAATTCTAGCAACAAGAGGAGTGGCTATTTACAAGACTGCAGTGAGTCAGCCAGGCTATCCATTCTAAAAGGGAAAAAGTAATAACCAAGGATTCAGTATTTGCAACTGTTTCATTCCTTTGGTTCAGTAAATTTTGATGTTTTTATTAGGGTCTACCTATTAGAACAAGCTCAAAAGAACGTAGTTCATTACAGCTATGGAGGGGAGGAAAGCACGAAACAAAATGTATTCATACATCAAAATGAAAGACAATTGCATCAGTATTTTTCTCCACCAGTCGATGCACTGTCAATGCTTTATCTTATCCATGTGAAAGTTTTGTTTAACTTGAAAAGTGTGATTAAACACTTTCTAGTGAAACAGGTAGAGAAACTTACGGGCACACACTTTTATTATGAAGCAAACTTAGTCTGCTTGAATTCTGTTCATTGCCATCAGTTTATTCTTGTTGTCCACAAGTTTCAGCTGACCCAATTTACCACAATATCTCTTGGGGTTTTTTTGTTCTTTGTTTTTTTGTGTGTTGTGGGTTTTTTTTATAAACAAACTCGCAAGTATCTAGGTGCAGAAGAGTTGGTGAGATGATTAAATTGTGATGCTCAATTAAATATCGCTGAAGTCATTCTTTTTCATATAGAAATGAACACAGTGCACTCTATCTTGTCACTGGGACAGTGTGCACACGCTTAGTTGCAGAAAATCTCTTGACAGGCGGTAACTTAAGTCTTTAACAGGTATTGGTGAGTGATGCGTCAGAGTCCAAAACCTCTGACTGGTTCTTAGATTTTGCAGTGACAAAAGTCAGTGCTTCTGAGTTGGCCAGAAACCTGTCAAGGTTAGGTGAGTTGTTTTTCTCTGCTATTTCTAAACTGTTTTCTTTCTCCCATTGTATTTTCGCATTTCCTATAGAAACAAATCTCTACTGAGGAAACTTCATTTAAACATTATAATGTTCCATTTCTACACCCCTGAAGCCTCCATTATCTTCAATAACACTGCCCAGGTTTATGTTACTTTGAGTTTGAGCTATTTGAGTACTGAGAAGAAGACATTAGGAGCATGTGTTGGTGATTATCATCGGTCCTACTCTATCTAGATGATATGCTAAGATTTCTTACAGCCCTGGAAATTGGCACATATTTAGTTATACCTGAGAGTACCTTCTTTTCATATATGTTGTTTGGAAATGCAATTCACCTTTGTTATGTGCTACAGGTCATCTGCATGAGTAAAGTGTAGAATCGCTACAGCAACATACAGGTAATCTTGCTAGCCTTCTACATGCAATCCAGTTTTACTGCCATGCAGGATACTGTAGTGAGGTGGGTTGATCTACACAGCTACTTACTGACTGCCCACCCCTGCCATGGGATGGGGGAGAGAATAGGAAGAGCAAGAGTGAGAGAACCCATAGGTCAGGGTAAAGACAGTTTAAAAATGAAGGAAAGAGAAAAACAAATCAACAAACCAACAACTGATGCAATCAATCACTCACCACCTCCCACAAGAAGACCAATGGCCAGACAGTCTCTGAGCAATAGGTACTGTGGAAGACAACCCCCCCACACCTTTTTTTTAATTTATTGCTGACCATGACATCATATGATACAAGAGATCCCTTTGGCCAACTTGGGTCAGCTGTCCCAGCTGTGTCCCCTCCCAAATTCTTGCCCACCCCCGACCTTATTGCCTGTGGGGGCAAAATGACAGAGAAGGCCGTCATGCCATGTAAGCACTGTTCAGCAACAGCCAAAGCATTGGTGTGTTATCAATGCTGCTTTAGTCACAGATCTAAAACATAGCACCGTATGGGCTGCTATAAAGAAAATTAACTCCATCCCAGGCAGATCCAGTACAAGTAAACAAAGTGCTTAGTGCCTAATCTAAATAGAAATAGACTTAAATTCAGTTAGTGAATGGGCTGTGGAACTTAATCTTACAAAAGCATGTGCAGGTCATTTCTTGGAGACCGTGACTATAGTTTGCTATTTTTCTACTAATTATGTAGACAACAGCTGTTCAGAGTGCCCGGTGCCTCCTGGCGGGCTCCTCACATGTGGAGAACAACATGTGTGTCCTGGGGAGTAGGAAAGTAGCAGCAGGAGCTCATTTGTGCTCAAGTCTCCACACATGGTGAGGTTTGGAAACAGCTGTGTTGCGTACTTGGTTCCAGGAACTAAAAAACATTTCTAGGTTTTGTGGTACAGATGTAGTAAAAAAAAAACCCTTTATTTCCTCTGAGACTGGCAGTGAACTGACATCCTATGGTGGACTCAGAGCTGGAGGACAGTCTCACACCCAAATACTTTCAGTGACCTAAAGTCAAGTATTAACACTAGCCTCAAACTGAAGCAAAGTGTAATTCTAAGTTCGTAAACAGGGAAAGGAAAGGGAGATTCACCAACTTGAAGAGTCAATGTAGTGCACTTAGATCTTGTTTAATACCTTCTCCACAGCTTGACATAGCCCTACCTTTCATCAGCAGTTCTGCAGATCCGACTTCACCTGCATTGACTTTCATTTCAAGAAGGATGAGCTGTTCCTGCAGCAGCTGTGATGTAACTGTTATGAATGTGATGGTGTGCAATGCATTCCGTTAACAGAGAGGTGAATTATGTTCTACTGGAAGTGTTGGATGAATTCTGTCTCATCCCTTTGTACAATTTCTATACAGCAGCTGACAGAGAACCATGTTTTCTGTCCATGAAAGCACTGCATGGCTTCCTGAATTGCTTCTTACGCGCCTAATCTGAATGCAAATTGTAGCTCTGTGTTCATTATAGGTACTATAAAATAGCAGTAAGTGTTGAAATTTATAACTGACTGAATTTGCTATAAATGATGTGTGCTTTATTGCCTGTTAATGCACAGTTGCTGCAGTAAACTTTGCAGCCTTGTTATTTTATAACGTTTTACTGTGCGTATTAGAACAGCATGCTCGCACTGGCATAGTTAAGAATGAGTTGCAGTTTCCATTACAATCTTCTGTTTTCAGTTGTAAAGACTCGCTCGCTGGTCTAACGTAGTACATGAATTTTACATCTGCACTTTTTCCTTAGAAGCAGCTAGATTGGCTAATTCCAAATAATTTATGTATGAATACAAGAGGGTGGGGCATTTGTTGGAATTTGGATTAATTTTCAATCTTGTATTTAAAAATCCAAGCGGCTTTAATTTAAACAAGGAAAACAGTTGTTTACAGGAGTTGTTCCGGTTTAGTTAAGTGAACTCTTTTCCACTCTGTTTTCCCAGAGAGTAACGGAGGGTTTACATGATGTAAAGTCATAATGACCTGATGTAGACCTGTGTTTTAAATGAGTCAGTCTGGTTGGTTAGTGGGGCTTCTGCCATAGTGAAGAGCACAGAACCAGTTATATTACGAGTTGAAGTCCACGTAGACCAACGTAAGGTTTTTATGAATGCTTAATAAGGAAAAAATCCAGATAATTTTTTAATAATCGTGTTGCATTCATGTTACATTTTGCCTCTGGAGACTTTATTGCACTATACAAAGAAGCGTACTGAAGGTGCTGTTCCCTGCATTTATTCTCTAGAATGGAGGACACAGGTACTAAGCAGGCAAAATACATGGTATTAGCTAGTGACTCAATACCAGAGAAAGGATGAATGTAGACTGCTGGTTAGTTACCAGGAAATATTGGGTTTTAGGCTAGCCTCTCTGTTTTGTTTGTTTGGATTTTTTTACTTTCCTACCTCAGGCTCAAGTACTTCCAAAGAAGCTCTAAAAGTCAGAATTTCTTAATCAGTAAATCTAAATGTGTCTGGTATAACTCTGGAAGACTACAGAGATGCGCGTCTGTGCCCCATTCTTAGTAAAAACTCATGGAAAGTATGTTGGGAAAAGAAGAGGGTGGGGCAAGAGTGGAGGTCCATGTTCCAAGACACATTCAAATGCAAGATTTTGGGGAGGATTTAGGCTTACACAAATCTCTCTTTGAAAGTCAATGAGAAACTTTCACGCTTCTGGCTGGGTGTTGTTCAGAGGTATGGGATTTATTTTGGCAAACTGGCACCACTCTATGAGCTTCCTTGGCAATCTGTTGAAATGAAAGGTTCACCATGGGCAGCATCAAGGTGAAACAGAGTATAATGTTCCACTGAGACAGCAACTGAGGGAAAAATGAAAAATAAATAACTTAATGTACTTGTCCATGAACTCATGTACTAGTCCATGAACTCATGTACTAACTGACTGCGTAGCAGTTCATGCGCTTAGCTGCAGCATCTTCCCAAAATGTTAGTGACTCTTAAGGAAGACAAATCAGGGTCTAGTGCATGTGCCATAACATTCCCCCGGGCAGCTCTCTTCACATATATTAAGAAATGGTGGAAGTGATTAACCTGTAAAAATATTTGCTATCTGAGAACATTTCAGGTAAAAATGAGGCACTGATCACATACCCCGTGCCCACTGCTGAGCTGCTGTGTCACAATGGGGACTTCCATTTCCTCTGCTAAATACCTGGAAAGCAACACAAAGAGGCAACATTCTTTCATTGCTCAAAAGGCAGTGGGACATATGGATGCACAAGAATTGCGAAAAGCTCACGTCAAAGTCATTGTTTCAAGGGCCGAATGTTTCCTGAGTTGAGAGAGACAGATCTTGTCCACCCTTGCCCAGAGCCTGCATGCCAAGCTGCGAGGTGGCCCTTCATCTGCATCCTCACCCTGCACTGGTGAGTACACGTTAAAGAGGACATGTTTTGTTTAACAAGAAAATCCCCTGCATCGTCTTCTGTGTCAATCAGCTTCCTTTGGACTTCCCCTGAGTTACAGCATTATGTTTCTGGGAGCTGCTGAAAGCCCCCGAGGCAGAGTTAAGCTGAGCTGAGGACAGCTGGAAAAAGAGGCAGTTTCCATCTGCACGGGCTTTTTATTGCACTTCAACTTTGCTCTAAATACTTCTCCCTTTCGAAAGGGTGAATTAAGCAATGCTTTGCAGTGACAGGGACATCTTCAAAACAAGCATTTGCTGACAAAGGCAAGTCTTTCAGCATCCATGTCACAGGGTGACCTGCAGAAGAAGGTGTGGGCAGTATCAAAGAGGGCTACAACTCGTGTCCCGACTTAACCTCTTCACCCAGCATTTAATACCCACCACTGG
Source organism: Pluvialis apricaria (assembly GCA_017639485.1). Classification (NCBI taxonomy): domain Eukaryota; kingdom Metazoa; phylum Chordata; class Aves; order Charadriiformes; family Charadriidae; genus Pluvialis; species Pluvialis apricaria. The sequence continues at coordinate 16,785,803 of CM030007.1, forward strand.
AGCGGGTGGATGAAGTGAGCCCAGAGGAAACCCTGTGGTGCTGTTTGCTGGGCAAGTGCAGGGTAGGCAGTACTGGGGGGAGCAGAGCTGAGCAGCAGCCACCGACCCCTCCCCATGCCACCATCCCTTCTCCCCCAGTACCAAGCAGCACTCAGAAACCATGCATGCAGGGCCACTGAGCGATGTGGCCATTTTCCATTAGACATATCTTTCTGTCAGGAGAGGCAGAAAGAACCAATCTACTTAGCACTGTGAATTCTTTGTTCATCTACCTACACAGCTGACCCGCTTTTAATGACACCTTCAGTAATCAAAGGTGGCACACGAGCCATGAGATTAGTACAATTTCTTGCCCTTTCCAGTTGTTTCACATATAATACGATTAGGACTGGTGAAAGTATTCACGGTGTTTGTGAGATCCATGTGGAACTTATTTTCCAGCTGCCTCAACTGTGATCTGGCAATGACAATAATAACATTGTTGATGTAGTGGCAGTGCTATAACCGTGAAGGTCTAAGGATGTAAACAGTGCAAGGTCTGGGGAGAGTGGTTGTAGCTTTTATTAGATCTACTAGATGCAGCTAAAAATACAGATAAGCTTCCAGGCATGCAAGACTCCATACCACATACAAACATCTGTTTTCTTCATCTATGAGCGAGTCTAATAAAAATAAAAAAGGAAGGCTCACTGTGTAACCTTTCTCCTTTATGTCAGAGGTCAACAGTTCTTAAGGACACTGTAGCTTGGTTCAGACAGACAGCAAGCTAGAGAAAAAAATTCTTGAGGATGAGTGCGTTTTCTGCTATACACTGTTGGGTAAACCCTTGGTGACTGCTGCTTCTTCTCTGCACAGGAATCATCTGTGCAGGGGATGCTGAACTTCCCTCCAGCACAGCTCAGCTGAAAAGCCATATCTGCTAATGCAGCCTGAAAACAGCGGTACTGCCTTTGATGCTTTGGGATCAGCTTCAGGAGATGTTAGTGTACAAATCCACAGCTCTGGCCCTCCCCCTGTCTACCCCTGACTGCGGTGTAGACAGGGGCTGCCCAGCACACATTTCTGAATAGTGCGGCCCAACAGACTACAGTTTCAAGATATTTCCACAGCTGCGATCCCTGCAGCTCATATTTATCCTAATTCAGTTGCCATCAGCTCTTCTATGTCTCTTCCATAGGACTCAGGTGTGGTCCTGTGTGGAAATCCCATGATTTCTTGGAAGCCCCCTTTACATATTGAAAGGCCACAATAAGGTCTCCCCGGAGCCTTCTCTTCTCCAGGCTGAACAACCCCGACTCTCTCAGCCTGTCCTCACAGGAGAGGTGCTCCAGCCCTCGGATCATCTTTGCGGCCCTCCTCTGGACCCACTCCAACAGGTCCACGTCCTTCTTATGTTGAGGGCTCCAGAGCTGGATGCAGTACTCCAGGTAGGGTCTCAAGAGAGCGGAGTAGAGGGGCAGAGTTACCTCCCTCAACCTGCTAGCCATGCTGTTTTTGATGCAGTCCAGGATATGGTTGGCCTTTCATCGTGTGCCATATGATATCTGTTTGCAAAGAAACAACATAAAAATAATAATGTTGTAGAAAAGCACTCCTTGGAAGTATTGTATAAATCCTCTAGATGCAATCAATCTTTTCCTAAAAGCACAAATGAGTTAAACTTACTTTTAACTTCTTTACCCAAGGTAAATTACTGCAATGATTAAACAGCCTAGGAGTCACTTTGTACATGGTGCTACTAAACTATCAATTATAGACAAGTCAGAATGGTCTGAAGGGAAAGTAAGAGCCAAATTCGTAAAAAAAAGATGAAAAAATACCAAGGGAGTATTATCACAGTGACACAGGAAGAAGAGTAAGTAAATTAAAAGTAACAAGGGAAGTACAAGTTGCAAAGAGGAACTGCTGCATAATGCCTGTTTTTTTAAAGTATCCAAATTTTAGCTCTAGGTGAATATAATCTTGCAGTTCTAGTCTGATGGGACATGGATTTCCAAGAACATTTGGTAAGTAAAATCTTGAGGAAAAATGTGGTGCTTGATATGGGACTAAGCAAAACCTTTAATAAGAATGCGCACACACAGGGTGGGCAGCGGCACCTGCAGTTGTGAGAGGTCAAGGTAAGATAACAATCAGGCACCTGGTTTTGTTTTCTTTTTGTTTCACTTTTATGGGCATCAGTGTTGGTTTTGCTTGGTTTGGCTTTTTGCATATATTTTTATATATATATACACAAAATTCATTTATATTTTTATATTCTTTTCCTGCACTGTTGGCTTAGAATGTGCATTCTGCTGGAAAATATCACACAATTAATTTTTCCAAAGTGGAGAGGATTGTCCCCACTCATTCCTGTGCTTATCTACTATTTTTAATGTGCCAGGTCCGAAGTGACAGAGCAATTGTAGGTGACAGTTTAAGAAATACAGACATCCTTCCTGAAAACATAGACAAAGTATACAGCTTTTCTCTAGCTTTACAGATAAATATGAACTAAAATCCTAGATCCAAACACCCTTCAGTTTTGAGAAAATTCAGACCTCAAATTAAGTTGACAGTTCTACTTTAAGATTTTCTCAGACAGGAAGAGACATTTTAGGCTGGGAGAGATATTGCTGCAAAGATTGTGGCTTCAGATTTACACAGCAGCTGAGCCAGAAGCTTTCAGGATTTCCATTTAGGACTTTCCTGAGTGCATTCTCCCTAAATGCTACTTTAGGTGCCCGAGGTTTTTTTTTTTTGAGTTTCTGGCCATCAGATATATCTGAAAAACTTATGCACTCTCCTTTGAGCCAAAAGAATTGCTCAAAAATTGCTGGTAACAGTAGATTCTTATCTTTTATATAGGCCAGTCACTGAAAAGGAAAATGTAATTTTTGGCAAGTTTGTGGCAGGAGGAAACATGCTGTTTAACCAGTTTGAAATGCTTTTCACATTTAGTAAGAGTATAATTTAGGTAAACTTTTCAATTAGTTATGGGAGGTATGTTATAAACAGACATTATAAAAAAGGAAAGAAAACCTACAAGACTGAATGTCTGGAAAAATACTTCCTAAATGTGAAGTTCATTAAGCTGCGGTACAATATCCCAGGAGTAGCAGTGGTCAGCTGCTCAGCTCTTCGGTCAAATAAAAGTAGTCTGGACAGAGTATTGCAAAATACACTTTAGGGAACAATTTTGTAGCGGCCAGGAAAATGGAGTAGGCGAACTAATAGGTCTTTTTCATCTCCATGTTCTATTACAGTATGGTTGTTTGAAGCAAATTTGTGTATTTAACCTCTGGCTCATGAGTCTGAGAAAGCTGTTACAAAATCTATGTAGCCATTAAAATGTATACAAAGGTATAATGGAATCTAAATTTAAATGCAAAGGAAACCCAAAAAGACTTAGGTACAAAATGTATCTGTGTGTAGTGTTAAAGTCCTGGTCATCTATGACTTATGTGGTAATTTCAAGAAGCTTCTGGCATTTTCTTGGGGAATCACTTCCAGAAGCCATTTGGAAAATTTGAACAACTAATAGCAAATTCTCACTGCAACCAGCCCGAACCAACATCTTTTTAATGCCCTGCTGTCTTTTTAATCAGCACCTTTAGAGCTGAGAACTGAACAGAGGCAAACAGTTTAAATGTCACTCAGGTTTACATCTTTTTCAGGGCACCTAGGGTAACAAATTGACCAGTGTCTGTGCAAATGAGGTGATTTGTTAGTGTGGGCACGACTGCCTTCATTGTGGTAGGGGTGAGAAAGATCCTGAATTGCACACACGCCGGTGTGAGTAAGGTTCAGAGTTGGCTGCCTGTCTGGCGAAAGGGTTGTCTGTCCCGTTTACAACCATCCTATTTCATCAAAGCGTCTCCATTACACTCTGTCTGTAATGAATGCCTTAAGTTGTCTGTGTAGAGGGTCCCCTGTGTTTACACTGCATGGCAATAGCTGAGGTCCAGAGGTTATCACCAGATTACACCAGCAAAGCTTGCATGAACACGAGGTGCTTGCTTACACTTGATACTTTTCTCCAAAGAAATTTGGAAGTGGTGTGCTGAAGTGCTTTGAGGCCCCCGTGGCTGTACCAGCAACTTCTCCATTTTCTGTACTGGAGCGTGTGTCTCTGTTGGGCAAACTTCTCATCCAGACACCTAATCCTGGTGTTGGAGTTTTGTACTGAGTCTCAGCATTACCGCGTCTCAGTTTCACATTGACTGTGTTCAGGTTCAGGAAAAGAAGTGCCTCCCTGGCTGCCAGCCATGCAGACAGAGCTGAGCTAGGCTCTCTCCTTCTGGTGGTGCCTCTGTGGGGGCCGAACCTCAGCAGCTCAAGCTGTGCTTTCCACGATACCCCCTGCTGCCAGTAAGTCTTAGGTGTGAGTGACAGGCTCATTACCTTCCAATTATAGGGTCCTGTAGGGCTTCTCTTCATGATGCATAAGGAGGAACAGGAACCACAACATACATATTCACAGAGGTTCAGAATCTGCGTGGCTCTTGGGGGTAGGAATAGCCAAATACACCTTTCTGTGCCGATGTCAGCAATAGCTTTCCAGTAACCCAGCGGGGTTTTACAATAATGAGACAATAATGAGACCAAGGATAGCTGATAGCTCAGTCAGAGATGTCACGCAGTTAATTAAAACAATGGTCCCCAAATTTCCCTACATGCTAAACAGAGGGAAAACAGTTGAACTTGCCCTTGCTGCACCTTGCTCTGACGTGCTGAAATGGCACATATGCCGCGCTCAGGAGTGAAGCTCGTTACAGTTATTCTTACAAGAAGTTTTACCCCATGTAATTTGGACCAGTGGGGCATTAAGAAGGCCTAAAGCTTGCTCTCTTTTAGGTTCAGGTTTTGATGGAGTTCAGCTTCTGTTCCATTTAAGTACATTTAATGATATTCGGAGTTGCTTGGTGCCTCCCAGCAGCTGCCGTGGAAGTGCCAGCTGTGGCTCCTGCAGACTATCTTTGCTTTCCATTCAGGCTCTTGATGCAGTTCAAGATTCAACTCTTTCATTCCTTTTGTCAAATGCTATATTTTCTTCTTGCTTTCTCTTTCTGTGATGCCTCTGGACAGTAGTATAATTCTGACACCAATAGTTGTTATAAATAATATAGTTCCCGCTCTGGGGAATGAAGAGGAGACGAAGGGGGTATTGTGCATTGAAAACAGCAGGAATGCAGCAGATCTGTCATGCAAGACCACCAGCCCCAGGTGAGCTACAGTGGAAATTCACTTGGCTACAGTTTGCCTTTGGCTTCTGTGCCTCAGTTGGGAAAATATAATGGATTTTAGATTACTCTTCACACTTCAGGACTCGAGTACTTTGTGATATACGTCCATGGTAAACCTGTGTATTTGCCATAGATCTTTTCAGAAAGACTGTTGCCTAACACTTGGGGCCCTTTTTGTTTTATAAAACATGCAAGGACAGTCAAAGGGAGACAATCCTTAAAATCTGAACTGCAAGTCTGGCTTCTTAATTTTTAGATTTAATTCTCAGTGTCAGAGAACTTTTGGGGCTCAATTTCTGTCTACCCTCTGTCATACATCAGTGAGGAAAACTTATCTGTCCTTCCTTATGGTATCTAAACCAGAAGTTTGGTAACACTTCAATTCCCACTTTATTCTGAGGACTAGTCTTTAGTTTTCAGTTTCTCCCATGTGTACACTTGACCTCTGGCTTGAGGAGTCAGTAGCAGGACGCATCTGCTTTTATGCTGCAGTTCATTACATTAACCGTTTTTGTGTATTCATTCTATGTACTTGTTCCCAGAGAGACTGTGGTGGGTGTTATCTATTTTTAGAAGTAAACAGTGACGAATATTTCCATCTGGAGAATAATAAAAAAGTTGCTTCAGTTGAATCTGAAGTTTGACTCACAGGGAAAGAGACCTTTACCATACTTTGAACCTCTAAAGTGGAAAATTAGAAGACAATTTAAGATAGGACTGATGAGGATTTTCAATGGCTGCTGTGTCTGTCATATCTAATTGTCACTGACTTTTCTCTGGGAAAGTTTTATGCCCCTGGCTGGTCTTTAGTGCCTTTGAAAATCTCTTCTTGCCTAGTCCTGTGTCATACATGACGTGTGGAAACAGTTCTGATTATCCCAGGGTTGCTTTCCTAAGGATAGCCTAAATGAAGCCATTTAAAAGGCACATGGCTCCAATGAGCACTCCCTGGTTGCCCATTTCTGTAAAGCCTTAAAGGCAGGGATGAATCCCACATGAAAACCTGTATAAGACAGAGCACAGTTGTTTGAATAGCAAAACCAGCAAGGTTATTACTTTGAGGGAGCAATGAAAGTTGGCACTACAGTGTGTCAGAGTAAGGTTAAGTGAGCTAAAGACTGCAGGCCTATTTAATTAAGTAAATAGACCATCAATCACAAAGAATAACAGTCCTAAATAATAGGTTTATAAACGTTGCAATCTCGTTCCACGGATTCCAGGGTTGTCCTATTTTCATTATGCAGAACCGGAGATTTTCACTGAGGAATCAATTCTCAGCAGGGCAGCGGTTACAAGCTCCTGGCAATTTAGCGAAAAAAATGACCAGATGCTCAGAATAGGTTTGACGCTTAAAATGAAGAGATAGGTACTGCATCACCAGTTCCAAGTGTGCCAAACTCATGGGTGACTTCAGAATTTTGTTTCCAGAAGGTAATAAATATCCTCAGGACTTTCCTCTGTTTTCTGAATTCTGTGATTTCTTCATTTGTATTTTCAGGCTTGAAGGGTGAAGCTGGCTTTATATATTTTTAACCAAAACCTGAGCTTCTGATATAATTGTGCAGATCTTGTAGCTCAGTTCAAATAAAAACACGAAACTGCAGAATCTCTGAGAAAGATCATGAGGGCCAGCAACAGAGTGAGTTGCTTAACAAATTCCAGGGAGAAAACACAACAATAAATTCAAGCTATTAAGAGCCATTTTTACTGGAGATGCCCTAGGTCTGATGCTAAATTCTGGATATTCAACAGATTTCTTATAACCTGTGTAAAATCCACAAATCGTCTTCCCCTGCATCCCATAGTGATGCCACACCTCTGTAGGCAGTGACCCTTTCCATGGTGATGGGTGTCGGGTGGTCTGAGGAGGTGACTGGGGCTCTCCCAGCAGCCAGTGTGCCCCTCTCTTCCTTCATGTGAGGGTATTAATATTAAATCACACAACCTGAAAGTAATGACCATGTAAAAAAATCAGACTTCAGCTACACTTCCTGTGATCATAGGATAGCAGAAAAGTTGCCTTAGGACCTTTGTCTGCAGTAAAGAACTATAAATATGTGTAGATAATACCTAATAGAGTTTTACGTTACTATTTTCTTTTAAATCCAAAGAAGGGAATTTTCATCATTCTTGGTTAGTCTGCTCTGCTGTTTATCCAGCCTTAGACTGGTATTGAAAAATGTTTTTAACTCTAAACTGCTTTGCTAAAGGTTAGGCTTGCTGGTTCTATTCTGAGCAGCACTAGAGAAGTACTGCTCGTTCTCCTGGAAGACATTGTAACAGACCTGTAATGCTGCTGGCTTAGTCAGAGCAGATCTTAAACTTTCCATGCGGATTTCTGAATCTCTTCTTTTTGTCTTTTTCTGTATGCCAGATGCTCTTCATCTACATGGTCCTTCAATTGTCATGTGGGAAATGGGATACAAACCTCCTCTTTACTGAAAAGTGAGCAGGAAAGTTTCCTTTCTGAGGGTTGATACATCACTCCTATTATTGAATGTATGGGTGAAATTTCAGAATCATGGAATCACAGAATCATAGAATGGTTTAGGTTGGAAAGGATCTTAAAGATCATCAAGTTCCAACCCCCCTGCCATAGCCAGGGACACCTCCCACTAGACCAAGTTGACCAAATCCCCATCCAGCCTGGCCTTGAACACCTCCAGGGATGGAGCTTCCACAGCTTCCCTGGGCAACCTGTTCCAGTGCCTCACCACACTCAGAGGGAAAAATTTCTTCCTAATATCTATTCTAAATCTACCTTCTTCCAGTTTAAAGCCATTCCCTCTCATCCTATCACTACATGCCCTAGTAAAAAGTCCTTCCCCAGCTCTCCTGTAGGCCCCCTTTAGGTACTGGAAGGCCGCAATAAGGTCTCCCTGGAGCCTTCTCTTCTCCAGGCTGAAGAACCCCAACTCTCTCAGCCTCTCCTCATAGAAGAGGTGCTCCAGACCTCTGATGATCACATGGCACTCTTTCTGGATAATTCTTGACCAGATTACTTGCATAAAAAGGTGCCACCTAACGAAAGGAATACAAAACTGAGTCTTTGCCTTTTGTGACATTTACATTGAAAGTCTGATAAAAGTGCTCTCAAGTCTCCGCTCAAAAACAGCAGAAAGGCTGCAACTGTTTCACAAATTTAAAATTCTTATAAATAAATGTATGTTTGCAAAAGTACAAAGCTGCTCAAAATGCCAACCTCTGAAACACTGGTTTACCTAAACATTTTACTGTAAGCTATTCAAATTGATTGTCTTACAAGCTAGGCAATCCTCTCTGGCATGGCTTACTTGGAAGCTGCATGGGGTCAGTAGCCTGTCCAGTAATATTTCTAGACAGATTTTCCATTTTTTCTCTTAGGTCATAGCTTGTTGGGGAAAAAAAAAAGTCACTTACTGAAAACTATGGAATTTCAAAGCATAGGAAATACAGTTTTGTAGAGACATTAAGGGCAGTAAAGGCAGTTTCTGTTTAAGCTGACTTTTTTGTACATCGCACCTGAGCCTGAGAAAAGCTAACCTTTCATCCTCTCCTGTTCCTGGCAAAATTAATGGAAGTTATCCTGTTGTATTATGAGCGATTGTGAGCTTCAACTGCACTGCTCAAAATTAGGTGGCACTGAAGACACTGTTGATCCCTGGTAGCCCAGAAGGGAGGGCACATTGCTGTGCCCTATTTATCTGCTTTATATATTGGACTAAGCCTCCTGTTTCTGCTCTCAGTAAATATCTAAACCTCCAGCTGCTATGAAATGCATTAAAATAAACTTTGGTCTACCTGAAACATGACATATTTTTATAGAACGACTGTTTTGAAACAGAAGAAAAGGCACTTTGCTTTAACCCTGAAGTTACCAATACCTGATGATGGAAGGTCTTATTGCCTAGATCACCAGTCAAGCCTGAGTATCTCTTAGAGCAGGACACTTGCAGGTAATCAAGAAATTAATTTGAATGCTATTAGGGAAACATTCTAACCCTAACTTCTTTGCTAAGGTTATAAATAAAAGACAGAGTTTTAGAAACCTTTTCTAGAATGTAACTGGGAGAAGATGTAATTGAGAAGTGGATGGCAATAGTAAGACAAAATTTTATAAATCTTTTATCAGTTCTTCCTCTATCTTTTTAAAGTCCTGTTTGTCTTCCTGCATTTTGGGCACCTATTAGACCAGGATGAGCTATTTTTGGACTTGAACCTTGGAGGAAGAAAGAGGTTGCATTTTTTTCTGTTGATCCAACCCCACAGCCACTGAGTTGTGTCTGAGCTGAATCCCAAGCAGGAAGGAGCACCACAACTTGGATGCTGCTAAAATGTCACAGGAACTCAGTTCTTGTGTAGTTTCAGCATCTGGTAGAGGCAATTTTCTAGGTTCCATATCTTGAAGGTTTCTGACACTCAAGACAATGTTCATCTGATAGTTTTATTTGGTTTTTTGAAAAATAAATCTGCTCTAGTTTATACCTAATCACAGTCCAAATGCCAGCTCTTCTACAGGGCTCTCTTAGTGTCTTTGCCATTACATGGGTTATTCACAAGTAGACAGCAGCAGAACACAACACGATTTTAATTCCCAATTTATTCAGTCAGCCACCGAGGTTTCCAACCTTTATTTTTAAAAACCTCCAACACTCTCTACTAATTAAGATTCCCTTCTTCCTCCAGCTGTTAATGGGCACAAACCTAGCCAATTTGAAATATGTCTAATCAGAGCACTGGCTGATTCTGTCTTTATACAACAGCTATTACCCTGAGGGACAAATTATGTCTTCCATTGCACATACTCATTCTGTTCACCAAAGAATTGACAGTCCATCCATCAGAGAGAAAATATATATTGCAATTAGCTGCACAGGTTATATATTTATTAATTTTTTTTAAAAAAACAAATTATTTATTTTGTATATATTAATAAATGTGTGTATTTATTTATTTATTGTGTATTTGTTTTATAGTTTAGTTTCTACTCTAACAGGGCTGTTTTCTTAGAACTATAGAATAGTTTGGGTTGGAAGGGACCTTTAAAGGTCATCTGGTCCAACCTCACCTGCAATAAGCAGGAACATCTTCAACTAGATCAGGTTACTCAGAACCCCGTCCAACCTGACCTTGAATGTTTCCAGGGATGAGGCATCTACCACCTCTCTGGGCAATCTGTGCCAGTGTTCCACCACCCTCAGTGTAAAAAAATGTCTTCCTTATATCTAGTCTAAATCTACCCTCTTTCAGTTTAAAACCATTACCTTGTGTCCTACCACAAGAGGTCCTGCTAAAAGTCTGTCCCCATCTTTCTTAGATGCCTGCTTTAAGTACTGAAAGGCCACAATAAGGTCTCCTCGGAGCCTTCTCTTCTCCAGGCAGAACAACCCCAACTCTCTCAGGCTGTCTTCCTAGGAGAGGTGCTCCAGCCCTCAGATCATCTTTGTGGCCCTCCTCTGGACCCGTTCTAACAGGTCCATGTCTTTCCTGTGCTGAGGGCTCCAGAGCTGAGCACAGTATTCCAGGTCTCACAAGAGTGGATTACAAAGAATTTCATAGAAGTCTCACTGGCGCTGTGAAAGCTGTTAAAAATACAGGTCTTCTGGTGAGATCTACACGCTAGACAAAAGGTTTGCATTATCTGACAAGCATATAAAATTGATTGTGCACCTTCCGCCATCTGTCTGATTTCAAGACTTATTAAAAAGTAAAATACAGCCCATCCGTGTGGTTTCTGCTAGTATGATCTGTCAGTGTAAAGAAGGCCTGGGATGTAGGCAGGACTTCTGCTACCTAGATAGATGGATCAGTGACAGATTAAAGATGATCCAGAAGAAAATATTCACAGTCTCTAGACGAAGAAGAAGACAGTAGCTGCTCTCTGCTACATGCCTACAGGAAAGAAATGGGTTGGAACTGGTAAATGAGGAAAGATGGTGGTCTGAGTGTCTCAGCTCAGTGGTTGAAAGAGCTTTTTTAAGATGCCTCACTGTGGGCCATAGCCTTTATCATCACTGTTGCTTGTTCCAAAAAGTTACCTGCATCCTGATAGGGAGAGAATAAGCAGGCAAGCAGCAACAGCATTTAAATGCAAAGCATACATTAACATAAACTGTCAGATGGTGAAATACTGCTCTGTTGTTGCTCCTGACTGTAATCGCGGTTGCCATGAATTTCTATTCTAGCTCCTAAGTTAATGTATTAGTTATACTTCTGTCAACACAAGAACACAATTAACATTCCTTGTAACTAGTACATACTACAGATTTGTTTGCTTTTTATGTATTACAGAAGTTTCAGTAATTTCAACCAATTTGCGTTTGATCCTTTTCCCCCCATTACTTCAATGTGTGACCCTAATCCTTCACAAACCAATGTAAAAGCATGTTAATATTTGCACATATCATAAGCTCTGCTTAGGATTTTTGTCTAAGAAGACATTTTCCTACTAGGAAAGAAATAATGTAAGTTATTTTTTTCCAGGAAACTGCCTCTGAACAGGAGTTATTTATAGAATATCAAGAACAATTTGGCTAGTAATATGTTTTCATTTGCTTGCAGACAAAGCAGCCCAGATGAAACTGCCTGAACCTTTGTCCTAATCCAAAGTTTAGAGAAAAATCCAGGTAACTTCTTATTTTGTTTTGCAGTTTCTGCTGGTTCCAGATATGCAGTTAGGCTTGCGTTTTGTGCCTCATTACAAAACCCATTAAGTGCAACCCATGAAAAGTCTCCAGTGCCAGGCAAGGGAACACAGCAACTGCAGTGGGTTCCTGCTCTCACTGAAACCCCTGTGAGTCCTTATGCTCACTGTGGCCTGGAGCAGCCATGGCGAAAAGCGCTTTGTTCCATTTATTGATAGTCCTAGGCTTTTCTGCAACATGGAAAGGTCCAGTGGAAAGTGTTTGCACTGTATGCATGTGATGGTCATCTTAATCACAAGTTCAGCTCAAGGATCAGGTTTTTCTGGTTTTAGTCAGTTCTTAGTTCCCGTTGTACTAGTATCTTAAGATTTGTCATGCTGCTTGGTGACTGCTTTTATAGTGCCCTGCATTTTTCTTGTAATATATAAGTGAGTAGAAATAGGCATTAAATTTCATTATCTAAGAAGATTTTGATCTGGAGTTGAAACTAGAAATCCTGAAAACTTATGAGAGAGATTGGTTTTCTAAGATTTCAAACCAACTTCCAGGAATTTACAAAGCTTAAAAATTCTCTGGAGTTATGTATGTTAGGCATGGACTCCACCTTGCCCAATTTCTATAAAAAAGTTAAATGCCCAGTCTGAACTCATTATGCCGCCTCCCTTGACAGCTAATGGCGACAAAGACACCTTCATGTTAGAACAGAGACCTTTGCCTATATGATACAGCCTTCATAGTATAAGATAAAATGCTATATGAAGGTTCTTATTTCTCTCTGCTGATATAGGTTAGATGATAACTCCTGTTAGACATTTAACTCTTAACTAAAAGGAGTCAATAGTGATGAATCCAATCATGAATATTTGCATGTTCTAGGGTTTTTTAAAAACTCAAGTAATAAAAGATGTTTTGATATTAATTCTTGACTTATCAGATATGATTTCTTCATCTGAGGATATTACTTTCCATTTCTGTCATGTGAGTATTGAGGCTTTGAAGGAAAACAAAGGAGAGTGAAAAATTATTGCCTAGCTTAATGTTTTGTTTTCCTGGTTTGGTCACTCTTATTACAATTTGGAATGAAAAAAAAACAACCACAAAAACTCTTGTCCTTTTAATAGCTGAATAATAAAAAAAAATCAAAATCAGATTAAATTTCTATCACTGTAATAAAACTGACTAAATTTCAATAACGCAGTCCTCCAGACTAAGATAACTGAAGTCCAATCAATGAATTGATGAATTCACAATAGTATGAAATTAAGCCAACAATTATTCACCAGTGTTCAACAACAGTTAAAATTCACTTAATGAAAATCCATTACATATAAGTGACTCTTACAAATTATTAATTAAAGAAATAAAAAAGAACATAACCTGCTTCCCTTATTCTCTGCTATGTAGGAAGAAGGAGTCTCAAGGTTCCTGCTCAGTAATGGATTTAGACAGTTAACCTTTGCTCCTTGCTTCAATGTAACACAATGCTTAACTGTATTTTAAGGGTTTCTGGTAGGTTTCTTTTTTGTGTGATTGCTTTATTGAGTTAAAGTGATACATGGAGTTGTGAAGTGGTATTTGCCAAAAATAACAATTTTCTTGTGCATTTGCTGAATATGCAAGCACATACATTTGCATCTCTACATATACTTAGGAGAATATCAGAACAACATTCGTAGGCAGAAGTAATATTTTTATTAGACAATCTTGTATAGCTGGGAGAATGTGACAGACTTTCAGATGGACAAGTCGCTTTCCAGATCTGTGGTAGAAATAGGGAATTTGAAAACTAATGCCCAGAGTTTACTGAGATATGTTTTAGATGAGTAGTATCCAAATGAGAGAGCAGTTGATACTTGTGGAGTTGGAAGGAGGGGAGAATGGGAAAGAGTAGAAAGGTAATTACTGCCTGGGGTAAAGAGACAACCATAACTCAGGATCCTATAATTTCCTGTATTCTCAAACCACGCTCGTTGTAATCATTAGTGACTTGTTTCCCTGTGCTTGTAGTTCTTGTGCATTTCTATTCTCTCAGAATGTCTTTAAGTATTCACTGTAGCAGAAACAACAAAGATATTCTTGCTTATTCTGATCAGATAAAGGATTGTCTTTAATGGTAAGCAGATTTTACAGGTAAACAGATTTTACAGGAACAGAATTCAACAAAATTCCAAGTAAACTACTGAGTATTTTCAAAAGAAAATTTGAAACTCAGATGCACTAGTTCTATACTGCCCCCATCAAATTTAACAATACATAGGATACGCTTAGGACACCTATTTAAGACAATAAAAAGTTATAACTAATTCAAATAGGAGCAAGACAGAAGATTACTCAATGAAGTCCCGTCTACTTTACAGGTATCCATGTGCTACATTCCTCCTCAGCAGTTTGAACGCTATGGAAAGGATACTATGAAATGGAAAAAAAAAATCATTAAAACATAATGTTAATTTATTTATCATGTATTTTAAGTCAGAAAATCTGTGAATAACATGTAAAAATTATGAGTGATAGTTCTTGTACAGTCTTTGTCAAGGGTGTTTAGACCATAGTATTCTTTGAAGCTTGTGAGGGAAAGTTTATTTATCTTCTAATGCCAGTGAAATACTTATTCAGGTTTGCATTCAGCAGAATTTATTTCCTGAATAACCCTACCAAAATTAGGTAAGGAATGAATTTCACTTTTATGTTTTTAAAGAAATTTTTCTAATTTGCAGTTACACAGTGCTTGGTATCAAAGGATCTCAAAGCATATGGCTGTTAATTAAATTTCATGACCTGTCCCTGTGGAAGATATGCCTAGCATTATCATTTTAACTTTTATTATATTCATTAAAATCTTTGCAACCCATTTCACCAGTGCCTTCCCATGGAAAATGCTGAGCTGAATTTGGTATGAAGTTTTCCTCGTTTATACCTCAGTGAAGTGACTACATGACAGTGAATAAACGCTGATAAACTTTTTAAGTGTGGTGGCCCCTGGAATGGAGTCCCAAACCATATTTTAGGAGTCTGTAAAAGCATCCTGAATATGGAACAAATTAAAATAATTCCAGGAAATACTGAAGCAAAGAATGATTCTTGAGATCTTGCTTCTTAAGCCCCTTGTTTAAAGGTGCAGGACATATTCCCTCCATGTGGGATTCATAGTTTCAAGTTTGTCCTGGAAAATAGGTCTGCATCTTCATTAGAAATATACTTTTAAATGCAGGCACTGCAGAGGGAGATAATGCTGCCCTTCTTTTCACTGTTAATTCTCTTGCAAGTGTAAACATAATTTTGGCTTTAGGTAGCTAAATGTCACCCACATCCCACTTACAGTACTACTAGCCTTTTCTGGATCGGGCTTAGTAAGACTAAGTAAATGTAACAAATCAAATCTTCCACTTCTAGCAAATCATAGGAAAACATTTTTATTAGGACAATAGCACAACAGTGCAACAAATTACCCAGGGTTACTGCACAATTTCCGTCCTTGGAGGTTTTCAGGAGTAGGCTAGACATAGCCATGATTGACCTGATCTCATGTTGGCAACAGATACACTTCAAGGGAGACTAGGCGGCCTCATGATGTTCCTTACAACCGAGATGATTATGATTCTATGAAATCTTCCCATTGTGGATATCTGCTATGGGTAGTCTGGCAAAAACCAGCAATGCATTTTCAGTGTTTTAGCTGACTATGATTAAATTATGTCAACCCAGCAACCCATCTGTGAACAGCCAGGTTGATTTGCAGGAATATTATTGCTCTGATTCATTTGGGTTTACCTTGTATCCAGCTTCTTATTAGTTTTTGTGTTCTTCTCATGGGCTCTACTTTCTTATTTATCTACAATTAAAGACCTTACTCAGGAAATGGTGATTCATGAGAGACTCAATGGCATAGTCATAAACACAAATCAGAAAACTCAGCTTTCAGTCCTTAGGATGCTGCCTGCACTGAAGAGCAGCATTTCCAGAAAGGCCGGTTCCGGACTGCACAAGCAAAATGAAGCAGAGCACAGTTACGGGAATTAAAGCTCTGCTTCTTCTCACTGTGTGAGACCCCAAGGCTTCTATGCAGTGATCAATATTCAGTAGTCAGTACTAGTCACAGCCGTCACTCACAAATGATATGGTAGTTTTTTCTCCTTAAGCATTTAAGAGGGAGAAAAAATCATATATAATGCTTACAGTTTGACTGCAGCTGAACAACAAATATCAATATAGGACCCTTTTGTCTATATTTTTGCAATTCATTGCCCACAGAAGGCTTCCCTAGGCTTGCAAGACTCATCAGGGTCTGATGGTGATCAGTCATTTGACTGCCATCCACAGCCTACCATCCTGGCTGAAACTTAAGAGCAGAAGGATGAAACCAGTATTTTTTTTAATTTTTTTTATTTTTTGGTCATTACAGGCATGGGTTCGTTTGAAGGTGAGGCAACTAGTCAGTCACTGGCAATTCAAAGCAATTTGAAGATAAACGGTGAGTATACGTACATACATGTATGTACACCCACATAACACATAACACAAACATGTTTTTAGTATGATCAAAAACACTGGACAGGAAAACTTCGGTTCCATTGATTTCCTACATTCATTTTTATATTAAAATTTACTGCCTCGGTAACCACAGATTGGGATTAATCCCAGCAGGCAACTAATTTCCAACTATTTTACTTCTAGGAATAATGGGGAGAAAGTGGGCATCATAAAACAGTGTATAATCCCTTAAGTGTCTAAGATCGATGCATGGATACAGGAAATGAATCCTAACCAGAACCTTCCTATTTCATCTCAGTTGTCATTAACGTCATCATCTTCTTAAGTAATTCTTCCAGAAAATGAATATTCCAGGTTCCAAAAATTTAAAAACATGGTGTGATGTTTTCTGCTTTCTTTTGTATGGTGCCTTACACAATCTTAGTGGATTCTCTCCCTCTTCATAAAACTTATACAAGCTTCCCTTTCTCCAGGGATCTACTGTAAATAGTTTTTTTCTGTTTAATTTTACACCATAACAATTTTGTACTTTTGGTTTTTTTTTGGCTTGCCCTTTCCTTTTTTGGAACCCTCATTTGAATCCAGATATCAAGTAAGAAGCAGAAGTTGATCTCTGTTGTCAGAAATCAATATATATTAGCTAAGAAATTAAATATTGATGAGTTCAAAATCAATGCAAACATTGAGGAACAATAAATCTTGCTATGCACCAAAACAAGAAGTGAAAGCAGAAGTTTTGCCCTGGTATATGTGCAGCTATCACTGAAATTCATTATATCCATGTTCATTTAAAAGTAAAATCTGATGAGTTATGCCTTGCTACATATATTGATCACCATATTCATATTTCTATGTTGGTGCATCTAACTTGGACTACCTAACTGAATTAATGAGTCACTTTACTTACTTTTCCAAATGAAAATTCTAAAAAGGAGATGAAATTAAAACCATAGAAAAAGAAAAAAATGGCACTTCTCTCCAGTAGAGTCAGCAGTAAATTTGATAAAGTTCACTGTTGTGAATTAGGATTGAGTAAAATATCATGACTGGAAAAATGTATTTCCAGGACCTATTATTGACCATTACTTATAAGCTGAAAGAACACAGATAGTTTCAGCTGGTTTCAGCTAGTCAGGAAATATGCTTCATATGTATAATAATACTAAAATTCTCACAATAATTTGTATTTATGTGTGGGCTTTACCATTACTTTTTGATTTATTTTCTTTATTAATTTCTGTATATCCATATTTTCTGAGACTTTACTTACTGGAAAAAATACAATAATCATAAATGAAATACAATTATGGGAAATATGACTCATGGGAAAATGTACTTAGCAAGATAAGCATGACCAGAAACATACTGTAAGAAGAATTTGGCCAAGCTAAAGCAAAATTAGAGCAAAACTAAATTCTAATTATTCCGTCCAAAATTTCCTGAGTCATCCAAGATCATCAGTCACCATGATTCAGAGAAAAATGCATGAGTCCTCTTATGTCTAGAACTTCACCCATTCCTTGGAATTAGCCCTCTTGTTTTGGAGAAAAGGCTTCACATTTGTCAGGAATGACATTTATGCTAGAGATGACTATTTTATTCCTGTGGAAATTGCTTCAGTGGTAACAGAATTACATGCCTTCACAAAACACTCTGTTCCCACACGCTCCCCGGTGACTTGATGCCTTTTAGCAGCTGTATTCTTAGTCCATTCCAGACAACTTTGAACATTCTTCATCCACTTTGTTTATCTAGATGATGAAGCTGTTATCACACCTAAATATACTCCAGGAGCAATGCTGGACCTTCTCATTATTGCCACTTCCTTCTGCTCTGTTCCACGGTGCTGCTGTATACCAGAACAACCCAAGAAACTCTCTACTGTATTTTTCTGCTAAATAAAAGTCTCAGTGAGTGAATTTGAGCCCTAGAGCTTTGATCATCCACAATGCTTTAGTGTAAATTCATCTGCCTCTGCTTTGGACTGCTCCATTTAGCTTATTCCAAGGCCTGGGAGGTTCATCTGGACTTTCATTTCAGGGACTGATTCTATAAGGTAGTAGGAATGGTGCTGTACGAAGTCCTCCTGTCTTCCAAGAGAGTCCCAAAAGACTTTGCACTCTCAAATCTCATAAGGAATACCTTCACCCAGTGAGTGCTGTGTATACTCTCAATTTCAAGCAAAATCCCGCTACCGTTATGTACAGACTACACATTATTTCAGATTATTTGAACTGGGGAATTAAAAAAGAAACTAAGCTTAAACACAAAACAATAATTCTGCTGTACAGCCACAGGAGGTCCAGAGGAGACCCCAAACCAAGTACTGTGTCGTGTGGATGTGACAATTATGTGCTGTCAGCAGAAGAGTCTGAATATAGCCTCTCTCCTTAAAGCCTCTTTCCTCTATCCTGACCAGCAGGAAAGCAGACAGGCACTGCAGAAGGTCAGCTTGACTGAACATGGATTCCTGATGGAGTTCAAATGCAAAAAGGAAGCTCAAGTGGAAGCTTTGCCAGGAGATGGAAATGGTGACAGACTACCAAGGAAGAAGAGTTTGCAGTGGTTCTTGCAGTGATGAATGCCAGGACTGTACTGGGCTCCTTGAGCAACAACAAAGGTCAAGAAAAAAAAAAAAGATTACATACCTTTTTGCCCTCTATTTCACATATGTCCCATTTTGGGACCCCACTATATGTTCAGGGACCTGGATCACAAGATGTATGAAAAGAGGGAGCTGAGTTTGTTCAGCCTGGAGAAAAGACTAGGGAGGGGATCTGATTTCTCTCTTCATCTACCTGAAGAGAATTATAGAAAAGATGGAGCCAGAATCTTCCCAGTGGTGCATGCTGAAAAGACAAAAAACAACAACTGCAAGTCATAATAAAGGAAATTCACACTAGGCACAAGGAAAAAAATATTCAGACCGAGTGTGACAAAGCCCACAGATGCTGTGTTATCTCCATCTCTGGAAATGTTCAAAACTGGTCTGGAGAAGACACTGAACAGCCTAATCTGACTTTGAAGTTGGCCCTGCCTTGAACAGGAGTTTGGACCGTGTGGTCTCCACAGATCCCTCCCAACTTAGTCTTTTCTCATTCTATGCCGCCCATCCCCAGATCAAGATATTACTTCCTATCCATCTTTACCTACTCGTATAAATGTACAGTTAGTGATGTCTAGCTTGGGTTTGGGTGGTGTGAAAGAAGAATTCATCAGTCTCAAAAGGAGCAAGGACACGAGCCAGACCAGTAGAGAAGAAAAGGAATACTTCAGTGCAAGAAACCTCAGACTTCTGCAATGAATGGAAACCTTATGTGTGAAGATTAAGCTGTGAATCATATAATTAGGATGATGTTCTGTTTATGCAATGGATATGGAAACGGTGCATCAGGGTGGGCATCACTGGGGTACTGACACACTATCAAAGAAGCCCCACAGCTCTAAGCTTTCACTGGAAAAAAAGTCAGTAGTGGCACAGGGACCTGGGAGCAAAGAAAAATGGTACCATTTTCAGTGTGTAAAAAATGGATACTCTGGCTGAGAGAAGAACAGGCAAGCAAGGCCTGGTGCATATAAAAATTGTTGAGCATCAGTGCGAATGCAGAAACTGAAATGTTAGCATTAGCTAGCAAAGGCAAAGAGCCAAGCTGAGGACAGGCAGCCTGAGAAGTGAAACCTAGTACAATCTTGTCAAGGGAGGAGATTGGAATAAAGATGTAGAAGAAATGAAAATAAGAGAGTCAGACTTCATGGGAAAGGCTCTATTTCTCACTCCATGTGACAAATGGAGCACAGATCTGGCGAATATACCAATCCTCCACCATCAACAGAAATGTGTGAAACCTGGTACGAAGCATCTTTCTCATCTCTGTCTTACACTTTTTGATATACATTGTGTTTAAATTAAGCTGTACATGTATACAGCATGCTGAGGACCTGATTTTCTGTTTCTCAGGCTAGTGAGAGCATGCTGCATCCACTGAGAGCCTGATTTTCCTTTCTGTGGATACCTACATGCAAGGACATGAGAATGGGAAACCAGTGCATATCTGATGGCTGGCAGAAGTTTGGAGTAAGGATGCATCCAGTGTATTCAGCTAGGTGTGGGAGCTTGAAAACAGTCTCACAGTTCATATTGGGCTGCAGAAACTATAGCTCAGAGTACTGCTAGCAGCCACTGCA
Organism: Pluvialis apricaria; assembly: GCA_017639485.1. Taxonomy (NCBI): domain Eukaryota; kingdom Metazoa; phylum Chordata; class Aves; order Charadriiformes; family Charadriidae; genus Pluvialis; species Pluvialis apricaria. The sequence continues at coordinate 16,806,327 of CM030007.1, forward strand.
GTAGTTCAGTCATCTGAAGCCTGCAGGGGAAAGTTCTAAGTGTCATCCTTCCTGTGTCTGCGGGTTTCTGCAATACATGGTGATGGAATCAAGGGAAGTAACAACAAAATGGCTCCTATTTCTTCTCTAAAAGCTCTCTCTCTGAACTTAAACAAACCTGCTTACGGATCTTTCTGCATTTGCCAATTCTTATTCTCAAGCCACCCCTGCCTGCGTAGTGCCAGGACGAGAGGGCAACCTACGGTAGTATTAATGGTGATGCCTACTTTATTAAATGTTGAATGGTATTTCTGAAAAGGTTGATAAGATTCTTATTTCTGTTACTGTGGGTGCCCCAGGCCTGTGCAGGTACTGTAAAGTAACACTCCCTACTGCAGCATTTCCTGATTTATAAGATCTGCCTCATCTCCTCACACCTGAGATGTTGAAGGGCTTCATGGAAACAACAGAGGACAGGAAACTTACAGAGGAGGTGTTGCAGGGTGTGCCACAGGAGGTCAGTGAGTGCTAACTATGTTTGGGAAGAGACTCATGAATACTTTCAGGTATTTGCGCTGGAAAATGCAAAATAATGTCTTTCTTTCATTGCCAGTGGCCAGACCCAGATACTTCACAGGCAGCCACAAGCCCGTAATAAAGAATAACAGGATAATCATTGCACATAGGAATTTCTTTTCTAACATGAGATATTTTGTATTCTATATATGAAGCATGGAAGTTTATGTCCCCTCATAATTTTTACACTATCCTATTGCAACTCTGGGATTTATTTTTTTAATTTATTCTACCTGCTATATATATAAAAAAATAATCTTACTGAACTCGATTTTGGTAATTTTTTGTGGTTGTTCCTCAGGTTAATTTGATGCCACAGAAACACTATTTTGTTCTAAAATTTCTGTATTTGTCACTTTTCTATGTGAATCCTTCTGTGAATCTTGCTCATAATGCTAGAAAAAACTGTGAAGGAGGGAGGCATTTTCTATGCAGTTGCTTTTAAATCTTGGTTCTTGCGCTCCCTCATTCACAATGCATGGATGCAAAAGGGTAAATTCTTCACAAAGACGAAACTGTCACAAAATATTTCTTGTTCTGCAATATGGAAAGTAGCCACAGGCTACCTTTGTTTTATCAGTGTTTCCTCTTTTTTTCAAAGTTGAATTTCAAAGAAAAAGACCTGAAACTGTAAAGTCACTTCTTTGGTTTGTTTTCTAGCTTCATGTGTCTGAATAAACAAGTCAATCAGCCTCAAATCCTCTGTTTCTACCTTTCGTGTGCCTGGGAAAAGAACAAATAAAAGAAGTTTCTCTCCTCTCTCACCCACTTCCCCTGTTTTCTTAAGTCCTAGTCCACAGGGTCTGATTGGAAAGAAGTTAAGCATTCTGTCATCTGCTTTTTAAACACCTGAACCTGTTTAAACTAAATGTTCCCCAGGCCCCATGCACAAAACATTTCATGTTAGCAGAAAACTAACAGATATCAGTGCCTGGCATCATAATGGTTCGCTTTACTAAGTGGCTCTGAAATTAACTCCAGGGGAGTTAATTTTAATTTCTCACATGCAGAGAAGTAAGCTAAAAAAAAAAAAGGAAAATGAGAGGCAAACCAGGTAGGTAAAAAATTATGGTTGGACTTACTTGATGAGAGATTTCTATATGCATTTTTCAGGTTAAAATGGAGTATTCTGATCAATGCCATTCTTTCATTCAGTAACACATTTTGCTATGAATTATATATTTGCACAAAGTACCTATGACTCATGAATGGCATACTTAGTAGTCAGGCACTTCTTTGTCCCATAAACTGAAAAATATGTAAATGAATCAAAGACTGCAAAATTTCATCATCAATCTGTTTGGCTAGAGCCTCTACTATTCACATGGTTTTGCTCTGTGTTGTTGTTCTGCACACTTACTTATATGCAGATTTTGTTATACCAAGGTCCCTTCCAAGGTCTATGAGCATTACCAAGGTTTCAGTTCAGAACTGCTTACACAGACAAAACTTGACTTCACCAAGAGATTTCCTTGAGTAAGATGCTCTCAGAGTACTTGATTTGCTTCTGCAAGAAGTTAGAGGGGGAATGGCAGAATTTTATTTCTTTCAAGGGAAGCAATGCTAAAACAATGTGGCTAACAAGCGCTTACAGAATACATTTAACACTGTAATACAGTGTTTTTACACCAAGAGATACCTATGTCAGCGGACAAATATTAGATGACAAATTGTTCCCTTCCCAGATCTGTGTGCTGACTTTGTACTTTTAATCTGTTAATGTTGTTTCCACTGTGAGACACAGAAATATAGTTCATGTTGTAGAAGCTCTAATTGGCACTTCATGTTGAAAATAGAGTCCTTTCACCTTTTCTTCAATCTTCTTGAGCTTTGACTATAATTTCAGGTTTGTATGTGCCTTGTTTCCTTCTGCTGAAACTGTGTATAAAACGCACTTTATGTTACATTATATATATATATATATATATATCAGAAACTGAAAGAGGCAGCCTAAAATCTGAAAGAAGAAACTTTAAAGCCAACACGAGATAAGAGCAAGTTAGACAAAGAAGATCTTTTCATTTTGATGCCTATAACCTGAGGAACTGCAAGGAAGTTGCAAACCCACATTTTCAAGTCCACACTTGCATGTTCAGTATGTTCATTACTGGCAATGGACTGGAAATAGCAAATTTTCCAAAGACACGTCTAAAAATTCTTCAGCAGAGGGATAAAAGACAAATAGCATAAAGGATGAGGTCTTGTTCTAGACTCTGAAATCTGGAAATCTGTGTGCCTCACTAAATGTTCTGATAACTCAATGGTCTTCATAAGTGGCTGATTCTTGGCTTTAGAAACTCCTTAAAGCAATAAATTCCATAATGTGTATACATATTTCATGGGAAAGAAAAGTAGCCTTCTTTACCAGCCTTGAATTTCTCACTCTATAAATACAAACTGCCTTGTGCCACAAGAGACGGTGAAGAAGTAGTTGAAGCTCCTTTGGTATTCCACGTAAATCCACTGCCTTTATACATAGCCCCCTGCTATTGGTGCAGAAATGAACAGTTTTGGTAAATAGATACAGGAAATACTAAATGCAAAATGAAAGACTGTCCCAAAATTACTCTCCTTGTTACTAAAATATATCCAAAGTGAACTTAGCTTTGATGTATTTTTAACATATGTTTAACATTTTTGTTGGTGGCATGAATGTTGGGATTGAGTGCACCCTCAGCAAGTCTGCAGATGACACCAAGCTGTGTGGAGCAGTTGACACGCCAGAGGGAAGGGATGCCATCCAGAGGGACCTGGACAGGCTAGAGAGGTGGGCCTGTGCAAACCTCATGAAGTTCAATAATGCCAAGTGCAAGGTCCTGCACGTGGGTTGGAGCAATCCCATGCACAAATACAGGCTGGGCGGAGAATGGATTGAGAGCAGCCCTGAGGAGAAGGACTTGGGAGTGTTGGTGGATGAGAAGCTCAACATGAACCGGCAATGTGTGCTCCCAGCATAGAAAGTCAAGTGCATCCTGGGCTGCATCAGAAGAAACTGGAACACCTTTCCTATGAAGAGAGGCTGAGAGAGTTGGGGTTGTTCAGCCTGGAGAAGAGAAGGCTTCAGGGAGACATAACGTGGCCTTTCAGTACCTAAAGGGGGCCTACAGGAGAGCTGGAGAAGGACTTTTTACAAGGGTATGTAGTGACAGGATGAGGGGGAATGATTTCAAACTGGAAGATAATAGATTTAGATTAGGTACTTGGAAGGAATTTTCCACTGTGAGGGTGGTGAGACACTGGAACAAGTTGCCCAGAGAAGCTGTGGATGTCCCATCCCAGGAGGTGTTCAAGGCCAGGCTAGGTGGGGCTTTGATCAACCTGGTCTAGTGGGAGGTGTCCCTGCCTATGGCAGGGGAGTTGGAACTTGATGATCTTCAAGGTCCCTTCCAACCCAAACTGTTCTATGATTCTATGATTTTTTTTTACATTTTTTCTTCTCAATTTACTTATACTACTGGTAAACCTGAATGAAACTATCAGTCTGTATTTCCTTTTGGTTTAGTGGCCATGGATGATGTCTGAAGACCGCAGGCCAATCAGCCAGAGGAGGTGTATACGCTGAAGCTTTTGTGTCACAGAGCGACAATAGCAATTTCCTTACCATCCCGGGGAAAGAGCACAGCATTGCCTCCCCTTGCTCAATGAAAGAACAAATGTTCTTTTGCACCTTTTATTCTTATTTGTACATGAATTAAAATGAGATTAAGTTGCTTGACTGGCACCAATTTCAAGACAACAACATCTTGCTGACTTTAAAACAGCATGAGGAACACTGGTGGAAATCCCTCCACCCTGTTGTGAGCCTTTTGGTGAAGCTCCTCGACTGGTTCTCTGTGTTAAGACTGACAGTTAGTTTTCCAATAAAGGCTAGTTTTAGCAGTAACTGCTGTAAAGTGAAGCCATGGGACTCCTTTCAATGACCCACTGAGCAGCTTTTATACATCTTTTCAGCTCTGACACTGTCAATAGGAACTGACACCAGCAATGGCCAAACTTGCTGTCATTCAGACATTACCGGCTGTGTTCCAGGCACTCTTAATGATTACTTAAGTGTAATTCAGTTCCAAAGGAACCTATGGCTCATCTATCACTTTAAAATCACTCATCTGTTATAATTGCACAGCTGACTCAGCAGGGACTGTAGCAAAGTCTACAAAGACAGTTAATGGGGACCAGTAAAGCCTACAAGGAATTGGCTGCTGGCCACTCAGTGGAAGAGTTTCTCTCTATGGGGTTGGACACTGGGTCCTGGCTGCCCCTTATTCTAGGGGTGAAAGGCTAGGTGTGCAACCAGAATAGACCAATGCACTAGGATCGGGTAGATCTTAGTTCCTGAAATCCAGAACTGAGTTCCAAGAAAACTTTGCCCATGATCCACCTAGATTTGCTAGATTTCTTCCTTTGAATTTGCTTCCTAACCTTACTAATCACTACACATTTACATACAGGCAGCCATCGTAAGTCCTGCCTCCTGCCAGCTGTGCTTAGAAAACTGTGGAAGCCATTAAACCATTCATATACAATGTGCAAGTTTTTAATGTGGGAATGTGTTTTGGGTTACTGGATCCTACATAAAGAGGTACCTGTCTTGTTTCCCTAAAGAAGTAGGGAAATTCAGATACATTCCCATGTGAAGCAATTCCTATTGCTTATTATGTGGCTTCTGCTGACTATCTGGGTTTTGCAGATTATTTTTCTCAGGTATTCTCTCCATAGTATCAGTGACCTTTGGGTTTCCCATTGATGTCAGTCATCTAAAACACTTGTGGTATGATATCCAACTTAAAGGCAAGCAAATCCATGCTGAGGCTTGCTCTGAAATCTATTTCTCTTCCCAAATCAAATCAGCAGATACAGCAACAAGAAATGGGCTGGAGTCTCTCCTTATGAGTGGAAAAGAAATAGTGGTGGGTAGAGTTATGGCAGAATCTGCATTAGCTCTGAGCCCCTAAACAATTAAAAATACCAGTTAGGCTAATTAAGTGCTTACCCTTGAGACAGTCTATCACTTTTTCTTCCATTCATGTCATGACTTTACTTCAGGCTGATGGCTGAGGTCAGAAAGCCTGAAGAGGTGATACTGGAATGGCTGTCTGGCTCACTCTTCAGTGGGTCTTTCAGGATGGCTGAACAAAAGGTTGTCACATGGAAAATGAAACTTTTCAACAGCTCGTATTATTAGAAAATGTGAGGGTAAAATTATAGCTGAGACTGAAAAAAAATGCCTCTTAACTAGCTGGAGCTGCACCAACTTAAAATTCCTCCATATTGCATGTTGGAAAGTCCCCAAAGAGTTAATGTACCTTTTTCAAAGTAGCTATTGCAGGCAACATTTTAAAACTTTTTTCTTATTCGTTCTGCTAAGATATTGACCTGGAACTCATTCTTCCAGCTAGTTATAGCCCCTTGCCTTGCAGATTGTTCAGTCCATTTTTTTCTCTGCTAATTTTGTGTTGTCCCTCTTTGCTGAAATGTGAAAGAGACAATTATTGTAGCTTTCCCCTCTGACTTCAGAACATAATTATTATTCTTTTGTTTTGTTTAGGTGCTATGGAAACTCTCAATTGACTTTTAATTAATAGCCAAGCTAGCTAAAACTGAATATTCTTTGACTGGCATATACACTTTTAGGATTTACACACCACCACTAACCCACTTTAAACTGTGCTTGAGCATGCTAAGATTATGCAGAGTTATTCACAGAAAGGAAAGCTAAGAAGGGCAAAAGTTACAGCCATATGCTTCCTGGGAACTTATCAAACAGAAACAAAGTCTATTAAAAAAAATACCAAGGTTATTCCTTTGCCCAGGCTAATCTGTTGTGCTCTGACAGCTCAAAACTTGAAGGTACAAACACAGTTTTGGAACAGAGAACTGCCGTAAGCCATGAATTTGCAAAAGTGGAGCTGGCAAAGCAGGGAAGGTGAGCAGGCTGGGCTTAGCTTTAGATGTGTATTTTTCGACTACCTTCCTCACCTTCAGTTTCTTATTTTAAAATATATTTGTAGCCATGGAATTTTTGCATGAAAGTACATTACTTCAAAGCTTTGCATAATTTGTGTTCCTTTCCCTCTGATCTTTGTGCTGGCTGCTTACAAAGAAAACCATAATAAATTATCACTGGACTCATCAGGAAAAAGCAAGAATGCCAATACTACATTTTGACATTTATAGTATCTCTTATATATTTCATCCTTATATCCAGTGATCTCAAATAATTTCAAGTATTTTCATACAGAGCACCCAAAACTGTACCCCTAAAGCCCTTGTTGAAATAATGCATACAGGAGCTGTGAACCTCTGCTCAGGATACTGGATCCAGCCTTCCAGAAAAATTCATCTGCATAAGCCTGTTCCCTCATGCCTTTTTTCTTCAGAAGCCCTCAGACATGGGTAAAGTGTGGGCTTTCATGTTTTGGCCATGTGATGAACACTCAACCTGTTATGTGATGGGTTTGGGTTGAAGTACCCAACCAGCTTGATAGAAAGAGCTGTCAGCCTGATGTAAAGTGCCTGTCTATGGTTAATGGCAGTGAAAAGTTTGTGCACCAATAACATTGAGTTACACAGCCCCGTGCTATTTGTTTTTAGGCTACAAAATTCAATGCTTCTGAATAGTGTTTACCACAGGGAAACGCTCTCCATTTGTACAGTTACTCAGCCAAAGGAGTCTGAATTTTCAGGAGAGATTCATGAGAGCTCTACTACTATTAAAAGAAGCTCAGTGGATGACTAATCACTCTCTGTGTTTGTGAACCTCTCCCTCTATGTTGTGCTGTGGCTATACAGTGGCTCAGCAGCACAATACAGTACCAAGAACTCTACTACACACACTCCCTAAATCCTCTTTTCCTCATCCATACATCTTCTATATCACCTTTAACTCCTCTGCAACTTCATCAGGCATGACTCCCTTCTGTAGCTTTTCTAAAGAATGAGACTCTTTCTATATATTTTATATATATATATATAAAAATACATTTGTGTAGCCCAGTATCTCAAACGTGGTTTGGTTCGTAAAACCCTTAGGAACTTCAGAGAGTCTGGGCAATACTTGTAGAGTCCAATGTAGTATGTATTAGACAGTCCTGAGGGGTTGATCATGCCTTGGAAAGTCTTTCTGCCGACTTCAGAAGTGTTTTTTGAACCTTCATGGAGAGGGGACTCAGACGTATTAGCTTTTATGAAATGATCAGTTTCTTTGAGGGTAACACTTCAGAAATGTTTGTTATTATCAAAGAGCCTGTATAGCCAGCCTATGTCCATTATTTTCTACACTATTTTAATTGCTTTCATTACATAGGTCAGTTTAATCTGCCAATGAATGATTTTTAATATAGCTTGACATGATCTTTTGGGGTGTGAATTTTGATTTCATGATGTGCCTATTTCACTGGAATTACTCTCAATTTAAATTGGTGAAAAAGTAAATCAGAATGAGCCAGTAAATCAGAATGAGTCGGTACTGGGACCTGTACTATTCAACATCTTTGTCAGCGACATGGACAGTGGGGTAGAGTGCACCCTCAGCAAGTTTGCTGATGATACCAAGCTGTTTGGCGAGGCAGATACGCTGGAGGGGAGGGATGCCATCCAGAGGGACCTGGACAGGCTGGAGAGGTGGGCCCAAGCCAACCTCATGCAGTTCAACAAGGCCAAGTGCAAGGTCCTACATCTGGGTCGGGGCAATCCCAAGCACAAATACAGGCTTGGCAGGGAATGGCTGGAGAGCAGCCCTGTGGAGAAGGACCTGCGGGTGCTGATTGACGGGACGCTCGACATGAGCAAGCAGTGTGCGATCGCAGCCCAGAAGGCCAACCGTATCCTGGGCTGCATCAAAAGAAGTGTGGCCAGCAGGTCAAGGGAGGTGATTCTGCCCTTCTACTCCATTCTCGTGAGATCCCACCTGGAGTACTGCATCCAGCTCTGGAGTCCCCAACATAAGAAGGACATGGACCTGCTGGAGCGCGTCCAGAGGAGAGCCACGAGGATGATCCGAGGGATGGGGCACCTCTCCTATGAGAAGAGGCTGAGAGAGTTGGGGCTGTTCAGCCTGGAGAAGAGAAGGCTCCGGGGAGATCTTATTGCAGCTTTCCAGTACCTAAAGGGGGCCTACAGGAGAGCTGGGGAAGGACTTTTTACTAGAGCATGTAGTGATAGGACGAGAGGGAACGACTTTAAGCTGGAAGAGGGCAGGTTTAGATTAAACATTAGGAAGAAGTTTTTCACTTTAAGGGTGGTGAGGCACTGGAACAGGTTGCCCAGAGAGGTTGTTGAAGCCCCGTCCCTGGAGGTGTTCAAGGCCAGGCTGGACGTGGCCTTGGGCAACCTGGTCTAGTGGGAGGTGTTCCTGCCTACGGCAGGGGGGTTGGAACTCGATGATCTTTAAGGTTCCTTCCAACCTAAACCATTCTACGATTGGTTCTATGATTCTATGAGCCAAACATTTTTATGAAACAAAGAGATTTTCTTCAGTTTTGATGGGACATGCTTATATATTCATAAGCAGAATTGGCCTGGGCAGCAATCATCTGGCATTTTGCAGCTCTCACACTACCTGAATACAGAAAATGAGACAGAAGTTTCTGCAACTCAAATAGGTCTCGTTACTAAGTGATGCATGAATACTCTCATGTGCACAGTCTGCAGCACCTAGGAGATATGAAAAATTAATAATGGCATAAAATTAACACAGAGCTTGCTGTTCCTGTATCTCTTAGGATGTAATTTAATGATTAATTCTGCTGAGAATAGACTGTGTCAACTGATCAATGCAAATGAAAACTGTTGACTGGCTAATACCTGCAGTGATGGTTTGAAAGGAGGCTGCGGCTAGAAAGTCTTAAGCATCAGAAGTAAAACTTGTATTCCGTTAACATAGACCTTTTCATCCTCCTTTATACTTCACTCAAAGGAAGTCTAAGGTGCCTGTGGAAACTAGGAAACACACTTAGTGCTGACAGACATCCTCTGCAACCTAGATTGAGTCAATAGGGTTTGATGGGACATCAACCCATGCTGAGTATGCCCCTATATCTTCTGTAAACTGTCTCATCTGTTCTCTCTCGTGTGAGAATATAATTTTCTGTACCTGTCCCAGTATATCCCAATATATCTCTCTACCTTCTTTCTGAGAGCCTGGAAGTGCCAAAATGGTCTTAAAGCAGGAAATCATAAGGATATTTTATCTAAATCTCTTTCACTGATATATTGAGAAATGTAGCAAGTAACTCAGTTTTCCTGTCTGAAAACACCTGCATTTTGTTTTTTGTTTGTACTTCACAGTGCTGTTTTAAGAATCAGTAAACTTTCATATACGATGTCATCATTAAGCATATTGACTTGAAATCCTTAAAAATTAAGCATAGTATTGGACCTTATTTAAAAAAAACTCAAAACTAAAACCCAAGAAAATAAGGGGACACTCAGATGACTTAAGATATTTGTTTACCGAGACTGGTACAGGCTCCCTAGAGAGATGGTCGGTGCCCCAAGCCTGTCAGTGTTTAAGAGGCATTTGAACAATGCCCCTAGTAACATGCTTTAACTTTTGGTCTGAAGTGGTCAGGCAGTTGGACTAGATGATCTGTGCTGGTCTCTTCCAAATGAACTATTCCTATTCTATTCTATTCTATTCTATTCTATTCTATTCTATTCTATTCTATTCTATTCCTTGTCATGCAAGCTCAGCTACTGATGCTTTTGCCCCCCACTACTGATTTTAAGTTGATCTGAGAGCTCTTGGTGAATCTTCATTAGGGAATTTTCTTGATTAGTAATGCATTATTGGTCCCTACCGCTCTTACCCTTTATTAGTTTTTCTCCACCAGCTGGTGCCACTCTGAATCTCCAGGTGCTTGCTTCTCATTCCACAGTTTTCTATTTTTCTTCTGTGATCTTTATAGTCTTATATTTCACAGATGCACATTTTGCAATATTCTTTTCCTTTCACTACATTTATTTCATGGACTATTACTTGCAAAAATTTTCACATGACTGTATGGATAAAATCTTTCTTGGCTGAAGATTGAAGTAAGCCATACTCATTCAGAAAGTCTTGTCAGATATCGTCAACTTATACACATCCGATTTTTTTTTCTGAAAAAGCTTCCTTCTTTTTAGACCTTTATAAGAAACTGTATTTCTTATTTTTATGCTTAGGAGAAAGAGAGATAATTTAAAATTAACTGTAAAGATGGAATAGAGTTGAGAGCAGAAAATGTAAAACAACTTTTGACTGACTATATACACTCAAAAGGACAAAAAGAGTACAACATGGTGTGGTGTAGTGTAATGTGGTATATACCTGATGAAAAATCTGTTCTGCTGGGAAATGGCATCCAGTTGATGTTAGCTTTGTCATACATACTAAGATTCCTCTAAACTGTGCAACCTAACAAGAAGAAGAAATAATTACCTGATGTACACGTTTCCTTCTTTCTACAAGAATATTGCGCAACTATCATAAGCACTTAGATATCATCTATGATGGACTTCTCAGGGGAAATCAAAAGCTGCTAATCTGAGCTCAGTGACCTCATCAGCTGTATCCTGAAAGCTTGTCAGACTTTTATATTTGGATGCACATATAAGTCGGGGTACAACTCCCTGACCTCATAGAATGGACAGTACCAACAGCAGCACTATATGGTCCTTTGTGAACTGGGTTGTGTTTTGCAACAGCTGAACACCAGAAAGGGATCTTTAAATGCATCTAAGGTTTTTTTCAAAGCTACCTTAGCAATATAAGCTATGATGGAATAACCTCTGGCATGTGTGATTATTACTGTTGGATGGATGACTGCAGGACTTAACACAAAGCTGCATCCAAAAGACAACCCAAATATTACCTAACAGCTGCAAAGCAAATGTTGAGGCTAGTTTTGGAAAAAATTACATGGCAGGAAATCATAAAGAGCTGGTCTGAAGCTGACAGCTGCTGCATCTGCTTCTGAAACTCTTTCCAAGAATGATGATATTAGGAAAAGCAACAAACTTTATATGATATTCTCCTCTTTCCCTGATCAAATTCCTAGTTTAAGTGACACAAATGTTGTTTCGGGTAACAGTTGCTTAAATAAGAAGCATAGGTTGTGTTAAGTATCACAGACTCAACCAGTGGCAAGATGGTTCTTACAGAAGTTTGTTGTTGAGCACGAATCAGGTTACGAATGAAGTGTCCATAATTTTGTGTCAAGGCTAATGAATTGCATGCATAACCTGACAGTAACAATACATGCACAGGTGGAGGCAGTTTCTGGAAAAGCACTGGTTATAGGGAGCTAGTCAAGCCCACAGATCAAAGACTGTGAAGACATATGTTAGTTCTTAGATTTACATGCTCAGTGTCTTTGTGTTGATGTGATTGTCAAACAGGTGCATGATGTGAGGTGCCTGTTGCCATTTTAGACAAGCTAGGACAAACGGGGTTCAGTGTCTCCGTGATAATCTGGAAAGATGGCTAGATATTTGATCCAGGCAGCAACCTCCCAACTACATGACTGCATTAACTTCTCTATCTGATTGACGTTGATGAATGTTGTGTCTCTGGATCTTATATGCTGTAAGTCACATCAAAGAGTTTAGAGAACCTGCCAGTAGCTGGCTCGGTCTTAGATGTCCTGGGTTGAGTGGTGCTCTTGTGGGAAAGAAACTTCTGGAATCATAATGTCACACTGGATAAAGTGCAGAAAAACAAGCACCGTTTTTATGGCTTGAAACTCTTGGGAGTGTACCCAAGGCGATATCTAAGTATCTGAGCAGTTTTTATGGGTTTGATGAGAACATTTGACACAGTGAGCCAGCCTGGATTTCAGAGCATCATGGTAAGACTGTCCTAGCCAAGAAAATTTTGTTCAATCTTGAGACAGACAGCTCTGTGGTGGTATATATGGAACAGACCTTTCCAGTATCATAATAATCCAACAGTAATTAAAATAAAACCTCAATTCATTATGAGAAGATATAAAAATAATTGTGGATTATTTTCTAGTACTAAAGCCAGTTTGAGAGTGTTCAAAATCCTTTCTATATTTTCTTGTCTTTCATTAAAACTCTTTTGAATCCACATTGGCTCTTGCACAACACTGACAAGGTTTTTGAAGCTCCAGCTCAGCAGATAGTTTTGATTATTTCAGCAAGCCACATCAGGCATTCTAAGTAAAGCCTGTAAACCACACTCAGCTTCGAAATTCTTTTTTACTGCCCTTGTTTCAGTCACTACCAGTAAGTGAAATCTGTACATCTGATGAATTTTTTCAAGGAAGGCCTACTTAGAATATATATAGATTATGTATCAATTGTGTAAGCTTCATGCACATTAATGGACAACATATTCCAAAACATTCCCTCCAGCATAAATATTGGCAAGTCCTAACCAGTTTATTATATAAGAAAAGTTTTATTTGCATGTGCACATTTGCATTATGTTTACTTGTATCATATTGCTAAATGTGTTAAGATCCTGCTGTATTCATAACAAGGTAAAGACTAGTTTTTGAGATGTCCTGAAGGTCTGTGGAATGTTCTCATATTGCCGTTGGCTGTTACTTCATTGACTAAGTTTTCCATCAGCTTCAAAATAAACAAAACAAGTTCTCATATTGCACAGAGAGATTGCGGCCACTGAAAAATAATGTTTGTATGAATGTAGTAAAAAAGCTTATGCCAAAAATTTCTTTTAGACTTCCTGACTTGGCTGCTTTCACAGTGTTGGATGTGTTACATTTATGATCTTATAGCACCGAAAAACATATTAGATACTTTCCAAAATGCCTGAGTTCATGGTCTTTCTGATGCCAAGACAAAAAAAAAAAAGTGGTTCAGCTATCTAGACCTGAGGATTTGAAATAATTATGCGTTGTTGTAAAAAGAACCAGCTGATGGAATCAAGTGATTGCACACAAATTTAATTTTTCACATAAAACTTTTCTTAGATTTTATTACTGCAAAGATATAAACTCAAAAGCCAAAGGTAGTCTTAAATACTCAGGAGACATATTTGTTTCTTCAGTTCCCTCAGAATATGTAGGCTTAAGTCATGCTTTTTAAACACCAGGGTGTTCGAGACTATTCAGAGAGGATCATACAAAACATTTAGCCTGACTTGCATTTCCCAGACTACTTAATGCAGGAGCTCCTGTGTTAACCCATTTTTGTCCTCATTGTAAATATTTTGTGATTAAGGATGATGGTATTGATCAAGAGGTGGGTTACTTAGTCAAGTGTGTTTGTGATGATCACAAGCATTTTCCAACAGAATTTTCAGCACTACCCGAAATATGTGCTGGTGATGGTCCTCCTGTTCTGCAGTGCTCCAGCATATTCTTGCTATACATAGAGTCTTCTGCCTTCTTTTGCCTGAATATTCATTGCTATCTATTAAAAGGCAGAAGATCAAAGGAGCTCGTTCTTAGACAACAGAGCTCCCTCTTGCAAGGCTTTGATTCATTATAGGGGAGCTGCCTGGGCTTTTCTACATCATTCATCAGAAGCACAGAAGCACAGAAGCACAGAATGGTCAGGGTTGGAAGGGACCTCTGGAGATTATCGAAGTCCAACCCCTCTGCCACAGCACGGACACCCACAGCAGGTTGCACAGGACGGTGTCCAGGCAGGTTTTGAATGTCTCCAGAGTGGGAGACTCCACAACCTCTCTGGGCAGCCTGTGCCAGTTCTCTGCCACCTTCAATGTAAAGAAGTTCCTCCTCATGTAAAGATGGAACTTCCTGTGCTCAAGTTTGTGCCCATTACCTCTAGTCCTATCAATGGGCACAACTGAAAAAAGACTATTCTCATCTCCCTGGCACCATCCCCTTAAGTATTTATAAGTATTGATAAGATGCCCCCTCAGTCTTCTTTTTTCTAGACTAAAAAGACCCAAGTCCCTCAGCCTTTCCTCATAAGAAAGATGGTCCAAACCCCTAATCATCTTGGTAGCCCTTTGCTGGACCCTCTCCAGCAGTTCCCTGTCTCTCTTGAACCGGGGAGCCCAGAACTGGACACAGTACTCCAGATGCGGCCTCACCAGGGCAGAGTAGAGGGGGAGGATGACCTCCCTCGACCTGCTGGCCACACTCTTCTTGATGCACCCCAGGATGCCATTGGCCTTCTTGATCACATTGGTGGCTCATGGTCATCCTGTTGTCCACCAGGACTCCCAGGTCCCTTTCCACAGAGCTGCTCTCCAGGAGGTCAGCCCCCAACCTGTACTGATGCATGGGGTTATTCCTCCCCAGATGCAGTACCCTACATTTGACTTTGTTGAACTTTGTCAGGTTTTTTTCTGCCCAACTCTCCAGCCTGCCCAGGTCACACTGTATGGCGGCACAGCCTTCCGGCGTGTCAGCCACCCCTCCCAGTTTTGTGTCATCAGCAAACTTGCTGATGGTACACTCTATCCCTTCATCCAGGTCATTGATGAATATATTGAACAGGACTGGACCCCGTACTGACCCCTGAGGGACACCACTTGTTACTGGCCTCCAACTGGACTCTGCACCACTAACCACAACCCTCTGAGCTCTATCTGTCAGCCACTGTTCAATCCACCCCACTGTCCATTCATCTAACCCATACTTTCCAAGCTTGCCTGTGAGGATGATGTGGGAGACAGTGTCGAAAGCCTTGCTGAAGTCAAGGTAGACAACATCCACTGCCCTCCCCTCACCCACCCATCCAGTCACATCATCATAGAAGGCTATCAGATTAGTCAGACATGACTTCCCCTTGGTGAATCCATGCTGACTACTTCTGATAACCTTCTTTTCCTCCAGATGCTTGGAGATGAAGCCCAGGAGGGATCCATCTCACCTAGCTGTAGATATCCCAGCTATTAACAACTATAGCTGAGTTGGTCTCTCTGGTGTGTTTATAATGACTGGAGGGAAATGGTAATCTCTGGTGTGCATCAGCTGGTTCTCCATGTGGTTCTCCATATGAACGTCTCAAGCAGACAGGCAAGCCTCCTACACAGCATATAACGCTGGTCTTTCAGAGTGATAGATGGATTGGGTTTGATTGACAAAGAAGGTTGTGAGAAGGATTTAGGTTGGAAGAGTGGTCAAGGAAAAGATGCAGATGTCATTTTTTAGCTATACGTATGAGAAAACTGTCAGCTAGCCATACTCTTTGCTTGGTTTTAGATATTTTCAGTAACCCAAAATAAGGATAACCATATTTTTCAGAGTGCTGAGAGTTTCAATTATCTAGTCTGAAATATCTAATTAGTACTTAGGTAAAAGAAGCCTGACATTTTGAAATATGCCAAGCACCTAGATTCCTTTACAATTCAATGGGACTTGTTAGCCAGAGTCTCCAATAGCCAGGGAAAGGAGAGGTTTAAGAACTAATTTCAGGTGCTGAAGACAGAGTCTGGGCCACAAGAATCTGTAGCGTTTCTAAATTAATATAGCTATCTGGGATGAGAGATGTTCAGTGGCTATAATCAGAACTGATGCAGAAATCCAGAGCTTTCAGAGAGACCTGAGCAGCTTACTGACATTTTAACAATGGCAACTATTATTCAGCCATTTCAGCATGCGTGTGTCTAAGAGCAGAACTAAGAACTCATAAGAGCTCTAACCATGGAACTACAAAAGATACAGTGCCTGTAGTATACCAGGGTAACATACTTTCAAAACAATATCTGATAAATAATAACATTAACCTGAAATTTGACAAAAGTAATTTAAAAGCTTTCCTGGAATAATACAAAATTTTAAGAAATGCAATGATTTACATCTGTCTTTCACCTGCATTTTGCAGACCCAATGTCTTGCACAGTGTCTAGAATAGAGTCTTGCACAGATCTACAATATAGATTTACTTAATAGATTACAAATATCTTAATGCATCCCTCATAAGCATTGCTATAATATAAACTGAACCATAAACATACATTTTATGAGCTTTTTTTATAAGCTTATATGAGAATTTTTGAATACCATCTGACCAGTGTCCTGATCACAATGCGCACAATGTGGTTTTACTTGCCCTCAGGGAGGGGTCTATTTATGGTTCATTAGTAAAGGCTGTTTTCCAAAGAGCTATCTGTTATATAATTATAAAGAACACTGAAATATGACCTCCTAATTTCTGTGATGGGGTTGCTCAGTGTTTTCTCATGGCATGAGAACAGATGAAAACATCTGCGCAACCCCAGCTTCTTGCCTAATTAGGCATCTCTTGTATATTTGCTTTTTCTTAAACCGTGCAAACACATTTTTAAATTACACTGTCTTATTTGCAGTTTGTTGGGTGTGGGGGTGAAATGTAAAGTACAGTAGTTAACCGTCTGTCTACCTGCAGACATGTAGCGTTTCTCCCTCTTTTGTGTGGCTGCAAGTGCCATACTGGGTGTTACCTGGAGACCTCAAGATATAACTGTGCCTGACACATTAAGGGGAATAATGTGCAGCAGGAACAGCAGCTGAGAGATGAAACTGCTTTCTTTTGACATCTGCATCACATCTGAGAAAAGAAGTAGGCATGACAGTCCTGAGGCTGGGTGAGAGTGTGCTCCGTAGGTTCAGCGAGTGGGAGTGCGTCTTACTGATCTCCACTGGCACGAAGCTCATTCGGCAGCTGAAGCATCTACTGAAGCTTTGCTCTGAATCGCTGCTCAAAATAGGCAGGACAGCGCTCCTGCCTCAGCTACCTGTGTGACTGAGCAAGGTGCCAGTCTGTGAAATAGTAATGCCAATATATAAGTATCCAGCTTACTGTGAAAGGGTAGATCTGTTTGTAACAGGCTTTGAGCTTCTGGAATAAAAACTGCCTAGCTAATCCCAAATTATTATGATGGCTCCAAAGTTGAATGGTATATCAAAACATGTAAGGGAAGGCATCCTGCTGGAGACTGCATGGTGCCTCCAAATCCACATTTCTATTTGTGTTTTCCAGGAGTTTTTTAATGCTTTAAAGTTCCTTGTATGGGTGTGAGGAACAACAGAGTGACCAGATCTTGTGTTATTTCTGCTAGTAGGTGATAGAATTACCCACAAAGGAGAAGGTCTCTCTTTTCTTTTTCTTAGTTTTCCTCTGATACCACAGTGTAGTTCTTAGTAATGAAAGTTCAACACGAATACCATCACATTGTGTTCGCCTTTTCAGCTCTGCAAAAAAAATACTTAATATTATATTATTTTCAGATGATCTCATAACATGTACTACACTGCGTCATGGTATAAGTTATTAAATAGCATTGCAAGCTGCGTTCTGAGTCATTACTGCACAAGTAAGAAGGGAAATATTTTTTCATATTTTTATTAAAACCTTCATATATAAATTAATGTATAAGGGCTTAACGGATGATTAATAGATGTTTCCATAAATAACGAATTATTATAGACTTCATCAGGTCAATAGTTTTCCAATTATCATGTTACTTATGTACCTGGTGTGCTTATAACCGTCTGGCACATGTACAGCTTAGACCTGTAGCATGCTCATAACATCTATTAATCATTTAAAATCATTTATAAATGTAGTATTTGAGTGATGTGTGTTTTTTAGCATATGAAAAATAGAGATTTCAGGTTTCTTAAAAGGAAAGAACCATTTAGTTCTTGGTTGCGTGTTCAATATGCTCAGCATCTAATTTGATTTGTAGCTTCTCTTGGTTTATGACAACGTGATCTTTCCCTGACAGCTTTCCTTTGACAGTGCCAATACTTGCAGTTGCTTGTTCATGTGTGAATACTATTTGATAAGTCTTTATATTCATACGCTGTCATCCTGCAGCAGTAAAATAAACCACCATCTTTTTCAGACATGGGTAGAATCAGATCAGAGCTTTTCTTTTCACAGGAAGATAAAGTAAAATGCTGAAGGATACTATTGCTGTGTTTTTGGAGCATAGTGAACTGAGCTGATGAGGAAGTAATTAAAGACAGGAAAAAACAATCCCACTGAATCCATCTCATACAAATTACAGGAATCAGAAAAGCTTTTCATATGTAGAAGTCTGATTTAAAAGCTCTGAGGGGAGAGGGGTAAAAAGAGGCTTTATTTGTGAGCAATGCACAAAATCAATGTATTATTCTGCACAGGCATTAGGTCCTGGAGCCTGGAAACAGTGATTCACCTCTATTGTGTAGCAAATGTTTTGGGGAGTTAAATCCTCAGGTCCTTCCAGATCTGTTCACAGAATCTGAACAATGAAAAAGAATTCTATTATGTTTGCAAAATGTTAAATATTTTCTACTTTCATTTCCTTCAGGGATTAAAGGCCAGTACTGCACCCATCCAGACTGCAACAGAAGGCAAAAAGGTGAGACTGACACAGTTTAAAAAATCTCATTCCCTGCACACTGAAAGTAAATAGAAAGACATAGTGCTACTTATTAAGAACTATATATATATATTTCTTCCCTTCAACATGACTTTTAGGGACACACACATGATTTGTTGTGAGTCAAAAAGTCAGGCAGCTGCCTCCGAAAGTGAATATTGCCCAACCAGTTCCTAGGCTCAGACAGACTCACACCACCAGAGTTTACTGCTGCTGAGAGCGTCACATGTCTGCTACATGGGTTCTGCAAACCCTTTCACAGACACAAAGAGGACTGATGCAGCACGGGCTAACACACAGGGTATGATTTAACTCAGAAGACTGAGAGAGGGAGCAGGTGGGGATAGGAATGACTTTCAGCATTTTTCAGTGCAGCCAAGCTATGTGTATGAGTCCACTTCTCCCTAAAAGCTTCCACAGGGAAATATCTGTTGCAAAGACACCACAAGGCTTGCTGCTTCCAGGGTAAAGCTAAAGGAAGCTCCAATATAACAAGAAGCACAAAACTTTAGGAGATGCCTCTCCCCTTCCCTTCCTCCACCACAGATGACTGTGGATTAAACAGTGATGAAAAAATGTTTGTGGGCACGGGAGCTTAATTGACCTGTTAGTAAGGTCCCCAATACGCTTTTCATTCATGCGCATTTACCCTCAGCCACACAATTCCTGGGTATGGCACAAGGGCTATTTCCAAGGGGCTGCCTGGATACAGCCATCTGGTGTTGGAAGGTGTGACAGGTTGCTCCATGGATGCAAGCTAGTCCGGGTCTGTTGGTCTCAGGGCCAAAGAAACACCTTAGGCACATTTAATTCACTGATAGATGCTCACACTTTGTGCTGACCTGGTACGTTAGTAGGTCAGGTCCCTCCATAACCTCTCAAGGTAGGGAGGATGGAGCAGACTGTCACCACAGCTCTCCCAGCTCCAGGTGGCTTTGACGATGAGGATTGCCATGCACAGCCGGGTATCCAGGATCCTCACATGCCTCCTCACACTCTCATTGGGGACTGTTGTTCTTGGCAGTCCCACCATTTAGACCTGATTGTGTAAGAGTAATGAATCATAGAATCATAGAATCATAGAATGGTTTAGGTTGGAAGGGACCTTGAAGATCATCGAGTTCCAACCCCCCTGCCACAGGCAGGGATACCTCTCACTAGACCAGGTTGCCCAAGGCCACGTCCAGCCTGGCCTTGAACACCTCCAGGGATGGGGCTTCAATAACCTCTCTGGGCAACCTGTTCCAGTGCCTCACCACCCTTAAAGTGAAAACTTCTTCCTAATGTATAATCTAAACCTGCCCTCTTCCAGCTTAAAGCCATTCCCCCTCGTCCTATCACTACATGCCCTAGTAAAAAGTCCTTCCCCAGCTCTCCTGTAGGCCCCCTTTAGGTACTGGAAGGCCGCAATAAGATCTCCCCGGAGCCTTCTCTTCTCCAGGCTGAACAGCCCCAACTCTCTCAGCCTCTTCTCATAGGAGAGGTGCTCCAGCCCTCTGATCATCCTCGTGGCTCTCCTCTGGACGCGCTCCAGCAGGTCCATGTCCTTCTTATGTTGGGGACTCCACAGCTGGATGCAGTACTCCAGGTGGGGTCTCACGAGAATGGAGTAGAAGGGCAGAATCACCTCCCTTGACCTGCTGGCCACACATCTTTTGATGCAGCCCAGGATATGGTTGGCCTTCTGGGCTGCGATCGCACACTGCTTGCTCATGTCGAGCTTCTCATCAATCATCACCCCCAGGTCCTTCTCCACAGGGCTGCTCTCCAGCCATTCTCCGCCGAGCCTGTATTTGTGCCTGGGATTGCCCCGACCCAGATGTAGGACCTTGCACTTGGCCTTGTTGAACTGCATGAGGTTGGCTTGGGCCCACCTCTCCAGCCTGTCCAGGTCCCTCTGGATGGCATCCCTCCCCTCCAGCGTATCTGCCTCGCCAAACAGCTTGGTATCATCAGCAAACTTGCTGAGGGTGCACTCTACCCCACTGTCCATGTCGCTAACAAAGATGTTGAACAGTACGGGTCCCAGTACCGACCCCTGAGGAACGCCACTCGTCACTGCTCTCCACTTGGACATCGAGCCGTTGACCGCAACCCTTTGAGTGCGACCATCCAGCCAGTTCTTTATCCACCGAGTGGTCCATTTATCGAATCCATGTCTCTTCAATTTAGAGACCAGGATATCGTGTGGGACAGTGTCAAACGCTTTGCACAAGTCCAGGTAGATGACATCAGCAGATCTTCCCTTGTCCACTGCCGCTGTAACCCCTTCGTAGAAGGCCACCAAATTTGTCAGGCATGACTTGCCCTTGGTGAAGCCATGTTGGCTCTCGCCAATCACCTCCTTGTTTTCTGTGTGCCTCAGCAGAGTTTCCAGGAGGATCTGCTCCATGATCTTGCCAGGCACAGAGGTGAGACTGACTGGCCTGTAGTTCCCCGGGTCTTCCTTGTTTCCCTTTTTGAAAATAGGGGTTATGTTTCCCCTTTTCCAGTCGGCAGGAACCTCGCCAGACTGCCACGACTTCTCAAATATGATGGCTAGTGGCTTCGCGACTTGATCTGCCAGTTCCCTCAGGACCCGCGGATGTATCTCATCAGGTCCCATGGACTTGTGCACCTTCAGGTTCCTCAGGTGGTCTCTCACTTTATCTTCATCTACAGTGGGCGGTGCTCCGTTTTCCCAATCCTCTCCTTTGCAATCTGCGTCTTGGGCAGTGCGGCTGCTGTCCTTGTCAGTGAAGACTGAGGCAAAAAAGTCATTGAGTACCTCAGCTCTGTCGCTGTCCCGGGTGACCAGTTCTTGCGTATCCTTCCGGAGAGGGCCTACATTTTCCCTAGTCTTTCTTTTCTCACTGATATACCTATAGAAGGATTTTTTGTTTGTCTTAATGTCCCTGGCCAGATTTAGTTCTAGCTGGGCTTTAGCTTGTCTAACCCGCTCTCTAGCTGCTCGAACGATTCCTCTGTAATCCTCCCAGGCTACCCGGCCCTGTCTCCACTCCCTATAGACCTTCTTTTTTCTTTTGGTCACTTCCAGGAGCTCCTTATTCATCCACGCAGGCCTCCTGGCTTTTCTGCCTGCCTTCCTCTTTGTAGGAATGCATTGCTGCTGTTCTTGAAGGAGGTGGTCCTTGAATATTAACCAACTTTCTTGGACCCCTCTTCCTTCCAGCGCTTCATCCCACGGCACCATACCAAGCAGATTCTTCAAGAGGCCAAAGTCGGCCCTCCTGAAGTCCAGGGTCATCAGCCTGCTGCGCACCTTCTTCGTTGCCTTGAGGATTTCAAACTCAACCATTTCGTGGTCACTGCAGCCCAGGCTACCCTTGAGTTTGACCCTGTCAACCAGCCCCTCCTTGTTGGTAAGAACAAGGTCCAGCATGGCTCCTCTCCTTGTCGGCTCCTCAACCACTTGGAGAAGGAAGTTGTCCTCAATGCAATCCAGGAACCTCCTGGATTGCCTGTGCCTGGCTGTGTTATCCTTCCAACTGATGTCAGGGTGGTTGAAGTCACCCATGAGAACCAAGGTCTGTGAACGTGATGCCGCCCTTATCTGTCTATAGAGGGCTTCATCCACTTGGTCTTCCTGGTCGGGTGGCCTGTAGCATACCCCCACTGTAACGTCCCCTGCTCCTGATTTCCCTGTAATCTTGACCCATAGGCTCTCAGTTGGCTCGGTATCCTCCCCCAGGTTGAGCTCCATACATTCCAGCTGCTCATCAACATATAAGGCAACACCGCCTCCTCGTTTCCCTTGCCTGTCTCTCCTGAAGAGCCTGTACCCTTTCATGCCGATGCTCCAGTCATAGGAGTCGTCCCACCAAGTTTCTACGATGCCAATGAGATCGTAGCCTTGGAGGCGTGTACACGTCTCTAATTCCTCCTGCTTGTTCCCCATGCTCCGCGCATTTGTGAAGAGGCACTTCAGCCGTGTCTTCGTTGCGGCCAATTTGGTTGGAGCAGCTGTAATTCCTTTGTCCTGTACTAACAGTGCCTCCCGATTGACTCCCGTTGGTCCAGGAGCTCCTAGCTCATCTACGTGAAGGTTTGGGCATACTGCAGCGTAGCTGGCACATCTTGGAGCTAATGGCTGCAGGCCCTCACCAGCGCCCTGTTCCCCTTTCCTTGATGTAACATCCCTTGGCTGTTCATGGGCAACCCTGATAATACCCCCTTCCCCCGTCAAATTTAGTTTAAAGCCCTGTTAACGAGCCCTGCCAATTTTTGGGCAAAACCCCTTCTCCCTCTCTGAGTGAGCCAGCCCCCATCTGATGCCAGCAGGCCTGATGCCGCAAAGGTCATTCCATTGTTAAAAAACCCAAAGTTGTGTCGTTGACACCATCCACGGAGCCACATGTTAACAGATTGAGCTCGTCTGTTCCTTTCAATGTAATTGCCCGCAACAGGAAGTAGGGATGAGAAAATCACCTGTGCTCCAGATCCCTGTAGTGACTGTCCCAAAGCCCTGATATCCCTTTTAATCATCCTTGCACTCCTTTCTGCACATTCATCGCCCCCCACATGAAACAGGAGCAGCGGATAGTAGTCCGAGGGCTGCACCAGGCTAGGGAGTCTCTTAGTGATGTAATGAAAACAAAGGAGACAACAAAGCTCCTGACAGTCACAAAACTAACGCAATCAGTGAAAACCTGGTGAGCAAAATATTTTGTGAAAGATATTAAGTGCATTATTTTTGTTAAAGGGGCAATAAGATAAAAATTTTTTGAAAGCAATGCAAAGCCAGATGTACATGAGGTCATTCCTGCTGAGGGATGTCAAGGGGCAAAAAGCCACATTGTCATGCAAAGATACCCATATAGCATCGAAATTACATAGCTGGGGAAAGTGCAGATGTGAATGCAGCTGTGACGTTGTTGGGGCACTGCGCAACAGCACAGCGCTGCACCAGACTGGGAGGATGGAGGTAGACAACATTGCAGCTACTGCTGTCCTCTCCAGCAGAGCCAGAGTGTGGGTAGCAGAGGCAGCCTACCATGGGAGGTCCAGATTACTGCAGTTCACGGTTTCATCAGGGCCTCGGTGTGTGGACAGGCCCCTAGGCATCTCCAGTTTCAAGATTTGTAAAACTACAGAGTTGTAAAGTAAATTGAAGTCTAGAGGTGAAGACCACTAAGTATTCTTACAGTGATTAGTGGGAGGATCTCAGTACCAGGGAAATGTGTCACCATTCAGAAACAGCAAGACGGTATTTTTATGCTCAGAATTTTTCTTGAAGGGCCAAATAGCAGAATCTAAGTCCAATCAAATAGCAAAGTCTGAGACCCATTAACTTAGTACAAAATCACAAATAAGTAACTATTTACAATCCTAGTCCAACAAGTCATTTTCCTGTCAGTTTTAAAGTTTTCATTCTGCCAGTGCATGTGATATTTGGCAAACAAACTTTACAGGATAATGTCATGAAATCAAGGCTATTTGATACAGGATACCCTATATATGCTAAATAACGTTAATTACAAACTATCTGTACTTTACAGATCATCTACAAGCATGATCTTCCATTGCAATTTGTGCATTTGGACTCCCATAGATCCCTGATCTGGGGATGATGTGGGAACCTTGTAGTATCGTGGCACGACCCATTAAGTAAGTCAAGATCAAGCTCAATGATAGCTCACTTAAAGGATGAAGTTCATTCTATCTCTTACAGGGCTCCTACATAATTAACTTACATTAGATTCTAAAATCACAGATAGCTAAAGACAAGTAATGTGAGTCAGCACATGTAAAAATAAACCAAGGGCCTCTTCCTAACGAAAGTTACATATAGCTGCAAAATTTCTTGCTACTTTTGCTGTAAGCAGGACGAAAAGCAGACAGCAGTTATTCCCATCTGTCCTGCAACAAGGGCAGGAGAAAGTGTGTGGTAGAAGGGTTTATGCACACAGTCCATGCAGAAAGGACTGACTTGTAGTCTACCACCACTACCACAGGTGGGCACTGAGAAAGTCCATAAAGTCTGACATACCATTGCTATCGTAATTGCTGTTATTACAGTAACTTCAGAGAATACCTGCTATACATCAACAGCCCACAGTGCCAGGCTCTCTGCTAACCCAGGCCAAAGGATGATCATTCCAACAGAGTTTTACCATTCAAAGGCAGAACAAAATATTCTTTGGGCTAACACTTGCTGATCCATGCTGATCTGAATTGTAATACATGAGTGCATCTGACACAAGCCAATCTCTTCAGGAATGTGAATACTAGCTGAATCTTAATTTTTGATTTATCTTTACTCACTGATTTTCCAGCTCATGTGGATGTCAGTGAGCTGCAAGGCCATTTCTGCATGCTGCTGCTGGACCTATCCATTCTCAGTCATCTGCACCTTCGTCCGTTCAGTTTGTTTGCCTTTTTAACGTGTCCTCTTCATCACTCCCTATTCCTCCCAAATGAGTTTCATTCTCTCCATTGAAACAGTTTCTCCAGCATCTGGATTTTTCTGGCAACTGGAAATTGGAGAAAAAGGAGAGCTTTTAAAAATGTAACGTAGTTGCCTCTTACATTATAAGGGATTGCCAACTCTGAAGGCCTTTTTTCAACATAATCAGTGTTGAGGGAATTATTACTGCATGCAATTAACTGAGTATATTTTACTGAGCGAAGACTGGGCACCCAAAACAAGTGCATTAGCGGTGATTCTGCTTCCACTGAAATGGGCACATCTAGTGCTTAGAATTTTATTTACCTAGGAAAAGAACAGGTATGTAAACAGACATGAAATGCTAGTGATGTAAAATATGGAGAAAAATATTCTGAGTTCGGTTAAGGGCTAATATAACAGTAAACAAAAACAGGTAAACAGAATAGTTTGTACACACAAAATATATTGCTTCAAATTAATAGCATAGTGCAGACACAGCTGACAACGAGCACAGCCATGTATTTGTCTTTGTCATAACTGTGCATTGAATACTAAATTAACTCAAAAAGCAAAACAAGTTAAGGACGTAGAAAGCTTATGTCTAAGTCATCAACACTGGAGTGCTGGTGTAGAGCCAGAGTAACACAGTAAGAATCAGGAGCTGTGATTAAATCAATTGTCCTGAGCTGCTGCAGTTCTCAGAGAGAAAATAACTTACTACTATTGTGTGGGTTTCTGAGTAAAGACAAAGAAATACAGTGGAGTGGTGAGGGAGGAAGCTTTGATGCAGCAAAATTGTAGCCTGTTCCCGTTATGTTAATTAAAAAAAAAAAATGATAAATTTTCCCAAGTATTGAAAGATACCAAAAGAAACACTGTCTGACTCCCCTATTTGTTTTCCCTGATCATTTCTGATCCTATTCATGCTTACTTTACATATAAACAGAGATAAGGTCAAGATAGTCTGCTCAGGTCATAGACAGTCCTGCCTTGCCTCCATTTGTGTAAGGAGGATCTGGACCTCTGATGGCAGAAAGAAAGAAACTGTCCGGGGAGGAATGATAAAACACAAAGAAAAACTTTGTGACTTTCCCAAGGTGGAACTTGTGAAGAGCTGTGCTCTTGACATACTGTGGTGAGCTGTTTTCATCTGTGGATTAATCTAACTAGAGTTCAGGGGACAGAGATCAGAATTCAAAATGCTAATAGTGAAAGAAATTAAATTTCTCCCTCATTCTTCAGAAATGAACTGGAATTCCTTCAAAAACATGATCAGAGTAGGCAGGATCCCGCCTGACTCAAGTGCAGTGAGCAAGCTCCACCGTGGGTGGTTGTGGGGCAATGGACCAAACATGGCACAACAACCAAGTGCCCTCCTGTTGTTCAGAAATATTTGAAATTTTGAGGGCATGTTCTGAAAAAGTGAAATAAGCTGGGAAATGTAAGGAGCTTTCTCAGCCTAGAACTGGTAACAAGCAAAGAGTTGGGCAGGTATGAACAAACTGTGTTGACAATCAGCTAGGTGGGTGGAAGTCAGCTCCCTGAACTCCAGGTGCCCAAAACACCTTGCTTCAGGTAATCTCAGTTTCCTTTGGAGTCACTGTAGAGACAGAAGGAGGACCATTCAAAAGACCACAAATTGCTCTGGAGATGCACTTATCTTTTTCCCCTGACTACAAAGGAATCAAGACAACCAGCTTGGACTAGACACCCAACTCAAGATGCATGAAATTAGCTAAGTCCTATCTTTAGCAACACAAAGCATGCCAGCAGCTTGCTAGTCGAAGAGGTATTATCATTTGTCATCAAAATACAAGTATGGGCAGAACAGGCTTTTTTGATTTGCTATATTGTTTGTAGAAACAATTCTACCCATAGTTACACAGGGACATAGCCCAGGGCGAGCCAGGCAGGTAAACAGTGAGGTAGTTTGCAGTATACTGGGAGTGTTCAGTATGTAACCCTGACTAGTCTAAACTGATTATATAGGAGATTTAACTGAAAAAAAAAAAAAAAACCCAAACCTGAATTCGAGGTAGATCTTGGAGGTCAACACAGAGAACAATATTAGGCCAGGTTATGCAGTATGTCTGAAGATGAAATGTGGTGAGTTCGTTCACTGAAGAGTAAAGTTCAATTTAGAAACCGTACTTTGAGAGGCGCGTTAGCCTGACCCAGGCAGAACTGTTCACACTTGCAAGCCACACACTGCTCAAACTCTTTGCAATTGCCTTCATGCTTGGACTCTTCTCACAATGCGAATTGCTAGGACTTCTGGGCTGGGGGCATGCTGCAGGTTCCTCAGGTGTACCCTTCAGTCAACTGTCTTGCTTTGAATCATAAAATCTTTCACAAGCCCTAAGCAGGCATATTCTCAATCCACTCGAAGACACAAATGTTTTTTTCACCACTGTTTCCATCACAACCACCAGCACATCCCAGCGTCAGCAGCAAGGCAAACTGCATACCAGCCACAGAATTTAAATTCAGGGTTTATGAGTGAAGAAAGTGTTGACAGCAGCTCAAAGTCCTCAAATTTTGCAGTGTATCCAGCTACATGGAACCTGCCATCTTTATGTATGAGTTGCCTGACTGAAGTTATGGTGGTTGTGGATTCCCCTGTGCTCACCAGAGGGCTGAGGTCACAGAGCGATCGGCCACATCAGGCTTGCAGCTATCATCAGAACCTCCAGGATTTCCGTGTGAGAGTGGATGCGGGAAAAACTAGCTCTCAATGTCAGCCTGCAGCAAGACGGGTCTACCAGTTCAGAATCAGGTTTCCACAGCCACCTGGAGCTGATCAGCCCAGACTCCTACAAGCTGATGATGCTCAAAATTAGTGAGTCGGTGCTGTCTTGAATGGGGATGGTAAAGCCACTGTGGTTATAGCTTACCAGAGCTGATGGAAATTGCTAATTTCTGGAAAAGGAGATCTGAAAAATAGATCCTAAATATAAAATATAGTTTCACACAAACAACTTTTCCATGAGGACCCACAGTACACCCTCCTCACATCCTCTCCATATCACCAGATAGTCTGTGAATTTGTTTCTCCATTTTAAATTCTGAGGTTCTGATACTTCCTTTGTAAAACACTTTAAGTTCTATGGGCAAAATATGCTATGTAAGATCCAGGTATGATTATCCTCGCTGTTAGTCTTTAATTCTCCAAGAGGCGCGCTGAACTGATTCTTTAGATTACTTTTGAATGTTTCTGACTTTGTTTTCCTGTGTGCGCATATGAATAGGCAGGTGCCAGATGTTGACTACAGTATTTGTATGATCAAAATTAACAATCATTGTGCATAATTTTGTTTGTTACCTTCAGAATGTATAAAACAGAAGCTGAGCTGTGAGCACCGACTGCCATGATCCCAGATGTGGGAAGCAGAAGTGTAGCAAAGATTTACTTAGGAGTCCAACAACTACTTAAATGAAGGGCTGGAGAGAGGAAGAATAAAACAGCTATAGGGGTGAAAATAAAGGAAGTGATTTACAAGTTTGCCCATACTCCAGGGAAAAGTTGTAGTTCAAAACATAAAAGGGATACTTTGGCTTACAAGCGTATGGCATGCTTGTTCAACTTAAAGGCATTAAATCTGCAAAAATTAAGTAAATATTCTGGCAGCTTTATTAAGGGTTCTGCTTTCTCAAGAAAGGCGTATCCTGGATTGGACTCGGTTCAGAGACAGGTTTTCAGGCTTTACCAAAGGCACAAAATGCAGCAATTGTATTACCCAGTCGATGGAGCTCCCATCTCTTGGGAAGCTTTTCACAGTCTGGTAGACCTCACTACAAGGAAAATCACACTAAAATGCCAGGTTGGAATTCAGTCTATTTTTCCCTTCTTTTTTTCCTCTTCTTCCCCCTCCAAATTAATGCAAAATATTTTTACAATCATCAGCACTGAGCTATAGACTCTTGCACTTCTGACACTTAGTTGTCTTTTTCTTGATTTTTGAGCTTTTTGGGCAAAATTATAATCATTTCTAGTGCATTTCCTTTGACAGAATCAATCAGAACCTTAGCTGCTGCAGTGACCAGCTATTACTGCCAGCCAGGAAAACCCTCTACCTTCAGTACAGCATATGGACTCTTCTGTGCAATGTAAGGAGGGAGTTTTCAGAGAAAACGATGAGTTAAACATGATACAGCTAATAGGAGAGGACCCCTCATGAATCCCTACCATTTAAAAGTAGCGGATACCTAGCTGCACTTGGCAATCTCGGTCAATGCATTCTCTTTGGCTGCTGGAGCTTGATCCAGTCAACCCTTGACCATGAAAGGATCTCAAAGGCTATATTACCAATGGGGCCTATAGATGTGGTCTGTGCCCTCCCTTCTTTCCCATCATCTCTGCTGGGGCATATGTGAATAATCCATGGCTTGCTCTCTGCCTGTGCTTCCATGTTTCCTTCCAGAGAGAAGGAAAGCAGAGTGTACATCCCTACTAACAGCTGCCTCAAATCACTGAGTACTTGGATTCAACCTCCTCCAAGAGATTTACTTGACTGTGTTTTGTGAGGACACGAAGGGCACTGAAAATGTTTAGCCTCAGGTGGGGTCAGTAGCGGGGCACTGAGCCTGCGATGTGAGCTCTGAGCTGCTCAGCAGGGACACATCATTGATGGACTGGAACAAGTGCACACACATGAACATAAGCACCTAATGGGTGTTGCTGTCTGTTTAGGCTCTAGGCTATTCTAAACTTAGGCTGTAGCTGGGCAGCGGGCTTGAGCACTGAAATGGTGCTTAGACAGTCCAACATGTCTCCAGAGAGACCTGAAACCTATATGTGCCATGGCACAAGTGTCTAGTTTCCCGGAACTGAGACAAACTTTTCTAGACCAGAAAGAAAAATATATCATTTGAGGGAGAAGGGGGATTTACATTGATGCAAGAAATTGAAACAACCTATTTTTTTTTTTTCAAAAGTACTGAAACACAATAGCCAAATAGGTCCTGCAAAAAACTTTGTTGGTTGTGCGAATGTTGCATGACTCTACATGTTACAGGTTCTTTATTCTTGGACCTGAGGTGGGTTCTGCAGCAAAGCAGCAGTGTCTGCAATCTGTGGTGACCTGGCCACCGCAAAGCCAGTGGGAAAACTCCGATGACCCCAGAGGGTGGACAGCCACCCAGTGAGCAAGCTCAGGTCTGCTGGCTGTGTGTCTGCTACTGAATCCCTGTCAGTGCTGAGTTACAGGTACTTTGGAAGAACATACTGAATGTAAAATACTCAGTTCCTAGGGCAGTATCTTGTAGCCAAGATATTAAGTCATTGCTTTTTGTCCTTGGTTTTAGATTCTTTAGATACATTTATCTCATTATATGAGATATTACACGGGTTCTTCAGGCACAGAAAAGCCATGTCCCTAGCCTTGGAGACAAAACAATTTCACATTTCAGCCTCTTTTTCACTGGGATTCAGGTGATACTTTGTGCTCCCTTTGGAGGGGAATACATTTTTTCAAGGTCCAGATTACAGTTTTGTCACATGCCTTCTAAGTGAGACAACTTTTGCCTCCCAAACCCCAGTGACTCATCACCAGAGCCCACAGGATACCCAGAGTGCAATGAGGTTTGCTTCCTTCCATTTAGCATTTAGCATGTGAGTTGGAATGGGAAATACAGAGGATGCAGACTGGCATGGTTGCTGAAACGCATGTCAAGTGCATCTGTGCATATTGACCTGTGCCAGATTTTGCACAGGTCCTGACACAAGCTGGGAAGCAATGCAGCCTTGGTCCTGGTCACCACCTACCCTTCGGGGTAATTCAGTGCATGCCTGTGAAACGCCACCGAGGGGATGTCGCTGGCTGGGAGGGTGTGAGAACACGGCAGTGAACACAGCTGTTTTCCTCATTCCATGTGCAGCATTTTGTCCTTTCTTGTTTACAACGCTATAAATTGTTTTGTAGTTGGGCCTTTGTTCTGGGTGCAGCTCAGCCTTGAGCTGGGTTTGCTTGTTTGTTTCTGTTCCTGCTCCGTTTCCTCTGCCTGCCTCCCAGCATGACGAACACCGTCTGTGCTGCTTCCCTTGTCGCCGCGGCTTCCCCTCGGGTCTCTATGGACGCGGGCAACTGCCGTACTGCTCCTCCGAGTGCTGCCACCAAGCAGCCTGCGCAGCGTGGAGCCGCGTGGGAAAGTGTGCTCACAGCAACTGGAAGGTGATCATTTCATGGTATAGATGCAACAGACCTTTATTTTTAGTCAAGCAAACGAAAGCTTTGCTAGGCTTTCCTTTTTTTCTCTCATGCTTACATGAGCAAAGCAAGATGCATGTGTGACAGAGAGAAAGAGATCTTGTTAACTGAGGTAATTTCTGATGGATTAGCATGAGCCTGGGAGATGTAAAGTGGCAGCTTTCTTCATTTGATCATTCATATTCCTTTGAACAAGATACGTGTTTTCCTTCTTTCTCTTTGTCTTATATTTTGCTGGTCTGGGCCAAGGTTTTTGCTCTGCTATGATTGATATGATACATCTTCTTAAATGACAGCTCACTTTATCATTTCAAGCCTGTTAAGCCTCCTTGTAGCCTGGCTTGGTGCACAGACACTCCAGGCTCTGCAGTGCCTTGGCTGCTTCCACAGCTGCCGGCAGTCCCTGAGCTTAACTTCTGGTTCACGGGGTTTCACCGCTTCTCAGAAAGTGCAGACTGCCCCCTTAGCACAGGAATGGCTTCATGCGCTAATGAATGTCCATGCACTGCAAGCATGGACCTTCTGAGCTGACTGGCTTGAGCAAAAAGGGTTGATTTTTTACTACTGCTTATATTTCATGTCTTTTGCAAGTTAAAGTGAAAACGAACTTGAACTGAATCCCACTGCAGTCGGTGAATGGAGTCCTGCCGATTTCAGTGGATGTTGGAGGGTGGCCCTGAAACCTGCAGCTCCTCAGGGTACTCACCTTGACCAGCTTTGCATCTCAAGTTATCCCACTGACTTCAGGCAAGTATTTAAAAGCTTTGCTGAATCCATTCTGGGTTCACAGAGACCTTACTTCAAAGCTTGTGTGGCAACAGTATGATGACAGCTGAAAATGCAGGAAAGCAACGGGAAAAGCAAGAGTTTTCTTCTTTAACAAGAATGATTCAAGAGAATCCAGATAAATTTGCAACAGGATTTAATGCAAGTTCTGTCAAGCCTAGTGTATGCTTTGCCATGTACAGGTTTTGCCAAAAGAGCATTGTTCAAGGAATTTATCTCTATTTTGCTTATTGCTCTGATATAAATTAAAATGTTGATAGCAGCATTTTTCACTCTGGACTGTTCCCTGTATCCTCACAAGGGTGGACAACATAGTGCTGGTGGAGTGAGTGCTCCCAGGGCCTGGGACACCAGCTGGGATTCACAGGACCTGGATCATTTTACAGCTTCATCATGGACATCCTCAGTGGCCTCTGTCAGCTGCTGCACCTCGTTTCCTCATTTATGAAAAATGGACAGCGGTGCCTCTCTGTTTTAGAGAATGCAGTCAGGGTAAAACCTTTTAATGATTATGAGACACCATGGGCATGAAAGTGATTGAAAGCAAATGTGTAAATAGATGTAACCTGTTGAGAGACTCAGATTGATAATTGGTTCTGACAAAAACAAATGCGGAGAATCTGAACACGGACAACAGTTTTCTACTGAATTACACTGTAACAAATCTGGTATTACACACATCACCCAACACACAGATACATATATTGTGTACACCCTTTATAGGAGTCGCTCTGAATGTACACATCTTCATGATAAGCAAGGGAAAGTCATTCAGGACATTATCCTTGCACAATCTCAGTCATTACTGTCCTGGTTTGAGGTAAAATGGAACTGATTTTCTGTTGAGTAATTGTACTTTTAAGCTAAGCTTCTTCTAACTAACAGAACTCTCTGAAATTTATGGCCTATTTTTAAGACTGTAGTCCTCTCCCAGAGTGATAAGACCTGATTATTTATAATTTATGCCAAGGAATGGTATGCAGAGAGGCTCTTGCTTATACTTATTGCTACAACACCCAAGGCCAGCTCGCTTTGTTATTTGCCCCATTGGAAGGCTGGAAGCAGAAAAGCATAGAGGGATCTCACCGGTGGGGAGGAGTGGACAGGACAGGTGACCCAAAACTGACAAACAGGGTATTCCATCCCATCTACCTCACGTTCAGTATAAAAGCTGAGGGATCAAAGGGTCGGCCCTTTTTCTTCAATGGCTGGCGTCTGAGGAGAACTCGTGTCTGTTCATCTGCCTTTGAACCCAATCTGTGTGTTCCTGAATCCAGATCTGAAATCCAGTCCCCGTTTGTCACTGAGTCCAGTCTGAGATTTTCCCAGTGCCTGCTGGTGATGCGATTGTCATCCCGGGAGCTCAATACTGGTTTTGTATATATTGCATATATTTCATGATTTTCTTTTTATTTTGTTATTAATATTTTCATTAAAGTAGTTTAATTCCTTCTGAACTCATAAGTCTCCTTCTCTCTCTCCCTCCTCTCCTTGGAGAGAGAGGTGGAGGAGAGCATCTGTCGTAGATCTCAGTGGTCAGTCCGGACCAAACCACGACAATTACTCATTGGTGAAAAGTGAGCAAGTTGAGCTTGTCAGCTTTCTGGGAAGCTGAAGCCAGGCCACATAGCTGGGCAGCGCTGACAGATGCAGGCTGCTGCCCAGAACAGCTTTTGCCCAGCATCAGTCGCAGCGTGCTCCTTCTGTGCTCCTGTTCTGGGAACCCATGTGCCGCCATGTCTTGCATAAAAGATGGTGGGAGCAAAACAGAAGTAATGTTTCCATACTGGAGCTGTGTGTAAGTCTGGTCTGACTGTATCTACTAGCAACACCAAATAAGGTTTTCAACTGCATTAAGTGGCTAGGGGCTGCTATTTATTTAAATAAAAGATAGACCAAAATTTCTGGCTGTCTCTATGCTACTGAATGAAATGTGCCAGGGACTGTTCTTTGGCCAGAGGACAGTGGACACGCCATGGTTCATTTCCGCATGGCTAAATTCTCTCCTCTGTCAGAACAGGGTGGCCTCATCCATCCATCCATCCATCCATTCATCCATCCATCCATCCTTCCACCACTGGGAAAATGTCACTTGCCAACTCCAAACTGTGCCTGAACGTGGACAGGGAGAGGACTAGCAGGCCTGGGCCAAAACTATTCCAGGAAACGTGCTTGTGACCAAACCCTGGCTAGTTGCAGAGCAGGGCTTAGGCCTGCACCTCTTTTTGTTACTAGAATAGATATATTGGGTAGATATTTAGTAGAGATGGTCGCTTCATTCTGTGTTTGCAGCATGCCTTACGTGGAAAGGTTGTGGTCACTTACATAACTGTAGTGACAAATCTTCATCTCAGTGTAAAATAGTAAATAACAAGAAAGATGGCAGGTATTTGCCCCCTCCATGGTGTTGTTATCTCCTCAAACATATTCCTGTCTGGGATGCAAGTTGGATGAAATTCAGTTCTATGGTAACAACCAGTGTATAAAAAATTGTAATGTAAAGGTCCTGCAGTTCCCATTTTTATGGAGCTAAAACTAGAAACTTCATTAAATTGTAGGAGTGATTCTCACTTTTCTATGAGATATACAAGTTCTTCATTTCTAGCCTAAGTACCAGGGCACTAAGAGATGAAATTTTGTGGAACCAAAAGGTATTTCACATCATTTACGGAAAGTTTTATGTCTCCCTTTGAGTCTGACATTATTGAGCTTGTGATGAAGACACATGACTTTAATATCAAAAGGATGTGAAGGCAAGTCAAAATAACTTTTAAACATCCTTAAACTTTCATAACATAAATACCTGCAGCTTTCTTGGCATGTGCAAAATTAATGAAATGAGACTATACCAGATGTGGTGTACTTTACCACCATGTAATGGTAGCCAGGAATCCAGTTTCCACTATAGAGACACCATGTAAAAGAAACCCCAACCCAGACATCTTCCAGTCTAGGCAAGACTGCACAGCCTGCTGACCGTATATAATGGATTTCTGATTACTCCTTTTATTCCTGTAGAGGTGTGTTAAAATGCTCTAGCATGGAGGCACCAGAGCTTAAATAAATACTAGAATGCAAATGAAAAGGCTGGGTAAAAACTACTTGTATTTTAAACAATGAGGGCACTGTGCTATAGGGCTCTTTCATGTATCCCTCAACAACATGGATAAGGAACATTTATCCTTATTGTTTTAAAATTGACTGCAACTTTAAATTTAAAAATAAATTTAAAAATAATATTAAAATTTAAGTAGAGTCAAATGTCGTGGCTGTTACCCTTCCTGGCCTAAGCCCAATGTCTTGCTTGTATGATGTGTGGTTGCCAATTACAAATTGTATAGTACAATGCAAGTTCCTAGTACTGGAACATTGCATTGCCCAAGTGTTTTATTAAGAGTGTCAAACGATGTGTTAATAATTTACTTAAATGCTAGCACATCCAGTAGTTTTATGATACTGTGATTTAATTTATTCCTTAATTAAATTAAGGAAACTGAGGTGGGAGAAGAAAAGGGAAAAGGGCAGAGAAGGTGAGATCTGAGCATAAATGTAACTCCAGCGATGATTTGGGGCTGGAAAGAAACCGTACGTTCCGCAGTACATAGCCTTTTTCCCAAAGGTAAGTACAAAGATGTATGGTTTACCTAAAAAAGGTAGCATGTGGACCCCAAGACAATCAAGATAACCATCCAGCCTCTCCTGGAGAAGAGGAGGAAGACATCTCTGCTCCTAGCCATTCTCCACGCAAAGACCCCAGGATGCTGACACCCTCAGATAGTGACTGTCAGTATTAGCACCCAGAATAGCACTGGCAGGGGTAATATAACACCAAAGAAAAGGAGAAGATACTAAGTAGGTGTTCCTGTACAAAATATTTAATAGATAATGAGGGTTTACTGTATTAATTTGGGTTGTTAGAGTACAGTGTTGTTACTAAGCTAATCAAAGGGTTTATTAGCCTGTTAAAACATTCATTCTACTAATGAAATTCTTGTCTTCACATGTAAGGTTCTTTTCTCTCTGCCCATAGTAAAATTTTGAGTATAACAAAGTAAGAGGATAGCCTTCCCATAACAAGCACAGACTAATTTCAGAAATGGTAAGAAAGATGAAAGAAAAATATGACAGAGCCAGGAAGAATTCATGGCACAGAGCAGAACAGAGGAAACAGCACTTAAAAACTGAGGGTCTTCTTGGAGCTTGTAACAGTTCTCTGCCTAAATATTACAACAAACTAAATTTGCATAATTATAGAAACCATCAGGATCAAAGCACAAGGTAAAAGTACTTCCAGTGGGAAAAAAACCCACAACCCTCCAAAAAGTAACAAAGAAGAAGAGGGAAAGTATGTGAAAATAATGTTATTTTTTATGTCTGTGCTATGGACATTTCATTTGCTAAACAAGCTTCTAAGACTATGTGTTTTTTAAAGT
Organism: Pluvialis apricaria; assembly: GCA_017639485.1. Taxonomy (NCBI): domain Eukaryota; kingdom Metazoa; phylum Chordata; class Aves; order Charadriiformes; family Charadriidae; genus Pluvialis; species Pluvialis apricaria. The sequence goes on from CM030007.1 coordinate 16,842,987, forward strand.
CATACTGCCTTATCCAATTCTGATTTCTCATAGAATCATAGAATTGTTTAGGTTGGAAGGGACCTTAAAGATCATTGAGTTCCAACCCCCCTGCCATGGGCAGGGACACCTCCCATTAGACCAGGTTGATCAAAGTCCCATCCAGCCAGGCCTTGAACACCTCCAGGGATGGGACATCCACAGCTTCTCTGGGCAACCTGTTCCAGTGTCTCACCACCCTCACAGTGGAAAATTTCTTCCTGATATCTAACCTAAATCTGCCCTCTTCCAGTTTGAAGTCATTCCCCCTCGTCCTGTCACTACATGACCTTGTGAAAAGTCCTTCCCCAGCTCTCCTGTAGGCCCCCTTTAGGTACTGGAAGGCCGCAATAATGTCTCCCCATAGCCTCCTCTTCTCCCGGTTGAACAACCCCGACTCTCTCAGCCTGTCTTCATAGGAAACATGCTCCAGCCCTCTGATCATCTTTGTGATCCTCCTCTGGATTCACTCCAACAGGTCCATGTCTTTCCTATGTTGGGGACTCCACAGCTGGATGCAGTACTCCAGGTGGGGTCTCACAAAAGTGGAGTAGAGACTCAGAATCACCTCCCTCAACCTGCTGGCCACGCTTCTTGTGATGCAGCCCAGGATGCGGTTGGCTTTGTATGCTGTGACCACACATTGCTAGCTCATGTTGAGCTTCTCATCTATCAGCACCCGCAGGTCCTTCTCCTCAGGGCTGTTCTCGATTCATTCTCCTCCCAGACTGTATTTGTGCTTGAGATTGCCATCTGTGACTTAGATATGTCTTGGATCAGTAACTTTTCAGAATTATTCTTTACATTATAAATAATGTATCTTAGTTTCTAAAAATAGCCTAGCTGTTCAGCAAAACAATTTAAGTTCCTCAGACCATAGGAAGCCTATCACTTTATGTATAACCAATTCACACATCGTAATCATTCTTCTTCGCAAGGCTAAGATGTGTTTTATTTCTCTCTGGCGGCATTACGTACTACGATATAAGCTTTGGAGTACACCATTTCAGTTTAAGTAAACAGCTTTCTTCACTGGCTCATTGTAATAAAGCGTTTTCTGTAACCAAATTATGATTTTGCTAGCAGCTCCTTGTTCTATTTTCTTATTATAAAAAGAATAACTTCCTATTAAAACAAGCTTAAAAGAATACAAAAATATGGCTTAGTTAGGAGTTCCGCTCCATCAAAATGGATTCATTTTTGCCAACTTGTTCCCAAACACTTAGTTTGGCTTTTTAGAGGGCTCATCCATAGGTGAAGTTTGCAGGCACCTAGGCACTTTGTATCAGTACTGTAGGTAGAAACACTCATGATATGACAGAAAATACAATTCCTCTGGAGTAATATTTTTACAAAGAAACCCACTTATACACAAGAGCACGTTTTAGGAAATGAGTACCTAAATTACTTTCTTTAGATGAGTATTTTCAAGTCTAGATTTTTTTAAATCAAGATTTCCATAACTAAGAGTAGGGTAAGTTTTCAAAAACACCTAAATACCAGAAAGCTTTCAGTGAAGTAGTTGATCCACTGTAAATACGTAGCCTTAGGCAAATAATTTAATAGTTTTTGTGTTAGGTTATGTGGTAAGAAGCTGGTCCCCATGCACAGAGGAGGCCACAGGATCAGTGGGGCATCGAAGGAGAGTGACCAGTCCCCCAAAGGTTCATCCCCCACCATGAAGTACCCTGAGGCACAAGGACGGGGAAATCCCCAATGTCCTCATCATAGAAACAGGCCCCAACTCACCCCCCTGAGCTGCCCTGGGGACACTTGGCCCATGGGCTGAGGCACCCAGTCACCATAAGCCAACAGGAGAGGGTACCCATCACCCCACAGACGGAGGGGTGGTCACTGCCAGGGGCATGGGGACCACCATGGGGGGGCAGGGGAAGGGTATTTCAAGATCACACAGGACTTATTATGGGATGTTCTGGGGAGGATGGGGAAAGGGAGGAAAACAGTGGGACAAGGGGACAAAAAGGGCCGCTTGTGTGCAGGCAGGGGCTGGTCAGTGCACCTGCCTGGCTGTGCCCTGTGTGTGACCAGCACAGCCTGTCCTGGCCTCGCACTAAACCGCATTTCGAGCCATTTTCCTGGGCGAGGGGCTCTGTCCTGTGTGCAGGGGTGTATATGGGTCTCAGTGACAGCGCCTGAGGTGGTCCCAGGCTCTGGTGGCCCCTGTGTCCATGGTGCCAGTGACTGGAGAGACCAAGCTGGCTGCTGTAAGGACCAGGTCTGAGAGACTGTGGGGTCTGGGGCTCAACTGGGACCCACCTGCATGTATGTGTGTGTGTGGTTGCACACCAGAGAGATGTCTGTACCAACAGCTGGAACAGGGCTGCAGCCTCAGGTGCTCATATGTCCAGGTGCCAGCAGCTGGGGAGACTGGGATCCTGGGTCAGCTACTGGGTGAACTGGGCATCTGAGCCCAGCTGCTGGAGGGATCCACCTTGCATGATTATATTCCCCAGTAAGGGCCCTTCTGCCTGCACTGCCACACAGTAGGACAGGATGAGGCCACTGGTGTTGTTTGTGTCCTTTGGAGTGCTGTGTTTTCTATCTGTGTTGACTTGTGTGGCTATGTATATATGTATATATGTGGTGTATACGTGTGCTATGTGCACTAGTGGCTTGTAGGAACGGCAGTTCAGCCTCGCTGATGGCTGGACCTGGGGTTATGGAGTTGTGGCAGGCTTGCCTCTGTTGGGCCACAGAATTTAGCAACGCCCTAACATCATGTGTGGCCTCGCCTGCCCGTAAACACCAATAACAAGGCAGTACTCTGCTCCCCTCTCATAAATCAAAGTTTAAATTAAAGAAGTTGTCCTTAAACAGTTTTTTACTGAGAGCAGAAATCTGGTATTCAGAGGACTCAAACTGATCTGCGATCTGAGCTGAGACGTGAGGGCAGGCAGCTTGGGTGAATAAGGAAATGGCCTGGTTTCCAGGAGTGGGAGCACAGAGCCATTCTCAGCAAAGTCACTGGGAACCCCAGGTAGAGGAGGTGCATCTGCAGGAGGATAGGCAGGCAATCCTCACACCGAATCATGAGAAAGCTATGGCTATTTGACTCTAGTCTTTTGTATACAAGTTGAAAACCCAAGTCATGATGGTTTCCTTATCTGTGTTCCGCTTTTGTTTCATGAGTCAGTGCAAATAATTGTCTTGAGGATGACAGTAATTACTGGAAAACAAAGCTGAAATCCTAGACGGTGACTCTTGGGTCAAGCCCTTTATGCAGCTTTGACATTTATCAAAGATTTTTTTTCTATCCTGTACCCTAGCTGTACAGATTTGACAACTTCCTCTGCACCAGACAATAGGGAATGATTCCTGGGACTGAAAACACCAGACTTACACAATGATCAATTTTCAGTTTCTTTTTTCCTCGAGAGAAAAGGGTCATTTTATATTTCATATTTCTACCCATGTCTTGCTGCCTGAATGGCAACAACATTAATGGCATGCAAGATGGATAGCTGTGGATAGCAACAGAGTCAATGTGGGGAGAATACGAACAATCTACACAAAGAGAGAAAACAAATAGAGCTGGAACCAGCAGATGTTTGGGATGGACCTCTGTAAGAAACCTTTGTCAATCACCAAACAGAAGCTCAAGAGGGTCATTTTCTACACACATTTTATGCATTGTTTGGTGCTTGTTCAAAGACTTGCCACATCTCTTTTCCAGTGAGGCCAGATTGCAGAAAAAGCTAACAAGTAGTTACATGTGACATTTGGCCCATGGATTCTGCTTTAATTTAGCAATTGGTCTCTAATGGGCAGTGGACATTCAGTGATGTGAGAATAAGTGTTAAAAGTAGAGGTCAAGTGGTTTCCTGTTTCTCTGGGTCTCACAATGCTGTGGGTATGTTGCCCTATCTTTGCATTCCTCAGGTTTCCCGTAGAACACAATGATAATTTCTGACCCCACAGTCAGAAACTCCTGACCCTGCAGCATCTCTTTGACATTCCATATTCACAATTATTGCTCTGTATCTCTCCCGGGCACTATTTTTCAAACTTGTAACAATACCCTTAGACATGTTATTTGATTATTCTGTTGTGGTTTGCCTTATTTAATTATAGAGCCTCAAGAAATCCCGATCTGTGTCTTGAAACTTTTGTTCTGCAATCTAAACTATGAACCAAAGCAAACTGAAGAGGCTGATTGATAGATCCTCCTGAAGACAAACGCAGCAAGGGTCGAGTGAGCAATATATTCAGCTTATTGGTAAGTCGAATATAGCACCTGGGAGAGGTACTCTGGCTTTCCGTGCGCCACAGAAAAAAATGGGACTCTCTTTCCAACATCAGAAAGATGCCGCATACTCCTTGGACAAGCAAAGAAACAGAAAATGTGTGGGGCTACAGGTCTCATGTACTTAGTGATCTTAGGTATATATAATGATGCAATACTGCAGTGGTCATACAGTTATATTCATAGACAAGGGAATGCTCAGGAGCCAAGTGTCCTCATGTAGTTATCACATATTTACATTACCACCCTGCAGGTTTTTGATGCAACATCTTTAAGAACAAACACTGCTGCAGAGCACAGTCCTGCTCGAAGTCCTTGCCCTGACTTCCCAGGAGGTGCGCATCCCACAGGAGCAGGTCACCAAGGCTTTCTCTGCTCTGGCAGCGAGATGTCTCTCTTCTCTCCCAGCATCAGCTACTCAAGCCTAAGAACAATATACAGGTTACAGCACCCAAAGGCCTTGAGTGTTTGTATTCACGTAGAACTATGTTACATGGTAACGGTTTGGGTCCAAAAAGTCGCTCACAAAAAACATGAGAGAATACATCAGTCTCAGAGTCTTTGAGCATTTTTTTTTCTTCTTTTTCAAAGAGGAACGTGAACTGAATTTCAGCAGTTTCTTTCCTCATTATGACTGCTCATGTCTGCAAGATTTTTGAAAGTTTAGAAGGTTAAAATGGGTTAGCAGAATTGTCACAAGGTTGATCTCCTGGTCCTCGTCCCGCAGTAGAGTACTGGGGAGTAACTGTGCTGAGCACTGCTGACTGCTGCAGCTTGCGTGTGTCCCTGCACATGTTTGCATTTTTTTATGCACGTGTGTGAGGTTTGGCAATGGCACAGTGACTTGTTAATTTTGCAGCTTGGTTAATTTGGGGAGTTTCCATGATGATGTCAGTATTTCAGATTAGGAGGCCCCCCCGCTTTGTGTCCCCCGGCCAGCTCCTCCAGCCACCACTGTGCTGTCTCCAGCCCCACGGTTTTGCCACCCACACCCCGCAGCCGGGACAGAGTGTGCTGCCACCACAGATGAGACCTCCACTGAGGAGCTTGCACCGGCACAGCCGTACCCACAGCTGGTTAAGAGCAGGGCAAACTGAGCAAATGCAAATTGTGACATGCTTGGGTTTTGCTCATCTTTTATGGAGAGGTGGGGGCTGCTTCACACCAGTGGCTGATGGGGACGAAGCTTATGTAGTCACAAAACCTTAGCTTGTGGTACTGACAGTACCATGATGGGCATGATCAGATTCATTATTAGATGGTGGTATACGACCCTTACAGACAGAGATTATACAGTGACAGTGATTTAGTATCTTGGTGTCCAGATGCATAGTGCTCATTGAAATCGATACCTGTTAGTTATTTGAGCACCTCCAAAGATCTGGGCCAATGTACTCTAACGCTTCATCAGCTCAGCAAGCAGAGCTTTTCCTCTGAAAAACAAGGACAGAGGCTCCCGCTGAGTGTCTAATAACACCTCATTATGCCTGCTGATTTTACATAAAAGGTGCTCAGACCAGCTGCAGGTGGACAGCAGCAGAAATCTTACAGGAGCTGCCTAGAAAATACAGTGTTGGTTTTCAGTCTGTTGGATGCTGCTGTTTTACATCGACACTGCTTTTGTTTCCCCTTATTACAGCAGTGATAAACTGTCAGGCTTATCAGCAAGTTCTCCTTGAAGGTGTGACTTGCATGTGCATTTAAAAATCTTTATTTTCAATCCTACTCTAAAGTTATCTATCAGCATAAATTTTAATCATTGTTATCTCAAGAGGAAATGCTATACTCCAATTAATGGCTCAAATAATTGTGCTCAGTATGCAATTTGGCTGACAGTCACAACTTCTGTTAACTATATGATCGCTGTTGTGGCTCGTACTGGAAAATCGTGTTATTACCGTTTCAAGATAATCAGCATTTACTCTGTGAATTCAGAGGCTGAGCAGGGCAGAGTCGTATACACCAGAGTAACTCTGTGTAACATACTGCATTGCAGCAAGACAGCTAATAACAGTGCAGCAAAGCACATTAGCTGTCAGGCAATACACTACACTGTGGAGAATAGACTGATATCGTGTCATATTTTGTAATCGTGCATACGTTGAGGGATTTTTTAGGAGCTGAGACATATTTCTAACAGGGATGCTAATATAATGAGCAGTCAAATGCATTTCTTTCACTCTAGTTATTTGTAAAATATTATCACACTGCTATTTGTAGATGTTGGTGAGACAATTGTCTATTTGTTTGAGTGCACTGTTTGTCTGATGAACATCCCATAGGGGACACAGAATAATGTGTCAGGCCTTTTGCAGTAACTATACCCTGGTTTAAAACAAAAAACCAGCAGCAAGACTTATGGAACCACAATGTTTTAGGATGATAATACCTTTTCTGTGAGGGTATTTTCAGTCACACAAGCCAGAGATGGAGGTTGTTTTCCCAGTGAATTTCAGTAGAAATTTGGCACTTAAATATCAACTGTGTCTTTGGAATAAATGGTGATTTCACTGGATAGTTGTCATTGTTGTAACGGTTGCTACTGTTTTGCCTCACAATTGAGGATGCAAGTAGCGTAGACACTATCACAGCTAGACCTACTCCTATGAGTAAAAAACTGAAGACTGCACTACACTTTCTTACCTCTTTGCAGGTGATTTGAGAACTCCCTGTTAACTCAGCTTCAGTTGAGTTGTCCTGGACTTTCCTACCGGCCAATGCATAACAAGGGGTGTGGCAGGAAGAAAGGTAAGTCAAGTCTGATGGATGCTCAAGCGCCCTTGCAGACCTACACACAGTAATCACAGTTTGAAGCACTCTCCAGACTGTGAGTTGATCTGCACCTGCGCCTTTTGCTTTGCACCATTTCCTTACCCAGCAATGTGTGTCAGTCCCAAGAAGTGGAGGTTTTCCCTCCCTAGGGCATGTCATTGCTGCCTATTAGTAGCTATGAGTATAAAATGGCTGGCTAACAATTTGATCTCACCCAAAAAAGCCCTTAGCCTGTCCTTAAGACTCTATCCTAAACATCTGTCCTTCCACTTTCTGCAGAAAAGCTTCTTGAAGAAGCACATACAGTCCATTCAAATCATCTAGGAATGCACTGCTACAAAAGACTAAATAAAAGCTGAACATTGCTTGCCTATATAGCTGTACAGTAACACATGCTTGGTATTACTTGGGGGAAAAAACTGTTAGTTTTCTATGAATACATGGAGAAAAATATTCATAGTACCTTCATAAATATTAACAGAAGATGCCCTTTTTTAAATGGGAAGTGAATCAGGTTGTAGATTTTTGCAGACTCGATTTTATTAAGGTGAATAAATAAAACAGCTTTTGGAATTTGCACTGAAATTCTGAAACCACTTTTAAAGAGCTCACATAAACTACACAGTGATCCAAAGGAAGAGAATCAGAAAATTTTAGCAGGAACAGTGCAGCCAAGGATTAGCAAATTCACAAGGACATAGATAACAAAACCACCCTCATTTATTGTACACAAGAATAACTAACCAAGAAAACCAAAAAAGGAGAGCATCTTGCTGTATTATGTACACCAATATATTATGACATTTTATATACAAATTATGTATACCAAGTTTCAGTGGAGACATAGAAAAGAGACAATATCTGCCTTGTGGGCTGCTGAATTTACTGCTGACTCAAAAGGTTATTATCAGAGAGAGGAATTTGAGTGGTCTATGGCTTTTAAATTTTATCATGAAACAAATGAAGCATCATGCATAGAAAGTTTGATCTCTTTAAAAGTGGTCTACATGAATGGAAAATGTTCATATTTAACAAAGCAAAGAGTGACAGCAAACCACACAGATTTTGTTTTACCATTTAATGATCTTGACGGGTTTTAGCTCAAACTCTCCCCAAAGTCTTGTCTTTTTAGAGATAAATACAGGAAATTCCAGATTCAAAGACAGCTTTTTGAGAAAAATGAGGAGTATATGATAATAATTTGCCCAAATTCATAACCTTAAATATAGTGTTTGGGTTGGGTTTTTTTTTTTTTATTTTCAAAGAGATTGGGAAATTTTTATTTCAGGAATACAGATTTGGCTTTGCATTCATAACTTTTATGAACATCATGATATTTTTATTGAGGTGTTTCATTAAGTTGATTAATTTTTTTTCCAAGCAGATTGTATGTTATGGGTCATTTGTGAGTGGTTCTCTTCACTATTTCTTCAACTGTGTGACAGTTATAAGCCAACATGGTGCTTGTTTTGCTATTGAAGACAGAAGGTGAAGTTAATTCCATGCAAAGAACCAGTGCAAATTATTTATACCTGCCACAAATAAATTGAGCATGATTTCCCCATCTCAAAGTATGATCAGAGAGAAGTTTAAACTTGCTTTTTATTCTACTGCTGCCTTTTACATTTTTGCAATGGGCTTCCATAGCATCTATGAATATCTTGTCTGTAAATATTCCAATTTGTTAACATGTCAACATCTTAATCAAAATATATTCTGCTCCATGTTCAGGAAGTTAATCTCAGGATTGCAGTTTTTGTTCACCTCAAAAATCTGCCATAAAGTATATGTCTGAGGAAATACTAGGTTAACTAAAAAATCTGGAGGTGAACAAACTACCCTTTATTTAATGTTATTGATTTCCTGCAGTGTTGAGCTGTAGAGATCTGTACTCCTTCTTATTTTAGCCTCATAGCGATTTTTTTTCTTTTAACTAGTAATTAAGGGGTTTGGTTTGGAGAGAAAATGGTATAGCTTAGCTAGGAAACACAGCTTTCGCACCAGTAGCCTTGAACATTTTTTCACCAAATAGGTAACAAAATTAAAAATACTGAGACAATGTTATCTGTCTTCAAAGCCATTTTAATGGCATCAAAGAAACATTTTAGGCAGAGAATGATGGGCTTCTGGGCTGGTTAGTTGCTAGCAGTGCTTTTTGTGCTGTTTTGGGGTCAGTTTTGGCTCAGGCTTAACCAGCTAGTGTCTATCTGGAGCATGAAAAATGATCCTGGTCTGAGAAGAGTCTACCTTCATCTTCTCTGTAACCTCACATCAGGTACCTGCAGACAAAAAGACCTGTAGACCTCCTGCCTTTCATTCTCTTCTCCAGCCTGAACAGCTCAGCTCACTCAGCTTTTCCTTGTACAACAGATGTTCCTAGACATAAATCATCTTTGTGGCCCTTCACTGGACTCATACCAGTATGCACCAAAAGAAGCATGGCCAGCAGGTCGAGGGAGGTGATTCTGCCCCTCTACTCTGCTCTCCTGAGACCCCACCTGGAGTACTGCGTCCAGCTCTGGGGCCCTCAACATAAGAAGGAGATGGACCTGTTGGAGCGGGTCCAGAGAGGGGCCACAAAGATGATCAGAGGGCTGGAACACCTCTCCTGTGAAGACAGGCTGAGAGAGTTGGGGTTGTTCAGCCTGGAGAGAAAAGGCTCTGCAGAGACCTCATAGTGGTCTTTCAGTACTTAAAGGGGACCCACAGAAAAGGTGAAGAGGGACTCTTTATCAGGGACTGTAGTGATAGGATGAGGGGTAATGATTTTAAACAGAAAGAGGGTAGATTTAGATGAGATCTAAGGAAGAAATTCTTTCCTGTGAGGGTGGTGAGACACTGGAACACATTGCCCAGGGAAGTTTTAGATGCCCCCTCCCTGGAAGTGTTCAAGGCCAGGCTGGATGGGGCTTTGAGCAACCTGGTCTAGTAGGAGGTGTCCATGCTCATGGCAGGGGGGTTGGAATTAAATAATGTTTGAGGTCCCTTATGACTCTAACCATTCTATGATTCTATGTTGATGTCTCTTCTACTGGGGAAATCCCTTCTTGTACTAGTCATTCTTAATGTCACAGCAGTACCCCTTCCCTTCCCTTCCCTTCCCTTCCCTTCCCTTCCCTTCCCTTCCCTTCCCTTCCCTTCCCTTCCCTTCCCTTCCCTTCCCTTCCCTTCCCTTCCCTTCCCTTCCCTTCCCTTCCCTTCCCTTCCCTTCCCTTCCCTTCCCTTCCCTTCCCTTCCCTTCCCTTCCCTTCCCTTCCCTTCCCTTCCCTTCCCTTCCCTTCCCTTCCCTTCCCTTCCCTTCCCTTCCCTTCCCTTCCCTTCCCTTCCCTTCCCTTCCCTTCCCTTCCCTTCCCTTCCCTTCCCTTCCCTTCCCTTCCCTTCCCTCTCTATTTCCAAGGTTTATGTAGGAAGATCCTGTCAATAGCACAGGTCCACATCAAAGGTCACAATATTGCAGTGCACCAGCTGTAATGCTGTACCGCAAGCTATCTCATTTGGTGAAATCACAGTACAATTAATTGCTACATTAAAATAGAATTTGCATAGGGGTACTTATGACATTCCCATTAAAATCACATTAGTTCATCATGATTAACACTCTTTTACTGAGCACGGAACAAATTAATCTGTGGATGCTTTGTTATACGTGTGCCCAGAAAAGCAACTTGCAAAAGTAGATAGGGCACATGTATTGTTTCCATTATAAGATGACTATTCACTGTCTGTTTCAAACCAGAGCAGGCAGAAAATGAACCATGTCAAGGCTCCATGTAAACAAGAATGCAATAAATTCATACTTCACAAGAATGGCCAAGCAACTTAAACCCACACCTACTTTCTCTATGACCAAAAGAGTAAAAGCCAGGAGAAATTTCAAAAATAGTTGCATGATTTTTTGTTTATTTTTTAAACCAGTGATGCTAATTATTTCAGATTTGCTGAAAATCTTACTGTTCAGCCCAATGACAGCAGAGATCAATCAATGCTGAACACACAAATACTTCACTTCTTCAGCCAATATTTAGATATGATCCATTGGTGTGATAGTTTTGACTAAGCTTTGCAGAGTGCAACTCTTGCAATTGAGGGGAAATTAAGAAAAATAATCTAAGTTCTGTGCTGATTTCAGTTCCCACAGATCAAAAGTGACCTTAGCTGATGGGATGGGATGGGAAGGGATGGCTAGGGACGGGAAGGGAAGGGATCGGGAATCATGAACTAGGGCTTCAAACCCCCAGAGCCTGAGGAGAATGGAAAAGCAGAAGCTCTCCTCTTTTTCTGGCCTACCTGTTTGATAAGTAGTCTTCCAAAGCAGATCTCTTCTGAGGCGATTTTGAATGGTCAAAGGTGCTACTGTGCTGCTCAGGATCAGTTGCCCACTTAGGCATAGTTTTTCTGGGCAGACAACTGTTCAGTCAGCAGGCAGGAACTTTGGTTTGTCCTCTAGAGTAACACATTGCTCATCATCCAGATTGTCCTCTGAACCTTAAGTACCTTTTGGTACAGCATTCCTTTTGGGCTGTAGGAACCAGAACTGCATCCAGTACTTTAGACATGGTTGAAACACAGTTTTATTCAAAGTCGTGACTTGTTTTGTGGTGCTTTCCAAGTAATTCTTAACATTTGCTTTTTGTCTGCATTTTTAATGGACAGGTTCCCACTTATTTAAGTATGTTAGGACAAACTCAAAAGAACTTCAAGTCTCATGACAGATTCCAAAATAGTTCAGTCTCTGGCATGTCTGAGCTTTAAACTGATTGTAGAGTCCCATAGTAATAACTGAACACAATTATCAACAAATGCTTTATGCTGACTTCTATCATGAGGCTTATACATAGATTTTTGTTTGTTTCTTTGTTCTTTATGGACATTTTGTGTGCTCAGGCCATGAAGTGTCTTGGAAATACGCAGACACTTTGACAGTGATTTGAAATTTATTGGGAAACCAGAATGCAGACTACGGAGCCAGAGAGATGTACCTGTGTTAGCGTGCATGGCTAAGACACACTATATGGGTTTCTACTAGCTGGAATTTCCTACATGCTGAAAGTTTATGCTCGTATTTTGCTATTGTCTAGCAAGGAAGTAAAATAGGAACAAACAATGAAAATAAACTCACTGCTTATCTGGAGGAGACAAAATCTTCTAGTGAACTCAAGATGGGTAACCCTGTAGATGCAATGATGCACAAACCTACCAGTAATGAGGAGTCAAAGAGCAGTTCTCAGCTTGGCCAACTGGAAGCTTCACTTCTGCTCCATTGGTATTATGTACTTTTTGTGCAAATTTCCTCATTCATATGTTAGTCTTATCCAAAAACAGGGCTGTAATGATTTCACTGTACTTGATGAAGGTTGGGCAGTGTGAGCCATCTGCATATTTCTGGCATCTAATATGTTTCAACAGTCTAGTACATTATTTCATCAGTAATTCACCAAATGTTTATTTCTAGTTTCTGAAAAGGATGAGCTCTTACGACCTTGGATATCCATAAGGAGCAGGGTTACCTTAAGGGCAGGCCATTTTCTCTCACTGTAACCTGCCTTAGCCATGCTAAGCACTGTGGAGAGGTAGAGGAAGAGTGTAACAAACACGTCTTCTCTGCCACTGATGACTGGTAGAGCCACTGAAGTACTTTCATATCCCCTTCCTTCCTGAATAAAGATCGTCATACCTAAAGTATTAGATTCAGTAAGACAAACTGACAGTTATCTTATTTGGAAATGTGATTGACAGCAGGAATATATTCAGAAGATATCCAGAAGATATCCAGAGAAGACTCCTTTGTTAAGGCTTGGGACTTTGAAGGAGGATATAACAAATCCTTCTCCAATTGCATCACTGGTGTGTGCAGTGTCTAGAAAAGGCAACCATTTTTAGAGATAAACTCTAATAAGTCAGAATAATGGTTTAAAATTAGGTTGCAAACAAATGAGACTGATGCTGGCCAGCTGTAAAAACATGGGTTGATATTTCTCCAAGGTAAGTAAGAGTCATTTGAACTCTAAGACTTTTCTGGCAGGACAATGAATTGGTATAAATCAGTTATAAGTAAAAATAAGCCAGGATTTACAAAGAATTGTCTAAACAACTGAAGACTGAAGCTTTGGTAGAGCTTTCCAAAGCTCCTCCAACTGGGGAGAGAAACCCAACTCTGTTTAAGGTGGAGTTTGTTAAAGATATTGAGAAGAAACCTGTAACATGGTTGAATGTAACATCAAGAGACTAGGCTGAATGATTCAGGAAGGTCTTTTTTGGTTTATATTCTTATAGTCATCAGCTTAGCAAGTGCCTTTGGGGCAAGATTTGGCAGCCTACATGGAAAGATTATGAAGAAATTGCTGTTTTTCATCCAGTCTATCTTACCTCTTGTTTCTGCCATTTCATTTCCACTTCTCATCCAAAGTGATACCTGTGATTGGGTTTTGTTGTTCTTGTTTTCAATCAGGATGAACACAGGTAATAAACACCTGAGATAATCCCGCAGCTGTTAGCAATTGGATTTCTTTTTTTCTTCAGGAAAGCACTTACAGCTACTGAATTGGAATCAGAAATGCATCTGGAAGTCAAACAGTTTCCTGGCTGATGCATGTTCCTGTATTCCAGATGAGGTTCCCTTCCCCCAGAGCGATGAGAACTGCATGCAACTCATACAAAACTTGAGCCTTCACTTGTAGCTGTTTTCTGCATACTGTTTTCAGAGCAAATTCACTCTGCATCATAGATCTCGATTACACATTTATTCCAATTGTTAGATGCATTGTCAGGAGGATAATAAGGATAGTGGGGATGGGGAAGATTTATCTGGCTAGGAAAATCACATTGTGTTCAGACTCCCTGTAGAGCTTTTATTGACTCTGCTGCCAGCAGAGATTAGCGCAATGCAAAACCGTTAAATACACAGCCAGCACTTCCCACTATTTAAGTGGTTCAAATAATTAGCAGTTTTGAGCCTCTCCATTTACATCTTTTTTCCAGCTGGCAGGCTCATTTTTAAAAATATATCTACATGGATTTGTGTGCCACTTTAACACTTTTGAATTGAAACACTTCTACTGGGCAGTTGATCACTTTGGATAAACATCTTACCTAGCATAACATCTTCAGAGACTATTAAAGGCATTAAGGTAGAGCCTCTTCACAAAATTAGAGAAGCCACGTTTCATATGTAAATTAATTTATTCATTTATATTCAATCACATAACTGCTGTATCTACAGCGGTTTACATTGTATGGTAGCATGAATACAATAAATTTCTTACCAATTCTCTATCAAAAGAATTTCTTTCCACTGACAATAGAGAGACCCTGAAGATATTTAGTCCTATCTTGACTTCAGCACCTAAAATTATATAGAAAGGTCTCAAAGTTTGCTATCAGGTGTGAGACAATTCACCCCTTCAGATAGCTTGGTACGCAGCACAGGATGAAAAGCAGGTGAAGGAAAGATGGGGCTAAACATCCAAAGTGTATTACAGTAATCATGTTCTCAGCTTTGTATCAGACCCAAAGAGTTACGCTTCAAGACAGGGGTGTTAGTGGAGTAAACTGTTTCTGTGTCTTCTTGGGTGTTTCATTATATTGTGTATGAACAGCACTTCCTCTGCGTTGGTTTGAACAGTGCAATATAAGATTTTTCTTCTGCTATCTTACTCTTGTCTGGCTGAATGATACTCTAGTGCCACAGTAGAACAGGCTCAGAATTTCAAACGTGTGGGAAAAATGGTGGTGGAAGGGAGGTACATAGTATGTTTAAATTGTTTACCTATGAGCAAGAATTGCTTCAGACAGTGTGGGACCCTGAGAAAAAATGATAAATAGTACCCTAAATTATTGTTAAAAAAAGAAATGCAACTGGTCCCCCTCCAAAGGCCCATCCATCAGCTGGTTCAACTTCTTTTCCTCCTTTGCATAAGCCCACTTTCCCCAAAAAGTGTCAGTATTAGGAACAAAGAGAACAGCACGTACTTTGGCTGTACCATGCAAAGACCTCAGATCCAGCACTAAATGCACTGGTAATTCATTATTAGCTTTGATTTATGTATTGCCTCCTGCCAGACTCATTTAAGTGTGATACTTCACTTTAGAGAATTGCCCCCATGAGCTTGAGGGGACCACTTTGCTTAATCTGTTTAGAAACTGCAGGTGACTCCAGGGCGTAAAATGGCAGACATTAATTGGTAGCTGTAAACACCACATAGCTGAAGTCTAACCCTGTAAAAGTTGCTGCCTTCAAATCCTCTGACCTTGGTATCATTGTATGCTCCCAGGCAAAAGGTCTTTACACTGGTAGCTGTGGAAAATCAATCTCAATTCCCTAAAGATGGGAGTGCTGTCGCTAAAGGTCACTGAAACTTACCAGCTGCTTTTTACTGCTGGAGTTCTGAAGAGAAGTTTTAAAAAGAAAACACTGGTTTGGTGATTGTATGTAGGTGTGCTGGTTTTGGCTGGGCTAGAGTTAATTTTCTTAATAGTGGCTGGTATGGAGCTATGCTTTGGATTTGTGCTGGAAACAGTGTTGATAATACAGGGATGTTTCAGTTATTGCTGAGCACTGCTTACACAGAGTCAGGGCATTTTCTGCTCCTCACACCGCCCCACCAGTGAGCAGGCTGGGGACGTAAAAAAAGTTGGGAAGAGACACAGTCGGGACAGCTGAACCCAACTGACCAAAGGGCTATTCCATGCCATATGACGTCATGCTCAGCATATAAAGCTGTGGGGAAAAGAAGGAAGGGGGGCGGATGTTTGAAATGATGATGTTTTGTCTTCCCCAGTACCTATTATACATGATGGAGCCCTGCTTTCCTGGAGATGGCTGAACACCTGCCTGCCGATGGGAAGTAGCGAATGAATTCCTTGCTTTGCTTTGCTTGCATGCGCAGCTTTTGCTTTACTTATTAAACTATCTTTAACTCAGCCCATGAGTTTTCTCACTTTTACTCTTCCAATTCTCTCCCCCATTCCAGCCTGGGGGGAGTGAGCGAGCGTCTGCGTGCTGCTTAGTTGCCAGCTGGGGTTAAACCATGACAGCGGGTTCGAGTGTTTATGTTGCTGTTTCAAGTGTGACGTTTAATTTTTGGTATCCCCATCTGAGGAGATCTCTCTTTGTACACTGTTGTCTTTACCTTTCCTAAGCTTTTTTAATGTCTTTGGGAGTCATCCGTAGAGTTGTGCATTTTCTGGGTTCTCATTCTGGAGTCCAGGCAATGAAACTGAGTGGGACTGATGTTCACATTATTATGGTCAAATAAATTACTCTGTGTAGACTTGGTCAGCCTAAAGACCCGAATTCAGTGAGAATATCTTCTTTTATTTAACAGAACTAAATCAGACTCAGAATTGTAGCAGCCGGGGAAAAAAACCAAGGATAAATAAGCACAACTGACAATTAAGTAGTTCATATATGTACCAGCATATCTGCGTTTGTGCTTCCTGCTGGATATAATAAGCAGTGATTGAGTTAAATCTTTATGTCTTTGTTGGTCTCTGGATGACTCATATTTTAAATAAATAAATAAATAAAAACCATCCAAAGGAAGAAAAAACAGTACAGGTGTTTAGACATGGAATTAATAATGAAAAATTTCAGCAGTCGTCATGTCTTAGCTAAATTGCTATATTTCCTCAGTGTCTTTGTCAACTCTCGAATCCCTTTTCCCTCTGGAGTGTGGGCATAATAACAGCTATTTGTCTAATTCATAGTGAATTTGAGGTTTTCATAATAAATAGTTTCTTTATGTCTTAACTGTTGCAACTCCAGTCTTTTTAGCACTCACTCAGCTGAAGCATACTGTCAACACAATATCTTGAAAACAAAAAGCTATGCTTGTCTTCTGGTTTTTTTTGGCCATTTAATTTCTCCTTCAAATTCTGTGAGTTGCACACCAGCAGATTATAACCCTGCCCAGATAATCCTGTGTCTTCCTCTTCTTCCCAAATTTGTAGTATTACAATTATTAATTTGGATGACTGTTATTTATAATCACTGGTGTCAGTCTTGAATACACAGATTACAGGGTTACAGGAAAACATTGGTTAAAATGTAGTAGTGCTCTCCAGGATATTAATAAATCCTTTTCAGTCTGAGTTTGATGACAAATACTTGAAGGGAGTGTCCTAAGACCCTGCAAATGGTTTTAAATGAGACATTGCAGTTTTATGTTTTAATCAGCAGTAGCAAATTATTGCTAGCATTAAATGTTTGTCACAACTGGCACATTTAAACAAAAAAGCTTGACCAAAATGTTATTCTAGCCCTTCTGGCACTGTGCTTTCTCAGATT
Organism: Pluvialis apricaria; assembly: GCA_017639485.1. Lineage (NCBI taxonomy): Eukaryota > Metazoa > Chordata > Aves > Charadriiformes > Charadriidae > Pluvialis > Pluvialis apricaria. The sequence goes on from CM030007.1 coordinate 16,860,326, forward strand.
TACGATAAATTATTTGACTAATAAGATGGGATGCAGTCTTCTAAATATAGGTCAAGCTGCCTCCCCAGTAGGGCTTGGGACTCTGCAGACCTTGTTTCTCATCTGGTGCTCCCAGCTGGGTGTCTCAGATACTGCAGAGCATCTGCGAAATGTGGTCCCGAACACTGGTATGTGCAACTGAACTCTACTCATTATGTGTCTTACCTACCAGTTGATCTGTCCTGGGGAAAGGAAGATAGAAAAAGATGAAGAGGATACCAATCAGTTACCATTTTCATAAAAACATAGAATCATAGAATGGTTAGAGTTGGAAGGGGCTTTAAAGATCATCTAGTGGGCAGGTACATCATCCAACCTGTCCTTAAACACTTCCAGGGATGGGGCATCCACAACTTCTGCAGGCAACGTGTTCCAATGTCTCATCACCCTCACAGGAAAGAATTTCCTGTTAATATCTCATCTCAATCTACCCTCTTTCCATTTAAAATTGTTACCCCTTGTTCTATCACTACATGCCCTTGTAAAAAGTCCCTCTCCAGCCTTCTTGTAGGCACCCTTCAGATACTGGAAGGCTGCTATAAGGTCTCCCTGGAGTCTTCTCTTCTCCAGGCTGAACAACACCAACTCTCTCAGCCTGTCTTCATAGGAGAGGTGCTCCAGCCCTCTGATCATCTTTGTGGCCCTTCTCTGGACCTGCTCCAACAGGTTCATGTTCTTCTTATGTTGGGGACCCCAGAGCTGGACACAGTACTCCAGGTGGGGTCTCATGAGAGTGGAGCAGAGAGATAGAATCACCTCCCTCAACCCACTGGCCACGCTTCTTTTGATGCAGCCCTGGATGTGTTTGGCTTTCTGGGGTGTAAGAGCACGTTGTTGGCTCATGTTGAGCTTCTCATCAACAAACACCCCCAAGTACTTCATAACTGGTATAGTTTTAAAAGGTTTTGAAATTACTTAACTAACTTCTGAAAATTTAGTCCTCAGTCATTCTTACTTTTCCTGTGCATCAGGACTACATACAAGTTTTAGAGAATCACTTAAATGGTTGGGACGAAGTTCTGGAGTCCTCCTGTCCAACCTCTTACTCAAAATAGGACTGTTGCTAACACTAGATGATGGTTGCATGGCCTTACTGAGCTGGGTATTGAAAGCCTCCAAGGATGGAGACTTGAGAGCCTCTCTGGAAAGTCTGTGCCAGGGCCACACTGCTGTAATAGTGAAACAAATTTTCCTTATGTCCAGGCAGAATGTCTCAAGCCAGGCACTGTGACTGTTGCTCCTTGTTACACCATCTGTTGTTACAAAAAATAGTTTCGCTCTGCTGCTTCTGTAAATCTCCTGCAAGCAGCTGCTCACAACTATTAGATTCTCCCTCAGTGTCCTCTTCACCAGACTAAACAAGCCCATCTTCTTCAGCCTTTCCGTATGGGCCATGAGCTCTAAGTACCTCACCATCTTGGTAGTGCTCCACCAGACTCTCTCCAGTTGCTTAATATTTCTCTTGAACTAAGAGGGACTAAAACTGGACACAGGATTCCTGGTGTTGCCTTATCAGTGGTAAATGTGAGGGGACGCAACCTCCTCTTCTGCTGATGACATCCACCCTAAGGTATCTCAGGATGCAGTTTGCACTATTTGCACTGAGAGCACATAGATGGCTGATGTTCTGCCTGGTGCTGACAGTAACTCCCTCAGAATCACAGAATCTCCTAGATTGGAAAAGATCTGTAAGATCATCTAGTCCAGTCATTAACCTAACACTGACAAGACCACCATTAAGCCATGTCCCTAAAAAGAAATTTAACTCTGTGGAAATGTCACGGAGTGCCAAATAGTCTCGCAGATCCTTCACCTTCATCTTTATCCTCTCTTCCCACTGAAAAGCTGTGGCTCGGAAACGTTGGCATAGATGGCAGAGAAGGGGATGACCTTCCATCTGGTTTGAGCTTTTAGGCATGGCTGGTACTCAGCCAGTCATTTCCCAGCTTGTACTGGTGGATGGCGTTAATCCACCTGGGCACAGATATTTGCAGATTCCATTACTGAACTTCATTTGATTTCTGCTGGCCCAGTTCTCAAATGTGTCAGGGTCCTTCAGGACTGAGACTCTATAATGCACTATCTTATGTAGTTCCTTCCTTTTTTCCACCTCCATTTTTGTGTCATGCACAGATTTTTTCTTCGCATACAGGTCAATGATGAAAACACTAAACAAGACTGACTTAGTACTTCAGTCTTGCAGAAAATTCACCACTGTATCTTGTTTACATTATTTCCCTTTCAACAGTTTGTTCTTTGTTCACATGTGTCAGATTACATTGGCACTGCATATCCTTAACCTCAACGGGCCTCTTAAAAACAAAATAAAGACAGTTTAGGTATAAGTGCTGAAAACATGCTTTCCACAGAAAACAAAGGCAGCGGAGTGAACTCAGTAACTTTGAAAGAATAAAGAAAACAATAATTTAAATATGGACTTAGGTGCGAAATTTTTGTGATTAAATGTCATATTTATGAAATTTATGGCTTGTACAGTCTCCAGATAATGCACTGATTTCTAAAGTCAGATACTTAACATAGGCGTCTAAGGCAGAAGCCGTATTTTACTACTAAATTCAGTAAGGAAGACAGGAACAGAAAAACACACCTCCAGCCACACACACCTTTCTCCAGCGGGCGCTTCATCCCACCCCAGAGGTGCCTTTGACTCTTGCAGTGGGATTAATCTCACCTGTTAGAGGTCTACAGTGTTAGATCCTGTTAAAATTAATGTACGGAAATAAGCATTTTGGGGACATAATTATTCTGACTAAAAGTAGAAATCCACTTTAGTTGCCTGTTTCTCTCCCTTGGTTGGGAGAGTTCTTATCATTGACTTAATTGTGGATGCTTACGTTGTGGACATCTACACCTGGTCAACTGAATCTCATGCCTGTTGACTATAGAGGGATCCTGTGTTTACACAAATTCCAAACTTCCATGCCTAAATGTAATTTGAATAAATATTTTCCTTCTTTGTGCTCTGCGATGGAATGCAGAAATGGAAACTGTCTTTTACTGATTTCCTTGACCTCAGATCAAGTAAACTTTATGTGTTGCAGTCAAACTTCTCGTCTTAATGCTTTGCAGCGATTTGGAAGATCCATCTTTGCTGTACTCATCTCTGTTCTTTGTTTTGGTCATTGTAAGAATGAGACTGTCCACAAACATCAGAGCTGTCCCTTCTCCTGTACAGCCACAATGAGAGGACACCTCAGGAGATTATCAAAATGAAGCCTAGAAAGACATGCAGTGCTGTTATCCAAACTATAAGAGAGCTAATAGTAGTTGAAACTGCAGGTGACAAAAAGAAAAATATTTGATAGAAGCAGAGAGGAAAGGAGTCAGGAGGAACCTTTAGAGGGATGAGAGAACTCAATGAAGTACAGCACCCATATAGAAAATTAAATGAACTTAGCTTCTACTCAGCTGGGCACGACCGACTCCATCACAGTAAATAAGCAACTTATATAGCTGCCATTTTAGTATAGAACATATGCACAATATTTTAATTTCTTGTAATTCTACAGAACTGAATAGAGAGCCTGAATCAGTGATATTAACAGGATTTAGGTAGATACCTACTGGTATTGCATCAAATATACCATATGGGAAGATTAATGGGGTGTACATAAAAGTAGTACAGCACAACACCATTAGTAGCATTAACAAACTGCAGTCTCTTACTTTTTTCTCAGGAACTATGAGCAGAAAAGATATTTCCTGTTACTTGGGATCTGTTACCCTGAAAAATTCCCTTCTGTTTGATGTGGAACTTCTTTTGCAATCCTCAGCATCGTTCTGGGGTGAAAGAGCCCAGAGACACGCCTGAAAGTACTCAGAGGCCTTTTTGGGCTATAGAACTGTGACTTTGGACTTCAGCGGGGAAACAGGATCCTTCACAAGGCAATGCCAGGCACTAGCTAGAAATCATAATTTGTTTGAAATACAGCTATTTTCTGCTGTTTCATATTCTGTTTGTTACAGAGAATCCCTAGTCTGGGAATTGGACACTTGCCCAATTGATCTCAATGGGAATTTGTGCAGTGAAAAAAAGATAGTTTATGTAATGTTGCATATGATAAAGCTCCTTAATGAAATCATGTTTTTATTGGCAATAAAACACCCCCCTCCTGTGTGTAGTAAAGTTCTGTAGGTTCTATGGAGGGGTCTGGCATGGGTTGCTCAGTTAATACTTCTCTGGCAAGCTGTTCAGAGTCCTGCCTCAAAATCCAAAGTGGTAATGTATACTTTTGGCAACTAATAAGGTGGATAAAGTTTCTACCTTTTTTAAAGACTATGTAAAACTCACAGCATATTTCTTCTGACTGCAGAGCTATAAGAAGTGTTTGCTGACCGCAGCACAGCATTACTCAAAGAAAATTTGCTGAGAAATTGGCACTATTTACAGTGCAACCAGCAGGGGTGGCAGGTAACATTTAATTACATATTTAAATGAATACATGTTTTGCTATGAACACTCAAACAAGAAAAAAGATCAAATTTTATTAATAACACTGATGCCTGCTCTGGCTATTGTTCCTCATGGCAGGTGGTATTGCTTGGATCATAAAGCTGTAATCAAAAGTGTATTAAAGACAGACTGATCATTTTCTGAACACTTGCTTTTTTCAGCTTCCTGGATTTTTACAGTTGTTCAAAATTGCCTCACTTTGTGCCATTGCAATTCCATGCAATTGCATAATTTCATGCAGTTGCAGCTCTTTTCTTGGGCATTACATTTTTTTTTGTAATACATGTATCCCTCTCCCTCTAACCAACTTGCCTTCCTGCCTTCCTTCTTTCGTTCTGCAAACAGTAAGCAATAACCTTGAGTTTAGTTAGCTAAAATTATTAATTATTAAAATTGACAAATTTGCAATAAAAATTTACTTCTGAATGCAAGAATATAAAGTTGAACAAGCTTAGCACTATGCTATCAGGGAACAGGCTGGTCCTGCCTTCCCCCTAGCCAGCTTTTTCTACCAGCTCAGAGAGCTGATTCTTTTTTTTTTTTTTCTTGTCAGTTAATTTTCATCCAGGTACTCCCATGGTCTAGATCACTGCATGAATATGGAAGTGTTAACAACAGCAGAGGTGAAGCAGAAGAAAATAACATCTACTGGAGTGATAGCAAAGATACTGGAACTTAGCATTTTGGATGAAGCACGAACTCTCTTAAGTCAAAGTGACAACATTACCAAACCTCATTACCTTCAAGAAATTAACTTAAGCATGCACACACAAGCTTTACTGAATTTCAGTGATAAACAAGTCTTTGTGAGATTCAGAGATTGAAGCTCTAGCCTCTAGACAGACTCAGTCCCATGAAAACAAACCAGAATGAACAGTGCTCAAATTAATCTGTTCGCAAGCTTATGATTTTTCCTCTCAACTTGCAGCTTGTGGACCCTTCTACCCCTCCAGTACTTCTTTTCTTTCTTTAAAGCTATATCTTAACTCCAAAATCTTTTTAACTTCAGAACCTTGATGCTTTATATATTCTGTATATAAGTAGTGTATTGCTATTTCTTCCTTACTGTAGAACAGTTCCTGCAAGTGGTCTTTCTGGCTAATGTTGTTTTCTGTCTCAAAAATTGCACATATAATATTTTTAAAGTCACTTATGATACTTAATATGTATAATTAAAAAAAAAAACTTTTGAGAAATAAACTATAACACAAGGCGGTTTTAGGGTCCAGAAACTATCTCTGTTTACTAGATCAAAACAAAATTAATCCAGAGTTTCTCTACAGTTTGAAAGCAGCACTAAATTCAATGCTATCTTCTCTGTCATGCTGCCAGAGCTGCTAAGAAATACAGCATTAGAAATAAGATGCCACAATAACTCTCTTGCACTTTAATTCCTGCAAGGCTTCTAGCATTTGTTTCTTTGCAATCTAGGATTTCTTTAGCACAGTAAGAAGCACAGAGAACATTTTTGAGAGAGCAAAGGGTAATTTATAACATGCTACTTGACCTATTCCTCAACTAATAAGATCAATCCTACCCTCTGCAATACCTGAATGTCATGGGGAGTTAATCATCACAGCTTTTGGTCTTTACACAGTCCTCATCAGGCTTACTGAACCATGGGTTCCCTCAAATTCCCTTCTCAAATTCATATTGCTCATCTTCTCCATGTTATCCCGTTGAATTATTTCTTTAGGCTTTGTAGTGATGCACCACACACCCCAGTGCAACCAACATTGAGTAAATTAACATATTGGGAAGCTACAAAAATTTACATTTTCAAAGGTGATTTTCAATATCCATTTTGTCCATTAATGTGACTGGCAATTTGTAATCAGCTAGACTAGACAGCTTCCAGATAAATAAATCTCTCATTTTTTTTCTTTCTTTTTTTCTTTTTTTTTTTTTTAATTTTCTGAAACCAGAATCAGAACTTCTATGTCACTTCAAAATAAAATAAAAAAAGTAAAGTCTTGTGAGTGCTAGTTTTCTGTCATCACATTTGCAATATCTCCAGTTTCCCTGAGTGCTCTGCAGTTAGGCCTTTTCCAGCAGTTTTTATTGGCACCCGTTGCTCATGAGTGAGCACTGGGCAATGTCAATGAGGTTTGGACTGAGCAAGGTTGCTTCAGGGACAGTAGGTGTGATCAGGGCTTGCAAATCACTGTCATACACAGGTTGGAAATGAACCTGTTTAAAATTCAGCTGTTTTTCTCAGAAAAATGGTTTTGGGTAAGATTTTATCTTCGCCCTCTCGGGAAAACCTCTACAGGATATAAATTTTTGTGGGGAGGGTATCATAACAGTTTCTAAGTTTTGCTGGTTTTCCATCTCATATCACACATCAAGAAAGTTGTTTCAGGAAACTGAAATCCTGATTTGTATTCATTTTTGGATGCACTTAGAATGGATTTCTAGCTTATGGTGATATCACATTGATGCATGTAAATAAATACTCAGCGCAAGCTGAAAACTTTGGCTTAGGTGAAACATGGCTGTTCTGAATTGCACAAAGCGGTTTGCCCTGTCATTTCACCAAAAAATTTTTTTTTGCATTCAAGATCTAATGTAAAATAATCAGCAGGACTACAACAGGAAGAATAATTGTTTCTTTGTGGACCACAATCAGTTAACTTGTGAATCCAATGGGAAAAAAAATAAATATGGAGACGGGTGTGAAATGAAATCTTGCTTCTGAACACTGTCTGACATGGAAGAACCTGAAAATAGTGGAGGAAAACAGCTGTGTTGGATTAGAGAAAACAGTTAGAAATATCAAGCTGTGATTTGTGAGCTTGTACCCAAACTAAGACTGGAGCTGAGGTTTTGCTATAGAATAATCTCTAGAAACAATTGTAATTATCCATGCCATGAATGACATGACATATGACACTGTATGCCTGAAAAGAATTAGTACTCTGCAAGCGTGATAAATCCATCTGCCATCTGTCCCGAAGGAAAGCGGAACTTGTATAGTTTCCTGTGCACCATATTCCATCCATTTCAGCTGAATTCCAAAATGTTTGGGTATGGTAGCTTTCCCAGGCACTTGTACGTTCTCCCACAATAATTCTTTACGAGAACTTAGTCTTCCTGTTATTAGTTGGAATGTACTTTATAATTGCCCATTGCTTCAGCCTGTCCTAACTGTTCAGAATTAATTGATGTCAAGTTTATGTTTTCTGCAATTTTCATGATTTTTTGTTATATGGCATCCTGCCCTTCAGTCGTCACTGGGAAGTGAACAAAGAGCATTGTTTGCCAATAGGCAGGGGAGAGGACTTTGCAGTGATCTATCATTTATTTTTAGTTTCACCAGATTTTAGCATGAAGTAACAGATGATGTAATCATCGTAGTCAATACAGTTGGCAAACACTGCCTTGGAATAGGCAGTGTGAATAAATAGCATTGTATCACTCATTTTCTTCAATGGAAAAAAAATTATTTGCAATGCAATAGTGTGCTTGTGCTTAGATTTACCTTACCATCTACAAAGCATGCCGGTATCTCTGCATCCTGGTCACCTTATTTAACATACATGACCCTATTTAACATCATATTTCCGTTCAAACCAATGTAACTATAACATGTTAAAACACTGTGTTAGACGTAAGAGGTGCGGAATCTTTGCCTAGCCAAGTAGGAACAGTAAATCTCGTGACTTTTCTTCAACACCCAGACAGAGAGTGGTGCGTTTAGTTACTGGTGACAACTCAGACCATTTATTCAGCTTTCCACTTACAGGTGTGTCTACTGGGATCAGCCTTCAACTTTCAACAAAAGCAAGACTTTAACTAACCCTTCTACGTTACGCTGTATGAGCTGCTTTCCCTGTGCATTCTCGGTCCCTGCTCCTCATGGTGCCACTTGCTAGTTAGCTGTATGTAGCAGGAACTGAACCTGGGACGGGTTAGCCATAGCACTTGCAATGAGCCAGGTTGTTGTCTAATCTTGGTAAGGGAGTGCTTGTTCCTTTCTGCTCTCTTTCCCTGGCCTGGTTTAGATGTTTCTGTTAGGGTCAGGGAAGTTGCCCTGCATGGACCTGTTTCTCTCCTGTGACTCTTAGGGGATGTAGGCTGGGCCAGAGATATGGATTTAGTCAGAGCAATGTTCCATCTTCTCAGACATCTCAACATTGCTAGGTTTCCAGGCCAAAGACCCAGTCAACTTCCCTGTGTTGATAACTGAGAAGTAATGTACAATCACAATATAGAACTGAAGCAAAGATTCTAGAGGCTAGACTAACCTTCTTGTTGTTTTTAGAGGAAAGAAGGCTCATATTTATCATTCATCCTCTGTGTGTCCTTTCCCATTTGGTCAAGTGAAGACTAATGTAGTATATATTGGATAACTGTTTTAAGTCTTCCTCTCTGTGCAGGTTGTGGGTGTATGAATCCAGGACCAGTTATCACCTTAGATGAAAATTATAGTGATAGAAGGTTTTCAAGGAGTTACCACTCAAGGTGTTGCCCTTTTCAAGTGAAATGATGTAAGGGCAAAAGCAAACCAGGAGGTTCCTGGAATGTGTTGATGATAATTTCCTTCTCCAAGTGATAGAGGAGTCAACCAGGAGAAGTGCCACGCTGGACCTTGTTCTCACCAAGTTGATCTTTGTGCAAGAGAATGACCTCAGGTAGTGCACACGCCTGCAGGGCTATGATCTTATTGGCATCATGGAGATGTGGTGGGATGACTCCCATGTGTGGAGTGCTGGAATGGAAGGATACAGAATCTTCAGCAGTAACAGGAAGGGGAGATGAGGAGGGGGTGTCACCCTCTATGTCAGGGACCAGCTGGAGTGCAGGGAGCTCCACCTGGGGATAGACAAGGAACAAAAGGAGAGCTTATGGGCAAGGATGAAAGGGAGTGCAAGGACAGGTGATGTTACAGTGGGGATATGCTACAGGCCACCTGACCAGGAAGACCGAGCAGATGAGGCCCTCTACAGACAGATAGGAGCAGCCTCACATTCACAAGCCCTGGTCCTCATGGGGGAATTTCAACCACCCCAATATCTGTTGGAAGGACAATACAGCAGGGCATAAGCAATCCAGGAGGTTCCTGGAATGCGTCGATGATAACTTCCTTCTCCAAGCAATAGAGAAGCCAACGAGGAGAGGTGCCATACTGGACCTTGTTCTCACCAACAAGGAGGGGCTGGAGGGGAATGTCATGCTCAAGGGCAGCCTTGGCTGCAGTGACCATGAAATGGGGGAGTTCAAGATCCTTAGGGTGGCGAGGAGGGCACGCATTAAGCTTGCTAGCCTGGACTTCAGGAAGAGACTTTGGCTTCTTCAGGGATCTGCTTGGCAGAGTACAGTAACATGGGATAAAGCCCTGGAGGGATGAGGGGCCCAAGAAAGCTGATTAATATTCAAGAATCACCTCCTCCAAGCTCAGGAGCGATGCATCTCAAAAAAGAGGAAGTCAGACAAAACCACCAGAAGGCCTGCATGGGTGAACAAGGAGCTCCTGGACACAGTCAAGCTTCAAAAGGAAGCCTACAGAGAGTGGAAGCAAGGACGGGTAGCCTGGGAGGAATACAGAGAAATTGTCCAAGCAGCCAGGGATCAGGTTAAGAAAGCTAAAGCCCAGATAGACTTAAATCTGGCCAGGGGCATCAGGAGCAGCAACAAAAGCTTCTACAGGTACATCAGTGATAAAAGGATGACTAGGGAAAATGTGGGGCCTCTCTGGAAAGAAATGGGAGACCCGTTTTCCCAGGATATGGAAAAGGCTGCGGTACTCAATGACTTTTTTGCCTCAGTCTTCGCCGTCAAGTGCTCTAGCCATACCGCCCAAGTCACAGGAGGCAAAGGCAGGGACTGTGAGACTGAAGAACTGCCCACTGTAGTACAGGATCAGGTTTGAGACCATCTGAGGAACCTGAAGGTGCACAAGTCCATGGGACCTGGTGAGATGCATCCGCGGGTCCTGAGGGAACTGGCAGATGAAGTTGTCAAGCCACTATCCATCACAGCTGAGAAGTCGTGGAAGTCCGGTGAAGTTCACACTGGCTGGGGAAGGGGAAACATAAGCCCCATTTTTAAAAATTGAAAAAAGGAAGACCCAGGGAACTACAAGCCGATCAGTCTCACCTCTGTGCCTGGCAAGATCATGGAGCAGATCGTCCTGGAAACTATGCTAAAGCATGTGGAAAATAAGGAGGTGTTTGGTGACAGCCAACATGGCTTCACTAAGGGCAAATTGTGCCTGACAAACTCGGTGGCCTTCTACGATGAGGTCACAGCATTGGTGGATAAGGGAAGAGCAACAGATGTCATCTACCTAGGCTTGTGCAAAGCATTTGACACTGTCTCGCATGACATCCTCATCTAAACTGAGCAGACATGGATTTGACGTACGGAGTCCTTGGTGGATAAGGAATTGGCTGGATGGCCGCACTCAAAGAGTTGTGGTCAGTGGTTCAATGTCCAGATGGAGAGCAGTGACATTTGGTATTCTTCAGGGGCTGGTACTGGGAGTGGTGCTGTTTAACATGTTTGTCGATGACATGGACAGTGGGATTGAGTGCATCCTCAGCAAGTTTGCTGATGACACTAAGCTGTATGGAGCAGTCAACACTCTGGAGCGAAGGGATGCCATCCAGAGGGAGCTGGACAAGCTAGAGAGGTGGGCTCACGCAAACCACGTGAAGTTCAACAAGGCCAAGTGCAAGGTCCTGCATGTGGGTCAGGGCAATCCCAAGCACAAATTCAGGCTGGGCGGAGAATGTATGGAGAGCAGCCCTGAAGAGAAAGACTTAGGGGTGCTGATTTATGAGACACTCATCATGAGCCAGCAATGCGTAATTGCAGCCCAGAAAGCCAACTGCATCCTGGCTGCATCAGAAGAAGCATGGCCAGCAGATTGAGGGAGGTGATTCTGCTCCTCTACTCTCCTCTGGTGAGGTCCCATCCGGAGTACTGCATCCAGCTTTGTAGTCTTCAGTATGAGAAGGACATGGTGAGTCCAGAGGAGGACCATGGAGATGATCAGAGGGGTGGAGCACCTCTCCTATGAGGACAGGCTGAGAGAGTTGGGGTTGTTCAGCCTGGAGAGAGAAGGCTCCATGGAGACCTCACAGCAGACTTCCAGTACCTAAAGGAGGCCTATAGGAAAGATGGGGAGGGACTCTTTATCAGGGAGTGTAGCGATAGGATGAGGGATAACAGTTTTAAACTGGATGAGGGTAGATTTAGGTTAGATATTACGAAGAAATTATTTCCTGTAAGGGTGGTGAGACACTGGAACAGGTTGCCCAGAGAAGTTGTGGATGCCCCCTCCCTGGAAGTGTTCAAGACCAGGCTGGATGGGGCTTTGAGTAACCTGGTCTAGTGGGAGGTGTCCCTGCCTATGGCAGGGGGGTTGGAACTAGACGATCTTTAAGGTCCGTTCCAACCAAATCATTCTATGATTCTAAGGAGGATGTTCAGGCTTTCATGCAGTTCACCATTTCCCTAAGATCTTCAGGTTTTGCTAGTATCTTGAGACAGTAAGACCACTGGGTTTTTCTAACAGATGTCTGAGGTCAATGGCAATGCCTAATTCAAAGACTTTGTCAGAGGTATATGTAATGTTTCCTCTTTTCTTATGCACTGTATTTCTCCATCAAGGCACACTTCTTTGATGTCTTATAGATTTAAACACCCAGAAGACAAAGCATGGCTGTTAGCAATCTTTCAAGATTTGTGCAGAAGAAGCAAAACTGTAAAAACCATGAAAAGAAATTCAGCTGAAATGTTTCAATGAACTATGACTAACAACCTTCAGCAACTGTGTTAGCACTGAGCAGTCTTCTCAAAATTTTCTGTGTGAGCAATGGAAGCCTCAAAGAGGAAGACTGGGAGAAAAATGAGAGGGTCTTGCATAGTACTTGTATTAAAAGCCTTTAGTGATTTCCAAGGAAAGACAGAAAATTTAGCTGTAGTGTAAGAATAATATTTCTCTTTGCCTGCTGATGAATTTTATCTTGATGCAGTAGGATTTAAATTTTTTCCTGTTATTTTTTGACTCGGAGTTAAAACAGCTGGAAAAACTTATAGACTTGTATATGAAAAAAAAAGTGTAATATATATTTATTTATATATATGCATACACGGCTATATTTATACATACATGGACATATTAACAAGATGCATTTGAACAGAGTATTGCTCTCTTTTGGATTAAATGAAAAAGAAGCAACTGCTTGGAACCAAATGCAGTTAAAGAAATTACCCAGAAAACTTTCTGAGACTAAGATAAAACCCCACAACTTCAGTGTAATATATCATACACTATTGTACAGCAATTTTCTCAGTTATTTGGTACCATATCAAGTGCTCTACATTCAGGAAAGTTCATAAGGTCCTTGGTAGTTTTCAAGGATAATTTGGTTTTCCTTGAGCATTCAGGCTCCATGAGTTTTATCCAAGTTATAGGCCTTAGCATGGTCTTTTTAAATTTCCAGTCTGCATCTATAGGCAACTTTTTGCCTATTTTATACTGCACGCACATAGTCATATAGCTTGTACAGGTTTTATAGAGAGTAAATATCAATATTGTGTGTCAGTCTTCATTTTTATAAGCTAAACAAAGGACTATGTCCAGGTTGCTTCTTCATCAAACCAGTTGTATATTGTCTACGTGTATGTCTCTGAAGGTCATTGTCACCAGGTATCAAACACTGTATAGTTTAGAGGAAATAATGCAGTGGAAAAGGCGAGGAGCATCAATGGGAATAACAGTTCACTTAGCAGATGTCCCACAAACACAGTTTATAGGTGGGTTATCACTTTGCCAACTTGTATCCGTGGCTGATTATTCAGTAGGGTCCTGCATGAATATACAACATTGCATTTTGAAGTCCAAAACCAAATTGTTGTCTTTAAACACATGCCAGCAACAAGAAAACTCCATCAGCCGATATGCAAATTATTTTAAACTTGTTTGGGCTCATGGTTTTTTGTTTGTTTTTTTTTTTTTTTTAATTAGATATTGGTATGGCCATGTGAGCTCTGCTCTATGCAGTGCGTACTCTCTGGTGTCTGTTTTTCAGTAGGCACCACTGTGAAGGGTAAAGAAAGCAGTTTAGTATTTGGTGAAAGTTGCATAGCTTGTTAAAATGCTTGTCAGACAAAAGTACTTATATGCTCAGATAAAATAAAAAGCACTTGATGCTGGCCAGACCTCAGTGCTCAGTGCTCAGCTAGTGATATTAAAATGCAAGGACTAGTTTTCGTTTGCTCCTTGAATTAGCTTTATGTAGAAGGACTTTTTAAGAGATACTTTTATTTTGATTATTAAAATGGCTGACTAAGCGTGTATTGTTCAGTCCTGAAGACTTCAGGTATGCAGTAGCCGCATATCTCAGTAAAACTAATTTGCTTACCTTTTCTTGTCAGGGTCTTAATTTGGACCCAAGTGTCTTCATTTTAATTGAAAAAAACAATTAGTCTTCTTCATGGAAGCCTGCATGGCTTATCTTCATTCAATAATCAGTTGTGTAATTGGTGTTCAGATACAGTTTAACTTGGAAAATTGCAGCATTTTGCCTCTGTGGCATTATTTGAATACTGAAACTGCAGCTTCCTATAAAGCAATCGATTCCTTGAGGGCACACAAATCCTTGCCTGACCTTTTGAAATAAATTAGCAACAGAATCCAAGGGCTGGTATTTTCATGTAAAGGTTGCAATGAATGCCATCTGTCGAGTATCAGAACGGTTTAATGAAGGCCTCTTTTACATCAGGTGCTCTCTGAGTTCAGGAGGATGCTCTGGGGGCTGTGCTGCAGCCCAGCCTGTATATTCCAGTAAAGCTGGTCAATTTGCCTTCCTATGACTTAATGAGAAAATCTATCTGGAAGCTGCAAAATACTGCAGTCTCCAATCTTTCCACAGTTTATGAAAGGCTCCCCTGTGATGGCTTGCTGAACAGTGTTAGCGGCTGCTGAGTCTGGTGGCCTGATGGAGGTGAGGCTGCTGCAGCTCCATGCACCCACATGCAGCCAGCAGCGGGGCCAAGCACGTGTTCCCATAGACACACACGCACACGTGCATGTGAATCTCAGTTGACCCCCAGACCCCGCAGTATCTTGTGAAGTTGGTCTGGACTCTCTGGTCCCTCCAGCAGCCAACTTGGTCTCTCCAGTCACTGGCACCATGGACACAGGGTCCACCAGACCCTGGTCGCATCCCATGGGCTGTCACTGAGACCCACACACACCCCTGCACACAGGACAGAGCCCCTCGCCCAGGATAATGGCTAGAAATGGGGTTTAGTGCGAGGCCAGGACAGACTGTGCTGGTCACACACAGGGCACAGCCAGGCAGGTGCACTGACCAGCCCCTGCTTGCGCACAAGCAGCCCTTTTTGTCCCCTTGTCCCACTGTTTTCCCACTCGCTCCTCCTCCAAACCACCTTGATCCTCGCTTTCCCCATCCTCCCCAGAACATCCCATAATAAGCCCTGTGTGATCTTGAAATACCCTTCCCCTGCCCCTCCATGGTGGTCCCTACGCCCCTGGCAGTGACCACCCCTCCGTCTGTGGGGTGATGGGTACCCTCTCCTGTTGGCTTATGATGATGGGTTCTGAGGGTCCCCAGGGCAGCTGAGGGGTGAGGGGGTTGGGGGCTCCATTGGTCTGATGAGGTGACTGGGGCTCCCTCCCATGCTGGTGTGCCCTTCTGCTCCTTCTTGTGTGTGGGGACAAGCCTTTAGTCATGTAAGCTAACAAGTTGTGTCTGTGTTATTAATGAACCAGATATTTACTGCACCTTGGGTGGGAGAATCCTCCTGCAGGGTTCTCTTTATCATCTTTATCAATGATCTGGATGAGGGGATCGAGTGCGCCTTCAGTAAGTTTGCAGATGACACCAAGCCGGGTGGGAGTGCAGACCTGCTTGACAGGATTGCCCTACAGAGAGATCTGGACAGGCTGGACCGATGGGCCAATGCCAATGGTATGAGGTACAACAAGGCCAAGTGCTGGGTCCTGCACTTGGGTCAAAACAACCCCATGCACCGCTACAGGCTTGGGGAAGAGTGGCTGGAAAGCTGCCTGGCGGAAAAGGACCTGGGGGTGTCGGTTGACAGCTGGCTGAATATGAGCCAGCAGTGTGCCCAGGTGGCCAAGAAGGCCAACAGCATCCTGGCTTGTACCAGGAATAGTGTGGCCAGCAGGACTAGGGAAGAGATCGTTGCCCTGTAGTCGGCACTGGTGAGGCCCCACCCCGAGTACTGCGTTCAGTTTTCGGCCCCTTACTACAAGAAAGACATTGAGGTGCTGAAGTGTGTCCAGAGAAGGGCAACGAATCTGGTGAGGGGTCTAGAGCACAAGTTTTACGAGGAGTGGCTGAGTGAACTACAGTTGTTTAGTCTGGAGAGAAGGAGGTTGAGGGGGGACCTTATCACGCTCTACAACTGCCTGAAACAAGGTTGTAGAGAGGTGGGGGTCTACCTCTTCTCCCAAGTAACAAGAGCTAGGACAAGAGGAAATGGCCTCAAGTTATGCCAGGGTAGGTTTAGATTGGGTATTAGGAAAAAGTTCTTCACCAAAAGCGTTGTCGAGTATTCGAACAGGCTGCTCAGGGCAGTGGTGGAGTCACCATCCCTGGAGGTATTTAAAAGATGGGTAGACATGGCGCTCAGGGACATGGTTTAGTGATGGTTTTGGCAGTGTTAGGTTGATGGTTGGACTTGATGATCTTCAAGGTCCCTTCCAACCTAGACAATTCTATGATTCTATGATGTTTGGCCCTTCTCCCTACACCACCTAAGATACGTGGCTTTCTCCGATCCTTGAATTGTCATACCACCGATACTGTTGGGTGAGTGTGGGGCTCAGAGCTTCAAAGCCTGCCTAACTTAGCAGGGAGAAGGGCCTGGCCATCAAGGACTGGAAAGTCTCCCCTGAGCCACAGCCCTCAGTGGAAGTCCAAGACTTTGTCAGACTTTTCTCTGTCTCTTGTTTCCACACAGTTTGTCAAACCAAGCTAATTCCTCCCCCTTGCTCTACATAAAGACTAGTAATAGAGTGGAGTCTCTGTCCTTGGAGAAATTCAAAACTCAGCTGGACATGACTGAGCAACCTGCCATAGATGACCCTGCTTTAAGCAGGGGGTTGGACAAGATCATCTTCAGACGTCCCTTCCCACCTCAACCGGTCTGTGATTCTTCAATGCATAATAATTTTTCATTTTGGGGGAGGGAATAATCTTTCTTCATATACTAGGTACAAGCGGAAATACTGTATTACCAAACCAAACTGATTTATTTATTCTTTGTTTAGTAAAAAGCTATGACTATGACAGTGGATAGAAAGATTTGACAGAATTGTATTGATACGACGGGGTGGTTCTCCAGACCACCTTCATCTTGAAGGGGGTAAACTGATTTTAGACTGAGCGGAGAGAGCTCATCTAAGTGCATCGGCTACTTGAGACGATACTCTCCAAACTCAAACACAGAACAAAAAGGTTAAGATGTCTGCTCTTATTACTTACTGAATAAAATGCAATGAATAAAAGTTAAGGGTTTTTTCTTATGTCATCACCCTTTATATCAAAATATTTGAAAGGTACCCAGTTCTGTTTATCCTGCTCTCTTCCTACTGGTTCTGAAACTGAAATTCTTTCAACTGAAGCAGAAATCCTTTGTCAGCTTGAAATTGGAGCACCTAATACAGTAACTGTTATTATGTAACTAGTTTCATTTTTGTTAAAGCATGTCTGTGCCACAGCAACTTCTATAAGCAATACATAAATGAGCTTTTGAAACTCAGTTTCAAAATCAGGTTTTATAAATTCAGTTTTGAAATATCTTTTTTGCTATCTATAAACAAATTTCAGACCAAGTCTTAAGTCAAATCAATTTTTGAAGATAGTCCAAAACCTCGAATACTCCCTTTCTACTATTCATGGCAGAATATTTACTGGTTTGGAAATCCCATTTCCTGGAGAACTCTTTGAAAAGAAATGCAAAATCGAATTTGCACTTTAAACACTTCAAGCAGATTTTCAAGGCCCGTCAATGAATGACCAAATAAATTATGAATGTTATGTATTTCAGCATATTTGACCAAGGCTATCAATAAACAAAGTTAAAGTTCCTAGAATGAGAGACCAGAATACTAATTTTTGCATTTCATTAGCTGCTGCACTGGAGTCCCTGGGAGAATAAGTACAAATTGGACATCTGTTGAATTCGCATTACAGCAGCGTGACTGGGGAATGCACTTCAGAAAAGAGCAAGGGAAATCTTAAATGAATTTGCAGGGAAGAATTTTTACAGCTGTTGCAGATCTTAAAATCAGCTAGATGAAGATTCTATGTTCTTAAAAAATGGGAAGGTTTAAAAAATACATTCTTTTTTAAAAGAGGTAATGGTGAGTTCATGAATGACCTCAGGAACCATATACTTTTTTCAGCTGAAGAGACAGAGCTACTTTTCATGTTGCAGATTTATAAAAGCTTTCACTCATGTGAGCACAAGGACAAACTGATAATGTTAGCTAGCCAGGAGTTATAAAGGTACATAGCAATGCCAGATGGGAGGAGCTTTATGCCATCCTCGAACACTTAGCAATTGCTGAGCTGCTGTCTACACGGTGTATTCAGTGCATTTCTGAAGCGCAAAAAATGTCTCCTCCACCCATTAAATATGTCTTTGTTCACTGTACACAAGAGAACTGCTTCTTTTGTTAGGAAATGTCTCTTCTGACTGCCATTTTTTTTGAAAAAAGGAAGAGGAAGAGGAAGAGGAAGGGGAAAAGAAGAAAAGAAAAGAAAAGAAAAGAAAAGAAAAGAAAAGAAAAGAAAAGAAAAGAAAAGAAAAGAAAAGAAAAGAAAAGAAAAGAAAAGAAAAGAAAAGAAAAGAAAAGAAAAGAAAAGAAAAGAAAAGAAAAGAAAAGAAAAGAAAAGAAAAGAAAAGAAAAGGAAAGGAAAGAAAAGAAAAAGAGAAAATATATGAATTCTTTCTCTGAGTAACAAGGACCAAACCAAAGGGGATAAATATGCTCATGTGAAGAGCTGACTGTTCCAGGTTGGTGGCATCACCGTACAGAACAAGGCACACATGCATGAGGACAGGCTGCAAAGCTGGGTCCCTGGTCTGTACGCTATCTGTATTTCCCTTATCAGACAGGGCATCTAGCTAGTGAAGAATTAATTTGGCAAAAATTTCATGTCCTTATTCAGTCCAAGATACAGGCCTATGGCAGCTTTAGCTTAACACAGGAACCTTAAATTGAAAGTTAGTGATCAAAGCTATGAAAGTTATGTTCCAGATGCAACACAACAAAATTTGCTTCTGTCAAAGCTGAGGGAAATGCCTGAACTCACAAGGGTAGATTGAATTTCCCCATCTTGAGAGGCTTTAGGTTCCTCCAGCTGCCCTGCACACAGCAATCGGATGCTAAGCCCTGCTCTGGTTCAGGTGAGATGCACAGCTTCAGCAGGATCTTCCTTTGCCAGTAAGGAGCAGCTTCAGTAGGACAAGCGAGGACACCTCTGCTGGAGCCAAGCTGAGCCTGCGGGGGCTGAGACCAGCACTGAGTCCAGGGGAGCGCCCTAATCCAGCTATCAGGAATGCCATGCTGCTGTCACGCTGCTGCTGCTTCACAAGGAAGCTGTCAGGTCTTCCAGCTCGGGGGCTCAAACTCGATTATCCCAAAATTGCACTTTGGTACTTCCCTGATGCTCCTGGGAACGACTGCTAAAATTCACAAGGAGATCTAGCACGGATGGTGTCACGTTGTGGCAATGTCTTCCAGTAAATCACGCGGTTTAGTTCATCTGAATTCTGAATAATCACTCAGAGTATCTTCTTTCAAAAGCAGTATTTATTTTTTCATCAAGATAAGACACATTACATACTGCATAAAGTAAAAAATACTGCTAGGAAAGCTGCATTTAACTGAGATAACAAAAATATATATATAGATTGCACTTGAGAAAGTAGGCTCTATCCCAGAAGAATACAGTAAATAAAAAGCTAGCGAGTGGTTTGAAATTAGGAATCTTTCTCAATTTCCTTTGAAAAATGTATTTATTTTGGGGGGTTCCAATTCCAGCAATAAAAATGAATCGGATTAGTTTTTTAATATTTTTACTTTTTAAGTTAGAATAGTATGTAAACAACACCATAATTATTACATAGACAAAAGAGAAAATAAAGGTATGGGAAAACATCTCTGCAATTTCTGCTAATAAATAAAAAGGAAAAGTTTTGCTGATATTTGGTTTTCACCGGGGTCATTGCAGCTCGGGGCTTGGGTTTTTAGGAATTTTTCCTCGTTCACGTGTATGTTATCACCCCACACTGCAACATAAAGCCCACCCTGGACTCTCCTGCGCTGGGCGGGAGCATGCTGTCTGCATGGCAGGCGGCAGCATGAAGCAGTGAGTGCTTCCATTCATTACTAAGTGTCCCAGGAGTAATACTTTAAATTTTGTGACAAGTTTAGCCTATACTTAAGAAAGTAAACCCAACGTTAAGCAAGAGGATAATCCCTATTATACCAATCTCTTTTTGCTTTACAGCTGAATTTGTCTGCTGGACCCGGGCATCCACTGCTGCCTGTATTTAATTCAGTTAGCTAAACTATTAGCTGATCAGTCTGTAAAATGAGTATTCATCGCATCTACCTTTGTCTATCAGATTTCTGATCTTTCTACACAGTCAAAAGAAAGAAAGAAAAGCTCCCACATTGGGCGATTTCAACCTGGGGGCTACGGCACACTTTGGAAGAGCCTCTCTCCCCCAAGTGCCTGCAGCGGTAACTCAGGCTCCCAGACAAGGCTGGATCCCCCAAATTAGGAGGTGTAAACACCTCTCCCAACACATGGTGTTGGAGTGGAGACTGGGTGAGCAGACAGATGTGCGTGGGAGACGCCAGGCGCAGTGGATGCCTGGGGGTGGGAATCAATGGACCACTCAAAGCACAAAGCCATATGAAACTGATGCTTCTTACAACCAACGCTAACTACGAGGCCAGAGTGCTCAGGTATAATTTGGGCATAATTCAGTCAGGAATATACATTGGAGTGCACTGTCTCAAAACCAATCAGTACTGCCAAGGTCTCGCATGCAAATTTCTTCCAAAATTAGCTGAAAATTATGGAAGGACAGGGTCAACCTTGTTATTAAGCTAGAGACAGAAAAAGAATGAAGTCTTCTTTAAACAGTTCTGAACTATGAAACGAAGCTGTCAATCTTTGGTTACAGTGCTGTTCTTTTAATGTGAATTGCTTTGAAAAATGATGAATCACTTCCCAAGTCAGCATTCGGGAGCATTTTTAAATAGACATCTGGGAGCCAGAGAGGAAAAATTAATATAAATAATAAAAACCCCACACTTTTTGAATCTCAAGGGTTAAAGTACAGGAAAGAAAGTAACACAACATTTCTCAGGGATGTTTCAGCAAAGTTTTGCTAAAAATATAAAAGAACACTTATAAAATACTTGAACTGATAAAGAGGGTAAGTCAGAACATTAGGCCACTTTTGTAACAAAATTATAGGTTGCTAAAACATACCGGCTTGAAGGCTCTCGACATTATATTATAGCACATGCCAGTTTCCACTAATTATTAACACACTACTGTCAAACTACTTCGCTCTTTCAGAGAGACAGAAACACAACAGGCAACACAAACAAGATGAATTGATGCAGCCTATGTCTGCTATTAAATATAAAACCTCAGCCATTAAATATGCCGCCCCATTCCCTCTGTCGTATTCATGATCAAAACTCCAATTCTTTGCCAGACTTAAATCCACCTGTGTTTTACACTCTTGGAGCAGCATTTAAAATGCTTTAAAGGTAGTTTGGAAGGATTTTTTGTTTCTTTTTTCAGCTAGAGCACTTTCACAATGTTTTAAAAGGCATAGGAAGCTATGCTGTAGCTATTAAAGTGCTTATTTTATTATGAGGTGGTATTTAATAAAATTCTTCTGGAAGTTAATAAATGATGCACATTTTCCATGACAGACAGACATTGCTTAATGAGTTAATATGCCTCAGCAAAATGCAATCAAAAAGAAATTCACTGTCAACAGTTTAACCATGGCAATACACAGAGCTGAAATGAGACAACTAACCTCAGATAACTAAGATTAATGCATATATGACGCAGTTATAATAATCCATATTTAAAACAAACAAACAAACAAACCCCAAACCAAATAACGATAATTAAATCTCAAGCACAGTTTTGTTTCCCAGTAACACAACTGCAAAACAAATCAATATTTTCAACAAACAACTGCCCTATCTTCATTGCCTGCGTGGGGGAAACATGGCACTCCTCGAACCGCAGCGAGGAGGATACAAGGGGAGGGTCGTCTCTCTCTTTTCGTGTCGAGGGGGCTCCTCCTGGGCAACTGTGGGCAGCTCTGGGCAAGGGGCAGCGGTCCAGACCACACAGGCAGAGACCAGAATCAGCCCCAGCCCACAGGGATTTACCTGGGCACCTGGTGGCAGCCCTCTCGTGCAGAAGCGCCTGGGTGATTGCTCCCGTGGAGTCACCGTGGCAAAAGTACCAGCCTCCGCACCCGCCTACCACCACCAGTGTCCCAGCTTATGCAAAGCATCTACTAATTTCAGCACACAGTTTGCTTGAGTACAAACAGTGAGATTTGACTTTACTGGTGTGTTATTTCATGCAGTGATGGATTTTCCTCATCATATCTCACTCTGTTGGGCCAGGACACTGGGAAGTTCTGTCTCGAAGCGGGACAAACCATTTTACACTCATACAGGCTCAAATTCTCTCTTCATTTATACCCACAAAACTTTACTGACTGTTAGGACAGCTGAGCAGGTAGAAATGGCAGCAGAATTTGAGTGTAGGAACTGGTGAGTGAGAAACAGAAACACAACGCTATTTCATTGCCAGCTATCACAAATACCTGCACAACTGGTGTTTAATTTCAGTGGGCATTGTGTGCCTAAGGACTACCTGTGAGCTTTGAAAATCTCAACCCTCAGAATCTAGCTACAGATAACCATAATCCTATATTCTTGGATGCTGATACATAAATCTATGATATACCTGTTTAGCTGCCATGGCATTAATCAGCACAGCTATGCTGAAACACAGCGATCATTTTTGCTAATTGCAAAGGCAGGCTAGTAGCAAAGTTCAAATGATTAGTGAGTAAAGGTCCTCAGAGCAATCCTGCTTAAAAGTAAACGTCCCGTAAGCTGCAATTAGTGTGTCTTGGTTTTTTTTCTTTTCTTTATTTATTTAATTTTTATCGTGGTGGTCTTGAACTGCAGACACAATCACAACGCTCATGGTGATCCAGCTGTATATCTACTAAGGCCATGTTGTTCCTGGTTCTGCCTTTTCTTCTGGGATGCCCAGCCTCAGGGATGAATTTCAGCACCTGGGAGGATCAACAGAAATGAATTGATTAGAAAATGCTGTAAGAGATTTGAGGATGAAAGTGTTGGGGCCCTGAGGGCACCAACAGCCCTTAATGGCCCTGACCAGCATTAATTTGGACACATTTTTGTTTTACTTCCAGCTTTTTCTTTCCACTCTGTGACATCCTGCTGTACTGTTTGTCCTGGAGCTTTGACAGATTGGATTATTTCCTACATCAGGTATCTTTATACCGTGCAGTTCCCTAACCATGTCCAGAGTTGCTTCTTTGCATGCGAATTATCAAGTGTGTTTCCTTTGGCTTGTCTTTGGAGTCCCATACACAGTTGAATTGCTTTGCCTCTTCTCTCACTTGTATAATATTTCTGCTTTAAAGAACAAGGAACATTTTTTTATGCAATTTGAAATTTCTGAAGCACATATCATTAGAATTGGTCCAAAAATGAAATGCCTGTGGGAAGCAGAAGGAGATGAATGCAGCTTGCACAAAATATGTGCCAGATCCCATCAAGTGTCTCTGGAATGTGACTTTTGTTGGCTTATCTTAAAAATCTCTGCCTCAATTTAAATAATGTCTCAAGAATTTACTGTGAATAACGTGAAAAAAACAAGCAAACAAAAAGTTATTTCCTAGGGAAGTATTCATCATATAAGAGGCTCCTGAAAAAACTCTATCTAGGCAAGCTAACCCCGAGACCCTTAAAAAAGAGGGTTGTAGGTTATAAAGAAGATGATGAAGAGGTAACGAACACAAGTTGTAACAAAAGAAACCTTATTTTGGTATCCCGAAGAAAATACTGAGAATGGTTAAACACTGGAGCAGGTTGCCCAGAGGCAGAAGAGAGGCTTCAGAGAGGCTGAAGAAACCTTGAAGATAGTAAAAATTTACAGGACAAGGCCCTGAGCAACCTCATCTAACTTCAAAATCCTCCCTGCTTTGAATGGGAGACTGGGGTAGATGACCCCCAGAGCTGCCTTCGAACCCGTATTATTATATGAAATCTATGGTTCCCTGAAAATGGTCTTGTGGATATGTGGCAAACAGCCATGATATTGTGTCCTATCTAATCTTCTGTGATAGCGTAAGTATGTAAACCATGGACTGGAAAAAGCTGAGAAGGATGGCGGTTTGCAGGGCCATGCTTTGCGAGCCCACTGTTGGAGGTTGAGTTGCTGTGTAAGAGCTCATCATACCCCCACTAGCACATGCTGAGGGGAGGAAGTCCTCTGTTTTATTTCATTAGTTTGCTGTTTATGGGCCTACAGTAGTTTAATAAAAGAGATAATTAATTTCCAATTTCTGCCCTGAACTCAAATAGTAGTTTGGATTGGGTATAACAAATGAGTTAAGACAGAATACTTTAACTCTCCTACAGCATTTTTCTTTCCAAATCTCCCAGCACATTGCACAGAAAGACATGCATCATTGTCAAACTTGTATAGATGGAGAATCTGAAACTGATTTGCTCAAGGCTCTGCAACACATCAGTAGAAAAACTACCAGTGGCATTACATGGTCCTTTCCCTTCTGAAATCACTAATTTACTGATGGGGAGCAGGACACAGAGAAAGAAAGGCTGCAGCTCCACAGCTGGGGTAGGCAGGTGGGCCTGTTCTGCTCTCTGTGGCCTCAAGCACTTGAGTCCAGAAACCATGCACTGGTAAGGTACTGGAGCTAACACACCTCACCTCTTGGCAGGCTGTTGTGACTCATGCTAGCTTGGCCAAGTGACTGCCAGATCAGCTGGATTTGTCTTGCTGCTTGAAAAGATGGTGAGAAGTCTGTCCTGTCTATGACCTGCCAAAGCCCCTGGTCAAGTGGGAAGTGGGACCTAAGCATCTTTAGCATCTCAGCCACAGAAACACCCACACTTCTGCCCTGAATAACAGGCCCCCTAATTAACAGATCATATTATTACTCAATTAATAATCCTCTATTATTTTATTAAGTACTTTCTGTACTTTGACATCGCAACACCCACACGAATTGAGATGGTCTCGGGAAGGAGAGAGAACAAGGGGCTGCGTATCAGATCAACAAAGTATTAGCAATTTCAACAGAATTACAAAGTCCCCAAAAGTAAGTGTGAATGAAAGGTAACCACGGATGCCGTGCAGAGCGGGTGGGGAAGGGCAGGCAGGTGAGCAGCCTGCAGGATGAGACAATTCATCCTCTACCATTAATGCCTGGAGGGTAGGAAGGCCATGGGATGTTACAAAAGTGATAAGCACTGAACATAGTCTATTATTTTGTCCTCCCTTTTGTGATAAAATTTATGTTTAACCCATGTAATACTGAGAGGAAGGACTGTGCCTAAGCAAGGTACAGACATGTTGCTTTAATGTGTTGGGAAGATATAATTACTTTTCCTTGTTAGAAATGCAGAGACGTGTCTTTTTTTTTTTTTTAAAGCAAAAAAATTATAATGGATTTGAATTGATTTCAAACATTGACTGCCTCAATATATGCAATAAATCCTGATGGACACCGGGACAATTCACTGTACTGCATTGTCATCCAAAACACAGAGGAACTGAACCCAAGCAGGTTGCTGCGACTATTACATAGCTGAAAATAGACCGCATCTTCAAAGATGCTTTTTTTAAGAAAACATACTTTTAAAATCAAGTACAGCTGCTGACGCTGAACCCATGATAAAATTCTTTATTTAAAGAAGCCTTTCATCAAAATCTGACAAATTCAGATGACTGGCACTTTGCAAGATCATGGGTAGGCAGATCTGCTTTTTTCAATTGAGAGCAAATGAAAGTATGCAACACGATGAGAGCAAAGATGTGGGCTGTATTTAAGCTAGCAGACCTCCTGACAGCTTGGGGATTTTCCCTGTGTTTTATATTAAGAAACATGAGCACAGTATATGGGCTTTACTGATAAGAGTAGAAAAATGAATTGGCAGGCGCTTCCCCAGACAAGATGGGAAAGCAGTGTTTGAACACAGCTGAAATTGGACTGCTTTAATAGCTGATCACAGAACTGATGTTCAAAGCTCTCCGTCTAGCCTCCATCTAATAGTTTTAGTTTCAGCTAAATACAAGGGAATTGAAAAGAATCAGGAAGTAAGGCCATTTCTGGTGACCACAGTAGTTGAAAGGAAACCCTTTATTCTGAAAATAGCTGCTGTTTATTCATTACATGGTCAGGTCCTTAAAGGTGAGGAACTACTGAATTAATGAAAACAGTTCAAAGAAATTTTGTTCAGGACACTTTATTGCTCCTTTTTTGATCGGATCAGTAGCTGTAAGAAAATATGGATGTGAGGAAGGTCTGGAATGCTCAAAGGGTTTCTTTTGTGTGGGCAAAAAAGAAGAATAACCTTGCAGTTTTCAAATTAAAGGAGCAATGTCTGTCACTACTAATCAAAATGTGGTGCCTCAGCTGTTCAGATCATTGCCTCACAAAGAGTACATAACTACAGCCGTATCCCCCTCATCGAACACTGAGTCAACTATGGTCATAAAACTATTAAAGCAATAAAAAAAAAAAAATCAAGACAGAGGACTTAGCTTCTGAGCTGGATTTGGTGTTTATAGGTAACACAAAAAAAGTGTATTGGGGCCTTGTAGCATTTCTTGTGCAGACAACTCTATGGGAGCACACCAATAAGCTGGATGGCATTTTACTTTGCAGATATGCCTGAGCATCGGAGAGGTTTCAAGGTGAGGTGACTGTGGCCGCTGCATAATTTTCCTGGGGGCTAGTGGGGAAGGAAATGTAAAGAAAATGCTTACACGCATTTCCCTGCCAGGAATCCTGCTCATTGATCGTGCATTGAATTTGGATGTCAGCTTCTGAAGGACTTTTTAAATGAGAGAGCAAAGCCATCACAAAAAACAGTACCTGGAAGCTGAAGCCAGAAAAAACTCAACCTGGAATTAGGGCATGCTTGTCTAGGTCAGGCCAACTCATCGCCTGGACAGCCCTCCAAGAAACCGTGGGGTTTCCAGTTTGAGGACACGAGAAAATGGCTGCCTTTCCAGAAAGTATACAGTACAAGTTTGGGTCTTGCTTTGGGGGTGGCAGGGTGCTACCCGGTGGGCTGTGGAGCACAAGAGCTCAGGGCTGACAGCCCGGCAGCCCTTTTAATCTCAGCAGATCTGTAAGAGCACTTCATGATCAGGGGCTGAGGACAGCAGAGCGGTGATGACTGCTGGGGGAAGGACCCAGCTGGAGATAACCTGTTCACCCTGACCCATACCCAGCACTTCTCCAGTAGAAGAAGCAACAAAGAGGTGACTCCAGAGAACAATTCATCTGAAACACCCACCTCTGGTGGGGCTAGCTCTGATAGCTAGGAAAGGAACCCAAAGGCTGGACTGGCAGCTTTAGATGGGTAGAGCCAGATGAGGTGAACAACTGCCTCCGGCATTTGCTGGTGGTCCTAGCCATGTGTCGTTTATCTTTGAAGTCAGGCAACATTTAGCCATGACAGTCCTTGATGGCTGAGTTTTGTTTTAATAAAAAGCAAAAAGTAATAGGAAACGCAGTCAACACTTCTTAAAGTAATAAAAAAGGGGTATCCAGTTGCTCATAGCCATTTTTTACTTATTATCATTTACTTTATTTATTAGGAATAATAGTAATAGTAACATTCTTTGTTAAATCCTTGACCAGTAGTTTAAACACTAATAGAAATCCAAAGCCTCACTCAAAAATCAGCTCGTTTTTTTCTGATTAGCTTGAGAAGACCACAGATAATCAATAACATGACTATGGCTTACCAAATATCTTGTTAGCTTCATATTCCAGTGACAGAGGATGGAGAGCAACTCTGGACGCTATTTTAGATAGTAAAATTTGTACTTTGCAGAACTTATTTTAAAATCCTGTTATGCAGCATTATCTAATCTCCTTCTGCTCATCTAAAAATACCATCATCCTAGCATGCAAACCAAATTATATTTGTCTGAGATTCATGAAAGAGGAAGCATCAAAAGTGCACACCATTCAACACAGATCCAAGTTCCGATACAGATGAAAAATCTTACTCCGCAATTTTTGAAAGTTATCTAATCCAAAGGTCACACACAGTTTAGCTGTGCTCTGAGCATAAGAAACCAAGCATTATGGGAATGTGGTTCATAATTTAGCATAAGGACCTTTATTCTAGTAGGAACACAGCCTAAAATAACGACACAGACCCAAAGCTGTACTCTTTCCTACCAGAGATAATTACAGGATATCAGGAACAAGGAAAGGGAGTTTGTTTGCATATCAGTGGTAGCATTCAAACTAGGGGATTATTGATTCTATTTTTTTCATTTGTATGAATAAGAAACACCTGGTTTTAACACAGCAAACGGGAAAAAAATTAATTGGCTTAAAACTCAGGCATCTAAAACAGTCACTAAAGCTATGATGTTTTTGACATACGTGACATCAACAAGACTCTCAGTTTTGGTGATCTTGTCACGCATTATGGCTCCATCTATTGCTTTTTCACTGACCAGCCACAGGTGTTCCCCTTTCCCAAATTGCGTCTCTGCACAGACATGTATCACAGAATGTCTCACTTGCTTAACTTCCAGATGTTATCCCAAGAACTTTCAGTTTCATCTAGTAAAAAATGAACGTTTTTTCTCTCACTGCACCTCTGTGCTCTCTCTGCTCATCCCGTGACCTAGCAGTCATTTCTGACTCATTCCGTTTCCCTGTATTTGCATTCCAAATAAATCCCACTGCTGCTTCTTGTATAATATTTCTATGCATTAACTCTTTTGTCAGGTTAATTCTGTGCCTTTATTACCATAACAACCTTTTTTCTCCTCTATACATGTACTATCAACTCTAGGACATAGAACAATCAGACCATATCCCTTGCACACTGGTTTGATGACACTAGCTCTTTTTAATCCCTTAGCAAATTTCCTTTGTTGTATCAGCAGCATTTGTATCAGTTTTGTCTGGTTATCTTATGTTTCCCTGGGTAAAGACAGAATGAGAATTATTGTCTGCTCCCTCAAGTGCCTCCTTAAGGTTTGCTTCTCATTTCTCTGAAAAAAAGAAAGGAAAAAAAAAAGAAAAAAGACCCCACAACACCAAATTGTACTAGTTACATTTCTTAACTCCATTGAAACAACTCCGCTGTCTTGCTGAAGCCCCATATCACCTTTTTATTTTCTCCCCTGCTCCCCTGTTCTTTTCTGCCCAATAATATTCCCTGCTGTCCTGTTTTCCATTTACAATGTTGGGTTCAGTTAAAGCTGTTTCTAAGCCCCAGCAACTTGTGCAAAGACTTAGGATTCTGTAGGTACTCCGAGGTGCCTGCTACCTCTCTCAGGGCAGCCAGAGGTTGTGAAGTAGTCACCCTAACACTAATCTAAACCTTGTCGTTAAAAATGAATTGCGTGTATGCCTTGTGAAGGCACCAGACAAGCTCCAGTCAACACGAAACTTGAATGGAAGTATAACGCTTCAAAAAGGGGGGGGATGGGAGGAAGGAAGAAGCACCATAAGACAGTGAAAAATGCATCAGTCTTTGCAGAAGAGACAAGTAAGTAGGTAAAGATGCAATCAGCTTTCACCACTCCGCTTTTTTCCTCATATGCCTTTTAGCTGTGCTGCTCAGCACTGTGTTTGTTGGAGGTTTATACACTCTGACAAATTCTAGTTGCTACCTTAAGAGCATTTATTCCTCACGGAAACTCATTTCACATCTCATCAGTTACAGCAATGAGATTTCTTGTTTCTCTGAGGTACGTGCATGCTGGGCGGATGGCACAGCCGCAGCCCGAGCTGAATTGAGTCCTGGCCTGAGTTCCCCCACACCTCCTCTGGGCTGGGTGACCTCCAGGTTTAGAGCCTCTCCCCTCTTTAAAGAGCAGCCCCAGGCATTTCCAGAGAAATGCACTGCAATGGAAAACATGCTTTCATTCCAGCTCCCCTTTAGCACGTTAGACAGCAGTAGACGTGAGCATTTGATTAAGGTGTGCTGCATCCATTTCCATGTATTGCTTTGTCCTTCCCTTGCACGGAGCCCTGCGACATAACTCAGTATCACTTATGGTAGACTGTGCCTGAGAGACATTTTGGGACACCGCCAGCGCATGGCCTGTTTAGTTTGCAGGGTTCGTGACACTGTGTGGTAAGTCACAAGAATTTGTCCATGAGCTCTGGTCTCAAGCAAACCCAGAAGCCGTGGAAAACCACAGAGCATCACAAGACTCCTGCAAAAAAAACCCACCACCCATAAAACTATCTGTTTACTCAAGTTATGAACCCGTTTACTTTTGGAAACTGCTGAGTATTTTGGTAAAGTTATGGCAAACTTCCAGGTCATAAAAAAGGCCCGAGATCTCATTATTAGCATTTCCCAGGGCAACAAAGAAAAAGATACCCCTTGCTGCGGCATTCTCATTTTCTCATTTTCCCTGCTGTTGCATTACTTCTTACAATTGGATGTGCTAGGAAGAGCTGCACAGTCTGTTCAGGGAACTGGAGCAGCACTCAGAGCTTAGGGAAATTAAAGGCTACACGTGACAGCTATTAGTCCTGCGATACTAGGAGGGGGCGCTCGGTGATGAGTACAGCGTGAGGCTTTGAATAGGAACTCAAGGGGAACTTAAAAACATTAAGAGCATAAGGAGAAGATATAACCTTGAAATCTCTCTCTGGACTAAAAGCCTCTCTCTCAACAAACACTCTGGACATTAGTGTCCCCACAGCTGCCGGCATGCAGCTACTCCGGCACGGCAAGGAACCGGCTACAAAGCCAAAAAGGCACCTAACGCTTCCGGAAAATTTGCCTGCCTCTCTGTCTCACCCAGAAATACTGGGTGGCTCAGAAATGCCACGCAACTTTTAAGTGATTTCCAGTTGCATTTTTACTGTTGAGGCAAAGCATGTCCATGTGCAGGACAAATAGCTCTGGTGGGTCCAGGAGCTCAGTAGATGAAGCTCCAGGACAGCAGTTAGGCAAAATCAGCCTGGGGCCCTGCAGGATTCAGTTCTAGCTGCTACAAACACCTTCTTTGCTCCCACTACCTTATCCTTCCTTCTGGCGTCTTTTGCAAGTAAATCAAAGTAATTGAGACTTGTGTCTGAATCTGGCCTACATTCTCCTGCAGCAGAAGGCAGAGATTTTAAACCAAATTAAAAATGCTGGGGATTTCATAAAGTGTGAAGTGCTGCCCTTCATTATGCAACTAAGGGCTTTTTGGTTGAGGTTAGTGGGCTTCAAACTGGCTTCGAAAAGAGTAAACCAGCTCCATGGTTCTAAAACCAGCACGTTGAGAGGCCCCTCCTCAGTGCCTTTACTGACAGGCATTTAAATAAAATTAGAGTTAAGTGAGAATAAAGAATAAAACTGATTAGCTGTGCGTGGCTAATAATAATAATAAAGTGGAAAATATTTTGGACTAAAATTAATGGACACATCTTTAGTATGTCATACGTGAATTTATCTGCATGACTTCCACTCATGTTAATGGGAGCCACTTGGCTAAATTTCTGCTCAGTGAGCTGTTAATTCATCCCTAAGGGATTAAGTTTAAATTTAAACTTACAAAAGCCATTTAATGTTAAAGCTGAAGCACTGTCTTGAATTCATATGGTTTTCAGAGAACAAAGGAGTACAGAAAAAATTTAGCAGTGACGTATTAGAGTGAATATTGAATTTCCTGAATTTAGTGATTAATTTGGGCTGGTCATGACATCCTGGTTCTGACCAATTCCTGGTTAGCGTGACATTTTGGTGTCCCAGCACCAGATACTCCCAAACACCTGACAAAAAATAAGTGCCTGATAACATTTTTAAATCAGCATTTTTTTTTCTAGCCACTGTCAATACTTGGCTTATGTTCTGATACAGTGACCCAGGATTCTTCAGTTTATATTTTACTTCTAGTTCTCTCAGAATCATATTTAAGGGTTGAAGTTCCATATAGATTTACTGTGCAAAAAAATCAAATTCCTTTTTATCATTTGAAATTAGTTCCCTTTCAATCTCTCTCTTTTTCTTTTCTTAAGGAAAAGAATATGTAGGAAGACCTAATTTTCCTTTAGGTACTATTCACTATTTTCTACCTTTCACTGTGTCCTCTCAGTTCCATTTTTTTTCTAAATGAAATTATCCAAAACTTTTGAGCCACTTTCCTTACAAATGCTTTTGATGTGTATCTTGTCCTTTATCTCTCTTGATGTATGTCTTCTGCTTCTACGTATCTTTTCTACTCCTGCCTGTATCCTTCTGAGCACCAAGAGTCAAAACAGTAGAAGTACCCCACCAATTCATCCAGGCCATATTATTTGCTGTGTTATTACCTGCTCACCTCTATTCCCACAGAAGACTGTCACTTGGTTTTTTTTTGCCATCACGACTGCACTAAATAATTGTTTTCCTGAAGCTCTTTATGGTGATTCACTACATGACCTTTAGTCCTACTTCCACCCCTCATTTCTCCCCCTCCCATCACACATCCAGTGTTATATGAATAAATAGTTGAGACTACTCATCCTAATGCTTGCTACTTTTCTAAACTGGATTTATATGTAGTTACATAGACCTTCTGAAATCCCTCGCAGCCTTCTCTGCTGTTAAAGTATGTTATCTCCTGTGCTAGCTGTCATTCTTGCCACTTCTCTGTTCACCTCCCTCCAGATTGATCACACATGAAATAACACTTAATCCATGAGCTGGGGGCACCCACAGATAGCCACTGCCTATGTAGAAAATTGTTCATCTCTTCCACCTCTTTGTTCTTTATCTCTTAACCAGCTTCTAATCCATGTCTGATCTTGTCTGGTTGACTGTTTGCTCTCTGAAGAAGGTACCAGGTCTTTTAGCATTCTTGTACAATGTTGTGGTGCTGTATAAATATTTATTCATACATAAGACATTCCGAGTTCATTTTATCAGCTCATAGTCATCTAGGTGTTTTATAACTATTAATTTTTTTCCAATTAACTTTTCTACCACTGAGATAAGGCTTCCTGCTCTGTAATTACCAGGGTCAGCCCCTGCATCTTATTTAAAATTAGATAGAATATTAACTATTCTCTAGTCCTAGCTGATGTGGAGTATGCTGTATTCTGCAGTTAATACTGAGAAAATATCTCTTACCTTGGAAAAGAGTAACCACACTGCTCACAGCTAGGCAAAGGTCTGACCTTCCATGGCCTTCTGCGATTGCAGCCCTAGGGTCTCCCAAGTTAGTGCCTTTATGGTATGAGCCCACATCACATCCAGATTTAAAGTCCATAAAGTTAATTTTCACTTGAGACTTAAGCCAAGTGGTAAGTCAGGCTCTTATAAGAGAGATGTGTCAGAAATTAAGTCAGCATGGCATGCAGCTACCTACTTTCAGACAATTGAAAGGATAATACCAAGTAACCTTCCTAGATATGTCACTTTAGTGAACAATGTTCATGTCTGGTTCTGAAAATACTGATTTAGAGGCAAGAATATAAAATGCACTTTCCTTGTTTTTTTCCTCTCTAAATGTCTTCTGAATGGATTAAAAATAAATATAATGGAATTTATTCTTATGCAAAAATTTTGCCTTCCTAAAAAAATTGCTGAGTGGGAAAAAAGCTAAGGCTGAAAGATTCAGCTGCTTTCTACGGGTCTAAATCCGTAAGAGAAGAGTTTACCAGTGACTTAACTGTCATTTCCAATCATGGGCATAAATTTAAAAGACATAGCGCAAAACAAGAGGAAGTGCAGTCAAATGTCTCAAAGAACACCTCTCTGTGTTACTACAAAGAATCTTTCCAGTGGCATACACATTCACGTTGTATCAGTCCTTTGCTGGGAAAAATCAGTCCAATGTAAACCTCATTCTTGCAACAAAGTTCACTGGGATGCTGTGGTAGCATCCACACAGACAGGTGGCAAAAGTTCTCTCTAACTTCTAAATTAACTTAACCATAAATACCTGTTATCACCCCTTTCGCACACATATATAAACTCCTTCCACTCTGCTCATTCACCACATACAAACGCAAATCGCTGGGGGACGTTGAGGCATTAAACACATTAATATTAAACTTATGTAAAATCAGGCCTTCCCGCAGGTTGACTGCGTGGGGGTGTGTGTGTCTCTATGGCTCACCGCAGTGGAAGGTATGAATGCTGCTGCATGAGGTACCAAGCTGGTATCTAGCATGGACAGCAAGAGCAATGCCATTATCGAAGTCTAGGCTCCACTCTAAGGCTACCTGAACCTGTCTGGAAGCCTAAGCTGATCCTTCACCTCAGGAAGAGTGGTGAACACAAGGGGCACTCACTTAAACACTCTGGTCTCTCTCAAATGATGGATTCTGTCTTTGCCTATGACACTTCACTGCGGTCAGTGACTTTTGCACATTGATTTTTGCACTGCAGATCCAACATGATAATCAATATAAGCATGACAATATAACATGATATAGGATAATGATAATAGAACATATATAGTTATATATATGTTAGGTGTACAGGTATAGTATAATGATAACATAATAATCAATATAAGCAGCACACATGGCTCTGAGGTGTGTGGCCTTCAGAATCCACGTAAGCAATAAATACCCAAAAGAAGCACCAAAGAAAAGAAAAAGAGTTAAAATACCTCATGATATTTCTTCACTGTTTTCCCTGACATGCACATGCAGGATTTCCAGTTTGAAGTCCCGCAGCCACAGTTTCCTCCACAGCGCTGGACAAGGAGGCAGCGGGGGAAGAAAACTACATTTGTCAGCTTCAGTTCCTCCCTTAAATTGACAGAGTAGTTTCTCGGAGTGCAGCTGTAACGTTTCACATCATCATTCAACCTGTCCAGGTCAACTGCAATGCAAAAGAAGTTTCATTAGTAAGGTTTGAGTGGGACATTCCTCTGGTTTATACTGCTCCCCCGGCAGTCAATAACCCAAAGTGATGTGACACTGGTTGGAAAATATGTGAAGTATAGCAGTGATTTCTGAACAGATAAACATAAACCCACCAATTTTAAATCATTATAGTTGGCCATCCATGCTCTCATCATGCTCCCACTGACTCCCATAGCAGAGCTCATACTGACTATAAAGGTGAAGGAAAGGCTTACAGTAAAATATTGGTCTGAAAGCTGAAGACTGGTTATTTTATTTGCTTTGTCACTGACCTGTTGGATCCTTGGGTAAAAGATTCCACTTCTGATACTCTCTTCCCTCCTCTGCTTATACCTGGCTTACTTAGATGATGAGCTCTTTTTTGTTATTATGGGCATAACTCCTTTTGCCTAACTGCAGGCATACAAAAGGCAAACACTTTAAACAAGGCTCTTCCTGTGGTCAGTAGAGAAATGTCTTTGGAGAGTGATTCATCCCTTCCTCACAAGGGCATTTAGGACAGGTGGCATGACTTGCTTTCTCAAGTTGCCTGTCTGTATTGTTTATGGATAAAGTCTAGATAACTCTCTTTTAGATGGAAAAATCAATCTAAGCAATATTAATTTCATCTGGCAAATGCTACTATAATAGGCATACAAATAAATACAATTAAAACTAATGAGCTTCATTGCATGCCAGTAGTTGGTTGATGTTAAATGCCTGGTATCTCTGTGAGATGTGTCATGCAAACAAGTAGTAAAGCCAACCATAAAAATAACTTATAGACTATCAACTGTGAGTTTAAGTGCTGTTTCTAGCTCGTGCTTGTAAAGCTAAAACAAAACAAAACAAAAAAACCCTTCCACAAATCCATTTTCCGCAATTGTAACACAGATAAAAGTAGCAAATTTAATGAAGTTTATTTCTACAGAAGTTTTCTGATTTCTTTTTCCCTTCTTTTCTGCTTTCTTCTTTTCCTTAGGACTCTGTCCACCAACTAAATGTTCAAAAGCTCAATAATTCCTTCAGGAGGGGAGGACACGTAAACTTGTGTTGAGTTCCCACCCCAAACAGTATTTACTAATAGAAACATCAACAGGAGAATAGGAATGACTCAAACGAGAACTGAGATAACAGTGTAGTGTTTGTGAACATATCACACTTTCATGCGCATGTTTAATAGCTCATCACCATCTCTGGTCCTAAGTGCACCTATGCTTGTGCTTTACTATAAACATGTGAAAACCTCCAACAAAAACACTTATACCTCCTGTGACTCAGTCCTTGTCAACATTGCAAAGTAAATCGTGGAAAAAGCTGTGATTTGTCAGTATCATGCACCTTTACATTCTGGCCTGGAGATATTCACAAGGCAGATATGCAAGAGGCAAGGGTACATAAATGTCACAAGTGCTATTATAGAAAATCATAGCAGCCTCACTTTTCTGGCAAGATGTTATCTCAGTCAATGGGAATTTAGCAGATAAATTGCAATTTTCTAGCAATTCTGATACATCTTGCCATGAAATCTCAGTGGTTCTCTCCAGAGAGCTAGCATCTCTCCAAAAGAGGTATAGATCATCCTTCTGATATAGGCACAAAATCAATGGGGCTGCTGGTATACTCATTCACTGGGAGAAAAATACACTCTGAATGTCCAGAGCCAGGACTTAGAAGTCCAGAGAATATTGATTTCTTTGTTTTAACAGATGATATTTTCTTCTCTGCTGTCATTCTCCAAAGCCACCCCTTCCCATTGCAGCCTCCCAGGCTAATTCTTCTCACAGCGAAGTGTTTCCCACTCCTCTAAACATTCTCATCAGGACCTTTGCCATCAGCTTTGCTTACAGATAATGCAAACAGGTACTGGCTACTATTCATTTCAGCCAATTGATGCGAAGGAAAAATTAACCAAAGGAAGAAGAGGGCAAAAAATATTTTGCCTTCATGATTAATGAAATTTCTTGAGGGGAAAGCCTGGACCATCCACACTCTGGCACTGCAGCAATCCAGGGGAATGGATACCGATATGAGGAGGCTCCTATCGGGACAGGCTGGCCACAGACTAGGATGGCATTTGCTGGTGGTGCATTTCTAGACAGAGTTGGAACAAAATTCTCAAAAGCTTAATTCAGCCTTAATTCAGCTGTGGTAACATAGGAAACAAGGCTTTCAGTAAAAATCAGGTCATTAAAGAGGGCCCAGACCCAGGTCACATGAACTGACATCTGTGTCCAGAAGAAGATGTCCAGGGGACTGAACAAAATTTGCTCTAGCACAGATGAAATTTCCCCTCAGGCTCAACAGTCCTCTGTCCTGCATTGAGCTGATACCTATTATCACCGCTGCGTTATCAACACAGAAATGAGTCTTTGTAACCAGACTGGCAGAGAGGGAATGCACTGGCATTTAAAGGACCAGGGTGGGGGGCCTTTCCTGCAGAGAGCAAATTATATCCATCACAGGGTTACGCATATTAGCTTCAGTACTTAAGCTGCTCAGTTTGAATGGCAAGGGGTGACCTGGCAAAGGGCTTTCACTGGAGGGAAGGCTTTGCTCACCAGCCTTCAAAAGCCTAGTTTTGATGACTTTCAGAAGTCTTTGCAGGGTCTCTTAGGCTGTAGCTGAGTCAGTACTGTGGAGGGCTGTTGACTTGCTCGAAGCATAGCAGGGAATAACCAGATAATTAGGATATTTTTTTCTCTATGCAGTATGAAGGAATCAGCTATTTTCAATGAGGGCTCAAAACTTTTTTCTGGATGCATTTTTCAGGAATTCTGAAATCAACCAGTAGCAAAATACATTTTGTTCAGCGCATTTTTCTATGATGAACTATTTTTGAAAAACCTATAGGAAATTTTCAAATGGAAAATTCTCCTTGGTTTCATACTCAAGGCATTCTTATCCCGACTCATTAGCAGTTTTCAGGACCACAAATCCCACAGTTATCAGTTAAGATGTGAATTCTCTGCACTTTGGCATATCTCGGGTATCAGAATCCAGGTTGAAATGGACAAATACAATCGCAGAAAGGTCTTATTTTAGTGATGCTGAAATCATCAAAATAAATATCTGCAAGCAGAGAAGAAAAGGCTAAAAAAAAGGGCTTAAGAGATACACAAGTCATCCTCCATAAAAATTAATCTGGAGGTAAACACCTACGCTCTTTTTGACTCTGCTCTACAGAAATCCAGTGCTTGGTGGGATAAGGTGAGCAAGCAACGTCTTCTGTGAACAGCCTATGCTGTACTCTGGTAGCATCACACTGACGCCCAAGAACAGTTTCCATTGCCTAATTAGCTTTAGACCATGGTTTGCAGCCCCCTAACAAAAGAACACATTTTGCTCTGAACAACTCTCTCTGCTGAAAGCTTCGATATGCATTTTGCCCTGTCTTGGGATTGTTTTACTGTCTGGAGCCAGTCCATTTCCTCATCCATATAACAATGAGATTTTACAGTACAGTCAGTTTCATGCATCACTTCACTGCTGTGACTAAAATGTAACTGAGCCTTGGTGTGATTGGTGTGAAATCCTGCTGCTTTCCTTATCAAGGACTGAAACCACTGGAGTCCTTAATTTAAAACTAGAACTAAAAGGTTCTGTAGACTGGATGCAAATAACTTCAAAGTATTATTACAGAATGTCTGCATCAGAGATTCAATTTAAAGGCGAGGCAGACATAAAAAGATGCACTGGAGCAGTAAGCTGGATACTTGGGGTACAGTGTTGGCCCCTTCCTCCCCCTGAGATTCTATGCTTAAATCCATCCTCATTTCACATAGGATAAAGACTTCATGATCTTAATCAGAGGTAAGCACTGAAATTGGGGACTACAGCTAA
The DNA here is from genome assembly GCA_017639485.1 of Pluvialis apricaria. Lineage (NCBI taxonomy): Eukaryota > Metazoa > Chordata > Aves > Charadriiformes > Charadriidae > Pluvialis > Pluvialis apricaria. The sequence goes on from CM030007.1 coordinate 16,898,862, forward strand.
TACCATGTCTTATTCAGAAGGTACAGCCTTAAAGATTGGGGAGGAGAGAAAACCTATGCTGCTGGTCACTAATTAATTTTATAAAGACAGGCTATCTGTTAGAGTTTCTTTTAACTCTTTATCTGTCCAAATTTATACATGGCCCTAACTGTCATACCTGAACATGTTACACTTTTTTCATGCACCAGCCACAGACTGGAGCTGAGGTGTAAAAGATGGTAGCCACCTTGCCACAGTATTCCCACACCACATATCAAGGCCATCTACAAGCAAGATGAGAAGGATACAGGCAGCTGCAGACCAGGCAGCCTAGCCTCAGCCCATGGTAAAATTAAGGAGTCAATCCACCTGGAGACAATGTCCAGGCACATGAGAGACAAGAAGGTGACTGGGAACAGCCAGCATAGATTTACCAAGGGCAAACTATGTCTGACTGACCTGAGAGTCTCCTGTGATGAGACAACTGCCTTTCTGGAGAAGGTGAAAGCAGCAGAGGCATCTGCTGAATTTTGACAGTGGTGCCTAGCACCCTTGCAGCCAAACTGCTGAGACATAATGGGGTAGATGGACTGCAAATTCAGTAGATAACCAGAAGGTCCAAGGAGCTTGAAGAGAGTGATCAGCAGTTCCAAGTACAACTGGCGGCTGGTTGCTAACAGTATTCCCCAGGGGGTAACGCTGGGGTCAACACTGCGAAAGATCTTCCCTAATGACCTGAATGGTGTGAACCTCAGCAAGTTTGTCAGTGACATCAAATTGTGGAAAGTTGTCCATGTGCTGCAGGGCTGCCTTTCAGAAGTACCTCAGCAGGCTGCAGAAATGTGCTAGCAAGAACCTCATGAGGTTCAGTGATGACAAATGGAAATTCCTTCACCTGACACGTATCAGTCCAGATATGCAGAGTTCTGTTCCAGTTTGACTTTCATCCCTTTTCAGGTATGGTTTACAGTTTGTAACAAAGGTTGTGCTGCTGTTTTCATTTTGACTCTTGGCTTTAAAAAATTCCTCCTGTAGAGCATGGAACTATTGAGACCTATGAATGTATTCCACCCTTTATGCCCAGCGTTCATGCTCCACTAGCATGAAGGTGCGTGCCAGGGCTGTGTCAGGTAGAGTAGAGGCACCATACAAGCCATCAAAGACATTCAGAGCAGTGGTGTAGCTGGCTGAAGCTATAGCGTGGTTGAACTTGAGTTGGAAAAATTCAGACCCATACATCTGGTTACACGATCTACTGGTTAAATCACCTAAATGCACTGACACTGATGAAATTATTCTTCTCCATACCGAATGTTGACCAAACACTGTGATTTTTAGTCTTCAACACACATGGCTGACAGTAATCACTGTTCCACTGCACATGCTTAATGATACCACTATAAGCACTTTGTTAAATACACCTGAAAACTTTGGAAGCTGTCCAAGTCCTTCTTGTGGGAGCTGGGGAGAAGATGCTGCGATTTGGTTTTACTACAGAATCACAATGCCAAGACAAACCTCCTCAATACAGCAACTATTATTTTAGAGGAACGAGAGATCAGAATTTCAGTGGCATTATAACGGTCCACATGAAACAAGGTTCACAATATATGGGCCTATTATAGATGGGCAAACTGATTATCAGTTGTGGTATGGGTCAAGTAGCAAAAGCAGGCCAAACCATCAGTGTCATAAATGGACATAGCTTCATTGAAATCAATGGAATTGAACAGCTTATCCCAGTGACAAATAATATGCTGCAAGTCTCACTAGCATTTTAAAAAAAAGGTTTAAAAAGAGAAGCTTTCAGTGCAGTGACCGACAACAGTGTCACGTAAAGCATGAAGGAAAATCTCATTTGTCACAGAGAGGGAAGAGTACAGACATAGATCTGAATTAGATTGTGAAATGAATTAATGTGTGTAGTTTGCATGCAACAGACAACTCGGTTCCCAGCTGAAGAAGGGTGGAAGAAATATCCTGTTTTTTAAGCACACAGGGAATACTTCAAATTAGCAGCTATTTGAGAAGGTATTCCATCTACTTGGAATATTCACATTTGCCGTGAATGAGCGGGCATTCAGCATTCGTGATGCCTGCACTCCCTGTCTGGTGCACTGAAACTTGCTGGCAGCCATCCCAGAACCTTTCAAGGAGGAGTACATGGACGTTTGCAGTAATTTATTGGCCACTGTTTGCAAACCCCTGAGAAATGACATTCCTGAGTTCAAATTTTAACTTCTTGCTAGACCATTGTAAGTAGTGACAAAAACTATTGTTAAGGACATGGCGAAACTTGCCTGATCTTGGGAACCTGTTTGGCAATGGACAGCAGAAGCATTCCATGAAGACTTGTGGTCTCATCTCCCTAGTCCCCTTCTAGAGAGCAGTGTGGCTATGCCAACAAGTGTTTATTTATTTAACTTGTAAAGCTGTCATTACAGACAGATGTTATTCCAAGAATGTCCCACCTGATTAATTTCTTGATAGCCAAAGGCTTCTTGCATACGTTTCACAAAAAGAAAATGAGCTCAGAGGCATGCGTAGTCTTGCTAATTACCAGAATGTATCTATCCACACATGTTCCTGCTTCCTAGGTTTATTTACAAAAAAAAAAAAAACATTCCTGTTTAAAGATGACCCCTTTCTCTAGGTACCATGCCCTAGACATTTGGATCTATATCTATGATAAGAAACTGAACTTTTTCTTTCTTCATTTGTATACAAGCCATTTCACAGGCAGAGGTCTTTTTAAAATTATAAAGCCTTTTTCAGTGGGATGTAAAACTTCAGAGTGAACAACAAAAGATAAATGCAAACAAGCATGTGGGAAAAGTTAAGTGATGTTTAATTGATGGTTGGAACTGCTTACAACAGTGTCTCTGAGGAGCTCTTCTAATATTATCAAGCAGATACACTGATGTTTTCAAAAATTTAAATTGTAGGATGAATGGGTTTCCTTCAAACACGTCTGAATGCTCCTTATGACTCTCTAAAAGAACAGAAACCTACTTGTCTAGAAGTTCAACATAATTGTAGAGTATGGCTGTTTCCTTTTTTATATCTATGTGTGTTCTTGATAAGAACAGTATTAAATAATCCAATAGTCAGTGATATTCTTTTAGAGATGCTTTATATTTGTAACAGCCAAATTACTATGACACTGAGGTCAGTTATGACATATTACAGCAGTGCAAAAGGAATTATTTTAAAGGATATACTTTATTTGGTATGATCTGCTTTTTTCCTAAGAGTCTAGAATGAGCTTAAGGCTGAATATTCATACTTTCAGTGTTTCTAAAAGGCAGCAATAGCTAAAAAACATTTTTGAGTATATTTACAGCTGCTGCAAAGGTTATTTGAAACATCCACTTGTCATATTTTCATGTAGGAGGTGTATACTGTAGTTTATAGTTTATATAAGGCCTCTCATTTAGGGATTTTGAAAATGCGAATGTGTATCTTTCCCTTTCTTTTCTGTCCTTTCCTTCCAGTCTGAGTTTCACTGCAATTGATGAGGGGACAGACTGTACCCTCAGCAAGTTTGCTGATGAGACAAAACTGGGAGGACAAGTGTGCTGTGCCACCATTCAGCATGACCTGGACAGACTGGAGAGTCGGGCAGAGAGGAACCTAATGAAGTTCAACAAGGGCAAGTGTAGGGTCCTGCACCTGGGGAGGAATAACCCCATGCATCAGTACAGGTTGGGGGCTGACCTCCTGGAGAGCAGCTCTGTAGAAAGAGACCTGGAAGTCCTGGTGGACAACAAGTTGACCATGAGTCACTGATGTGCCCTTATGGCCAAGAAGGCCAATGGTATCCTGGGGTGCATTAAAACAAGCATGGCTGGCAGGTTGAGGGAGGTTATCCTCCTCCTCTATTCTGCCCTGGTGAGGACACATCTGGAGCGCTGTGTCCAGTTTTTGGCTCCCCAGTTCAACAAAGACAAGGAAATACTGGAGAGAGTCCAGAAGAGGGCTACAGAGATGATGAAGGGACTAGAGCATGTCTCTTATGAGGAAAGGCTGAGAGACCTGGGTCTGTTTAACCTGGGGAAGAGAAGACTGAGAGGGGATCTCATCAATGCTTATAAATATCTAAAGGGTGGGTGTGAAGAGGATGGTGCCAGACTCTTTTCAGTGGTGCCCAGCAACAGGACAAGGGGCCACAGGCACAAACTGGAACACAGGAAATTCCATCTGAACATGAGGAAAAACTTCTTTACTTTGAGGGTGACAGAGCACTGGAACAGGTTCCCCAGGGAGGTTGTGGAGTCTCCTTCTCTGGAGTGTGATTCTATAGCTAACTTCTACTAGAGTGGTTAACAGTAAACATCACCGAACATATGTAGAATTATATTTAAAACTTCATGTGGTTATTAGTGAGACACACCTGATACCAATATCTCACTTCAATAGTATAAATAGAAAGAAATGCATTTTACTTAATAGACACATCAGTGTTGTAGAGGTATGAGATCAAATTTAGTAGACGGAATGGAGTTATCATACATATAGATTTAATCAACACACTCTTCATCTTTAAGGTTCTTGCAGGAGGTATCAAGGGAGGGATTGGTCTTATAACTGTGTATGAATACATGACGGGAAGGACTGAAGAAGCTGCAGCCAGAGTCTTTGAAAGGACAAGAGGTATTGGACACAAACTGTAACACTGAAAAACTTATTTAAACATTTAAAAAAACCCTTTTTTGTTGTTGTTGGGATTTTGGGGTTGTTTTTTCTTTTTTTTGTTCTGAAGGTGGTCAGACACAGGTTGCCCACAGAGGTTATGGAGTTTTCATCCTTGGAGGTATTCAAAACTCAACTGGACATGGTCCCAAGCAACCTGCTGTTGGTGACCCTGCCTTGAGCAGGAGGCGTGGATTAGACAATCTCCTGATGCACCTTCCCACTTCATCTATTCTGTGATTCTGTGAGTTTAAGCTATGCTAAAATACTGTACTACTTACTTCCTTGACCCTGATCCGTATCTTTCTGGATTATTGATTGCCAAATTAAGAAAATATACCATGTAAATGTCATTTATCACATATCCCTGTTATCACAATTGGTATTGAGCAACACTGCCTTTTAAGCTAAATTTTGTGGCAGAATTTGTATGGGCAGAGAACTGGATAGGAGCAAAGTCATTAGTGATTCATTTATACCATTTATATGACATGTTCTGAAAATGCTATGAAAGATAGACAGAGATTACATCAAATTGTTCTTATCTGCCTCAGGGCTATTCTAACTAAGGATAAAGAATAAAACCCAAGCTGGAAGCTGAAACAGATAGATATCTGAAATAAATGATGATATAATCTATTGCTCTCTTTGCTGCAAGGTTATCCCAGTGCCTATAAACATTCCTCAGAGATCCACACTGTCTGTGTTTAAAAGCCACCAAGCATTTCTAATTTAAGGACTTGTTAAAGCTATTCCCTACTCCTGACATCATTCAAGAACAAGCCTTTAATCTTGTCAAAAGTTTATGACTAAATAAAAATTCTGAACTGCAAATTTTTAAGGTTTTGATTGTGGTGAGGTACTTTTGTCCAGAGGGCTGCTAACAGTCAAAGAATGTGGCGTTTAGCTTGAAGACAAAGGAAAAACTGTTATAAAACTTTTTTTTGCTTATTCCTGTAACCAAAACAGCAACAAAAAAACCCTATTAAAATAAATCAAGTGTTAAAATAATAACTGGAAAACTCTTTATGTCTTTCACAGTGTTTTGTTATGGAAGAAGCTGAATTACATTTATACTAAATGGAGAAACCTTTATGCATCTGAATTTTCTGAGCACTACGAGATTAGATTGATACCTATAGCCTACATGATCAGCATCAATAAAGCAACAAATGCTTTTTATATATATATGTGGTCATTTAAACATATAGGGTACTAGGCCAAATATGATCTGAGAATCAAATGAAATCTGAAGAGCAGATCCAGGTTTGTAATCAGCATCTATTAAAATCAAAACAGACCCTGTATTTCTTCTGTGTACATGTCTATCAGTGCCAAACCCAGCCTGGGAATAAGGCACACACAGCTCATGTTTCACAGACCCCTAAATGAGATCAAACTGATCTCAGAAGTGATGCAGTGGCAGTTAGGTGACATTTTTCACAAAACGTGCTGTTGTGGTTGCCTGAAATTTCTGACGTGCCAAAATGGAACAAAGTAAAGGGGTTCAGTTTTCACTGGATGGGTGCTTAGGGCTTTATTGCAGGCTCCTTTGAAGTGCTGAGCTCAATAACAGAGACAGACAACGTGTCTTGGAAACTGTAGGCCAAGGCAGCTGCGTATCTACTAATACATTGTGCATCACAGAATCATAGAATAGTTAGAATTGGAAGGGACCTTGAAGATCATCTAGTTCCAACCTCCTGCCATGGGCAGGAACACCTCCCACTAGACCAGGACGCTCAAAGCCCCATCCAACCTGGCCTTGAACACCTCCAGGAAGGGGGCATCTACAGCTTCTCTGGGCAACCTGTGCCAGTGTCTCACCACCCTCACAGGAAAGAATTTCTTCCTAATACCTAATCTGAATCTACCCTGTGTCAGCTTAAAACTGTTACCCCTCGTCCTATAACTAAACTCCCGGAGTCCCATCCCATCTTTCCTGTAGGTCTCCTTTAAGTACTGCAAGGCTACTGTGAGGTCTCCCCAGAGCCTTCTTTCTCCAGGCTGAACAATCCCAACTCTCTTGGCCTGTCTTCATAGGACAGGTGCTCATCTGCGAGGCCTTTCTCTGGACTTGCTCCAATAGGTCCATATCCTTCTTATGTTCGGGTCTCCAGAGCTGGACACAGTGCTCCAGGTGGGGTCTCACAAGAGTGGAGTAGAGGCTCAGAATCACCTCCCTCGACCTGCTGGCCACACTTCTGATGCAGCCCAGGATACGGTTTGCTTTCTGGGCTTCCAGCACATGTTGACGGCTCATATCATGACCTTCTCATCAAACAACACACCCAAGTTCTCCTCAGGGCTGCTCTCCATACATTCTCCTCCCAGCCTCTGTTTGTGCTTGGGATTGCCCCAACCCATGTGCAGGACCTTGCACTTCGCCTTGTTGAACTTCATGCGGTTGGCATGGGCCCACCTCTCTAGTCTATCCAGGTCACTCTGGATGGCATCCCTCCCCTCCAGTGTTGACTGCTCCATACAGTTTGGTGTCATCAGCAAACTTGCTGAGGAGGCACTCAATCCCACTGTCCATGTCATCGACAAACATGTTAAACAGCACCACTCCCAGTACCAGCCCCTGAAGAATACCAAATGTCACTGCTCTCCATCTGGACATTGAACCACTGACCACAACTCTTTGAGTGCGGCCATCCAGCCAATTCCTTATCCACCAAGGACTCCGTACGTCAAATCCATGTCTGCTCAGTTTAGATGAGGATGTCATGCGAGACAGTGTCAAATGCTTTGCACAAGCCTAGGTAGATGACATCTGTTGCTCTTCCCTTATCCACCAATGCTGTGACCTCATCGTAGAAGGCCACCGAGTTTGTCAGGCACAATTTGCCCTTAGTGAAGCCATGTTGGCTGTCACCAAACACCTCCTTATTTTCCACATGCTTTAGCATAGTTTCCAGGACGATCTGCTCCATGATCTTGCCAGTCACAGAGGTGAGACTGACCGGCTTGTAGTTCCCTGGGTCTTCCTTTTTTCAATTTTTAAAAATGGGGCTTATGTTTCCCCTTCCCCAGCCAGTGTGAACTTCACCAGACTTCCACGACTTCTCAGCTGTGATGGATAGTGGCTTGACAACTTCATCTGCCAGTTCCCTCAGGACCCGCAGATGCATCTCATCAGGTCCCATGGACTTGTGCACCTTCAGGTTCCTTAGATGGTCTCAAACCTGATCCTGTACTACAGTGGGCAGTTCTTCAGTCTCACAGTCCCTGCCTTTGCCTCCTGTGACTTGGGCAGTACGGCTAGAGCACTTGACGGCGAAGACTGAGGCAAAAAAGTCATTGAGTACCTCAACCTTTTCCGTATCCTGGGAAAACGGGTCTCCCATTTCCTTCCAGAGAGGCCCCACATTTTCCCTAGTTGTCATTTTGTCACTGATGTACCTGTAGAAGCTTTTCTTGCTGCTCCTGATGCCCCTGGCCAGATTTAAGTCTATCTGGGCTTTAGCTTTCTTAACCTGATCCCTGGCTGCTTGGACAATTTCTCTGTATTCCTCCCAGGCTACCCGTCCTTGCTTCCACTCTCTGTAGGCTTCCTTTTGAAGCTTGACTGTGTCCAGGAGCTCCTTGTTCACCCATGCAGGCCTTCTGGTGGTTTTGTCTGACTTCCTCTTTTTTGAGATGCATCGCTCCTGAGCTTGGAGGAGGTGATTCTTGAATATTAATCAGCTTTCTTGGGCCCCTCATCCCTCCAGGGCTTTATCCCATGTTACTGTGCTCTGCCAAGCAGATCCCTGAAGAAGCCAAAGTCTCTTCCTGAAGTCCAGGCTAGCAAGCTTAATGCGTGCCCTCCTCGCCACCCTAAGGATCTTGAACTCCCCCATTTCATGGTCACTGCAGCCAAGGCTGCCCTTGAGCACGACATTCCCCACCAGCCCCTCCTTGTTGGTGAGAACAAGGTCCAGTATGGCACCTCTCCTTGTTGGCTCCTGTATCACTTGGAGAAGGAAGTTATCATCGACGCTTTCCAGGAACCTCCTGGATTGCTTATGTCCTGCTGTATTGTCCTTCCAACAGATATTGGGGTGGTTGAAATTCCCCCATGAGGACCAGGGCTTGTGAATGTGAGGCTGCTCCTATCTGTCTGTAGAGGGCCTCATCTGCTCGGTCTTCCTGGCCAGGTGGCCTGGAGCAGACCCCCACTGTAACATCACCTGTCCTTGCACTCCCTTTCATCCTTACCCATAAGCTCTGCTTTTGTTCCTCGTCTATCCCCAGGTGGAGCTCCCTGCACTCCAGCTGACATAGAGGGTCACTGACATAGAGGGTGACACCGCCTCCTGATCTCCCCTTCCTGTTACTGCTGAAGATTCTGTATCCTTCCATTCCAGCACTCCACACGTGGGAGTCATCCCACCACATCTCCATGATGCCAATAAGATCATAACCCTGCAGGCATGTGCACTGCCTGAGGTCATTCTCTTGCACAAAGGTCAACAGCTGTAGGACAGCCCACATTCCTACCACTAATCTTTTATTCTCCAAGACAAGGTGGACACATGCAAACTGCCCACCAGGAATGGCAGCTGGTCTCTGCCAACTCCTGGTTCATGCCCCGCAATGACATCTGAGAATGACACTTGGCCTGGGCCAAAACTAAGCAGAGACCAGGCTGACAATTTAGCAATGCGATGGTTGGACTTCAGGGCCTGGGAACACTTCCCAACACTATTTTCTCTAATAAAGATGCAGCCTGTATATTCCTTTTAAGATCAAAGCCTCATCACTTGATATCATGTAAGTTACAAACATAGAATTAAAATCCTCTCTCCCTGCTTAGCACACACTTCATATAGGGGGGATGGGATTTGAGATGCAAATAAATGGTAGATTGCACAGAATCAGAACTGTGACTTGCAGATTTCACAGAATCAAAACTGTGACTTGCACATTATAATTTTGAAGTTATAAAGAAGAATGAATATGAATATATAACTTGGAAGACAATATTAAGAAGAGAACTAAAATAAAATGTTTCATCTTCTGTGAAAACTACAACAACTGTCATCCTGAAGAACCCTAACATACCTCCCAGATCTGCACTTGTACATACAGGGCAATTTCATCAGGCCCTTCTGTGCATGGTTACCCCAAAGCACCACTGCCTCTTCTAAATAGTGTTTCTTTATCATTATGGGTTTGTACTGTTAGCTTAACATCGTTTTGCTTTACCATTTGGCGGATGATTTGAACTAACAGAAGGAAACAAGAAACATAGCCCAGAAATGTGTGCTTTGTTCAATTACAGACAAAGATGTTAAACCATAATAATGTTCCCCGCCAACATAATGAAAACCAGTGAGATGTTCACATCCTAAAAAAACAGCTGCACATACAGGTGTCTGCACCAGATGCTTCCCTAAGCACAACGTGATAAAAGTGATTATTTCTCACTCAACAGAGAACAATCCCTAAGCAGGGTATTTAAAGGCGGATGATAGTGCAGGTAATTAGGAGCCCCATGCCTTGTACACAAAGCAATGTTTAAGAGGGTGAAGCTGAGAACCATCTGTCCTTTACACATGGGCCTATGTTTTTATTTGTGAATTCATCATAAATATGGGCAGTTTTCAGTCTGATTTCTCTGGTGAGATCCTCCTCAATCAGAAAATGATTAAGAATTAAATGACTTATTCCTAGTTTTAACAGGTGGTAGCTTGCCCTGTGGCTCCAACAGGAACACGGGCACCAAAATCTAATACCTGACCAATGCACCTTTCTGTGAGCAGTGAAGGAATAGCCTGGTCTTGCCCCAAAGTACGTATATAGAGCCTTTTCCTACCTTTGGATTTCCTGTCATGGTAGCTTCTGCCTCGATAATGGTGGCCGCTGTCTGTGTACAAATTCTCAAGATCTTCTTGCCAGGAGTCTGGGTTAAAATGTTTGAGCAGATCCTCCACTGTGTCAAACGCAGCAATGGTCTGATCCAGCGCTTCTGCCGTGAGCGTAGGGTCAGTCACTGATGGAGAGGGATAGGATACCCCCTAAGAGTGACATACATCTCAGTGTACTTGGAATAAATTACAGCACCACTCAAAACAGTTGACAACAGTTACTGAGAAACTTGTCTCATTAACAACTGAAACAGCTACTTCGGGCCATCTTTTGAACTCCTTAGCTGGGCCAGGCTTTGTTATGCCTGTGTTTTCTTTTGCAAGGAGAAGAGACACCAAGGAACTCCTAAGCAAATCCCAGAGGAGATGCAGGGAGTGGAAGCACTGCCACTGCTGGACCGTCAACAAGCACACCCACTCCTCAAAGGGAATGGGGCTTTGCACATATACAAAGACGTAATGGAAATGTCTTTTGAAACCACTGTGATGGCCATGACCCCAGAAAGGAGGTGCCTTGAAGACCTGAGGTGCTGCCTTCACAGCTCCGCCAGGTCTGCTGGTAAATCCTTAATAGGCAGATCAGAAACCACAGCAAAGACAAAGGCAACAAGTCCACTAGACTCTCTTTCTTTCCCTGGTCAATTTGGTCAACAAATTTGGCTGGGTTAAAGACTTGAAAAGATGGCCCTTTATTACCAAGAATTAAATGTATTATGAAACACTGATGAATGCCAATTCTCCTACCCTTTTACCAAAAATACAAGTTACTAAGCAAACAAGAAAAAACGTGATATTTGGATCTCAGCAATGTAACAATGAATATTGGGATTACAAACATAGTGATATCCTCACAATTATATCATAATACCAAATGGAATATTATTTCCCACCAGGAAGGGGAAGTACCATTCTCTGAGCATATTTGTTTCCCACTGAACTTGTGGCACAATTTTACTTTGTCAGAAAGATTGCAGCAATTTCATTTTTATTGGAGAGGATTTTAAACATTTTTAATAATTGTTATTTAGTATCACAATATTCACCACCCTGATATCACTTTTTCCCTTGTCCAAGCACAAAGCCTCACAGTATGTGTAAAATATGTGCAAGAAAAACTGTTAATGCAGATCCGTTGCTTTCTGAAAGACCACAATCAAAATACCTGTTTTTTTCCAACAAGAAGCATAATATAGCACAAGAGTTGTTTGAATTTTGGTCTTACAAGTTAAAACATTGGGGGAAAACCCTTAGAAATCCTCGTCTCATGAAAACCCAGCTCCAGATTAATGTAGCAGAAATATGCCATTTAAAATTAATGGCTCCCCACAATAATTTTTTGCCTCATCTCCCAAGTAAATGCATATGTTAAACTATTAATCTTTGTGATTAACTTCACTCAGTTGGGTAGTAATGGGAAGGTCAACTTATTTGAGTAAAGTTACTCACGCTTTGCAGGACTGTGTCCTTCAATGCTTACTAAAACAGTTTTAAAGTATGTATGTCTTTTAAAATAAAACATTTGCCTTTAACAGTAAGCTATATCACAAAAGTAACAATCCTTGGTATTTTACTGCATATGTTTGCTGAAAGCGTGGACAGTCCAAAGTATTAAAAACAAGAGAAGCAATAGAAAAAATTGCAGTAGTGTGGTCAAGAAAGCATAGCTCTGCTTTACTGTTTACTGCCAACAGCACAAGAAGTTTCAGAGAGCCCACTTGTGACTGCAGAGCCTCTACAATGCAGTGCTAAATAAGACACAGTGCAGATGGCTGTAAAAATTAATGACCCACTAAAAGGGAAGGCATACCTCAAAGCATCTCTCCTGACTTCTAAGTGGCTTGGAAAAGAGACCGTCAGAGAGATGGGAGCCCCAGGAGTTAAAAAGCTCATGCCAGTGGTGTTATCTGAAACAATGCTGCAGGAGAGACTGTCCTGTGGGCAGGCATCACGCAGTGTGCTAATCATCTTTGGGGTTACAAAAGAAAAACGCACCCAAATTGTACTTGCTTACTGAGGACAGCTCAGTGGAGCTCACAGCTCACCTGTGACTGCAGCTCAACAGGGAAATGTCGGTCCCTGACTACCTTTCAAAAACCAAGGAGATGGTGCAAGGATGCTGAAGAAACAGCAGCATAAAAATCAGGCCATAGGTGTGTGGCTTAGATGATGTGAGAGCTTTCTTCACGTGTACAAATGTGCATTTAATTACAGAACTGCAGGTCAGGCTGTGAATTTGCAGGGCATTTCAAACTCATGCAGGCAGCAGGCATTCCCCATTTTCTTTTCATATAAAAGCTCCTACTCAAGAGATTTGTGCAACCTTGTTCACACACAGAAGAAAGCTTAACTTTTTCTCGGTGACAGCCAAGTCAAGAGGAATTATTTCAACAGCTCAGATAACCTACTGGCAGCGACATCATGTGACAAGTCCAAAAGCAACTTCAAAGCTTCCAACCCAACTGCCTCTCTTTTGTCCTGCCAAGAATGAGGCACTAGCTTTAGAAGAGCTTGTGCTCGTCCTAATCTGGCTTCTGAGATTGCATCCAAAGAGAGGGCAAGAGGAAGAGTGAAATGCGAGAGGCAACGAACAACTTCTTGCTATAGATTTTCCACATTATGTACCTCTTCTACGTTTCTTAAAAGCACTGAACACATTTTTAATTTCATGGGATGCAAAGGTGTCTTCTTTTGTCAGTGCTTTTAGCCTTAATTTCTGTTCCGCCATTCTTTTTTATTTTCTATCTGTCTTGTGAAGCTGACAGGCCAGTTCAATGTGCATCACAGTTGTTTGTTGGTCATAATGTTACTTCACAAATAATGGAAACCAACCTAATAAGGACTGAATTTTATTTCCTTTTTTTTTTTCTTCTGGGTTTGCCATGCAGGGTTAAGGGTAAAAGTACTGGATTTAGCTTTCACAGAAAAAAAGCACCCAAAATATGACCCTGTGATATGACCTCAGACAACGAAGAAAGAATTTGCTCACTCTCAAATTTTCATTCTGGGAGTTGTGATGTACCCAGATCCTAAAATGAGTCGTTGGGTTGCCAGTGGGTTTGAGGAGCAAAACTTAGATTTGCCATGCTGAGTATCAGCAGAACAGTATGTCATCTTGTCAGCAAGGGACAGGTCTGAGTTTGTCCTTCTGCCCCTCAGGACCACAGCACAAACCCTGAGCCTTTCACTCCTGAAGAATTCTGGTGTCCTCAGACTTTTTCCTTGGTGTCTTTGGGAAAAATTACTCAACCTCTCTACCTTATTTTCTCTGAGGATAAGAGAGAGCTAGTGGGTGCAATGCATGCCCAGCAGAAGAAGGTATGTTTTATTAGGTAGGGGATGGCATGGGAAAACCAGTGAAACTGAGGTTGTGCTTCTGGTTTAGCTGTAGGTTTCTGTATGACCTTGGGCATCAGCTTGCTACCTGTAATATTGGTACCGAACTTCCCTCCTTGTAACACAGCAACAACAACTTTTCAGAAACAAATAGATGTGAAAGACAAACTTTTTTTTTTCAAGATGAAAAGAATATGGGATTATTGTTGGGTGTATTGTGCACCTTACAATGTTAAGGGGCATAACTAACATGGCGTTTACCATATACTTGATCTCATTTTCATAGTAACCTGATGAGGGAGCCCTAGGCTTACAATTTCAAACATCAGCCTACCATTTTTTGAAACAAAATATTCTATCACATAGATTTTTTTCCCCATCTCCACATTGGAATGAAAAATGAGTTTATGTCTTTCAGTAAAACAGATTTTTAGCATCTCCTGCTTGGCACATCCAGCAGATCTCAGCCCTGCTAACATTACTACTCAGGACTTTCAGCACAATTAGTTCAAGGCTATCAATGCATCATATTATTAAGGGCAAGTGTCATTTGCAAACTCAAGGTTAAACATGAGCGAGATTGGCCTAACCTCTTCTAACTTCAGCAATACAGAATTTTCTCTCTACTTGCTGCGTGGCTTGGACACTAATCAGTAAAATTTACCGATCTCTTATTTACTGCTCCTCCACTGGCAACTCCTGGCAGCTACTGTAACAAAGATGCCATCACTAAACCCTCTTCCCTGAATGCTCCAAACATTGTTCTCAAGTCTGCTTTGAGTGCTTATCATAATTTCATGTGTTTTAAGAGGAGTTTGCAAGAGCTGTGACATGGTGTTTGACCAGCCAGCAGAGCGCACAGAAAAGGACTGCCTGTATTACGAATTCTGATGCTACATTGCCATTCCCCAGCATTTAACTCTACTTGGACAATGAAAGAGGGGACAGATTTTTGGTCACTGACACAAATCAAATGTAATGAAGAGAAAAATAAAATTTTATACTGGATTACTTGTTTTCCCTTTTTTTTTTCCCCCAAGTCGCATCCCACTGCTGAATATGGAGACTTCAGATATAATATTTTATTACAAACACTTAAAAGAAATCTCAGTATTGAGAATGAAAAGTTAGATGCATTTTCCTGCCAGCCTGTTTTAAGTGTAGTCTCCTATTTAGGTCAAGACATTTTACCATTGAAAATTGTAAAGAGTATATATCTTGCATTTTCATCTTGGCAGGATGAGTTTGAAAGCAAGAAATGTTTCCCAATGGCTACCTCATGTGGTTACAACAGCTGATGGCATATCCTGAACCTTTTCTCCTTAAAAACACACTGGTTGACTCCAGTATGAGTTGGATAAACATTTATTACATCCTCTGCCGAAGGTAAATACATAGTTCCTCTGTGCAGGTGCCATTTTAGTGAGTTGGATTCAAGCCATCCTATCAATCCACCCATGGGCAAAATAGTAACAAATTACTTACTGAGACAGAGCTTGTGACCGACTCCCAGTTGGTTTCTGAGGCTGCATGCTGGAAATCATCCTAAGGGGAAAAACCCACAGGAAAAATCACCATTAACACAATGTCCTAAATTAACTGCAGAACCTAAAAAACGTCTCAGCGTTCAACATCTGTCACCTTTTCCAATCCTC
Organism: Pluvialis apricaria; assembly: GCA_017639485.1. Taxonomy (NCBI): domain Eukaryota; kingdom Metazoa; phylum Chordata; class Aves; order Charadriiformes; family Charadriidae; genus Pluvialis; species Pluvialis apricaria. The sequence continues at coordinate 16,914,376 of CM030007.1, forward strand.
TTTAATGCAAGAGGCCCTTGCCATGTGTCATGCCTAAATAATGCTACTTACATTCAGGTTCCTCCCTTTTCATTGTTTATAAATTAGCTCCTTGTGAGCTTGTTGGGGCAAGAACAGGCATTATTATTATTTGTAATATGATATATGCTGCTTTGCATATAAGGACCTAATCTGGTCAAGGCCATTAGATTTATCTCCCAACATAAATATTAAACATCACCTCTGTATGTCTACAGTGACAGTATTAACGCGGTTCCCCAAACTGATCTGTTCTGGAAAGAATGTGGACATGCTAATACCCTGGTACTACCTGGCCAAGGTGAAAAGCAGGATAATCCAATCCATTTGAAATGTAGTCCTAACACAACCATACTGCTTTTGGTGCTTATGCTGAACAGGACTTGCTCCCCTGTGCGGAGCACTGAATGGCACTATGTCCTTTACATCAAAAAACACAGTCACAGTGCATTCACATTAGAAGTGTCATCACACAAAACCTCTGGGCATTTATGATTAATTTGAGCACAGGGATGAGATTCACCTCATCTGTTGTCTTTGGATATCTACAAAGCAAACATCTAAGCTAGTCACACTTGTTTCCGTGTACAGTCAACTAAAACTAGCATTTTTAGGGTGCAAATAATCTGATCTATTTTAGAACCTTAGTTTGTGATGACATCGCATCCTAAAAATGCCTTTTTCTCTCCCTTGTCTATAAAGGGAGCCTGGGAGGACTAGAGATGTCAAAATTGTAGATATTGACGTGTGGTCACCTGAATCCCAATCCCCTTGTCTGACCAGTGATGGGCAATGATTACTTAAATAATGAAGAAGCCATTTCTTTAATCTTTTGGCAGTTCTACTCATTTCTAACTGGAATAATTAAACCATGAAAAATGGAAAAAATGGCAGCATTACAGAATGGTTATTAAACACACACATGCAGTGAATAGCTAATGATCGGCGTGAATAGGCAGGTAAGGAAAGTGGACTGAAGTGACAGCATACTGAGATTTTAATTTCTAGTAACAGATTTTATAATGAAAGGATTTAAAGAAGATGGATCAATGCCTGGGCTCACCATTTTACACTGACTCAGTATCTGCTATGCATTTTTTAAATTGGCAACTGAAAGGGAAAATAGAAAGGTATCTGCTCAGCTGATGCTCTCTAGAGTCAATGCTACATTGGACCATACATATATGCATATATTCAATTATTTTTTAGGAATGGAAAAGAGAAAATTGATCACATAATCTGCTAATTCATCAATAAAATTCTCCTTTTGCCAAGAAGGAACAGAGCCGCTTTCAGATCCAGAGTCAATATACATGGTATTTTAATTTTTTTCATTTGTTATAGAAAAATATTCAAATGTCTCAAAAGTCACAAGATTTTTTATTCAATATTGTTACCATTTCTTCTTCCTTAAAATGTTCCTTCCTCTCAAATTTGAGGCAGCAAAACTGTAGTCATTTCTTCAGTACTTAAGATTAGTAGAAGTTAAGAAACCCCATCACACTATAGTGTCACTAAGTGACCAATGAAACTGCAGGGCTATTAAAACGTTAATAATTAAAGTGGTCATTTTCTTCTAGGAATACAAAAGCTAAACATTATTGGTGACATTTTTAATGCAGGGTTTTTTTTATAAACAGTAAATAGATCTGCAAATGCTATGATCAGATCATAAATAATTCAAGAGCAGTGGGCTACCTTGGCCACATTCTCTGCACGTTTGGTTGCCCAGTTCTTGACAAGCCACGATTTAATGTACATAAATGGATTTGAATAGCTCATGGATCCTCTGGTAATGGTTGCCAGTTGCAAAACTTGGAAATCATTTCCTCTCTGTCATTAGCTTCCATTTAGCACTTCCAGAGAAAAAGTGGCATTGAGTTCTGAGGCATTATTTTAAAACAGGAACAATTTGCCTCATTGAATGTCTGGAGAAGACCACAGACAAGGAATAATTTTGTGTTTGAAGTGACGGCCCCGTTGTGTTATCTAATTGTAGATATCAAAACTGTTTCTTTAGTCTATGATTCTTTGAGATGGTTGATGCCAGGGAACCCCTCCAAAACCCTGAGATAGACACGTGTACCACCTGCTTCTTGGATTTCAAACCTGATGACTGCACATTTTGACTCCGTGATTATATTTCATCTGCATAAACTATTCTCAACTATATGGCTTTGTTCCACCATCACTCAAGGCAGCTGCAGTCATTCTTGGCTTCTCAGAGCTTTCAACCTCTACAGTTTGAAGATTATTATTATCTATGGCTTCTGCTTGCAGCTATTTCAAGTAATAATATCAAAGTGGTTCTCATCATTACAAAACCCTCTCCTCCTTTCTCACCATTGTCCCTAGCAGAACCTGAAGGACAAATCTACATTCAGTGCTATCTATCGAATCGATACTACCTTGTTTACATGAATTTGTATATGATCACTTGGCTATTGTTTTCCTCATTACTTAAAAGGACATTAAAACTTCTAGTTAAAACATAAAAAAATTACATTGTTTTTTCACTGAATACTGGAAAAACAGGGTGGTAATAATTTGGCTACATCACCCTGACAACAGTGCTTTTATTTTCGTACGTGTGTCATGGTAACATAACATTACATGAGACTTCAGCAAAGCATTGCATTAACTGTTCTACAGGCAGCAAAAATACAGGCGAAGCAACAGGGCTACCAATCACCTTCTGATAGTAGCTACTTTTATTGAAGAAAAATGACTTCCATACATAAACTTCCAAAATTACAGCTCAGCAAGACAAATCCTGAGTCAGTCCTTAGAATTAAATATGTATGGACATTGATATATTGTTCTTGGCTCTGTTTCAGACAAAGATAAGCTACTCTCTCCTTCACAGACTGACTTTGTCTATAGCCTGTCTCCCACCACTGATCTCCAATAAGTGACAAGGCGTCATGGGGAATACTCTCTGTTTCACCAAACACTTTCACAAGTGGAGGTTACGAGGCAAAATCACTGCTATCAAGGATATATGAGAAGGCAGAGCCAAATAGCACTGTTTGCTGAGGGAGATGGCTTGCAGTCCTTGACTTGCATCAGCACAGGGTCTGCCAGGCTCAAGCCATGGCATTTGACAGGGTCGGTAGGAACAGGGAAGCATCAGGAAGACACCAGTGGTGAGGCTTGGGAAGCTCCCCAGTTTGAGAAACATATTGTCCATGACTCACTTTGCTGTACCACAAATACAGCAAAACATGTGAGTCCTCCCAGCCATGCTGAATTACTGCCTGGTCCTCAAATTAAAAGCAAGGAGCACTGTCTAACATTTCTGCGATTCTTCATTTTTTACATAATTTATCACTGTAGTCCAGTCTTTTGTCATCCTGGTACTTGACATCTATGAGTCATGATGCCTGGGACAGGCAATAACCACCATAGCACAGGCACAACACAGAAAAGCAGCAGCCCCATATCTCTATAACTCCTCTTTCAATTGTTTCTCCTAATCTGCAGGTCCCTGGGGTGACTGGATTAGGTTTGGTAAAAGACTGTTTATCTGCCAAAACAACTATAAACTACAGCTAATAAAAGCTAAGGTGATGCTCTTCGCTCCAGGGAGCAGGAAAGGTTCATGAAAGACTTGTGGTTAAGAAGAGCCCAAACAGCATCCTAGACTGACATTTAGGGCCTACCAAATTTAATAAGGTCCTCTCCTGAAGGAGCAACCTATGCCCTTCTCATGGGAATGGAATACCAGTGAAGAGGGAAAGGTGAAAACACAGGCATGTTCTTGGGGCAAGTAGACATGAGAAAGAGGAAGAAAGGAGCAAACTAAGCAAAAATTAACAGAAAAGCTGTTGTTGGGCTCTGTCAGAGATCACCTCATTTGTGGTAATTAGCTGCCATGGCTATAAACTATACAACATAGAAGCAGCTTCTAGAAGTTTGCAGAGGAACAGGGCTAAGTGATGTACCAAGGCACAAAGATTCTGCAAAACCGAATCAGAGGTGAAACAGGGCATGTTGGAAGAGGTCCAGTGCAGAAACAAAAGGAAGTCAGAATATCTCACTGGAACTAGGACAGTGGAAGGTCTGTAAGGAAAACCTAGGGCAAATTACATTGTGAAGAAAAAGAGATGAAATTATCCTAACATTTAAATTAATAAAAGGAGACTCAATGATAGCTATTTTTGAAAAGAAGTCAACATGCATCTATTGCATTCAGAGCTGTTTGTAGACAGGTAGCTGATAAGCAGATAAACTTGTAGTTAGTAATAATAAATTATAATAATCTGGAAATAAGGTCTTTCTTTTTTTTTCCCCGTAACAAGCAATAGCATCAATATTTTCTCTGAACATTGAATTTATAGATATTACATTTTATATACAAAGTGACAGGTATTTCAAGCAAATAAAACCCAAACTCAGAAGACACTGTGTAACAGCAACAGTGTTAGGTAAGTAAGAGTCAAAAGAAAAGTCATTGTTCCATTAAAAAAAAAAAAAGCTGTGACAAATAACTCAAGTTTGTACACTTCCACTGATTAATTATAATTTCTCATGTAGCATTTTAGTACACTCCAATTTCTATTCTTAAAGATAAATAAAAGCATAGACATGTACACTTTGAAATATCTTTTTCTTTTACCATAGTTTCAATCCATCACATTGCTAGGTTTCATTTTCATATCAGAATGATATTTATTACCTCTCCTCCTAAGGCTGCTGAAAGATACCTATTTTCCTACAGCAGGCTACTCACTAGGAAGTCAGAGGCTGCATTTTTCTTACCTACAGTAATGGCCAAACCACTGCTTTGTTCAGTTCTGGTGACCGGGCTTTAAATTAAATTATGCTGAATTCGGGAAGTATGCAACAATGATTATTTGTAATCTGGAAATCATGCCTTGCAATGAAATACTAAATGGAGGCCAGTGTCTTTCAAGAAGGTTATAGGTAATTTAACCTTGTCTCCCCCGATGATAACCTGTAGTTAGCTATAAGAGGCCGTTACCAAAGTCAACAAGCTCTTTTATCCAGCAGTGCGAGTGTTTAACAAAATCAGGTGGCTGTAATCTGAAGGCAGTAATATCCAAACTGCAAGCACAAGCAAATTTTACCACTGACGGCAACTATTACTGAAACAGATAAGAAGTGAACAAATAACTTTAACCATATTGAATTTTCCTTTCTGTTTTTTGGTGTGGTCCCATAAAGGCAGGCCATCCATGACACCACAATTTTAAAGTCAGTAACAAAAGGTCAGACAGCCACCAAAGTGTCTGATCCCAAATGTGATAGTATGATTCTTGCCCTTTAAAAAAAAGACATAAATTGAGCTTCTGAAGCTCAGATGCCACTACATATCAGTAGCTACAACCTTATCAGTTATAACTAAGTTAATACTAGTGCAAAAAGACATAAAATCACTCTTGATTTGTTCTGACACATTTACTAGCTATAACTGAGTGGGAAGCATAAGATACTTAAAATATCAAAAAGTTTAAGGCTGTAATAATGATTTAGGTTAACTGCAGTTCGATGCATTTATTAATGAAAAGCTGAAGTAAAACTGAAGCAGAAAAATATATTTAATTACAGTTATGTTTGGTCAATACTTCTCTTCATCCTTCACCTAGCTTTGGAAATAGGCATTGCTGGGTGCGTATTACAAGAGTGCCCAAGACACTGACATTTAAACGATCTCTCTAAAAGGTCAAATAATACACGCTCAAATGAGACGATAGCAATGCCCTTGAAAAATCAGATGTCATCTAACACTACACTGCCCATGAGCACCCCGTTTGATGCACATACCCACAAGAGAGTGCACAGGACTTCACTGCCATGCTTGGGCAAATTGTGCATTACCTTGAATTTTTGTATTTATCACAGAATCTTGTCTTTATATCTCTACGTACAAGGGATTTTGCGTGCTAATAGCTACTCTGGTGCATACTGCAGTTAAGCAACTGCAAACAAAATATAAATCAACTAACATTCATTGTAAATACTCTGCAATCCCTCTTTGCCATTTTTACCTGAATGGCAAATTTTACTCCTGCAATTAAACACTGGGACACAAAACCTGAAAGGTTCTTCCAGGTCGTCACTTCCAAACCCTGATTTTTTCAGGCAACTCCACCATCATAAACAGCTCACTCTCCATTTTGAACTTAGTTCGGTTTTCTTTGCTCCTTCAAATCCCTCAGACTGGTTGGCCGTTTCCAAGCTAAATTTATCTTTATTGCACTTATGTAAGTGCCAGCTTTGTCCTTTTCTTCCTTTCCCGAGTTTGCTTCCTGCAGTACTTCTGAAGAGATGTTATATCTGCTCTCAGCATCCGTTTTATTACACTAAGCAAGCCAAGCTGTCTTGGCCCTCAGTAAGAAATGTCCTCTCTTCCCCTGACTGTCCTGTAGCTGTTCCCTGAACGCAGTCCAAGAAAGATGTGGTTGCTCCGTACTATGGGGACCAAGGCTGTACAGAGTATTCCAGAAAAGATGCAACTGCCGCCTCATTGGTCCTATATGTAGTACACCCAGAAACCTTCTTCTCCCCAATTTGCTAACCAGTGAGATGCAATTTAACAGCAAATGTTTTTGTTATTCTACATGAGTGACCTCTTTGCTCTTTTTGGGCTGTCGCATTCCACTGCAAATCAGTTCTCCAGTGCTCAAGGTCACCCAGTTCTCTTCCTCTCCAATATTCTGATTTTCCCACTCATGAGCAATGCATTTCAGCTCTGTGTGCTGCAAAAGTCATGAAAATGCTACTCGGACAGGTTGTGCTCTGGTCCCTAATAAAGAGCACAAATAAAACCAATCATAAGATCAACCCTTTAGAAACGCCCATTAGCGAGCTCTCCCTGGCTGGATGCTCCCTTTTGCATTACAGCACACTGTCTCTCCCCTTTGACTGCCTCATCACTCTTTTATTAATTGCCACCTCCTCCAGCGTAAGTGATTGTTTCCTGCGTGGCACCAGGTGAGATGCTCCTCTGAAGTCCAATTAGATTTGCTATATAGCATTTCCTTCCTCTCCGGACTATCCTCCAGTCTGGCATGAGCTCCTTTGATGAAGCAGCATGGAGTTTTTTTCTAGTTTCCTGCATTTTTAACCACCTTCTCTGCTGACAAGTGCCCTGCAAGCTTTCTAGGCCGGACTAATGAGCATGCGGTTGCCCTGGCCACTCTCCTGCCAGTGACGTTATAGACTGCCACTGCATTTGCCATTTCCACGTGAGCCCTGGCTCACCTTATCGCTCTCAGGGATGCAAGCCAGGTGCGTTAAGGTAAGACAGTGACTGTTCCCTGTTCCCTTCATACTACTATTGTATAGAAAGGGAGATTTGCTTTCACCAGTGACTCTTTCTGCTTTATGGTCTGCAGTGCTCATCTCTTGGCAGTGACAGTGGAGGGTGCTGAAGGCAATTGGGCTCCTTGCTCACCTTGGTTCAGTGTCTAAGCACACCTGGGTCACGGTGCCAGCCCATTTTGCAGAGCTTGTTGGTCCCCCTGTGACGGCCCATGCCGGTTCTGCCAGGGTGGTGGGGAGCGGACATCAAGAGGGGTCCTGGTCAGTGGTATGTTGCACATCAAAATGGTGTTGGGGAGCTGCCAGGTGGAAAAGAGCTTGGGAGGAGCAACCCCAGGAGCCAAAAACTCACTCCCAGTTCAGAGTCCGGTGCCCTTGAGAGGACTTTGGTGAACTTCTGCCACACTGACTGACAGGTTTTTGGAAGCAGCCTCCCTGGTAATAGGCGAATCTGCCCTGAGCAAAACTGAAAAAGCTGACACCTCATTGCCCGGCAGTGTCCAGGTGGGCAAAAAAGTCTTTCAGAGTTAACAGAAGGCAGTGACAGCTGGTTATTTCAGGTCCTCCTTCTTGGCGTGACTCATACCAAACGGGAATGTACGAAGGAGGCCCCAGTACTAGGGGCAGAAGGAAAAATATCGGTGAAGAAAACCTCCTAGGAGCTAACTATTCATTTTCTGTCTTCTTTCTGTTTCAGTTTCTACTTTTTTAATATAGATTTAAGCACACTTTATAACCAGAGGAAAATAATCATTAACAAATACAGCCTAATTTCATTTAATATTCCAAGTTTTCCGTTGTTCTACTTGGAGGATCTGCTAAGTGCTCCGACACACGCACTCACATTTTCAGATGCGATTTGGGAGAAACACGGGAGGAATAATAATAATAATGAAAAACTCTAATGGAGCTAAGCAAATTTAATTCCAAAGCTGAGGACACAATGTAAAAAGGTACCGGTAAGGGACATTAGCTGTCCTAGCAGCAATCCCAGCCTATTGATTTTTTGTGAAGGATCCATTTGTTTTTGAGCTCTCTCCCAGAGGATGCTGTTCCATTCTGCAGTAAGCATGCAGCAGGAGCATGTGTTATGTTTCACAGATAATGCAAAGCAAAACAATTTGCTCACCCTCCTGCTTTCACTGGAAGGCATTGCGTTTTCTAGGACAAAAAAAAAGGACTGCTCTATAAACTTTCTAAGATGATAACAATAATCATAAAAATAGCAGGAATACATAATCTCTGAAGAATACAAGAACCATTTTCTCGTAGCTTTTTCAGGTTTTTCATGGGATCAAAAGCAGTTGATTTATTGCAAACAGCACGCGATACTGCTTTTTGGGAATTTCTTTTAACTTGAGTGTCATCAAACAGCTAGAGTAAGGAAAAGAAAACTATTCAGACTGGAATTCCAGCCCCAGATCTAGTCCTGAAAAATGCCATTGCTGTTAAAGCTAAATACAAGTACCTTAGGAACAGTCATGCTTCTCATTTTTCTAATGCATTATTCTTACATATATCAATTATAAGTAACACTAAAAATTAAAAAAAAGAAAACAACTTACATTTGCCAGATTTCTGTAAACAGATTTCTGTAGTCAGAAATCTGACTAAACCATGTTATCAGTTTTGGGATCAGATTACCAAAAGCCAGCCTGGGAAATCCTTCTAAACACCAAATGGAGACCATGAGCTCAGGACCAGGGAGATGTGTACTGGGTCAGAATTAGTGTGTGACACATTTTATTTAAATTCTGACTTAATACAAGGATAACCAAATAGACTAAAGATGGCTATAGAATTGTAACAGGCTAAATATTTTTCAAGCAATGAAAATCAAGAGGAACAGTTTATTTCAGTTTTATACTAATGACCTGGAAAATGTCACAGAAGTTGAAGCTAGTAAAAAAATAAATTAAAGTTGGAAAAAAAAAAAGAGAAGTTGTAAACACCATTTAATACAAAGAAATATGCTGGGACTACCAGAGGTCAGAAGCAGAGGCAGGGAAGAAAAATAAGCTTTCATTTAGAAGAATGTAAATGGAGAAAAAGGTACAAGCCATAAACTCTATTTGATGGCACACATGGACTCAGAAAGGAACTCGTGCCAAGAGCCTGAGCTGAGCAAAGAAGAAAAACATGAAACTAATCTGCAATGTGACGTGGTGGCAGGGCATGCAGGGTGACTTATACCTGTACACACAGAGATCTCCCCCAGGGCACAGGGAGATGCTCTCCCCATACCACGGGGATAGCACACCACCACAAATCACCACCTCCCAGGGGGCCATGGGCAGAGGTGGGACCTCTCCTCACTGGTCACCACCTTACCACGGGTGCAGGACAGGGTTGTGGTCAGAAGAGGGCGAGGTCTGTGGGTGCAAGCGGCTTCTCTGGAAACCGAAGGTTGGTATTCTCCAGGCAACAGGCACAGACAGTTAGTTTTAACCTACTTGGGTGCGTTATCAGTATCAATAGAAATTGCAGGAGGTGGCTTCATACCCCATCTATGAAGATGCCAAGGTAGCACCAAACCCGGGCCATCCCAGCCTTGCAGTGCTGGTCTGAGCAGGCCAGGTTTTTAGGCTGTCCACCTCCATCAGCAATGCAGGCTTATGGGGGGAAAACACAGGGAGAGCGCTCCTGTACCCTCCAGCAGAAAGACTTTGCTCTGTGGTTCAAAAACTCTGAGTCCTTCCTGAACACCGGACAACCTTTTTAATATACCAGACCTACAGTCTGTTGAGCTTTTACTGCTGGTTTTAATACAGCCCTCCTGACCACTGTCCTGGTTTGAGGTAAAACAGGACCAATTTTGTTCAGTAGCTTCGCTTCTTAGCTGGGCCTCTTTTAACTACTGAAATTAACAGCATATTGTGCAGACAATGTTCACTCTCTCAGAGTGATAAGACCGATGTTTATAGCTGATGTCCAGACATGGTATGCAGGGAGGCTCTTGCTTACACTTATTGTTCTAACACCCAAGGCCAACCAGCTGTGTTATTTGCCACGTTGGAGGGTCGGAAGCGGAAAAGCATAATGGGGTCCCACCTGCGGGGAGGAGCGGACAGGGCAGGTGACCCAAAACTGACCAACAGCGTATTCCATCCCATCTGCTTCATGCTCAGTATAAAAGCTGACGGAGCAAAGGGTCAGGCCTCTTTTTTTTTCTTTTTCGCCCTTCTTTTTCCCTTCTTGCTTCAACGGCTGATGTCTGAGGAGGACTCTGTCTGTTCGTCTGCCTTTGGACCCGATCCTGAATCCAGATCCGGAATCCAGTTCCCGTCCGTCACCGAGTCCAGCCTGGGACTGCCCCCAGTGCCAGCCGGTGTCGTGATTGTCATCTTGGGAGCTTGATACGGTTTTGTATATTTCTCATTATTTCTTTTATTTTATTATTAATACTTCATTAAAGTAGTTTAGATCCTTCTAAACTCGTAAGTCTCTTTTTCCTCCTCTGCCTCTCTCTTTGAAGAGGGGTAGAGGGGAGCATCTGTCGGTCCCATCTGGGGTCCCCTATGTCCCCAGTGGCCGATTTGGCCTAAACCACGACAACCACCCTGTCTGTCTTTGTTCAGGATGACAAACCCTCCTGGACAGCCACTGCAAAACCAGGAGAGCAGCAGCTGTGAAAGCCTTCCGGTTTCAGCTGCTGGCATTACAAGCGTTTTCTCTGCTTTTAATCTATTTCTTAATGCACCTGGAAAACGTACCTGAACCAGCACTGAGCTAGCAATGCCAGCGCTCAAAGTTGCTGCTAAGGTGGGAAAGCAGAGTGTTTATTTTCACATATTTGTGATGGAGATAAATTACATATAAAGGGAGCAGCGTGTCCTATTTTCTGCTGCCTTATATTATCTGCCTTGACTGCTCTTTTTTTTTTTCCCTTCAGAGCTTAATAATACCAATTTTTCCTGTATAAACTCATGCATATGCAGAAAAGAGGTGGAAGGCCTGAATAAGAATATGACCAATATATCCAGGCTCTTCGCTAACCATAAGCATAAGATAAGACCTTGTTTTCATCACGCCTTGCCTAGAGGACGGGCGGCTCAGCTAATACAGACATGTAGTACAATGCACATTTTGAAATAAGGATCTCATTTTCAGTCAGGTGCAAAAGTTTCACCTCATCTGTAAAAACAGCAATTGCTTTCTGTGTGGTTTAGGTACCCATACCTACACAGAATTCCCAATGTCTGTTGGCTTCTAGAGAACGCAAAGTTTTCAGTAGCCTATTTCCATCACTAGCAGCCTCTTCAGCACGCCACACAAACCATACAGAGCAGTCAGACTACCTGTCCTCACTGTGTGCAGATTCTTCCACCCATTTTTTTGTTTCAAGTTTATTGGCCAGACCTCGGTGCAAGATAAATTTTTGTGGCCCAAAGGTGGTTGTTTTAACCTGCCTTACAGCAGTTGGAAAATTAGCCTTATACTTTCTAGGCCGTTTTCCCAAGTTTAAGCATTTGTTTGTTCTTATTTTTTTTCTCAAAGATAAGAGTCTCTTTTAAAATTACCCGTAAGTCTGCAAACATTGAACCCGAGGGCTCACAGACACTGTTAACTGTGTCAGTCACAGTGCTGTCAAGCAGTGATGAGAAAATGAAAGAAAAGACCGACCCCCATGTAAGAACTTTTGGGCTACATTTATATTAGTAAATAAAATGAGGCAGAGATTGATCAGGCATGGCATGACTCATGTCCTAGGACACAACTATTACCCTGTGAAACAGAGTGGCCACAACAAACTGCAGATTGGAAATAGCCCGAGGCCCGTGCTGGCCCCAAACTACCCCTGCTAAGACTCTGACAGTGCAAATAACCTTGTGCCTATGCTTCGGCTCGCATCCAGCCTGTTTAATAGTCTTTGCTGACAATTTGAGATACACAGACTTCTTTATTAGAGGGTCCAACCCTGCAAATGGATCCTTGTATTTATGCTTCATAAGATGACTGATGGTTGGACAACAATGGTGCCTGGAATCAAGAACACGCAATGAGGCAACACGGTGCCCGACTCCTACAGTCTGAGAGAAACTTTCATTACAGAGTATTTTTTACCACACATCACCTAAGAAATACATATCAGGACACAAATTTTAATTAAAAAGAAGTATTTTTATAACTGCCAAGATCAGAAGTATTATTAAAAAAAAAAGGCTTTTGCAGCTTAACAAAAGAAAGGGACCTGGAAAGTAAGTTTTGTCTGCCACAAAACATCAATTTATACAATTAAAGTATTTCCCCAAATAAAAACTATTAAAATGAAAAAAACCCCACCTGTTTTCAAGGGTCACAGAAAAATTGGATGTTATTTGATTCTGCTGAAAATGATCTAACAACAAGATACACAAATTACACAGATCTAAAAATTATTTTTAGCTTCCAGTGCCGCAGATGAGTTGCAAAATCTGACCCTGTGTAGTTACAGGCTCAGACCTTCTCTAATTAAGCACTGACTGGGCATCAAACTGACAATCAAGGAAAACACAACTGCATATTTCTTGGTATTACAAGAGACAGGAAATGTGATAGATCTTTTTTTTTATTATTTTTTTGGCAAGGTATGTATGTTCAAAATCAGTTCCTCATGGAGAGAAATGTGGAGGTTGAAAAGTAGGCAAGGGGTTGTAGGCAAAGGATGATGGTAAGAACCCGGGCACTGGGTTTGAGGAGGTGTTCAGTTCAGTAGCACAGAGCTCAGCACGAGGCATGGGCTTGTTTTATGTAACAGTGCCATATAGCCAAAAATTTTCCAATATGATTTATCCTATCAAGTCTAAAGTGACAGGAACCCTGTAACTAATAAAAGATGTGTGTGTGAATATGCATGTGTAAGGGAAAAACAGAAACACTCTGTGACATATCTGTCATCTGTGCTATTATGAAGACATGCATGGACTTTATCAAGTGCTCAGAGGAAAACAGAAGGTTGTAAATTTAATAAAGATGTATGCATAGAAAATACAAATCAGATTTATACAGTGCCGTGACTGCCTTTGGAAATGCAGTGTACAGCATGAAGGTCATTGAAGACAGATGCAATGTGCTGAGCAAAGAAGAGTGCCAGCTTGCAGCACACCAGCTTCTCCAGCACGGAAGAAGAACCTTCTCTGATGACCTGTGCCTGGAACTGCAGAGTCAGAATAAGACTAAAAATTGTTAAAAGGAAGTGTAGAGATCTCAAGGGCTCCAGTTACAATGCAGCCCTTGGAGGATGGAAGGGATGAGAATAGCTACCAGACTTCTCCCACTCACCAAAACAGCTGCAAGAAGTAAAAAGCTCAGTGGTTTGCCATGATCTGGAGCTGATTTTTGCTGTTTCATCTTTCCTGGTCTGGAATGTGGGATTGCTGTTCTCCATTTTTTAATCATACAATCGCTTAAACTACAGGGGACCTCAGGTAAGTCTGGCACGCACAGAAAAAGAAAGCATCCAAATAAAAGAGAGTAGCAGGCAAACCCCTTTCTTCATCAGTCTCAGTTTGGCCATGCAGCCCACCCAGCTGGCACAGGGTCCCAGGCCGCAAGCAGGAACAACACAGCGTGCCTCGGCAGCATCTTACTCGTGGCATTTTACAAAGGCTTGTTGTGTCTGGCTTCAAGGTGGGAAGACCTGAGGCTGTGGGAAGGCGTCACGGCAAGCCGGGCTGCGGCTGTGAGGCCAGCACCCTCCCCGAGGGCACCATGCTGTGTCCAAACCTGCAGGCAACGCAACAGCAGGCACGGCCATCTTCACCGAGGATGTGGAAAAATCACAATTATCACAACCCAGCAAGGGGAAAGTTCACCCTGCAAAAATGCAACCTAATGTGTTCCTAAATTACATGCTGAGTGGAAGGAGGAACCTAGGAAACTTGGGAGCTCAAAGACAGACCGAGTTAACAGAGGAAAACACATTAAAAGGCACGTTCCCAGAGTTAGGGCAACCAAGCTGAGCACTGCCATATCGACCTGCCTAAGCAGGTGACCCTGCACCCATACACAGCCCTGGTGATACCTGAACCACCAGATTCAGCTCCCTTCCCTACCACAGAGACATTGTAAAAAGCTGAGAAAATCTGGGAGAGTTTTGAAAAGAACATCAAAAAAACTCTGTGGGGATTGGAATGCCTGAATTTTTGGGAAAGATTAAAAGCTAAATACAGACATCACTGCTTGACTAAGCAATAAGCAAGGAAGTGTGAAAGCAAATATCTGCAAATATCTGAAGGAGATAGACGCCCATGATAAAGAGAACAGACTTCTTTATCATAAAATAGGATATAATACAATTGCAGGCAATGGTATGGCATTAAAAAAAAAAGAAAAATTAAAACTGATTATCAAAGAAAAAAAATTCTTTCTGACAGTGATTTATTAGTCTATGGTTTAATCTTCCGTGAGGTATGCTCCTATGCTTGTTATATTTAAAAAATGATACTAGGTGAACAACCAATAAATTCAAAATGCAGAAAATTCTTGTCCTTAGAGAAAAATGAGCTGAATGACCTCACATCTTTAAATTATCAGATTCTATGTTTGGCTGCGTTACACATTACTGAACAAGAAAAAGCCTACAACCCCCCTAAATTTAGACTTGAAAATCTTAAAACAATCCAGAGCAGTAAGTATTTTCCAGCAGTTACAGCTGTTGCAACAAACAAGGCAAAGATTTATTCTGTAAGCATGCATTATACACAATGCATTGTTTCCCCTGGCTTGCCAAAAATGACAAAAACATGTTGAACAGTGCTAAGGTTGAAACAGACCGTGCAACCCAAACTTGGGCAAGATGAGCACAAGAGCAGGATTGTGCTGCCAGGCTTTGTAAGGTAACGTTGACACATGGTCGAATAAATAGCATCGGTGGAATACAAAACATGAAGTTGAGCCGAGGAGCCCATCTCTTTCCACAAGACTGCAAAGACATGCAATTCTTGTTTTGATTTAAAAGACAACCTGCAACCAACACCTGCTGGGATGGGTTTCCACAAGTTCCTCAGTGCAGGCTGGAGGTCTAGCATGTTTCAAGTCACCTGTCACTTCCTCTGGAAGACTGTCAGAAGAAAATCTGGAAAGCAGACTGACTTCCTACTCTTCTCCAACACAGTTGGCACACATTAAAGTTAAGCTGCACCTTCAGCTTTCATGGAAAATAGATCTAGAGCAGAGGCTGCTCAACAGGGACAGGGCCTGGGAAGAACAGG
This sequence comes from Pluvialis apricaria, assembly GCA_017639485.1. Lineage (NCBI taxonomy): Eukaryota > Metazoa > Chordata > Aves > Charadriiformes > Charadriidae > Pluvialis > Pluvialis apricaria. Next base: position 16,929,873 of record CM030007.1, read on the forward strand.
CCATTTCCTCTTCCCTTGTGGCCACACTGAAGCACCAGCTTCAGTTAATCAATACCTCTTTGCAGCATTGTAATACAACCTTAGTGCCTAATTAACCTGTTTACAGAACCAAATGTGGCATCTCTGTTCTCTCTACAAATCTGTCATCTATAACTAGATTTCTATAAAACACCCTCCAGAGATACCAAACCAAAATAAAAGGGAAGTTCTTCATATATCATCATCATTTCACATGCTAACATGCTTCAACTGTCGCTAAAGTGGAATTAAAGGGCAGAATATGGATTTACAGACACAGCATTATGTCCTCAAGTCAACAATCTAAAATAGTCCCACTTTTCAACCACACAGCTAATGTCATGGACAGGTTAATGAGCACTGCCAAAAAAGTTTGACAGTGTAAACTCACCTCATGTTCATACACACTGACGTGTGGTTGGGTAAACTTAAGTGAGAATGGTTGGATTTAACCTTCTTCTTTAGCATAGACACAGAGAGGTCCACGCATCTACCAGCAGTACTGATGGGGTGCTTGTGGCATGTCCAGTTTGCTACTGTATTTCCCATCTCTCTAAGTTAACTCTAAGCAGACAAATTAGCTACAAGATCTTTCCATGTCTTCTAACAGGAGCTGAATTAAGACTGCTATTGGTCTGTCCCTGTTGCAGTGTTGAAATACCATTTCCAAGCTATTGAGATTTTCTGTTTGGTTACACAGACATGGGAAGCAAAGTCAGGGAACGGGATGGCTTTTGCCCTCTCCCAAGTTATGCTCATTATGGCACAGAAAATGTACCCTTTCATTTCATGCATTACAATTTTCAGTGCTGGATCCATCCTAACTTTCTGCTACCCGTACATGTTTCATGTTAATTAAGAATATTGCTCTATGGATACCCTGAAAAAGCTGTCCAACATACGTGCTAAGTAGCATTACTGATTTTAAGACTGACAAGCTCTAAAAAAAGCCTGAAAGAATAAATCTTTTTTAAAATAAATCCTTTTTAAAACTAATTGATTTGCCCAGAGTAGCTTTAATAAGAAAATATCTTGAATATCTCCCATCCATTTTTTAACCACCACTCCTTCACAAGACTTCAAGACTGTTAGGAATCATTGATTCATTTCTCTAATTATCAATAGTTACTTAAGATTTTTCCAGCAAGTTTGGGGGTTGGTTTCATTTCCTACTTTTGCCACTGACCAGTAATTCATGAACTCTGGCTCACTGGAAGTCTACTTGTAGTGTACTCTGCATTTTTATTTAACAGAGATTGCTTGACCCTAACTGACATTTGAAGAACAGGGAAAAGATTAGTTCTCATACAGACTTCTTTTTTTCATGTATCCAGCTATGTTAGGACTACAAATTGATCACGAACCGGGAAGCAGCATGGGTGTGCAAGCTGAACGTACAGACAACTCACCATGAATCTTCACACATCCCCTCACTTAGCCAAGTATAGTGGCAAGATCATGGCCAGTTGCTATAGGACTGTGGTTCTCTTAATTCATTTAATTAAAAACCACAAAGTCACTATTCTGCTAGTATTACACACTTCCGAACAAGTGCAACAATCCTGTGGCCCTTATCCGCTACTCTTACATGCTATGTAGTTGTTTGATCTCATTACTAATATGGCTGCACGCTTCTTGGAACTCGCATCTTCCAATTTGCTTCTGATATATTTTGCAAGAAATCATGTTGAAGTTGAGTAAGTCTTGTGAGCTTCTACAAAGAATAAATTCTGATTCTTTTTGTCTAACATGGGTAACTCTCTTGTACTGCACATGGTAGTCTTTTTCTGGTTTTGTTTTTGTATCTCTAACTTACCTTGGAAAAGTAGGAATTTCCTCTGAGTCACTGACTTCCTCAGGAACTCTTAAAACAGGTAAGTACTGCCAGCAGGAACTGCAGTCCTTCAAAATCTAAAGCTGTCCTAAACGAACAATGCCTCTAAGTCTTGTTAGAGTCAACTATTTGGGACAGGATACTGGATTTGAAAATCACATGCTTGTGTTTGCATAATCCTTTGAAGATGTAAAGTGTCACATTTTCTTGTCCTTGGCCACCGCCGCGAGTTTGGTGAATTCTCAAACAGTGCATAACACACCACTGGATTAAAGATGCAGCATTTTCCACAGGAATTGGACATCTACGGGGTTGCTGTTATGTTAAGACAGCTCGATGACAACGTCCCGCAAAGGAACCACACTTTAACTGAGCTGTCAACAAATGAGGGATGGAGGAGAGCAAATGGCCAGTTCTCCACCATGCTGATCAAACAACAATACTGCCAGGCACACATGCTTGCAGCTGCGAAAACACAGACACTAAGGTCTATTTTCCTTTCTGATTAAAACAATTGTTTTATCAGTTAAGTCTGACAGCTTCCAGGAGCTTCTGTGTGCTTACTGGGTCCCGCTGCTTCTCGTTTTGGTATCTTCCTTTCCAGAAGGTCTGTATTTCCCTGGCCATAACTCAATTCCTCACCAATGTTCCTGGCTGACTCTTTTCACTTTTGAAACATCCCCCAAACCCAGCCCTACTACTCCTCAAGTTCACAGTGAGAGGTCTTGCAAAAGAGGAGTGTTGTAGTGAAATGGCCCTACTTTTGCCCTGCTTTCTACCCAACCTACACCTGCCCTCCCTTCTCTCCTAGATCCAGTCTTTCCTATTGCAGGTCCACAGCCTGTTTAAAATCTCCAATTCATTTGCCTCCTTTCCTTCCTAACCATGCTGCCACAACTCCTCTGGTCTACACAAATCCTTCCTTCCCTTGTTAAAAATCTTTCCTTAGTTGCCATTCACCCTTCTTCAGTCCAACTGAAACTGCTTTCGTGTTACTGTAATGAACAAGTGACATGTGGACATCTTCCTGGTAAAGAGGGAAGGCTTCTTCCTCATCTTTCATGATGTGTTTGCTAAGTTTGATATTGTCACTCACACTCTCTCTGTTCTTTGGCTTTTTTATTTTTCCTTTCAGCTTTCAAGAATCTTTGCTTGTTTGAAGCTCCTTCTGCCTCTCTCACCATTGCGTTTTGGCATTTCTGCTGCCTTCTTTCTCTCTGTGGACTTGTCTCTTTCACTGTGTGTGCTTACCTTACCCACAATTACCTTTATTTCTGAACTTGGACTATACTTAACCCTCCTCCCTTGTCTTTGCTGCTGCCACTGTTTCATTGCCATTCCTGGATGATCCTATATCAGTCCTTCCCTCTAGCACTTGTAGCATCCTCTGACGCCAAGCTGGTAGGTGATTCCTCTTCTCCCTGAAACCTACTTTTGTTCACCATGCTCTTACCACTGTCACCTCTGATTTACAAATGGCTTTAGAAATTAAGACACAAGACAGGGAGACGCCTAATGAAATTTAAAATTCAGAGTGTCACATAGCAGAAGGGTTGGGACTGATCTTTGTGTCTGAGACGAGTAAACATGGAAGGAGCATCAGACCTTCAGAAGAGACCTGCCAAGAGAAGGACTATGTCAGACCACAGTCTAGGGAAAACTGGGAGACAACTGGACAACTGACTGTGAAGTGTTGCGACAGATCAGGCCAGAGCTTTGGCTGCAGCCCCCAGGCTCCTTCTGACTCATAGGCTGCATTCAGCTGGTGGGTTTCAGGCTTGAAAACCTGCAAGGTTTTCCACCTGAGGAGATGGGGCAGGCAAGACTTACGAGTTAGGCAGTAAAGGTTTGGGGTTTGGTGCAATAAGATGTTGGAGGGAGAAATAGCTCTTGGTCAGACGCAAATGGTGGAATGAATCTTTTAATTAGAAATGTCGGCTGCCCCTGGAGCAGCCAATGCTGCCTGTGAAACTGCTCGTCCAGACATGCCTTCTCAACCCAAGTACGCCATTTCCTTATTGCCGAGCTATCTGACTCCAAGTTTTGCTTCTTTTGTATCCTTCACTATCTTTTATTCTGCTCTGAGTGCTGGGAGAACTGGAACGTCCCTGCCTACCACCCTGCTTGGCATGTCTACCACGTCACCTTCCTTTCTTCATCAAACCCTGCTGAAGGACAGGTTAGGTCCTGTGAGATGAATTAAGCAGATTGAGGCTTGCTGGATTCTCAGGAACCTTCACTAAATGGACAGCATTCCTCCTCCCCATATAAAATTACTCCTGGATGCTCTATGTCTCAAGATGCATTGAGGCACAATGTCTCTTTTTAACATGCTGTCATTTTATGTTGCTTTTTAAAACATTATAACATCTTCAAAAGTAAAGAAAAAATAATTTGCATAGTTAATCTCTTAAATCCTCTGCTTATGTAAAGTTGGTGAAGGAATGTTAAAGATTTTGAGCAAGTTTTATCTAATTAGAAAGGACTTAATTACTTCACTCCTGAAAGATGAGCCTCTGGCTGATAATTTTATGAGGATGGTATGCCTTGAGCAAGAACACAGAAAATAGTTTTCTGCCAGAACTTAAGAAAATAGAAGTTTCATCATATAGACTCTTATGAGTTTTGCACCTGGGTTGCATTTATAAAAAATCTTTGCTGTCCAGCATAGATAGGCAATCCAAACTGAAATCAGAGAAAGAGTAGCAGAACAACTGATTAAACTTCCACATGTAAGTTCTTGCTTCTTCATCGTGAGATCTATTTCATGTTCAACCACTGTATTAACCAAGACATTCCCCTCACCTTATTCCTCTCCTTTTCTACCCCCAGCAATTTTCTGGGATTCCTTCTGTGGATTATCTAAAAGCAGGGAAGGTATTCATGCACCATTATCATGCCTGTTGTCACATGAGATATATTATACAGGTTTTCAGGCAGAATATTTTGTCTTGGAGACAGAAATGAAATGTCTATTCTGTGAAAGAAGTGACAAGATAAACCAGAAGCACATCAGCAAAGACTCATGCAGCTCCTGGGCTGGATTCAGCTCTGTGGCCGGTGATAAAGAATTAATCATCCTTTATGGTCTTTATGAATCTGTATTCACACTGGTAGCTGAATCTCTTTGTGATCATATTAACTCTTACAAGGCAGTTTATTTATTGACTTACTTAAAAAAACCTGCAGCCTGGTGCTGCACTACTTGTGCAAACAAATCTGGTAAAATACAGGGAGCCAGTCGCTTAATTCAGAGTGACTGTCTGTGTGTACAAGTATCAAAGTAAGGTTCTTATTCTGCCCCTTTTCATTTTTTGATTGTGCTTTGAATTTCTGGTGTTTTCTTGTGAAGGCAAGTACCAAAGAGTTTAAGTTTAGTATTTGAACTATCTTTCACTGGTCAATATTTTTGGCTTGGGAAAGCAATTAAATTTATTAGACTGACTCTGGTGTCTTACACCACTTTGTGACCAATGGTCTTTTTTTGATCATATAAGTGGTGGCCTATAGCCTGGGTGTTTAGTAGAAAGCTACTTTTGTAGCTTTGCTTCTGTAAAATTCTACATGATGGATCAAAAGCCAAAGTTCCCCCCCTCTTCATTCCGTTAATTTCTCTATGGCTCCTTCATTCCAAAAATGTCATTTTGATCAAGCAAAAATTACTCATGTTCTAACATATTGATACACATTTTGACACATAAATTCAGCCTGTGACAAATGCACTTATGCTCTCCTGTTTAGTACCCCATGTCCACCACTGTTGGTTTACAATTCCCAACCAAGTAAAGATTGCTCTTAATGGCATGTGATGTTTCCTAGCCATGAATTATATAATAAATAAAAGAAAGGTAAAAGCACGTTTATATATGTGTATATGTAAAAAGATGTATATGTAAATATATATATTTTTAACCTTACATCTTTGTATATATGCATGTTTGTATATATACATATGTTCCTAGCTTTTTTGTAGCCCTTGTTTCCAATAATGATTTTAGTCAAAGTTCCAAAATATGGATTTAATTTAGGATTAACAAAACAATTAGTAAGGCAATAACAATTTACTGTTATAAACGTATAACAAATATGTGCCTTTTACAATAAACTTAAAATAATGTTTTTAATTAGCAAATGGAATCCAACATTTTTTAGTTGTCTCATTAAAATTAAATTAGATGCAGGGTTGGGAATTTTAATTCAAAACATTCACCTTTATTGTTGGAACACGTTCTTGAATGAGTTCCCAGATTATTTTAGTAGATGTCCATGCTAATGTACTTGTAAAACATGGGGTTCAATCTTGTTAACATTCCCTTCCAGAATTAGGACATTGGAAGAATTTCACTTCAGAAGGAAAAAGGGGATTGTTTAAAATGACTTCAATCAGGCAAAGATTATTTCCATGTGTAACAGTGTAACTTAATTTACATTCCTACATCTCAAAATAATTGATGCAGTATTTTTAGTAATTACTGAATACTTACTAGCTACATGCAAGATCCATCAGTTGAGGTAACTGCACTGCAACCAGCAGCGGAATGAAATTTTATGTTTGTGGCAATGCAGAATATTCTCATCACCTACTTTAAGGTGTGCAACTCAGGGGGCCTTTCTTATGACAGTGCCTACCTCCCCTCTAGCAACTGCGTAAGTAACCTAAGATTACTTATCTTCCTTTGTATCACATATTTCTACAGTGTTTGTTGTGAACATGATGTCCTTAGAGTAAGAAATTAGATAACGTGTGAGAAAAAAGGACTGGAATACCTCAGTGCCTTCTGTACTGCAAATTAATGTTTCTAAGGCAACTCAATCAAGAAAAGCAAAAAAAAACACACCAACCAAGTTTGAGAAATAAGCACTTTAAGTGATAATGGCACGGAGGAATTTCAAACAAATTTGCAGGTAAGTGAGGTTCATGCCTAATAGCTGTCCAGGTCTTGCTCCAGACCATTTTTGCTCTAGGTCTGTGAAACTTGAAGGAAAGGACAAATTTTAAAGAGGTTCAAGGGAGCCATTTCTCTGTGTGGATACTCAGACTAAGCCAACAAACTGCAAAGCAACAACTGGGGCCTTTGAGTGTGAAGTGCCTGTAGACACCAGCTACCAACTGCGCATACTTACCTACTTTTGCACCATCACAGACAGCACAGAGTAGGAGTGACTTTTTCCTGCCACATTAGGACACTTTTGACTCTTATTCAACTTAGGATAAGCAGTGGGGCACACTCAACACACTAATAAGCTCCTGGAGTCAGGTCCACCTGGAGGTCCCACCCCAGAGAGTCCTATGGCTTCATGGAGAAAGAGTGGATCAGGGATAGGCAACAGGCAGCAGGATGTTGGATCTGACCCTTCCCTCCTAAACCACCTTCACTGCTCCCCCTCCAGCCTTCCTAGTGCCTCAGATCCTCAGAGGGGAGGGCAGAGGCAGAAGTGCCAAGAGGCAGAGGACATGGGGAGAGCGGGAGGAAGAGGAAAAATGTGGAGGGAGCCAGCCTCGGCAAGCAAAAGTTGCCAAATGCTGCATGTCGATGCTCAGACTTTTTTCATAGAATCATAGAATGGTTTAGGTTGGAAGGGACCTTGAAGATCATCGAGTTCCAACCCCCCTGCCATAGGCAGGGACACCTCCCACTAGACCAGGTTGCCCAAGGCCCCATCCAGCCTGGCCTTGAACATCTCCAGGGATGGGGCCTCAACAACTTCTCCGGGCAACCTGTTCCAGTGCCTTACCACCCCCAAAGTGAAAAATTTGTTCCTAATGTTTATTCTAAACCTACCTTCTTCCAGTTTAAAGCCATTCCCCCTCATCCTATCACTACATGCCCTTGTAAAAAGTCCTTCCCCAGCTCTCCTGTAGGCCCCCTTTAGGTACTGGAAGGCCGCAATAAGATCTCCCCGGAGCCTTCTCTTCTCCAGGCTGATTTCACCAATCTGTTCCCTTGCCCATTGTCCCTTATTTTATATTGGCACAGTTAATTACTCCCATGCATCCATATGGCTTCCAACCTTGTCCTGTTAAAGATCATCCTAGTATTTTTTTCAGTCTAATTTTCCAGAGTCACTTGAATTCTAATCCCACCGTCCTGAGTGATGGAGCCCCTTCATTTTACATGGGTTGCTTACTTTGCATGCCTTGTTTTACAAGGGCGAATGATTTTCATGGATACAAGTCTAATTTATGTCTTATCTAGAAAAATAATCCCTTTTTGTTTCTCTAAATGGCACTGAAATGTGAAGTTAATGCAAAAACACAAGTACACGAACATAATGCAGTATGCTTCTGCTAAGCTCTGTGGTGCCTCATTTGTACCTCATGCAGAGTGCTGAACTAAGTAAAAAGTTGATCTGCATCAAATGAAGTGAACTTAACTGACTTCCTTGAAGACTCGTAAGTGAGGAGGCCAGAGCGCAAGATCGCAAGGCTGTTCAGCTGCATGCGTAACGGGGAGAAATTCACCCAGCCATTCTGGCACCACGCTCAGGAGACGCAGCTGATCAATACACTCAATGAAACTCTCCAAATCGCTTGCTTCAGTTTTCTCTGGAAAATTATCAGTCAGAGTCTGGTATACAAATAAACAACTGCTGTGCAGATCCAAACTCCAAATATAAGGGGGGAAAAAAAAAGGGACTTAAAGATTTGCACATATCCTGTGCATTATTTTCCAAGAAAGCCCCCAGAAGTAGCATTGTCTTGGAGAAGGTTACAAAGGAAAGGAAAAAAAAAAAGCAATGTAAAGGCCTTTCATTTAATCTGATACAAAATACCATGTGTTTTTGCATGGTTCATTAATGCTCCTTGGTTTGCCGCCTAGAAATGCACAATGGTTTCAACCTTCAGGGGTCAGCAGTGCTCAGCATATCTATGAACTGAGCTCTAAGTGACTGTGGGGACTATCGAATAAGGGCTGACTCTGCTGAATATTAATCCCGCAGTTTCAGGTTGGACGGTTTGGAATCTGAAAACCAGGTAAGTACATATCACACCCCATCTCACAGTGATGCGCAAATGCCACTAATCACCTGCATGGTTCCTTTCTGAGAAAAAAACCCAGTATTTCATTCAGAGGGTGCACTAGGAGAGTATTCTTCTGAATAGATTTACTTGACTCTAAAATTCTCTGTTTACTCATAGTTTTGAAGTTAGATAAATACAGTAGCCTTTTTCGAGCTTTCTAGTGCAGAGAGTCCTGTGTTTTGAGTGATAACATTCATTTTTGGAAAGCCTAATAGTATCAAACCAGCTGTACATGATCTGGAATAAAGCTTGCTAAATGCAGCAGAGTTTTTGTGGCTGCCCTGAAATAAAAGTAGTGTAAAGAGAGGCTGCTTCACTGCCTCATTTTTATGCCCAGTGGTCTTTCATAGACTGCTCTGCCTAAATTTTAGTTTTAGTAGATTACCTTCAAATTAGAGTAAATTAGAGCTCAGGATTTACTCACAGTGCCATGCCTTACTCCACTAGAAGCCTAACAATTTAAATGCAAGGGAGCACAATCTTTATAGCTTGAGAGTTGTCTTGACAATGTGCTGTTTATGGACTCTTTTTAGCATACATAGGCATACATGCATGCAAAGCCGAGAGGTTGAAGTGAAATGACTCAAACAGCAGAGTTCTCCTGTTACAGCATTAACATTATTGCTATTCCAGGCTTTCTTATTCTTGTTAAATAACAGTGGACTGAATAAAAAGGGAATAAGAAGTGTGATGGATATGACAATATAATGATGACAGTATAATAAATTAATGCTTACCATTTCCTGAGTGTTTGCAAAATCTGCCTCTTTCGAGCTACACTGCACCAAAAGCATTATAATATTAATCAGGACAATACAAAGGAATACATGTTTGTATCAAAATCTACTTAGAGTAATGAGCATTCCTGCTCCCTAAAGACAAAACCAAAATAAAAAACCAGCAGGTTTTCATCTCATTGAAACAGTGCATGATACCCTGCATACCACTGCATATCCAAAGAGGCATGTTTATGAGTGGCTGAAAACACAGCCTGAGCCCTAGCACATTGTCTTGCATGTAGAATTTCATTGCATGCGGAATAAACTACTCTGCATCTAACTCAGAATCACAGCCATAACCCCTCAAGGTATTTTTATTTGACCTCAAATGAACATAAAAAAGGAGTTCATAGAGGAGCCATTACTTTGCTGTTTCTGCAGCATCTGTCAAGGCACTGCCAGTGCAGCCTCAGTGCAGAAAGTGTCAGTGCTTCTGAAACACGTTATTAGTGTAAATCTTGGCCTGGACTTGACTTTATTTTATATTTAATGACAAGATGTCAAAAATACTTTGATCTGTATTAATGTAGTTGCTGGAATGAAAATCCTTTCAGTCAATTAGTGTTTTGATCCAATGCAGTTAGCTACACCATCCAGTCTTCAAGTACTGATGCTCTTTTACACAACAGTCTGTCTCCCACCCATGACACAGCAAGGTGACTTACCACAAGGGAGTAACAAATCTTGAATCCAGGTTTAGCCACAAAGTAGTCATCGGATTTGAAGGTTATCTTTATCTGATTTGTTCTCGACGTGATTCTTGGAGGTACTTCCTTGTGTCCACACCACCGTCCTCGTATAACCGTGCTGGTCTCTGATACATCTTCCACTTCCACAAAGTCATACCTGGGAACCAGTTTGAAGGATTAGTTTTTGCTAACTCTGGTTACAGAAAGTGGTTGCAAATAGACATGAGCACAGCTGGAGACACAAGGACAACTGTCCCCCATTCTCCACTGCAAAGCATCAGACTACATATTATGTTGGGAGTCTCCAGCATAGGAAAGACACGGACATGTTGGAGCGGGTCCAGAGGAGGGCCACAAAGATGATCAGAGGGCTGGAGCACCTCTCCTATGAGGACAGGCTGAGAGAGTTGGGGTTGTGCAGCCTGGAGAAGAGAAGGCTCCAGGGAGACCTTATTGTGGCCTTCCAGTACCTAAAGGGGGCCTACAGGAGAGCTGGGGAGGGGCTTTTTACAAGGTCACATAGTAATAGGACGAGGGGGAATGGCTTTACACTGGAAGAGGGCAGGTTTAGATTAGATATTAGGAAGAAATTTTTCACTCTGAGGGTGATGAGGCACTGGCACAGGTTGCCCAGGGAAGTTGTGGATGCCCCATCCCTGGAAGTGTTCAAGGCCAGGCTGGATGGGGCTTTGAGCAACCTGGTCTAGTGGGAGGTGTCCCTGCCCATGGCAGGGGGGTTGGAACTTGATGATCTTTAAGGTCCCTTCCAACCTAAACCATTCTATGACTCTATGAAATGGTGGGCATGCTTGTGTAGCACAGAATACACTAAGCTGCAAGCTACTGCCTGAGTGCTCAAATGGCTGCTTTGTGTGCTCCTGGCACATGACAGACAGCATTTTCTACCACATTAAAATAGCAAAGAGAGGCACTTGCATGTGCTTAGTACACAGCAAACATACACACTGTGCTTCATGTAGTGGATAAAATATTATTTAAGGCAGGCTGCCCGAGCTGAGCAGCTGCAAGCCCTTGTGCACTTTCTGGTGGTCCTACAACTCCCTGCAGCAGCAGCAACCGGCTCCCTCCTGCTGCGCCCATCGGAGGACTGGAGCCAGGCTGTAGCTGGGCTGCTGCCGTGCCAGGAGCAAAGGATGATGCTGGGAGGACACGAGGCAGCACATGCTGCTGAAAGGTGCTTTTTAGGACATTCTTTGTAGGTGGCATGTTGGTCCTGCCAGATGGTTTGGAGACACTCATTTCAAGCTTTCAAGCAGAAAAGAGCAGGTTGGCACTCTGCGTGTCGTGGTGGGGACCCCTCTGTTCTTTGCTTGGGTGCTGTCACCAGGGGAAAAGCAGCAGATCATCTTGCCCTGTGCAAGGTCACAGCTTGGCCAAACACACGTGCCACAGCCGTGGTGCCCCTGAGCCCAAAGAGAGCTCTGCCAGAAGATGCAGGGATGAGAGGACACAGTGACAGCACTCACTGCCATAGCCTGCGTATTTGCTGGCTTGGGTCATTTATTGAGTTCATTTCTTGAGCTGGAGAACAAGAAAGGCAGAGAATAAAGTCCTGATCTCACTCCATCCATGAGAAAAATAGTCCCTTAATATCTCTGGAGCCAGAATTAGGCCCCACACATTGCGGCCACTGAGGGAGAGGTGATGACAAGAAGGGCAGGTTGAGTGCAGGCAACGAGAGATGGGGAGAGTTGCCATCCCCACAGTACAGTTAAGCCTTAAACTCTGGAGGTGCTTACCAGGAAAGGTTTTTATTATCAAAGCATGTGTATCCTCCAAAGAGGGAGTTTAAGACTGTTAATTGATTCCTACTAGAAATGTGCTGCTCCCCACCTTCGGGTCTGCAGGCCAAGCGCTTGCCTCCCTACCCAGTTGTGGGAGCTGAATGGCTCTGTAAATAACAGATCTGCTTTTCTTTTTCTGCTAAGAGTCCATGTGAAAAAAATGCAAATACTATGCGGCTTGAGAATACCAGCACTGCTGTGTTTGTGTTCACCAACCCCAAATTGCACAGAATAGAAAATAACAGCTTTGCCATAACCAAATCACTTAAATCTGCCCAAACTCTGCTGAAACAAACATTTTTCGTAACACTACGAAGTTTAGTTCCAAACAGTGATAACCTTGTCTCAGGCTCTCTCCACCGTTCTCCACTCCCACTCCCTCGTGGTGATGGACGTGGTACCCAGGCAGAGCTGCGTGAGCATCCACCACTGCCCCCCGGGCAGCACGACAGCCAGTCAACGCTTATTCTAACACGAGGGGTTGCAGAGTTTTCAGCGTAAGATAACCTTGTAGGCTTTGGTGAAAATTGTCCTGCCTGGCCTCCCCACTTTTTGAGGCCAGGAGCCAAACTAACTGCTAGCAAAAATGGGGCAAATCCATGGGCTTTCAGGGATTATTTCTGCTTTCAAAAGCAGAGCTGCAGCGGTCATGGAAGTAGGTGCAATCTTGGTTGTTTCTGTGCATCCAAGGAGCCTTGGAGGCTGGGTAATTTAATTGCTTTTCAGAATCATCTCTTATCAAGTGCCTGTGGAAATGCTCGCAGCACTTCTAAAAAATTCTGTAAAACCTTGACTATTTCCCCTCCTTCTGAAACAGCTCTTCTAAAGTATACCTTCTCATTCCTCAGCCTGAATGAATTTCAATCAGTTCAGTCTTAATAGTATGCAAATTGCAATAATTAGCATTAATGAAAAATTGAAAGAAAACACTAGGAAGTTTCTGGGAAAAAAAAAAAGCATAAGGTCAAAACCAAGTACAAAAGGAAGGTAAGGTGCAGAGGTCCTGAATTACTTGTCCAATACGCACAGCATTCAAGCACATGCTCAGCCCTCAGCATTCATTTCAATTAAAACACGCCTGGCTGTCTCTCTAAAGCAGCACTGCAGGGATTGTCAGGGACCGAAGTTGCAGAAAGGACCCAGTTTTGAAAAACATATTGAGCACTAAGCAAAAAAATCTAACCATGCACACAGTACTTAACAGGCTTAAAGCCACCACGAGCTGCCTGCCCGAGAAATTCCTCACTCTGGAAGTAATACTACGCAAATAAAGGTCTTCCAGGAATGCCAGGGAAAGCTTTACTGCAGAAAAGAATGTGATATTTCCCCAGCTTCTATAGACACTGTGGATGATGGAAGGTCTTTGCTTCTCTCTGCATCCCAAATTAGCTGCTCTGGAAAAAGCAAGCGGACTGTCTTCCAAGACTTTCCCCAAACCCATAATGCCAGTAACAGCTTGACTTCCTCTCACCGTGCCACCACCTTTAATGGCTCCTGACAGAGAATACTTTATCTTTTTTTTTTTTTTTTCCCCAGTAAATTAGCCCTCCCTTTCAAAGTTGCAATGCTTTAAGGTCAGCCACAGTTTATCCACTATGTAAATATTAACAGGCCGCTGCTGCATGCACTAGGCTCTCAATCTGGGAAAGCGTTTGCGGTGCTAGGAGGTAACTGCCGTTACCGACTGCTGCTGATCTTGGACCAACAGCACCAGAGCAGAGCAGCGGCTGCCAAGACCATCAAGGCGCAGGGAAGGGAAGGAGAGCCAGCTTCAGGCTGCATTCTTTTATTACTAAACGGAAAGCAAACCTGCAGAAATGGTTCTCTCTATCGGTAACGTAGAAAATTAACAAAGCAAAACAAGAAAAAAAAATAAAAATCCATCCTGTAAAACCCTGCAGTGCTGCCAAACCCTATAAATGCAAATTAATTGACAAAGAAGATAAGATAAGCAGAGGCTGGCTGCGCAGAAATCCTGACAACCCAGTTCTCTTCATAGATAAGGTGTAAGTAACAACATGATCAGGCAGAGAGCTGAAGCCGAGACTTGAGCATTTTATGTAAGTAGCATCACAGCAATCTGCCTTTCGGACCGCATGGGAATCCTGAGCCTGCTCTCTCCCGCAGAACAGATACCTAAATAAAAGAAATGTAAACAAAAAACTCCATGGATTTATACTGTTTTAGTGAATGTTGGCCAGATTCACCTCTGTGCTCTGCTAACACAAAGCAGTTTATCCACCTGGGTTAATCAGCTGGATCAACTGAGCTTATGGTCATTTTTGCTTAAAAGGGGAAATCAAAGCAACCGGGATATAGTAGAGTATACTTTGTTAGACATATCAGTATGCAGAGTACACTGATGTTTATGGACGTATATTTAAAGGTTTTAAAAGAAACCGTGACAGTGAAGAATAACAATAAAGACAAAGAAATAATTTGAAGAACATAGTAATAGTTTTCCATGCATTTTTATCTGTCCCTCACACCCCAACATAAACACATACCTACTCACTCATGCCTCCCAGAGCTTTCCACCTACTGAAACAGATTTTTTTTTGCCTGGCTGAAACAGGACAGAGGTGATAGAGGACAAAATCCTATTAAAGTAGTACCTGAGTTATTAGGTAGCTGGATTTGAGTGTACAAGTGCCTTGTGCTTAAAATATTATAGAAAGACTAAAACCTGCCAAAACTGCTTCACCCCCCGGACAGCTCAGTTTATTTCTAAACAAAAAGACCAATTTGGGTTGGAAGGGACCCTTGGAGGTCTGTCCTCCAAGCAGGGCCATCACAGACCCAGCCAAAGATACCCAGGTTTTGGTTCGTAGTCTCATGTCAGTGGCCACATCCTTAAGCTCGAAGGTGGTATTAAGAAGCCCTTTGCAAACTTCCACTCGCCACTCACCTGCAGATATCATTTTCAGGCTCCTCCAGTCCAAACTGATTATCAAAAGCCAGCTGGATCCTTGTGCTCTCCGGGGAGTGGAGCCGCCACGTCAGCAGGAGGTTCCTGGGGTAACTGCTGGGGAAGCGAGGACTGTGGATGCAGCCGTTCCCTGCCACGCTGATGGTCTCTTCTTTTCGGTACAAGTCTGTGAGGTGATTGCTCTCTGTTAGTAGTCACAACTTGTAGAAATTAGTATGTTGTTCCAGTTACAGGAAGGCAAAAAACACAACAGTTTACAACACAACACAAATTATTTGCATTTAAAATCTATAAAAAGTTGGGTCTAGGAGCAGTTATTATTAAATAGGAAGTACAGTGTATTTTCTCTAAATTTAACCCCCTATAAACAATAAGAACAACAGTACTCAACTATACAGACTTTATTTTAAGATAAACATATCATTACTTTTACATTGATATTGATTATGTAATTTCCTTCTCACCATTTCAGTTTTAAAACAGAATTTAAACTTTAATAAAAGCTGCAAGCTTGAGAACAATGAAGTGAGACAGAGTGAAGTAAAAAGGGAAACATCCCTGCTTCCCAAATTTGGTGCTCTGGGGAGAGATGCCCTCTAAACAAAACCAGCAATAAAAGGCTGCAGGAAAGCGCGTGCAAGTGAGTCTAAGTTTGTTTACTGTGCTTAAGCATTTCCTCCCAGAAGCATGTGTTAGGTCACATTTTGATTTTATTTACATGGTGTGAATCATTTGCTGTCAATGGGTCATTAACACAAATAGCTACTCCATGCTTGTACCCATGTAACTGAAGTCGGAAACCGTCCCACCAACCATCTCATTGAGTAACTTCAAAACAAATAGCCAAGTCTTTACTTAATTCAAATTCCACAACTTCTGCCTGAGCAAATACTCAATTGTTCCTAAAGTTTACTTATACTGAGGTAAAGCCTCAGCTGCTGTAAATCCCTGGCTGCAAGGGTAACAGGAACTGTGGCAAGACCCAGCTCTTAAAGTCAAAATGTCTTAGTTGCACCATGCACTTGCATTGTCCAGCTGTTTGTGACACAGGAATTTGGCTCCCAGTGTCAAAGAACTGCAAACAACTATTTTTTTGTGTATTGACAACTTCAGTGTGGTGAAATTTTGAGTATTAGAAGGCTCCAAAGCAACCCACAGATCACGGTAGGGTTCAGTTCCCAGTTAAGACACTGGGATCTGAGCCTCCATCCGTGACACAGCTACCAGTGTTCCCATTGTGGTGTGTGGGGATCAGGGCTCAGTTCAGTTACTCACAGAGAGATTTCTAACACCATTTAAGACATAGTATGGTTTCCTGCCTGGCCTCCATGGAGTCAGGGAGGTCCAATAGTACATCCAGCAGCCCCCAGCAGAAGTCTTGTGGAAGCTGTGTTGTCCCGCAGAGACACCTGCACGTGGGCAAGCTGAGGCCCTTCTCAACATGGCCGGTGGGAGCTATACCCGGACAGGTTTTGGCTCAGTCACCCAACTGCATTGACCAAATTTCTACTTACTAACGGGAACTCAGACACTAACTTTTACGTAAACGCTGAGAATCCACTGTCCTGATCTTAAACTGAAGATTACCCCCAGTACTCTGCTGAAGGTCAGGTCAATCTCCAGTTTCACTAGAAGCAACAGAAATCTAAAACTGGAGTGTTCTCCTGAATTTGGCTACTGAGGAAGAGCAAACAGGGGCAAAACTTCTCCCACCAAGGCACCCTATGAAAGTTCAGAACCACGACGCATTAGCATGTTGGAAATACAAAACCAAAGTAAGCAACCAGCCACAGCCATCTGTCACACACAGTAATCAAAGTTCTGTCTCTTAAAATAAAATCTAATGTTTGACTGAAGCTCTCTAAGCTTTTCAAAGAAAAGAAATAGATTTGTTTCATAAATGCTGATGGAAAACAGGAACCCAGAGAAAAGGCACAAACTTAATAGTAAGTACATTTATTTTTCAGGTTAGTTTTCACTGGTTCCTGGCTGTAAATACCTCCCTGTACATAGCTGTAAGCAAAGCGTGGCTGTGTGTCAACAGTTCATTGTACCCTTCTGACAGGGTAATAATTCTAGTTTCCTAACAACGTGAAACTTAGAAGTTAAAAGTCTGGGTTTCCTGTAAAAACTATCTCCAAAGATCTATTTGTGACATATTTTTAAGATGCTTTCATTCACGATGAAATGTTCTCACACCCTGAGCCACCCTTTCTAGGCAAATACAGCCCTGACTCCATAGCTCAAGTGCAGAACTAGCCAGTTTTGGTTTGTTTTGTTCTGTTTTAACCAAACAATTTGCATTGGAAAACTGACAGTTCAGTGGAAATAAAGACCACCCACCTATCAGTTTTATTGCAATTTTTATCAGCAACATCTACACTCAAGTCTGTTTTCTATTTTATTTTATTATAATTTTTTTTCTGAAAAAAATAAATATAAAGACACCTCTGTTTCCCCCCCTAATCTGGAATGAAACAAAATGTCCAGCCAACGCTACTGAGTTCCTACTGAAATGCTGAGGACCTTTGGATCTGAAAACACCCAGTATACCCAAGAGGACAAGTGTATTTCACAGGACTATGTCCACAATGTCCACAAAAAGAGATAAAAATAAAACAGTTTTGATGAAAGCAAATTCTGCACTTTTGAATGAAACTACCATTCCCTAAGTCAGAACAAAAGTTACTGCAGTAAAACATGGCAGAACTCATCCTATACGTGAGAGTACTTTGCTTTTCTTTCTTGGACAGCGAACTCCTGCCATTTTCCCACTATCAGTATGCATTTCACTGTGTGGTGCTTCTGAAGGAAAGGTTTCCTTTTCCCAGCCAGTCCTAGTACAGACTTTACTCCGGAGTCGTCAGGTGCTGAGATTAGAGTGCTAGGAACAGTATCTTTTAAATGTGCCCATATACATACCCCCAAACAAAAAATCTGTGCACTTTACTCAGCACACCAGCTGAGAAAGTATGTTACCATGTTCTTGTACCCCAAGAAGACAGACTCTGTCACAGCTTTATATTTAACTCAAACCCCGAGTCCCACAGACTGGGGTGCTCAGTCCAGCAAGTCCACCACAGCTGACCAAGACCAGTGCTGAAATGCAATGGCTGGCGCAGCTCTGCAGTATCCAAGTTGAAGGGGTAAATGGAGAAACAAAGCTGCACATGTTAAGAAGCTTAAAAATCAAAGCATAGTGACTTATTATTTCTATCATGGTAAATGCAGTAATTATAAAGGCATTATAGAGGAAAGGCTGGAGAGAAGCATGAGGAAACAGTGCTCAGGATAGTAAAATAGGGGATACAAAAATATTACAGTTTGAAGATACACCTTTTCCACAAAGGAAGAAAGTACGTTTGATGAGAATGGCCATAAATACTGTTTCTATAACTCACATGGAATGAAATGCAAAGCCACTCAGGGCCTTCACCTGACACTGGAGTAGACTTTTCAAGTGCTCTGAAACAGCTTAATTCCCTCTTACCTCTCTCCATGCACTAAATTACAATCTGAAGCGGTGTAGCCAGGACTGGAACCAAAAGCACTAGAGTTTTCCAAAGGGGTTTTCACTGGGATTTTGCAGTTAACTGGTTTAGTTAGATGCGGGAACACTGTCAACCCAAACTCAGTCTCTGGAGGTTGGCCGCTCATGAGTCATCAAGCATCTGGGAAACAGCTTGAGGAGATGTGAGCAACTCCCGTGCTTCTTGTAGCAACTAAGATGTGAGACTAAAATGACGGGACCTTTCCAAGCCGACAAGCATTGTCCTCATCACATACACTGGGGGAACTCGCGGAAACCAGACACTGGCCATGGGGAAAGTCAGCAAAAAAAAACACTTGAGAAAAGATGCAGGCAAAGGAAAAGGCAGTGCCTCTTTCAAGGCACTGAACTATCCCATATTGCAATGCACTACAATGCAGTACTATACAGTGTCCTGAATGTCACATACTAACTGTATTCCATAATGCTTTATGGGAGTAAATAAAAGACGACAGTGGGTAATACACTGCCTGTCACATTTACTAAAAAGCATATAAAATCACTTCACAATGAATAAAAGTAGGTGTTAAGTCATAAGGCAAAAAGGCCATTTAAGCAATACACAGAAGGAGGATATCCTAGATGGCAGGAGCTACAAGACATCCTTGCACTGGGGGAGGGAAACTATCTCGCAAGGAAGATGAGTGGGGAGGAAGCTGGGGGACATCTTCGCAGTGAGGCAATTCCCTGCAGAGCCTGAAGTGACCGGGAAACAGCTTGCAATATGTTTTATTTATCTGAACTAATCTTTCTTTTCTTTTCCTCTTTATTCTTTCCCAACCACTAATTTTAACTGTAATGGTATACATGATAGTCCAGCTGTCCCAGTTGGAGGAGCTCACATTTAAGTGCTTAAAGCAGCTGCATCTTCAGAAGTGCTTCCCTTCCCCCCCAACCCCCCAGCATGGAGGGCAGCTGGGTGTCAAACTGTGAACTGGGAAGTTCAGCTCAATATTCAGAAAATTGTGCTTGTCTCAAGACTTTCTCCGCTGTGGGTGCTCAGCACATCCAATGTTTCTCCTTCCCAGCTAGGGCATGTTCTCCTAATGCCATGCTGCATGAGCAGCAAGACTCAGAAACACAAATTTCATCCCGTGTTTGTTCTGGATGCCTGTGTTTCCTTGCAAGCTTTAGCACTGTATCAACACATTCTTGTTAAAGCTACTCCAGTCATGACATACCTACCACAGAAAGAAGCTCGCTTTTATTATAATCATTCAACAATGAATTCCTTCACTAAAATAAATTTTAAAAAAAAGGCAATTACTGTTTGCTAATAGCTAATCTGGCATCTGTTCTTCGATATCCATTGAGCAAGGAGAGCCCATAAGTGTCAATTCCTTCAGAAAGAAGAAGAATGCAGAGAATGACCCTGTCTTGGACCTAACCAATAATACGGACTATTTAGTTCAACTTTTCTAAGGTTTCTGGAATTTTAGCCTCACTTCCTAAGGTGTTGTCCTGGGTATAAGTTTGCTTCTGTCTTTCTTCTCCTTGTAGAAGTGGTTGGCCAACCTCAACAACTTTGACACAGTGGTAGAGGCTGAAAAGATACCATATTCTGACATGTTTATGACAAAAAATATACCCTCTTAAATCCCATAAAGTGTAACCTGATGAGCTCATCCTCTGCTACAGCTGAGGAGAGAGTTGCTGGAAACCATGTGAAGTTCATTTTACCACTCATGAAACTATTTGTTATTTCAGGAAAGGACCTTGGGAGTTTGCACGTGGGAGTTTTCCAGATATAACCCTCCTCCCCCACGGCTGCTCTCTTTGAAACAAATACAGCGGTCAATGGTTTGCCACCAGTTTTTAAACAAATGAGATAACCTTCGGGGAGAATAATAGTTCTTCAGTTCCTCCAGTTGAAAATTAGCCTGATCTAAATAGCTGAATCCACAGAGTGAGAAAGAAAGAACAGTAAAACATTTTTGAATCCAGGCCACAAATCAGTTCATCTTGGGGACAGGCATGCCAAGCAAGCTGTATTTATGGCAGCCTGTTCAGATATTCATTGGCTTTTTTTTTTATTCCCCCACCCTCCTGCAATAAGGAGAAACTTGATTTGTTATCCATAAGGTTCTATGTAAATCAGAGGAAAAGACGACAGAGTTCATGGGCGAAATACTGTATTCCATAGCTGGTCACGGCTTGTTGGGAAGATACAAAACTGTAAGGTCATTTACCTTGTTAAAAATGATTTTTTTTTAGTGAATATAAACAATAAAATGTATCTTAGTCAGTGAACACAACATCACATTTCTGCTCTCTAATGAAGAAAATAATACTGTACAGTAGTATCTGTCTTAGACATCTATGTCCTTTTAAAGACAGAAGCCTAACACACCTTAGTGAGCTCTGCTCCCAGCGTGGTTCACCAGCAGTCCTCCAAGAAGGCAGACCAAGGCAGGGAAAGGGTTGGGTTCGCCAGTAATGAAACAGGAATAGCACAACCCTGGCCAGGCTAAAAATTGTAAATTGTCTCTTACGGAGGCACTAAGCTGAGGACACAATCATTCTGGTATAAGGATGCATATGTAAGAGTATATTGGGCCAGTGGATCCGGTCCAAAGCACTACTTCAGGCTGCTTTCAGCTTTAGACAACTTCAATAGTCCCATTTATTTCAAGCAGACTACAAACTAACTAACAGCTTAAGCTCATATTTACAGAACTTGCTGGATCGAGACCCAAATAAGAGAACAGCATTTTAACACCACCCTATGTGTTACTTGTCACCCAGCAACCAAGCAATGAAGAAGTGGACCCAAACCCCACTGGGGCTGATGAAAGACTCAGTTTGGTTGGCTTGCCACTGAACTTCAAAGAAGCAACTCCGGGTACCTGCTCCTTCTCTTATCAACAGGTCCTTTCTTTTTATCAAGAGCACAAAAGATACTCCAAGCATCATCAGAGTTCAAATCCAAAGCATGACCTATTCTGTCACTGAGGCAATATCAAAAGATGCTGTGTGCACGTTCAACCAAATTCAGACCTTACATGCACTCATTCAGCTCCCTCCGAATCCCTGAGCTGTGTGGAGACCTTTGCTAGAAGAATATGTTTTATATCTATATAGAATATATCAAAGCAATGAAAAATTGAGCTGTAGTTTAAAGAAGCAAAATTAACCAGTGCAGAATACCAGTACAGAAGGTATCAGAGAATGAAAAAACCCCAGCCATCTACAATTCAAGTCAGAGCCATCATACATTTTATAACAGAATGGTTAGCGGTCTGCCTGTGCTTCTGTGCAGAGCAACCCCACGAGTCTTGGCACTACATAGTCAATCTATGATTGAACAGGACCTCAGCAAAGACCACTCATGAGAATATTAAGTGGGCAATTGATAAGGAAGTCCAGGCATAAAATTCATAGAGACAGCTTCTCACTATAACAAGCATTATTTTATTTGCATTTGATAATATTATTTGTACTATGGGACGGTCACCATCATAACCGCATTTTGAATGCGGTACTAAAGAAACAGTCCCGAAATGAAGAACAGGCTGGACTGCATTTTGGTGGAATGAAGGCTGTGACTCTCCTTGGTTCCCTTTGGTGGGTGCCTTGCTCTGACTTCCACAGATGAATACTGAGAAAACAATTCCTTACTTATTTTTATGGGGATATCAAACTCTGTGCTGTTTGCTTTTTGCAGTGACTTGTATTATTTGCCTTTATTTGACTTCTTGATAGAGATTTTGTTCTACATGAAAGAACATGCTGAATGACTTCCATTAAAGTGAAAGTGTCAACAGAGAAGTAACATATGTTAGGCCAATATATAAAAAACTTTGTTAACTGCTAGCTCTTTCATGGGTAGTAGTGTTGCAATGCATCTCTCTTGAACTTTTTAGCCAACAGCACAATGAATGTATTTTTCTCTTGGGATTCCATAATTAAGTATGAAAAAGGAAAATGTGTATATCAAGAATGTGCAGCTCTAATGATGTGGAGCAAATAACTCCATGAGAATAAAAACACAAAAAAACCTTGAGAAAACGTGAGAAAAAATAAAGAGGGAAATGACTCTCCTGGTGCTACAAAGAGCTTAAGGGAAACCTGAAAACTGAAGCAGAAGTTTGCAGTAAGCACCAACACCTCCATGAGAAGGCTGGAACACAACAAACTTTTGTAGTGCCTTGGACAAGATGATGCCAATTATAGACACAATTGCTATTACACATGAAGACCAACACCAGACTTTGGCTCACACTGTTTTGCAAAGAACTAGAGCATTGTGGATTTAGGCACTCCAAATTTTCCTGTTTAGGCAGTGGCTTCAAGTAAGCAGATCTTTCTTCAAATCCTCCTGGTGCAATGAAAATATACTCCTTTTTCATTTCCCCTTCATTATTTTTCAAATTTTTACAACCAGGCAAGGACTATTTGCCTCAGAAATCTGGCACGGCTCAAGTCTTAAAAGAGAATTAGTTTTAAGATATTGTTTTAGAAGCTGTTTCAGTCAAGCACTCCTAAGACTCCACAAGATGTGGATTTTCCTTGAAGAAAGAAAAACGTCGATAAAAGGCAAGGGAAAATGCGGTCAAAGGGGGAAAGACTTCTCATGTTAAACACACTGTAGCAGATAGACAAGCAATTACTGAGTGGAAGGTCATACGTTAGAACATTAGGCAGTAAAAGGAGAAGCTGTTTCAAAAGACAAATCAAGGCAATTTTCTCTTGTAACATGAGTTTCCTTACCCTCTATGTCAGTATTGAAGATCCAAAATCTCTGGAAGGGAGTGAAAGGTCACTTCTTATAATGGAAAGTCTGGCAATAGTATTCTAGCAGACATTGTTTCCTTGGCCTGAGTTTGCCATGAGCATGCTTTTAGTCTCTTAGGGTCCATGTATCAACAGATTGCACAAAGATAAAAGCTTGTGGGGATATTTCAGTCCCTTTAAGGTGCCTTAAAGACCTAAATACCTGAAAGTTACTTAGATCTTTTCTTAACAAAAAAAAACATAGGCAGATCTCACTGTAGTAAAACATGATTGCCAATAGTCCTTTCCTTTCTCTGTAGTAGCCTAGCAGCTAAATTTCTTGCAAGGAAATTGGAGCCTGTGTTGTGATTCTTCTGTTTGCTTGAGAGGATTCAGACTACATCTTTCTCCTTCCAAGGGAAGGATGTGTTCTGGGTGCTGCTTCAAAGATGTGTTGTCCATTTTCCAAGAAACAGTTAAGATGTAAAATGCAGAAGCAGCTCTTGGAGCAGGGACCGCAACCCAGGACTTAGCCACAAAGTAAAGATCCAGCAGCTTTTCTACTTTCTGGCTCTGAGACGTGCTGTTTTGGGTCTCTGACAGTTTAGACCAGAGCACACCATGGTTCCTTTTTCGTCCCTATGCCTGAGATTTGTTCTCTTGGAAGGCACAACACTGGGGCAAAGAGGCCAGTAGACATTGAGGTCTTTTCCCAGAATGGAGGCGGAACATAAGTAGGGCCACAGGGACGGCTCTCCATCATTTAGATAAAACCCCTGTGTTGAGAAACAACATCTCCCCAGTCTGGAAAGCAATTTAAGGCATACGTACTGAAAGTACTGAGTACTTTAAGTGCAGAGGATCTTTCCTGTAAGTGCTTAGGACTTTCTCTGGAGGTTTGGCATCAGAACGCTGCAGAGCTGTCATGTGGATAGATACTGCAATTTAACAAAGTTTCCAGGCACATTCATAAAATTCTTGGCTGTGGCCTTCTTTTATTGTTATGATCTTGCACCAAAGGATCATCTAGAGATTTCCTTAGTTCTGCAGTAAAGAACGAAACAACGTGTGGTAAAAGAGCAGGAGAGCTCATTCGCTGCCAATATGGGCAGACGCCACCCTATGTGGGACCAGTGGCTGGGAAGATGATGCTGGTGCACATCAACACACCCCACAAACTCAGGTGATGCTATGCCATGCACAGCAAAAGTCTTTCACACCAGCCCAGCCACATCCTGATCACTGTAAGCTGAAACCAAAATTGGAAACGGAGTTGGCTCCAAAGGCTCGATTTACAAATCCCCATTTCCCAAGTCCTTTCTGGAAAAACAGCTGTTTGGCTGGTTGCCAAGAGGAAGTGATTGGAAACATTCCTTCCAGGCTGTGTGGGGGTGTTTGACAAAAAAAGAAGAGCCTAAGAAGGGGTGGACCTATGCCACCACTCAGGCTCAACTGGTGCTGCTGCCCCACGCAGTCCCCGCTGCAGCCATCCCACCAGCACTCAGCCCCCCCAGTACAGTGCTTCGGGTATGCCACACTGGCTGGTGAGGGTAAGGATGGCAAGTCATGAGAATCGCGTCGTTTTTATTTCTGACTGTTGAATTTACCAGTCATTTAGTGACACTCAGTGCATAAGCCGAGCCATCCAGTGCAAAACTTTGATCTCTTATCGCTTCCTCACTTGCCCGACACCGGAGGGGCAATGGGAGCAGTGAAAAGACACACACACACAGGTAAAGGTCATGACAAGGTCAGAAGACTACTGCATGACAGTTCTCTGTTTAACAGTGGATGTCTCATTGATTTCACTCTGTACATGAACCTAACATGTACATCACCAATTTTGTGGCAGTTGGACATTCTGATCAACGTAGTGCACTATGGAAACAAAGTGAAAGATAACGTCTCCTCTGAAAAGTTTACAGTTTACAAGATAGAGGATGGAAGAACTAGAAAGTCCAGAGAAACATTATTTATATCATTCAGCAAACCAGTGATGGGACAAAGAATTAAATATGTCTTTCCAAAGCCCTTAGAAAACCAGGTTTTGTTCTTTACCTGGAAGTTCCTTAAATGGAATGGGGAAACTACAAATAATAACAATAATTAAAACAACTAAGTAGGTTACTTCCTCCTTTTCTATGAAACTCGTTCGCAATAAAAGGAAGATGTGCATGGAGGTTTTCTTCCCGAGAGAAAGGTTTTCTGTCATTTTCAGCCATTAAATAAATTTCATCTCACACAATTTCAGCTGACAAATATGTGATCAGAGCAGAACTGGGACCTTCTGCTGCAGATGTTCTCAACCCTTTCATAATACATTTCCCTACTCTTAAGTCTGTGAAGTTAGAGCCACAACAGATACTGCGTGAGCAGATGAAAACACACTGAAACCCGTTTGGAGGAAACGATATTCAGGACTCTGCTAAGACTCCATGGGGAACAGACATTATGTATCCTTATGTTCTGAACAGGGCTGAGTATACTGTTGGCAAATCAAGAAGTAATTAAATAATCCGTCACTTTCATGGGCCTTTGATGAACTCTCACTTTTAAACAGAAAACTGGAGTCCCCCGTGTAATCACACTGGAGGTAATGCCAAACTCCAAAGTTGTCCTTTGACTGCCGATTCAGTGAAACATTTGCAAGAAGAAGAATTGAGCAGTTACAATGATAAATTCAGCCAGCTTCAGCTCCAGATCTTGCCAGCAGGAATGTGAAGCAGCACATTTCACTCCTCCAGCTTTCAGAAGACACATGAAATGACAAAACATTAACCAGAAGACACCACCAGCACCCCCTCAACTTAAAGCTTCCAGAGAAGCGTGGTGAGCCAACCAAACTCAGTTTGCCCCTACCCTACTGAGAGCCTAGTGCTGTGGAGAAATGCCTGTAGATGTCAGGGCAGAGGATTTAAGGGAGAAACCTCAGGCGTGCTTTACTCCTCTTGACCTAGATTGCATATCAAAAAAGCAGAGAATCACACAACAGTGGTATGCATGTGGCTGGACACCAGATGGGACTTTGATACTTGGCTCAGGCATGACCGGAGTAGGTCCCTGGGAGCACGTGGGACCCAGCATGTGGACACCAATGCCAGGCCACCAAGGCCTGCAGCCTGTGGGGAGCCCTATGGTGAGAAGGTCCACCCTCCATCTGTGTTGGCTGGGGAAGTCAAAGGGTACTATTTCACTGCTTCTCTCCCCAGCTCTGTGCTGGCATTGATGTTGCACATCTAGATGAATGTCACGCGTTGAGGTCCTGTCCACTAGAAAGGCACAGCTGCGTGTTCACTATTTAGCACAGCTCCGAGCAGCTGTTTGGCCGGAGAGGAGCCCGATAAGAGGCTTATGTGACTGAGATAAAAAGGGTGAGAAAGTCCAATAAACACAGTACTCTCACATCATTTTACTTTGTGAACACCCTGTATCAGAGCTATTGAATGGATACAGGGACATACTGCACCATTTCCTAGGAAAACTTTTTCCACACCAATGCTTGAAATGCAGAAGGCTACTTTGGCACTCTTTAGACTACCTGAACAAGTGATTTTTACTCAGTTAGCTTTGCATACCTTCATGGCATCTAGGATTATAGTCCAGTAAGACAAGAAATTTAGCATCAGTCCATCTCTACTCATAACAAGAACAGAATATATGATGCCAGGGTTTTTTTATTAGCTTCAGCAACCTTGAGCCAGATATTACCAGATACAGCACCAAGAAAAGAAAAGTAAACTCACCATAGTCCCGCCTAAAATTACACTTTGGTCAGTTTCCAGAAAAAAAAAAAAGAGGAATAATAAATGTTCCTTTATTGCATTTAAAGCTCAGAAAATAACAGTTACAAGTCACTTCACTCTTGCCAGGTTGAACCCTTGCCCAAAAGAGGAAAAAAAGTTGAAGTTCATGAGTTTGACAGAAGAAAAGCAAAAAAATTCAGCTTGGCAGAACAGATACAAAAACAGGATTTATGACAAGTTTGGTGTAAGGAAAAATTGTATTTTTCTGGTTTCTATTTGTTGGAAAGAATTCCAGAGGCCTTTTTTTTTGCTATTTGTTTGCACTTCCAACCTGCTTCAGTCATTCCCACTGAGTTTATCTCAGTCTTTTCCATGGAAACCATGTAAGAACAGTCCATCAAAGGATAAAATTTTAAACCTTTCTTGATTTAGAGTCCTACTTTACAGCAGACACTCAAGACTACTCAATAAGACGGAATGGCAACAACCATTTTTAGGTTCCCTAGGGTGAAATGTTCTGGGTTTTTTTATAGCTTAGACTGTAATTAAGAAAATACCACAACTGTGACCTTGAATATCTTTTAGTATAAACTATAATTAAATAACTGACATCTTTGGTAAATAACAGCTGCACCGTGTGTTACTAAAATCAGTTGTGAGTCGTGTAATAGTGTTTTATTTAGACAGCTCTGCACTACTCTCCTATCAGTTGCTGGCCACTATATTGATTTACTTGATTTGAAGCGGTTACTTGTTTTGCATTCTCAGGGTGCTCCTCATCTCACAACAGCTCCATCTTTCTCAAACCTTCGCTTCTGATTTGTTACTAAAACGAACTTCCTACAGCGTAAACCTCATGAGGTATTACGAACGCTGACTCGCTCCACGCTCAGCCATTTCTCCTCTCTGGGCAGCTGCAGGGACTGGTGAGATGCTGGACTTGGCTACAGCGGTAGGGCAGGGGACCAGACACCAGCTCAGGAAAGCTGCAGGAGCACTGGGGCAATTGCACCGAGACGTTTCACCCCCACCTCCTTCCCACGCACCGGATTTGCCAACCCAGCCCTTGTCCTTTCGGTGCACGACGTTTCGGGGCCGTCGCCCTCGCTGCACTTTCCGAGAGCATCACGGGCTATGGTTGCGACGGAGCGTGCTACGGCACGGGCTGCCCGCATCCACTCTCCCTCTCTGAATTACAGGTCTGTACACAGTTTTCAAACTCACACTGACATAAGCAAATACTATCAAGACTTGTGCAGCAAATATTTGGCAAGGAGAAGCTGGCCCTCCCTCCCTCTCTCCCTCCTTCCCTCCCTCCTTCCCTCCCTCCATGGCCGGGTGCAGCAGGGTCAGCGCTGGCACGCGCTGGCAGAAGGCGGTGGTGTTCCCGAAAAGCAACAGGAAAACCTGAAATCCCAGCAGACCCACAGGTCGAAGCCTGCCGAGGGCTTGTCTGATACACAGCTGCAAGTTAAAGGCTGTGAGTCTTCCTGATTCATTCGCTTTAATTAAGGGACTGGTAATCCCCCACCTGCCAATTCAGGTCTACCCGTATACACATTTACTTGGTTATTCCATATATAAAGCTTTAAATAAAATGCCTTTCTTTTTTGTTCCTACTTTTTAATGGATGCAGAGAACCATTCTGTCAAGAAAGAAACAAATGCTCCACTAAACCCATCTCAATGGACAATTTGTTTCTTCAATGCAGCATTTAAGTAATAAAGAAAGAATAAACATAAAATTCTCCTAAGAAATAAAATGAATACACCCTTAAAAAACACTTGTCTGAGGCATATTAGGATGCTAATAAACTCAGATCAGACATTTACAGACAAAGCTCGCTCGCCAAATCCATTTTCATAAAGCAGTAAGACAACCCAGAACAGGATCATTTGATTGTGTAAATCAGCAGCATCCTGTCCTGGTTTGTGGACCACGACACATCCTTATAGTGACCACAGTTATCTACCCTAGCTGAGGGTCTGACCAGGGCAGCAGATAAAAGGGGGGAAGAAAAAAACGTAAAAGCAGGATGCAGAATCTGGGAAAGGGAAGGGGCAGTAGATGCCCTGTGCAGTGATACATTGAACTCATGAGAAATTGAACTAAATCAGCTCAGAGCGGTATCAGGGAAAATTCAAAGTGTGCCTCTCTGACCTAGTAATTAGAGTTGAAGAAATAATGGATGTTTTTCATTCACAGGTTGAATTGGGGAGGGGAAGGTTCCTATTTATATCAGCGTGGGATGATTTGTTTGATCCAAAGCAAAATATTTTATTTTCAGGCCACTTAATCCTGAAAACTCATGTCTAA
This sequence comes from Pluvialis apricaria, assembly GCA_017639485.1. Lineage (NCBI taxonomy): Eukaryota > Metazoa > Chordata > Aves > Charadriiformes > Charadriidae > Pluvialis > Pluvialis apricaria. The sequence goes on from CM030007.1 coordinate 16,959,273, forward strand.
ATAAATATTAAGAGATAATACGACAATTTTTTATTGCTTATTTCTGAATTATCTTCTGGACAAAAGTAATGACTGAATTCAGCCAAATTTCTGAATTCCATTTATTACTTTTCACATTTTTTAGTGAGGTTATAATTTCCAAAAGACAAAACAAAAAAAAAGGGTCCATAAGGCACCCTTGAAAGTCTTGCCCACCTGGACTGGGCACTCTTGTATGACTCAAGAAGAACATCAGCTCATCAACTGGTGCAAATAAGAACTGTTCAGTTGCCTAAATTGGAGTTGGTCTGATGTACGGTCCTGGAGCTGGGGCTGAGCAGCGAGCACGCAGTGATGCCAGATGCTCTTCAGCCGGCAGGAGCAAGACCTGCGAGCTCCCTGCCATTACTGGAGAGCAAAGGAAAACACTCAGCCCTTCACCAGCGTGCGATGATCAATGCCTTCACCCAGGCAACGTAACTCCTGTTACGTTTTTTTCTTTTCCTGGTCACAGCTTTTGAACAAAATTTCCACTACTGCACACAGAGCTAGAACACAGATGTTGAAGTAAGAGTTTCACATTAAGATGCATAGTTTACCATTTATAAAATTGCTCTGACGCTATACCATTTGTGAATTTTTTAAAACTAAAGTAATCCCTTTAACTTTGTATTTACCGACATAAACATGTACATAGTTTCAAGGCCCTTAATTCAAAATTCACCTAAAATCCTGTCAACAGCAAACTCCTGGGCATGGTATTTGACTTTGTTGGGTTTTTTTTTTTCCTTGAATCATCAGAAATATTTCCATATGGCCATAAAAAGACTGCTTTTAAGAAGCAAGTCCTGAAAGAAATGCCAACTAGTGATTAAAAGCCTATGAATCAATTAGATATGTGCTGAGTGCTTCAGATTCTCCAAATACAGGTTGCTGTTTATGTCAAGATGCAGAATTATCAGTCTTTGTGTACTATAACAATTAGTCAAGAAATCCAAGGGCAGAAGGAGTCAGCTCAAAAAAAAAGAAAAAAAAAAGAGTTTGGATGAGCTGGTTCCAAAAAAGCACATTGGCAGCAGCACTTTGTTAAAAGAAATATTAAAGGACAAAAAGTTAAGCCAACTGCAGGCTTGGAACAAGATAATGAAAAAAGAAATTAAAAACACTAGAAATTTATTTTCTTAATTGAAAGTGCACAGCATGGATGTAGGGATTAATTTTTTTCTCCCCCAAAACCACAAGAACTCACAAGCTGGACCAACTATTAGAGAGGAAAAAAGTTTGCAAAGAACGACTTTCTGCCAGAACCTAATGCACAGCTGATTACAAGGAAGCCTGCAGACTGTATTTTCTCTCAGAAACTAAAGGAGCAAGAGGCAAAGACTGTCAAAGCATTTGACATTACCATAAATATCTAAGGTTAGTGGAAGGACATTAAAGGTAATATTACTCTTCAAATTCAACAGTGGCAGATAAGAGAAGGGAGTTTGCTTGGCTTCTGGAAAATACAAGACACGTGTTAGAAGTATAAATTATTAGCATCATCATAGTAGCAGCAATACTGTTAATATACAGTAACTTCCAGCAGACTAAGAACAAGGCTCTGTTATGGCAGGTGTTGACAAATATAATGGGAAACAGACTGTAGTCATAGGAGGCTACATATCGAACAGGTATCACAAAGGGGATCTGAATTATCTTGGGATTCAGACAAAATTTACAATTCAGAGGGACTGGCCACCGGATCGCTTTATCAGGAGAATCAACAAATTTGTCATTATTCATATTCTTTGTACCCCAAACTGTGTCTAGATCCAAAAACAACACTTGGCCATCGTATTTGTACAACAGTTCTGGCAGAACTTTACTTCTGAACTCCACCAGTGCACCCCACCAACCTTCCGCCTCTCCTTAGGTGCCGGGGAGCACCGCACCTCCTGCAGGGCTTTACCCTCCACGTTCTGCCACAGCCCACACCCAGAGGGTACCAAACACACACTGACTGCGCACAAATTATTCCTGATCCTCTGTTTGTAAGAGTTAATAGGTATTTTCTGACAGATTGCAACAGCTTTTCATCAGGCATGCCACAAAGCACTGCATGCTGCGACAGAAGTCAAAATGTTGATAGTTTGAATTTCTGTGCATGCAGAACTACATATTCACAGCCATTTTTTGAGAATCTGCATACACAGCTAAGACATTTCTGCATGCGTGCCTCTGGTGATTTTTTTCCCCCTAAATGAGCACATCTATGATTAAATTATAACAGTTTTCTACATAGTTTTCTTAATGTTTAGACTGATTGATAGAAGAATATGTTTTACTCCCATTACTTGAAAAAGCTCTCACTGAAAGTAAATAGTGATTAAAGAAACCATAAACACTGCTTCATTCAGATTTAAGATACTTCAGCTACTTCTTTCGTAGAAACTACAGAAAGAAGCGAGGCAGACAGGGCGCTGTTACTGCACAGAATCTGCTCACGGCACAAGTATGTTTTAAGTGTCTTCCTATTTTTGCAGGAAGTAATAGAATTATCAGAATAGGCCTGGATCTCAAAATCTTTTATTATCCCCCTCACTGCCATTGCCAGCATCAATAAAAGAAACCAAGCAGACAGAAACTGAGAAAACTCAAACCACAATCAAGTTGCAATTAGTTATTATGAAAGGCTCCCTTGTTATGTTATCCTTTATTCTCGATCCTGCTTGTCATTAAAAAGGGAATTGATTATTACAGAAGACACCCAGGGGCTTAAGCACACTCTGAATGAAAAATAGAAATCCGGAGAGAAAAGTCCCCACTGTTCTTGCCAAGCAGAACTAGTGGAGGATGGTCTTTGTGGATGTTCATGTAGCCTCTCTCTTAGGACATGATCTTATTCTCCTTGAAGATGCATTAGTTTCACCAGTACCAGGACTGGGCTCCCAATTTTTCATTCATGCTGGATTTTGTTTCTGTGCTTCTTTTCTCCCCATCCCTTTTTCATGGTTGGGAAAGATGCAAACCGTATAAACAGATGGGATTTTGCTACACTGGTTAACATGTTGATCAATCACATCATCTGCTGTGTGAGCCACCCTTCCCTCCCCTCCCCTTCTTCCACAAACACACACAGAAAACCACCAGACTGTTTGTATATCATTGGTCACGACAACAGGCAACACATTTCTCAATTTGCTCTCCCCTTCAAACATGTAAAGGTCTACGCAAGGTTTTTTGCACCTAACTTCACAGCGTTTTTGCACTTAACCACAGATACACCATGCCCAGAAAAAACCCTGGTGCCGGTTCCTGCTGTGCAGTGTAAGAACGTAGGGCATACGTGCCCACAGCTTCTTGGAAGTCTTCCTCCGGCGTTGGCAAAGAAGCATGCCATAATTGCCTGGGGACACCTTCAGTGACAAGATGCCTCTTCATATCATCGCTGTTGCTCTTAAAATGTATGATGGCAGCGACTTGTAGTCCTCAGGATTCAAGGCGTTTCCTGAGCTAAGCACCATATGGCTACGCAAAGCCCTTCTGCAAAAGCTGCCATGATAAAAAGCAGGACAGGAAAAGAAATGGAGAAGGAGCATGAAAAACAGATCACTACAACAATGATAAGTGATAGAAGAATATATAAAAAGCAACAGTTGCTGCACATTCATTCCTAATTATATGTCTAGCATTTTCCAGTAGAAAAATGCTGAGGGTAGAAAGGAAAGTTTGCAAGAAAAGGTATATTTTTTTTTAATTAGACTAGCTGAACTGACTTAAAAATCAAAACGCCTTTGGGCACATAGTATTTTCATCAGTCCTCTCCTCTTCATGGCTGAGTCCTGTTGGTGGGGTTTAAAAGTGGATTTTTTGAGGCCTCACTGTTTCTTATGTGGGACTCGGGTGTGCGGGAAGGGCAGATGAAATACACTCCCCAGAAAAATGGGACCAGAACTGGTCTCCTGGAAGTGAACACCTGGAGGAAAATGGAGAAGGGACAAAAGACTCCTGACTTAAACAACAGGCTTCCTTCCTGCATACAAATGAGGGGTCGGAGCTGGACCCCATTTTTAAGGAAACCCACAAATAGAATCACACCTACTTTATTCAGAGCACTTTTTCACGGTAATTAACACACACAGATTGCAAAGCTCTTCTAGCAGCTGTGATGCTGCTGTTCTGTAAAGATGCTTAGGAAAGACATGACACTGCTCCCTGCCTTAAAAGCTGCTGTCTAATAAAAGCAGACATTCATTCCAAATTGCATTCAGAGCACATGGGGGAGCACAATCAATGTTTGGCCAAACAGATCAAGGAAAACAACTCCTTGGCAAAGTAACTGTGCTTTTCAGATTCCTATGTGCCCAGTTCAAATGCTACTGAATGCAATGCAAAAAATCCCTAGGGGTTTTGATAGAATCAAACAACGATGCCAAAAAAAAAATCAAATACAAAACCAAAACCTTGACCGTGAAACACATTTAAAATGCAAACAATATACACCTCATACTGTCTGGACCCAGTGTTTTAGTGTGAGAATCAGGCAAAGGTGCGCAAGGTGCCTTCAGCTGGCGTACACATGAGCAAGAGAATTTTGCCAAGCGTCAAGATTTGAACCGAGCTATCACTTCTGTTTAATGTTGTCTGAAAGAGCTGTAGCATCTAATATTTAAACATCAAAGGAGTTGAACATATCCCAGCAAAACTATTAATCTTTAAAGGCAGAAGAAAGCAAGTATTTTCAATACACTGAGAGACTGAAGATTTCTCTGCATTATCTTACTATTGTTCAAGAATCTGTGTCCATTCAGAGGGAGCAGCACATGCTTAAAATGTTGAAAACAAAAATACATTCCAGCAGTGGCAACAGTATGGATGCAATTGACTTTTGACTTTGATTCCCTTGAAGGAAAAAGGCTGAAAAATGGGACTGCATTTATGGCAAAATCAGTGCGAAAGTAGTTGGAGAAAGAGAGGGAGAAAAAATGCTAAAGCTTTTCTTATAAGGTGACATATTAACTTGACTATAAAGATTCAATTATTATTTATAAAGTTGTGTTTTCAATAGACCTTTTTATCAAACCCATAAAGGAACAAAAAACTCCAGCATTAATCATCAATCACTTGTATTTCACCATTTTTTCCATTTTTGTAGAGGGTTTACCACTAGAAAGTGGTTGCTAAAAACCTGTATTAATCTCTGAAACTGCTTTTCTTTAAAAAACTTTGGAAGTTTTCTTTTTAAAAATGATACATAAAATACAGGCAAAGAAAGAAAAGAAAAGAGAAGCAGCAGACAGAACCCGTATTATCAAAAATTACTGATGTTGTGTAAGCATTACGCACAATCTAAGAGCAAGAACTTGCTACTCTTCAGGATGCAATATTTTATGCAATACTCAGTCATTCCTGCTAGGGAGAAACCATAGGCCATACCATTTTGGTCTTCTTAACTCCATGACTAAAATGTGAAAACCATGTGCGTAGCATTGCCTTACGTGTATTTGCATTCTGTGAATGGATTCAAATGATTTACAGCATTTTTCTGATAACAATCGTGCTCTTCTGCAACATTTTTTATTACTTTTTCCATGTCTGGTTATTGCAATTATATTAGAGAAAGAGACTCAGAACTGACCAGGGACCCAAGATCTCAAGATCCAAACCCGAATGCATTCTCTCTCACACGGTTTGCATCACCAAAGCCTTTGTGTAATACTAAATGTCCAGAAATTAAAATTAACAACGGTGCTTGCAACTGATTTTTGTGGCAATCAACCAGCTTTATGGAGTACCAAGATAAATAATTTCCCAAAGAGAAAGGATTTCTGTACAGAACAATGTAGTAGCAAACAAAACTTAAACCAGTATTAAGTTGTTTACCTGTGTTTTATATGTATCACTGATGCAATAGCTGGTGAATACTACTGTGGAAAAGAAACTGGATAAGGGATGGGCAGAAAATGAGACCTCATGTCTCTTAGTTGTTTTTAAAGGTGCTAACGCACACTACAGTAATACCCAGACAGGTCTTGGGGGGATGCAGGACTATCCTCATTCAGAAAGTCCATGGCTGAAGAAGGGGTAAACTGGCTTGAGGAAAAGAAGTCAAGCTCTTCTCAAAACCTCACTGAAGACATTTCAGAGCAGTTTTGAGGAAACAGGCAACAGTTAACTACCTAATCAACCACCTAATCACACCAAATCCAAATCATTGTCTAAACCCATGACCAACAGGTCATACTCACAATGTCATTAAAAAAAATACAAACAACAAGGAAACAAAAAGAAAAATGGAGACAAGCGATAGATCTTGATATGTATCCAAGAATCAACAAATACATTATTGTCAGACAAACAGTTCACAGATGATAAAACCAGAAGGGAGCATCATGAGCATCCATTATAACTTGCGGCAGGATACAGGCTATAGCCCAAAGCCAAAATGTATTCGGTTAGAAACAACGGTTCTGTGAACAACAGAACAAATGAAGATTGGTGTCCTACTGTCTCTCTCTTTCCTGCTCAACTTCTGAGCTGAATTATACTGAGATATTTTGTTATCTCTGCCTTTCCTCTTAGAAACCTTACCCCACAGTATTTGGCAGCATCCTGCAGACCACTCCAGCAAACAGGTCCCAAAGATGCTATGGCTGCAGCATTTAACTGACCTGTTCAAGATCGTGCAGTAAGACAGTGGGAGAATGGGTAGCATAACCTAACGTGAATGGCAAGCACCTGACCTTCAGCCAGGGCAAGAGCTCCTGGTGAGCATTTTTCAAGGCCAGCCTGCCCCACTCGCGGTTTCAGACTGAGCGTCTTAATAAGAGGGATCGGGGAGATCTGTGGTAACCAGATGATGCCAAAATTGCCTTTTCTAAACCTTAAATGTGAAGATCAGAGATCAGGAGATAACTGATAAAATGTGTACATATATAGACATATGTGTATACACATATATTTGCGGTAACCAATACCAGGTATGGCACTTTGGCTACTTACAGGGAAATATGAATAACTGAACACAGAGGTGACTCCCAGCTTGATTCCAGCAGCAATATGGAGTATACGCTCATGAATCGGATTTCTTCTAGATGCCTCTAGGGATAATGAGCAAAACTAATTAAAATGCCATCAAAAAAGTAATGGCATTCTTTCTCCACTAAATTCAGGCACGACTTGAATTCTCCAACTGCTGTGTCAAAGCTGCACTCCGAGAAGGACTAGTAGCTCTTGTGGGCTCAATAGGATGTAACCAGTTCTCAGGGGCTGTACGTGGTATTTAAACTAGCAATCTTTCAAATCAGCAAAATATTGAATGGAAAAGGAATGCAGAGGAAGGCGTTCCCAGCTGCATTAATTTCTAGCCCTGTCTTTTCCCAGAAATTATTATATAGCGAAGTAGTCAACATCCTTCCTTCAGCTTCATCCAGGGTGACAGCGTATTTATGTGTTTGACAGATGTGACGATCATTACTCATCACCATTCGTTATGGATCCCAACCACATTTTCCACACGCTGCTTTGAAAGCACACACATATCGAAAAAGCGGAAAAATAGATGAGCAATTAGATCAATTTATTCCACTCTGAATCCTAAGCATTGGAAGGAGCACGTTTGTCAATGCTCATTCAGTTGATGGAAAAGGTTGATGTGTATAGAAGAAATGGTTGCTAACACAATATTATCTAATCTTTCTGTCATAGGTAGTTTTAATGTACCCTTCACACGGAACCTACATTTAGAAAAATGGAAGGATCAACTTAACGTAAAAAGGCAGTTGCAATATTAGGTAAATGAAGGAGAGTTAGAATGAATAATCTAACTACCAGTTTTGGTGGCAACATTGTAAAGGTTTGTGCAATCTAGAAAATGTCTTAAAGCAGCAATAGTAGCAGCAGACATGCAATAAAGTTGTCCATTATTGTAAGAGGGGAAGGTTTTGTTTCAGGTTTTTTATAAGTTTTTTTTTTTTTTCCTCCAAACCCTCCATTTTAAATAAGTAAAGCAAAAATTTCTAATTTATAAGACCAATATGTACAGTTCAATTATAGGGGAGACATTCGTTTTCTGTTACCCTATAAAAGAAGAATTCCAGGGACCTTGCAGGATTTCTCATTCGCAGCAGCACCCTGGCTTTATAACGTGAGACAGAAAAAACTTCTATGGGACCCAGCAGCTACTCCTTGAGATTCTGAAGACGTTCAGATCATGCTTAGTCAGGAATACAACACAGAAAATATTTTTATTTTAAATAGATGTTTTCATAGAATCATAGAATCATAGAATCATAGAATGGTTTAGGTTGGAAGGGACCTTGAAGATCATCGAGTTCCAACCCCCCTGCCACAGGCAGGGATACCTCTCACTAGACCAGGTTGCCCAAGGCCACGTCCAGCCTGGCCTTGAACACCTCCAGGGATGGGGCTTCAACAACCTCTCTGGGCAACCTGTTCCAGTGCCTCACCACCCTTAAAGTGAAAAACTTCTTCCTAATGTTTAATCTAAACCTGCCCTCTTCCAGCTTAAAACCGTTCCCCCTCGTCCTGTCACTACATGCCCTAGTAAAAAGTCCTTCCCCAGCTCTCCTGTAGGCCCCCTTTAGGTACTGGAAGGCCGCTATAAGATCTCCCCGGAGCCTTCTCTTCTCCAGGCTGAAAAGCCCCAACTCTCTCAGCCTCTCCTCATAGGAGAGGTGCTCCAGCCCTCTGATCATCCTCGTGGCTCTCCTCTGGACGCGCTCCAGCAGGTCCATGTCCTTCTTATGTTGGGGACTCCAGAGCTGGATGCAGTACTCCAGGTGGGGTCTCACGAGAGCAGAGTAGAGGGGCAGAATCACCTCCCTTGACCTGCTGGCCACACTTCTTTTGATGCAGCCCAGGATACGGTTGGCCTTCTGGGCTGCGATCGCACACTGCTTGCTCATGTCGAGCTTCTCATCAATCATCACCCCCAGGTCCTTCTCCACAGGGCTGCTCTCCAGCCATTCTCTGCCGAGCCTGTATTTGTGCTTGGGATTGCCCCGACCCAGATGTAGGACCTTGCACTTGGCCTTGTTGAACTGCATGAGGTTGGCTTGGGCCCACCTCTCCAGCCTGTCCAGGTCCCTCTGGATGGTATCCCTCCCCTCCAGCGTGTTTCATAAGTTCATATCCAATAAGCAGCACTTTTGACCTTGAGAGGCAGCTATTCACAGAGCTTCACCTATCCTCGGGCAGAAACTGAGGTGAAGGGAGTTCCTGCCATTTGCAGAAGGGATCTGAAGTCCCTCAACAGCCCTTGGTGCAACCACTCACGTCTCTGAAGCTATATATGGACCTAAATGCCTGTAAGAAGAGAAGTGTCACCACATTCTCTTTGTTTTCTAACAAGCATGAATAACGTATGCAAAATTCACTCCCTCCTCTCTCAGAATTACCTGTCCTAGTGGAGATAAGTTTGTGTGCATTTGGTAGTCAAAAACCAAGTAATGGGCTATACCGTAATTGCAGCCTGTGCCCTGTGCAAGGGCCGTGCGCAGCTCTGCCAGCCCTGCGACGGACCAAGGGATGACGGCACTCTGCCACTCATGACTCATTTGGGTTGCTCTGGGTCCTGAGGTGCAGAGCCCGGGTCAGGATGCTAATCGGACAAAGGCATCTTGGTGGAAGCATGCAGTCCTGCACGCACACAAAGCAAACAAGACTCCATAGTGGAACTCAACAATATGTTGGCTTCAGGTCAGGGAGCTCTGATATACTACAGTCAACAAAAAAAGAGCACCTTTAAGAGAGTTATTCAGAGCTACAACACAAGCAAAAGATTTTCCAAGGTAAGAAATACCCCAAAGAAGGGGATTCAGTTTTCTGATTTCAGGAACAAATACGACCTTTATGGAAGCCTTGCTTTGTTCCAAAGGTAGAACTCTAATAAAAATGACTTTAAGTTTTATTACTCATGTAAGTCCGTTAGAGGTACCTTAAAACCAAACATATGACAATCATTTATTTTAAAAGGCCATGCTCATGGTTTTCAGGGGTGAGAGTCTGAAATTCCTCATCTGCCTGCCTTCCGCTGTCCAAGAGTAAGTTGCAGAGCTAACGGTGTGCCAAGCTAACAGAGTGCCAAGCTCCTCGCAATGCGACAGCCACAAACCTTGTACAAGTGTCAAATTTCTGAGGACTGAAAACACTGATATTCTGCAATACTAAACAGGAAGAAAACTGAGTAAATCACCAAACCTGACCTTGTCACAATGCTCACACACTTATTTCTTTGCATATTTTTTCATGTCACCCAACAGCAACCATTAAGAAATTGTCACTGCCAGGCAGTGAGACATCAAAGCTTTACTGGGTACTCCAAACCTGCAATAATTCATTTCAATTAATAGCTGACAAATGCTGAGTTTCACTGTACCCAGTGAAGTCAGACAGCTATGACAGAAGATGTACTGACACAGAGAGAAAGAAATGTGTAGTCACTTCCATCTCATTTACTGGGGTCTTGTTACCATATTCCTGACCTATAGTGTTGGCAGCATTTTCTTACTCCAGATCCTATATTTGTTATGCATAAGCTGCATCAATTCTCTCTGGACAACAGGATACAGACTTTCACAGCCATCTGTACAGCTGAAATGCAGCCTAAGCTGTCATCTCTACCTGTATCACGTGGACTTGTGAACCATTCTTATCTATCCTGAAACCTCCTGCAGCCATCGTTTCCCAGGCCTTTGCCTTTGACCATATCACCTCATCTATATGTCACGTGCTGACCCGCTCTGCTCTGCCATATCAAATACAAGGTACTCATCCTGACTTCCAAAACCTGTATAATTTATTATGGCTCACTCATAACTTCTTATGTGCTATCAAACTGTTGATGACTACAGTGGTAAACTATGACCTATGATCTACAGTCCATGATCACCATAGTTAAGTCTGCTATCTAACTTTCAAAGACACATCTTCCCATCAGTCCCTGAGGAACTCATTTTATGCTTTCTTACACTCTCCTGCATATAATGCCTGTGAAAACTTTACAATGGCCAGGTCAGTCCAGCTGCTTGTTATTACGCTAACTTGTTTTAGACTCATAGAATGGTTTGGGTTGGAAGGGACCTTTAAAGATCATCCAATTGAACGCCTCTGCCATTGGCAGGGACATCTCTCATTAGATCAGGTTGCTCAAAGCCCCATCCAACCTGGCCTTGAACACTTCCAGTGATGGGACATGCACAACGTCTCTAGGCAACCTGTGCCAGTGTCTCACCGCTGTCATCGTAGGAAATTTCTTCTTTACATCCTTACATTTCTTCCTTACATCCAATCTAAACCTACCCTCTTTCAGTTTAAAACCATTACCCCTTGACCTGTCACTACAGGCCCCGGCGAAAAGTCTCTCTCCATCTTTCTTATAAGCTCCCTTTAAGTACTGAAAGGCCGCAGTGAGACTTCTCTCTCCAGGCTGAACAACCCCAGCTCTCGCAGCCTGTCCTCACAGGAGAGGTGCTCCAGCGCTCTGATCATTTCTGTGGCCCTCCTCTGGACCCGCTCCAACAGGTCTGTATCTTTCCTGTGCTGAGTGCCCCAGAGCTGGACGCAGTACTCCAGGTGGGGTCTCCCAAGAGTGGAAAAGAGGGGCAGAATCACCTCCCTTGACCTGCTGGCCACTCTGCTTTTGATGCAGTCCAGGATATGGCTGGCTTGCTGGGCTGCGAGCGCACATTGTCGGCTCATGTCCAATTTATCATCTACCAGTACCCCCAGGTCCTTCTCCACAGGGCTGCTCTCAGCAGTCTGTAAATTTACCCTGCCATTACTTGTGCTGGACTCCATCTGTTCAGGGTAACCTCTTCTTCTTTTTCATTCACACAGCACTCAGGACAAAGAAGATGCCCAACTGTTATTGATGGCAGAGGATAAGACTGTTTTTCCTTTGGGTAATATGGCCTAAACAAATTCAGGACTGGGATGTGAACATGCTAAAGAGGGTCATGTCTTTGATTTTTAGCTGCCTGAAAGTAAGGTATCTTACTAAACCTGTCACATAGGCTCCATTTACATTCAGTGCATTCAGGATTAATTAAGATGATTATCTGCTGGCAAGGACAGCTGAATTGTCTCACTTTAGGATGCCCATCATTTGGTATGGTAATGCCCACCTTGGACTAGGAGGCGGCAGGCAAGGGCATGGGGCTGTTGGTTTCTCCAGCTTCTTGCTGGGGACGCTGGGGATGCTGGCAACCACCCACCCCAGTCCACTGAGGACCTGCTTGCACCTGGGCAAGGTCCAACAACCTGCGGTAACTTCCTAATTGCAGTCCCCCTTGCCACAGCTGGGTACCACAGCTGAGACGGTGACAGCACTGGGTCTCACCAAGATGGTTGAGGATCTCGGGGATCAGTTGAGGATCTCGGGGATCGGTTGAGGATCTCGGGGACCACTGCCACAAGTTTTAACCAGCTCCTGGAATTTAACATTGCCTCTATAATGACAGCAAGTCAGATTTAAGGAAAAAGGGATCAGCTTCCTGGTCTGCCCTGCGGTCAATACGCTGCCCGCTCTGGAGTAACGGAGGCTTCTCATATTGAAGCGAATGGTTTGTATTAAGTTTTAGTCAGAGTCAGAGAGCTAAACTGGCCCAGGAGCACTTTGGTCCCTCCTAACTGCGGGGGAAAGAAAATTAAAAGAGACTCACTATTCTTCTTTTTCTTCTGGACAAGACCGCATTTTTCACCTTTTTTTCTACCCCTCGGCTAACTCGAAATCAGAGACACAGCACTCATGCCTCCAACAGACTTGAAGTTAGCTGTTACAGGTTGCAAGATTTGACAACGCTGACAACTTTACCCAATTTTGTATGACTGTGTTGTTTCTGTCTCCTTTTCAAAAACCAGAAGGTTTGACTGCTTGTTCTCAGCTATTAGCACAAGCTTGGGTTTTGCAGGTATTTCTCCTTGTCTCTTACCCAAACCTTCCTCAAACCAGCACAGCTTAAGAGGAACAAAAAGGTTAAAAACTGTAGGAATTGATTTATTTTTTTTTCCCCTGCCACCATTTGGTGCTGCTGTGGGACCACAACAAACCTTGGCTCTTTGTCCCTTTTTTAATAAGGATAAATGTGACTGCCAGCCCCCATGCCACGTGACCACCCTTTATTGTAAGAAAAAATGCCATCTGCATACATTTCAATTTCATGAGACAAAGTGCCTAGTTCATCTAAAATCTCTCTCCAGGGATGTACATCAGAGTTACCTTGCCCTCGAAGATTCAGCTGCAGATACAGTCACTAAGCACTGACACAGGTCAGAAACCGACCCAAACAGGGCACACATGAAAACAAGACCCCTGCTGTTAGCGACCACTGCTGGTCGGGTTTAATGGCAGGAGTGTGATTTCCAACTTAATGCTGCCAATTTTGGGGTATTTTGAGTACTACAACTCAGGAGTCAGAAATCTGAGGAGTGAACCAGAGACCCCCCAGTGCTGTAGCACGCTCCAGTTTATGGGCCGAAGACAACATACCTGATGCGAGGATGCACATCACCCACTGCTTTGAGATGGAGAAGCAGAGTGTAGGGCTCCCTCCTGAGCAGTCCCTTCTCCCTGGTGTGCACTGGTAACTATGGTGCCTTCCTTACACAAAACAGAGATCCCCGACACCACTCCGTCAGGGGATGCCATGGAAAGCACGTGCAAGCCCAAGTTCCTCATGAAAGCCCTGGCACCACCGCAGGGAAAGTCTTCTTCAGCCTCGACCAGGAGATGCCCCACGTGCCTGCACTCGCAGGAGCTCTGGGGAGTATCCACTGAGCACAGACAAACACACAACTTTTCACTCAGACAAGTGTAGGAGGAGGACATCAAAAAGCACGTTCTTATCAGAAATTCAATCTCTCATCCCCACCACCAACCATGCCCTGACAAATTTCAGGTCTCCATCAAAATACAGAGGAGTTATAGCTACTCAAACAAAGTCAACACATTTATCAAGATCAGAAAACAAACATTTTCTTCCCCTGTTTCATTCCCAGAAATGCCTGAAATTTTCTGGTCATCATTTTCCCAAACAAAATAATTAAAATAATATGACTTAGGGCAGATATCCATCTTGGAAAAACTCATCCCAAGCTGTCAAACCATAGCACAGTCATAAAACTTAAAAATAAAAAAAATAAAAAAAAAAAAAAGAGAAGGAAATGAATGAGATCTTCATAAGAGATGCTATTCCTAAGGGTGCTCAATGGGACTGTGGGTGAAGCTGAGCTGAGTCGATCCTTCCTCCCAAAACACGTCCCACCACACGGTGGGTGGTGTGCCAGCCCTGGAGCGCGCTGAGCAGCGGCTGCTGCTGGTCCTCCCCTGGAGCACAGTGGTCAGCACATGAGCTGTCACTCCGAGCACAGAATTAAAAGGATAAACTCCAGGCCATGGTAGTGAATTGAGTCTAGCTTTAAAGGCAGACAGATATGATTAATAATCCTGCAGATTTTTTTAAGAGCACTATAAATGTTTCTCAAGGAGCTTCCCTGATCCTTCTCTACCATGGACCCCCTCTGCTTTGGTATGACACAAGGGTTTATCAGCACTCCGGGAAAAGTGCGTAACTGTGTCATGGCTCATCTCCAGTAATACAGCCAGACCCTGAAAGACTCACAATAAAACCCTTATCTCATATCTCACAGTACACTCTTTTTCCCCTCAACCTTCCTTGCTCCCTCTCACCCTTCTCTCTACCCAGAAACACGTATGACTTTGAGAGCATTTCTACATACTCATGAGTGTAATCTTGCATAAAGTATACACATTATATTAATTACACCTGAAAAAATAATCTTACAAAATATATTACCTGAGTTTTGTTTTTGAAAAATAAGAACAACATGAAACGCTTATCACATTATGACATTCAGATTTCTCTGATTAAAAGTGCGCACACATCCAAACATCCACACACAGAAAAGAGAAGGTGAACACAGACACTCTGAGAGAAGACATCTTTAACTGAAAACTGCCTTCATATTTTGCCTCCTGCAAGGACATACTTCTAAACGCTATAAGCAGAAATATCTGCATTACTATTATACTTCAGTCTCAATCTATGTTTTTGAAACTCTTCAGTCACTGATGCCTTTGCCCTAGAAGGTCAATCATTTAAGAAGACAACATTTTGCCTTTTTAGAGCACTATATATCACAAGAAGTGTTGAAGAAAGAACTTCACTGAAAGCCCTTGATGAAACATTCCTCTGGAAAAAACAAAAATCAATAAAATCTTTGAAGTGTTGTTCTGAAGTACAACTGGTCTCATTTTCTGATGTGCCAGCATAAAACTGACTTCTGAGCAATTTTTACAGAAAGAAATAAGTAGGAATTGTCTTATTTGAAATGGAGACCATGATAAAATCAATAATAAACTTATACCACCTTTTAGATAAATGCTTTGAGAGGCTAACAAAAATAAACAAATGCAGTAAACATTTAAAAAAAAAATAATGACAAAGGCAAATGCCTGAACATCTACCTGCAATTTCGGATGGGGGAAAGAGGGGTTTGAGCTCCCAGTCCCCAGGATCCTGCCAATTTTCTTGGAAAGAGAGTTGAAGAGGTCTGCTGGTAGTGCCTGCAGCCTCCTCCGCAGTCCCACCAACGCTGGTGGGGCTCAGGAAGATCACACGCATCCCACAGGAGAGGGCACACCCAAGCCCACAGCAGTAGAACTCTGTCTGTGCTTAATTAATTTCAATTTTTAATAGCATGCATCATCATCTTCTATTGTAATCAAACCCAGCAGGGCCCGTGCCAACACCACAGTCATCAATTTGTACAAAAGGCGGCAAGCTTTAGCTTCCACCCTCACAAATGCACACTGTGTATCTGCCGCAGACCCACCTGGCACCAACGACCTCATGTATTTGTTCTACCCTATCATATCTATGGAATCATATCATTCCAGTTAATCCTAATCAATGATTAATAATCACAAAACTCAGACTACTAGAGTAACTCGGAACCACTGAAGGATAATACTACTTAATAATGTTGCAAAATACTTTGTCATCCTTTCTTAAATAAAAATTGCTAAGTTACAATGTGCAATGAAAGGTGTACAGCTCACTATTTCTCTTCAGATGTTCAGCGACATCTTCCCCTATTTCCAGGGCTATCATTGCACTTATGGGATACTCATAAGCATCAAAGCGATGCTTTAGCTGCTTCAAATATCACCACATTTTCATGTTGCATTGGTAAGAAATGTTCTAGACTTAGCGTGATATTTTTTATGCATGTCACTGCCTCAATGCGTTTCCACACAGTTGTTCTTTTTCTTTTTTTTTTTTTTTAAGTACCACAACTTTTTATGTGTTAAAGCATCTTTGTGAGATTTCTATTCAAAAGGCATTCCTTGGAGGGAAGGTTAGAAGCAGTTGGAAGAAAAGAATGTTGTGCCATTTTTTTTCCTGGCATCCACCAAGAGGAGAACGAAACAAATACTCAGGCCACTTCCAAGGGGCCATGGGCAACGCTCACAACGCTCCTGAGAAGTACAGAGCGCTGCCCTGTCCTTGTCTCGCAGCTCCCGCCTCTGAAGCCGCCTGCTGAAGAGCTGCTTCCACTCCCCCTTTTATGTCCCACATCTTGTTTCGTTTTGAAACACAATTCAGCATCACTCCCACACTGCAATGCTCTGTGCAACCTCAGAATTAAATTATTTGCAGGACCCAAACACGCTGGCAGCATCGACGTGCCTGCACCACACGAGGTGTCTGACCAAACACAAAGCATCCCTCACTCAAACCAGACTCACGCCACTCGGACCTTCAGGCAAACATTAATGTCAGGAACTATTAACTTTTCTAAGTTCATTATGTTTTGAGTGTTTTGCTTGGAATAATTCTCATTTGTAAACTTGCGTTGTATAATGTTATGCTCAGGATTATATGATTTTCATAATGGTGTGGAATCAGACTTTGAACATTGTTACAAAACCAGAACAGACGTATTTATATTTCCTTATTTTTGAGACAAATAATTGCAAATAATAGAGAAGAAACAGATGGGCAATAACAGCGAACAGCAGCAGATATGGTCTCTGTTTAAACTGTTGCTGACTCGTGTCACCAGATCACCGCTTCAGCAAAGAATGAGAGAACATCCCACTACTCCATAAGCAAAGGGACTTCATGTAACCAGACAAAATGATAGGAATTATGCCAGTATTAACATGAAGTCTCAACGTTTTAAATTAAAGACATCATAATTTCGTGACTACACGAAACAGTACAGGGATAATTTGTAAAACAGAAGTGTCCACGCAGGCAGCCATGGACCTAGCAAAATCTCCAGGGTCATGCAGGTGACTTTCAACACCTTCCAAATGATCTTTAAATGCCTAATCTTTTAATGATCTTTAAATGCCTTTTAAAACCTTCTGCAACATTAGAGGGCCCTGGCACGGTTAATGGGCAACAGCTATTCTGAAGTGCTGTGAAAGACCTCTCAACATCTCTCTTACAGCTCATTCATAATAACGGGCTCCACACTACACTAACAAATTTTTTTT
Source organism: Pluvialis apricaria (assembly GCA_017639485.1). Classification (NCBI taxonomy): domain Eukaryota; kingdom Metazoa; phylum Chordata; class Aves; order Charadriiformes; family Charadriidae; genus Pluvialis; species Pluvialis apricaria. The sequence goes on from CM030007.1 coordinate 16,976,782, forward strand.
TTTGCCTCAGAGCAGTTCTTAAAATATTCAAAATAATCACTGTGATTACTCTCCAGCTATATATGTATGTGGGGGTGATATATGGGATCGGTTTGATGACTTCATTAATATTTTGCAGGCCACTAATACACGCTATGAAATGCAGCCTCAAGTGAGAGGGGAATAAATGAACTTTCTGAGCCACTGGCAATTAGTTTTGAAAGATTGTGTAGATCTAGTGAGCTCCTGAAGAAACAGGAAAAGGAAAATGTGGTCTCCTGTCTTTCAAAAAACAGAGGTAACCATTACCCGAAAAGCAAAGCAACGTGCCTCTGGCCCTTCCACAGGCAGACCAGGCGAGTCCCTAGTCCTCTGCTTCACCCACAGGGTGAACCTACCGCTTGAGTGTTGCACTGAAGGAGTATCGAAAGAGGAGAAAATTGCTAAACCATCCATAGGACAGTGACCAAACTGTGACATGGAAGAACAGCAGCTTTCTGCATCACGACTGCTTTCAGGAAAAACAACGAAGAACCTGAAAGTTAATTTGCAACGTAGAAAACCACATCCAAGGGGACAATGCTTTCTCCCCAAGCAAAGCGTTCCATACAAAATGCTTGACTTTGTTTTTAACCCATTTAATCTTTTACAAAGAAAGACTATCCACAATACACCTAACCAGAATTTTACCTTACCGGGTGACGGAAACCGGCAAGTCTGTCACTATGAACCATATGTCAGACATAGCTGGCAATTTCTCTGCTTATAAATCTGACTCTGGCTTTTATGAGCACTTGCTGAAGTCATGATGATGAGGTTGTTACTTCATAACTGAATAATGCAGTTTTATGGCTTGTAAATTCCCTGCTGAATGGTTTGACGTTAACTCGTAGAAAAAAAAGAGAGGGAGGCAGAACGGCTGTGGAGGAAGATTGCTGCAGAAATCTGCCATCCTCGCTGCCCAGAGGCGACTCCACGCTCTCTCTTACTAAAGGCTGAGTCTGCAGCTTCGGAAAGCACTACAGATTCAAAAAATATTTCACGATGCATGACAAAAATGGTGAAATGTACTTTGCCTCTGTTTTCTGCATTGGTTTGAGAGTAGGAAGAGAGCATCCAGAGGCTGTGCTGACCATGTTTAGTTAATCAAATCACATTTTGCTCCCCAAGGTTTTTTCAATAGACCTGAAGTTGCTGCAGCTCAGATCTGAGCCTCTGGAATTTCTGGGTTTGTAAAAGCACCCTATTCCACAGAGTTTATGTTCATAAAAGGAGATGACTCCTGGAAAAAATACTAGCAGAGAAATTCAAATAATTTCTAAAAAAAATTAAGTGCTTTATTGCAAAACAGAAAGGAGAGAAAAAGAAACTGCAATATAGAATTGCAGCATAACAATGCATGAACTTGAATGAAGTGTTGTAGCAGAAGAGGGAGGAGAATTCACAGAGAAACACAGCAAAGACAACTACAAAGTATAAAAGATTAAACTGTATTTCTATGCCACATGCTAACCCCCAGGGTACTCCAGGGCATACATATTCTCAGATACCATGCCTAAACAAGAGTCTGGAGAAAGCTATTTCTGTCAATTAAAGGCAGATTTTTCTGTCACTAGTGCTGAAGTGGCCATTTTATTCCCTGCCAAACTACAGATTGCTTTGCAAGAAAAAGGGTTTCTTTTTTATTATGATGACTCTAAACCAGTTACAGCTGTCTAACAACACAGATGTGGGACGGCAGAAGTGGAGGAAAGTTCACTGGATCGACTCTAAAGGAAATAATTGTGAGACAATACGCTATTCTGGAACCCTAAGTCAGTGCAGAAATGCCAACAGCTTTCATGTGGACTCCCCTTTCCTTCCCAACGGCACGATCTGCTGACAAATGTAGGCGCTGTTGAATTGTGCTCGCTTGCTCCTGGAAGGCACCGACGCCGTGCGTGCTGCTGCGATGCTCAGAATTTTAATGCTGCCCTATCACAAGAAGAAACAAGCACAGCGATCCTTATCCTGATGGTGTCCTGCCCCTCCCTCCCATAATTTTCCTCACCTTTTTCATTTCCCGCAGTCAAACTGAATACCTGCAAACGAAGAAAAGCAGTCTTCTTTTTCCATTTTCCATTATCTTGTTGGGTATACCCCATATATTATATAGAACACTTATTCACCGTGTGATCAGAGCACTTACTCACAGTCAATGCTCCAGTCACTAGAGCTCACGGGAACATATTTGAGCTATCTTTAAATTAGCTATCTCGGTATTGATAGCAGGGTAGCTATCATAACACAGAGCACAGCGCAGCACGCCGAGTACTGCAGCTCCTTGAAAGCTACCGCAGGTAGCATTGCAGCTCGGAGAGCTGCAATCTCAGCAGCATTAGCAATCAGGGGCGCTTTTTTGCATATTTATTGTAACTATCACAAGTTCAGAAATGAAGAAGGGAGGATAATGAATTAGAGAAAGAAAGAGAGAGAGAGGAATGAAAAACAACATGAATCAGCTGAAGGAAGAAAGCAAAAAGCAGGCGTACCTTCATCCCTTAAGCTATTCAGGTTATTAAGTAGCATTATTTACCAAATTACCATGTAAAATAATCTTTTGGCCTAGATCTACTCAAATTGAAGTCAAGGGGAAAAAAAAAATAAAGGCAAAATGAATGGGATGAGGCTACCAGCTACAGAGACTTCCCAGGGCTTAAAACTACATAGAAATATCATGACAAACACTAGGAATTTTGGAAAGTCCTTACTTTGACTAAAGCTTAGGACCCTGAAAGAAGCTAAATTTGCAGTTGTGTAATGAACTCTTACACACTTGCTGAAATTTTCTCATAGGAAAGCAAAAATGCGCATGCTTACTTTTGGGTGAGAGAGGGATATAGTCCTGGTCAGTAGGATGGATGGATGGATAGGGGGAGGTCCTCAGGTATGATGCACAAGGTACATCTAACATTCCTATTTATTTCTTCAAGGTAACAAAATTTCCAAGTAATTAGTGCTGGGAAATTGCCCACATTTGTAAAGTCACATCAGGCATCACGTACACAACAGAAAGAAGATCAGCAAAAGGACAACACGACCTACAAAACAAACTTTGAACTCTCTTACTGGTCAGCCTTGGTTGACTTAAACCATTATCTGAGCAACCCAATGTTACGGATCAGAGATCTTGACACAAGGGAGTATATATAGATAGATGAGCTATCAGTTAGTTCTTTCTCCTTCTGTTTTGAAACTTATGATCTATATACACAGCTTAAAAAAACATTCCCACTGGCACATTTTCAATATTTCACACACTTAATCTTCATTCTCACCAGATGGTTTGCTAAGTCAGATAATTTATATGATCAATACATTAAAAAGCCAAGAATTACCAGTATACGTTACGAAAGATCTGGAAGACTTGAACACTAATGGTACTGAAAAAAGTTGTTTGAATTATATCTCAAAACTTACATAAAGCCCCAAAACTTGTGTAAACCTATAGTAAACTGACCCCTCTTCTCTCATTCCAGTGGATTACCACATGTCAGAGGTCTTGTACAACCCAAGCAGAGATAGGGAATAAAAATGAGCCCAAAAGCCAAAGTCTATCAAAAAAGATTTAGTTTACAAAAGAAATAGTGCTATAAATACCCACGAAAAGCATTCTTGGCAAGTACTCACCGGAGGGAGTGCCACAGATCTAGAAACAGATACTAAAGATGAATGCTGAAGCTTAATTTTCTAAGAGATATCAGATTTTTAGTCTCTGTAGCCTCTAGAGACAGAAAGTGAATTCGATCATCTAAAAAGACTGTGATCAAAAGCTTGGATAGTCATAAAAATGCTCTGGGGGAAAGAGATTATATGGAATAACACAAACATTTAGTGTTGTACTGTGGTCTGCACAGCTTCTTATCAATAAAAAATTTACTTACCTGAACATATCGTGGGGCAAATATTGTCCCCAGCTACACCAAGGCCACTCAACTGAGGTCCATGAGTTCAGGCAGATGCAGAAAAAGGCAGGACTATGTTATTTAGTGTAACTCATCATTTATGAACCATGCTAACAATACCCCCCTGTAATAAAAGAAATATATGGAAATACCTAAGTAGCCTGTTACTGGTTAACTTTTCATATAAAATTATCTTTCCCTTTCGGAGAAATTAGTCTTTTTCAAACTAATGCAGCATATTCATGGGTGACTATCTATGTCCTCAGAGAACAGTAATATTAGAAATAATTATGAGCCATCTTAATTAATTAAAGCTGTTTTTCCACCCACTTAATTTTTTAATCTATTGCTGCACTAGCCAACTGAGAATTGACACACTGACAGTAAGGAACTGATTAGATCGCCACCGGCATTTTCTGAAAAAGCTAAGAGCCAAATACTGTCTCGTCCTTGGGAAAGAATGCAGTTCAAGGAAAGAAAGTGGAACTAAACCTGGTAAAAGCAACATCAGATGCAAGACTTGAGTGATTTCTGTACTGATGTCTCTTCCCAAAGCCAAATTTCAGGAAGACATATGCCCACACTGGTACAGGTGAAAGGCCAGAATGAGGTCAACAGGACAAGCATGCACAAAAGTCCACAGAATCAACCTAACCTGCCTGAAACATGAGGGAACAAAAATATTATTTTCCTTATGTCCTTAATTTCAGCCTATCTTTAAAAAGCTTTTTCAGAAAGAATGGTGCTTGCATGCTCCACATTCAAAGCCACGTTATCTCCAAATCATGTTAAAAATTTTGGCCAGGAGTAACTGTGGCTGTGTTACGGTAGGTGCCACGGCATAGAATTATAGGATAATACTTACAGGATCAGGGAAGGCGTGTTCATGCAATGGCGACTACAAAAGCAGAGCACGTCACAGTACAAACCGCCTGGACCAAGACTTTCAGGGAATGGTGATGTGAACTTTCATTCAAGAAAGAAAAAAATGAATGTAATAAATAAAAGCTACCAATGGCTCAAGAAAATTTAACTCATTTCACAGATAAGCTTAAAAACTCCTATGTTTGAGAGCTTTTCAGTTATGTCCAGCTCTGCTGGACCTGATACTGCTTTGCTGGCCCTGATGCTCATCAACAAGAAAGGACTGATCAGGGATGTGAAGGCTTGGGGCAGCCTTGACTGCAGGACCATGAAATGGTGGAAGTCGGGTTCCTGAGAGGATGGAACAAGGCAAACAGTAGGATCACATCCCTGGACTTCAAGAGAGCAGACTCTGGCCTCTTTGGGGATCTGTTTGGAAGAACCCCATGGGATAGCATCCTGGAGCAAAGAGGGGTCCAAGAGTTGATTGAGTTTCAAGAATCACCTCCTCCAAGCTCAAGATTCATCCATCCAGGCTCAAGATTCATCCATCCCTAAAAGCAGGAAGTCAAGCACAGGTGGCAAGCAGCCTTCATGGATGAATAAGGAGCTGCTGACTGAACTCAAACATAAAAAGGAAGCGTACAAGAGGTGGAAGCAGGGACAGGAGAAATGTAGAAACAGTATGAGCATGCAGGGATGGAGTTGGAAAAACCAAAGCCCATCTGGAGTTTAATCTGGTGAAGGATGTGGTAGGCAACAAGAGCTTCCACAAGTATACCTGCAGCAAAAGGAAGACTAGGGAAAATGCAAGCCTGCTGCTGAATGGGAATGGGAATGGGCACCTGGTGACAAAGGACATGGAAACAACTGAGGTATTCATTGCATTTTGTATTGTCAAACTGGTGAATTATAGACTAGGTAAGTGGAAAGTGAGATGGACTGAAAACTGTCAGGCTCAGAGGGTTGTGGTCAGTGGCATGAAATCCAGCTGGAAGGCCAGTCACTAGTGCACAGTGCACCCATAGGTTGATACTGAGACCTACTAAATACTTTTTAGCGCCCTCAGTGAGTTTGCAGATGATACAAAATTGGAGTGGCTGATACACCAGATGGGTGTGCGGCCATTCAGCGGGACCTCAAGAGGATGGAGAAACGGTTTGACAAGGACCTCATGAAGTTCACCAAAGGCAAATGCCAATTCTTGTACCTGCGAAAGAACAAACACAAGCACCAGGACAGGCTGGGATCAACCAGTTGGAAAGCAGCTCTGCACACAAGAGGGTCCTGGTGAACAGCAAGTCGAACATCAGCCAGCAATGTGTCTCTGTGGCAAAGAAGGCCAACAGCCTCCTGGGCTGCATTGCCACCAAGCCTAGGGAGGTGATATTTCCCCTCTGCTCAGCACTGGTGAGGCCGCACCTGGAGTGCTCCGTCCAGTTCTGGGCTCCTTAGTACCAGGGAGACACAGACATATTGGAGACAGTGCAGCAAAGGGCCACAAAGATGATTAAGGTCTTGAAACATCTGTCATATGAGGAGAGGCTGTGAGAGCTGGGACTGTTCAGCCTGGAGAAGAGAACACTCTAGGGGATAAATATAAATACCTGGTGGGGTTTAAAGAAGATGGAGCTAGAGTCTTCTCAGTGGTGCACAGTCAAAGTAAAAGAGGCAATGGGCACAAACTGCAATGCATGGAAGGTCATTTAAACATAATAAAATACGTTTTTTTACTCTTAAGGATGGTCAAAGGCTGGAACAAGTTGCCCACAGAGGTTGTGGAGTCTTATCCTTGAAGATACTAAAAATCCAGCTAGACAGAGCCCTGGGCAACCTGCTTAGCTGAACCTGCTTTGAGCAGGGGGGTTGGACTAGATGATTTCCAGAGGTGCCTTCTGACCTCAACTATTCTGTGATTCTGTAACTATGCTTCTGTTTTTCCTAGTATCCTCATACTTGCTTCCTACAGTGTGAAAATACGTGGCATTTTAGGAGCACAACAGCAAAGAACGCATACATGCTTGCATATACACAAGCAGTCTGCTCGAGTAGAGTAGCAGATGCCTTTACAGACATGTATTACTGTACATTTCTAACTGCGTGGAAGTTGTACCACAACCTCTGTTCTTTGCCTGACAAAGAGAATTGACCCAAGTCCCTACATAGCAAAAAAGCAGTTACCCCTTGTTCATCACTTTTCAATCAAAGGAAAAGCATACAAGAGTGATGACTGTGCTGCATGTACCAGGAATGTTGGGAAGCAAAGCGCCAGTGAGCAAACCACATCTGTACTCCGGGTATATCGCTTTACACTGTGCACGGCTGGAATGTGCTAAAGCAGCATGGCCCAATTGGCAGCCGGGGAGTCAAACCCAGTGCCTCCATTCCGCCCGCTGCCTTCTCCCTGGGCAGCAGGAAGAATGGCTGGCTGAGCAGCCAAACGCCTCCTCCCGCGCCAGCTCACAGGCCTGCGGGCTCTGCTGGCCGGCTCAGAGGGAGCAGATGGGAAGAGGTTGCTATTTCTGGGGGAGAGAGGGAGGGAATAATCCTCGGTTGCCAGCGGGGTGAGAAGCCTACCTAAGCAGGGGAAAGGTGGGAGTGGGTTGCCGCTGCCCTGGCGCGGTGGGGAAGGCGGGTGCTTGTGTAGGGTGGGTGAAGGTAGGCAGATGCTGTTAGAAGAGCGGGTGGTCTTTAAGGTGGAGGGACGTGGGGTAGCCCTCTCTGGGATTCCGCAGAATGGATCCAGCTGCCAAGATCACTCTGCACAAGTGCATATCCACAAATCCCTCCTAAACAGCACTTGTGATTAAATGCCTTGCTCCTAATGTCGCAGCCTTACGCTACCAAAATTCCCCACCCCACTGATGCCCACCTTCTCTGGTGTGTGCACAGCCGCAGCCACCCTGCAGGGCAACCACCGTGCAGGGAGACTGCACGGACAGCGCTACCAATCCGGCAAGCCTCTTCCAAACCTGCCTGCTCCTTCCTTAGGTACGTTCTTCTTTGACGTATGATATTGTTTAAGCACCACCAGTGCTTTAACTGAATCCTGTAAATAGGAAGAATCCTACAAATAGGAAGAAGAGACATTAACTTTTTGCCTACCTAGGGACTGTTAACAACTTTTACTGGCAGTCTCCTGTCCTCTCACATCAATTTTTCAGGTTAATTTTACTTTATTATGTTCTTTATCTATGCAAAATTATGATGTATTTTTTCGCAGATATAAGGAAATATGCTTATATGCATAGACATATGCAATATTAGACAGAAGAGACATGGCATCAGAATTTATATTAAAATGTAGTTAGTAACTTGGCTGACCCAAGACAGAATGGAGAAATCAGAGAAAAATGTATTTGACACACAGATTCTATGCATTCACTGTACCATAAATGCACCCACGCACAGAAACTCCTGTGCCAGCCTTACCACTCCTAGACAGGATAGCGCTCTGGCTGAATGCACCGTAATATTGTTTCCGAAACGAAGGCAAACTCCAGGTCCTAAATCCAGCTTGCTTACAAGACAGGCTCACAAAGCTAATTCCCTACCGAGTCTGAAGTGAGGTGCCCATCTGCTCTTCTCAACTGGAGATGTATTCCCACAATGATAAACAGCTGCTTGAGAAACTTTGAGGGACAATAACTTAGAACAATATAAATGAAGACAAGTTATATCAGGAAAGTCACTCTAAAACCCATGCATTTCTGATACCAAACCAGAAGGCCTGCCTGAGATGTAAATACCCTCTCCAGCTAGTGGCCCCATGTTAGCATCCCTAATCCCCTAGGATCCACAGCTCCAGGGATTATTTTCTACCACACGTGGGATTTATCCACCTCTAAAAGCTGCAAGATGCTAGACAGATGGGGAATCAGTGCCACGCGCTGAAGATGTTGAGCACTTTGGGGCTATCATCTGTCTTGTTTGGCAGGACAACCGGTATGGCAGACAGGGTGGTGTGGCCTCAGCTGTCAGGAAAAGGAGAGTCCAGGCAGGAGGTGTCTGCAAACAGCTGGGAAACCTCCCCACACCTTCTACCCCATGATAAGCCAACAATAAAACAATACTTTGTAAACCAAGTAAGTATCTGGATTTAGTGTGGATTTTCCTTCCAGTGACCCCTGCAGCAGTGTACAACGATGGGAAAGTGTCACGGTGTGACATGGGGGGAACTGGCAGCACATCTAATGGCAGTGATGGAAATGAAATCCATTGCTGCAACCTTGGCTCCGTCGTAATCCAAGAAGTTTTACCACTAATGTCACTGGAGCCAAATTTCACTCAGATCTTCTGGCTCCTGTACATCCCTCTATACATTCCTTTTTTTTTTTTTTTTTTTTGGTATTAATTTGCATTGGGGTTTTTAGGGTGGGGGAAGAGCTATTCCCTAGGATTCTCTTAGCAATGTCTGTCTCTTAGTTAGAAACACACTCACTACACACCAGGGAAAAAAAGCCCACTTCTGCACTTTTGAATTCAGGAGTCCTAAGGTAGATATGAACACTGGGAGAAGCTGAGAAAAGAAAAATAACCCAAAACTTAAAAAAATAATCTGCAGAAGTTGATGAGCTAGTTTTGCCTGTATTTAAACTGGCAACGTGCACAGCTGGCAATGCAATCTTTCTCCTGATATGCTCTGAACATGCTATCTTCTGGATCTGCTGGGATCGATTCTAGGAGCACAAAGACTATCCAGAGGAGGGCCACGAAGATGATCCAAGGGCTGGAGCACCTCTCCTATGAGGAGAGGCTGAGAGAGTTGGGGTTGTTCAGCCTGGAGAAGAGAAGGCTCCGGGGAGACCTTATTGCGGCCTTCCAGTACCTAAAGGGGGCCTACAGGAGAGCTGGGGAGGGACTTTTTACAAGGGCATGTAGTGACAGGACGAGTGGGAATGGCTTTAAACTGGAAAAGGGCAGGTTTAGATAAGATATTAGGAAGAAATTTTTCACTCTGAGGGTGATGAGACACTGGAACAGGTTGCCCAGAGAAGTTGTGGATGCCCCATCCCTGGAGGTGTTCAAGGCCAGGTTGGATGGGGCTTTGAGTAACCTGGTCTAGTGGGAGGTGTCCCTGGCTATGGCAGGGGGTTGGAACTCGATGATCTTTAAGGTCCCTTCCAACCTAGACCATTCTATGATTCTATGCCCATAATCATTCAGGTTGATGCCTCTGAGGTGAGGCAAATGGTAATGTCAGCATTGCTATGCCTTGAGCATGATGCAACACCACTCCTGTTATTTTCAGTCTTATAAAATAGCCATTACATTTTTTCTATCCTGCCGCTAACTTCTGCTGGAAGTCCTCTCCCATGGCTGACTCTCTGACCTCATCTTTGACACCTGTCAAAATCCGCTCACAGCCGTTCCCTGACCGCATCGCATCAACAATTCTGCCTTCATGTTTCCATATAGCACAGTCCCAGCCATGGCACAGCCCTTGTCACGGCACAGCCCCGAGCCCTGCTTCAGGTCAGAAACGGTTCTCAAAGACACCTGGGCCCACAGAGGTACCATCGTGCCTTTGAGCAACGCAGAGCCACATCATGTCAGCAACAGCTAACTAATTTCAGGTTACCACAGTGCTTTTAAGAGGGTGGTAAGGAACAATCCTTACAGAAGACACCCCTGCTCCGTATCTGGCCAGTGCTTGGGGCCAGGCCACCACTCATCTCCACTGGGAAAAGCAGCAGTGTTCACCACCACCTCTCGTCATGGGCAGAGGAGTGGAGCAACTCAGTTTGGCTGAGGCAAGCATGCACATGTGATGATGGCTTGATCTGGTCAGGCTGCATCCAGCATCACACGCCATCCAGTACAGTGGGCATGCTACAGCCTGTTTAAAAGCCACAATGAGACGACAACATGCTCTTCAGTGATAGACAGCTCTAAACAAGCTCATGCATAAAATTAGAAGCAATCTGTAGAACTGTAATTTCCATTCTCCCATGGAATTGAAAGGAGGATGATTATTATAGCAGCAATTGCTAGGGCTGCTATATCAAAAGGTCAACCTGCAATTTCATTACCTCCACCCCTGAATACATACTCACATAACAAAGACTAAACCATTCACATTTCAAGAGCTTGTAACTCCTCCAGACATGTCATGTAGTATACAAATCAGAGCCCAGAAGCACTCACTTGCCGTAGTAAAACTGGAAGGTCTGTTTGTAGGTGCATTTGAAGTCGAGGAGGTCTAATAAAACCCGGGTACGTTTTCATGTCAGCTTGTTTCGCACACTTCAGCAAAACAGCTTTTACTTTTTCTTATTGAGAAATTTTGCACCCTATTAACCTTCTCTATACTGTATCAGGAACACAAGCACAGCAACGTTATTCTCCTGTGCAGGAACCTGAGGCCGGATCTGTGACTGGGGACTGATCCTGTTCTTTGAGTCTTTCAGTCTCAGTACATTTGCAGAATGTAACCAACTTACAAACCACATGCCTACAGGATTAAAATGTGTATTGCTACCAGCAGCAAAAGGCAGACCACCTTACTGAAACAGAAACTTTAAGCTGGCATTGTCCCTTTAACATTGCAAAAGCTTCTTCTGGAATAAAAGCTGTACTACCTATTGGTTTCAAGACATTTTTAAAATTGCTAAATATTTTGTGATTGTGATCGGAGAAAACTGAATTATCTGAATTTCACATAACAGCTTCACCTTCTAAAAAATATCATCAATGAGGAAATGATATACTTGTTCAATATGATGCTCAGCTACGATGCCCCACAAGAGTATCAGTGAAATTTTGGGTGATGAACACTGTAATATTGAGCATTATATGAGACTGAAGAAAAAAATGAGGGAATCTTCAGTGCATTAAAAGCAATTACCAACTAAACTAAGATCAATGACATGACAAACTACAACACAGGAATGCTTTCGCTTGTTTGAACTGTTTCATCTGCTCTCAAGCTTCAAACAGAAACCCGACTTAGAGCTTCTGAATTTCATGACCTTCTACTATAATTTGCTTAGTTCACACCAAAACCTTGCAGATAAATATACCAGTCATGTTACTTTGATGGCATAAAACCAGTCTGGACCTGTTGCAATGCATTCTGTTACACAGCAACAATACACCACAGGTCAGGCACTGAGATTATCTCAACCTAAAATGTACATTTACTCTTGACACCAAACACAGTATTTGTTTTTAAAGGATTGCTGTAGTTAGGTTATTATACAAAACTACGGGAAAATAAATCTTAACTTTCTCTTTAGAAGATCTGACATGAAAGAAAGCATGGCAGCCTGGTAAATAGCCTAATTTCAGTGGATTCAGCAGATATTTTGGCAGGAAAAAGTTAAGAACAGGCCAGAAAATATTCGCTTCATCTGAGGCTTCATACAAGCCAAACTGGATGACATTTTCTATTAATTCAATCCTAAGAAACTTATGCCTAATGAGGTTTTCTAAATGACTGGGTAAGGGATCGGAGTGTGGTCTGGGAGTTTTGGCTCACCCTGCCTTTGTACCAGCAGTGCCCTATATTCTCAGCAAAGACAAACATTACCCTGCCCCACAGGACAGAAAACATGTTAGTGGGTGTGTAGGACTGACTTTTAGAAAACTGACTATGGATGTTCAGAAAAAAAAACCCCACCACTTTCAGAGTAAGTTGATCTATACAAAATCCCTTTTAGTAAATTAAGAATGAGAAAAAATAAGAGAATCCTAACCCAGGGATATGACTGCCTCCAAGCCACTTGCTCTACAACCCAGACCGACTGAACTACTTCAAAGGACAAAATCCCACCATCTCCAAATCCACCAAAAAAAAATGAAGATCAAACTATGTATTTAATGCATTTTATAGTGCTATCTGTGCAGGAACATATTCTGTGTAAGAGCAACAACTGAACAAGAACATCCTGACCTGAAATTTCAGTCCCAGTAGGCTTTTGTAAGGATGTTGGTATTCCTGTGCCCAGTGCTACCACAGTATTGTAAAACCTTTAACACATGTAACCTCACTAAACTCCTGTAAGGCAAGGGAGTATTATTGCAACAGAAGATTCAGGTCTGTGCTACAAGAGGGATGTTACCACATCAGATGGCATTGTTTTATACTAATGAGAGAAGACAATCCTCCAACAGTCTCCGAAATACCGCTCATTGCTAACATTGTACAGAGAATTGGTCAATAAGGATTGCAATGGAAGTTGTAGGGAAAGCAGGGGGTTAAAACGTTCTTTTCCAAGCAGCCATCAGACTCTTCTTCCACTCTTCTTATTCAGACCAACTGCATAGGACTTAACAGCAAACTATTATTACAGAACTAGTGCTGGCCTGATCCCCCCATAATTATCAGTTTAAGATGAGAAAGAGGAACTCATATCATGAATTCAAGCTTCCCGGGGTTTTTGATAAGGAAGGAGAAAGAACTCACAGGAAATTAATATGGAACCACATTTTGATTTCCAGTCTATGTCTGGCATCTTTTGCCTTATAATGACTGAATCTACACTACGAGACAACAAAAAGGTCTCACCTCAGTTACAGTCTACGGCCTAAATGCTGGCTGAGACAGGTACTTTGTCTGAAGTGTCAAAAGCTATGGCAAAAGCTATCTCGTTGAAAAAAAATATGCACATATTTGAATAGCACAGTTATATGTTAGGGATGAAAGAAAAATGTATTGTGGTTGAAGTCTGGCATGTGTTCGGGAATGTAAAACAGAACACTCTTGCAAAGGAGACATTGGCAGAGTCTCAGTTATAACACACAAGTTATTTCCACTATAATATAATGCAGATATTTCAAATATTTCAAACATTTAGAATTTTTGTACAATCACAATGCTTTTGAAAATCCACCGTGTTAGTGCACTGCATTTATGGGGCTGAGGGACAGGATGGGGCAGGCGGAGAGAAGGTTCATCCAACAGGGGATGGGGTGATGCCTCTGCTCGGGGCAGTGACACAGTTCTAGCCCACATTTTTACATGCAGCTATAGAATTTCAGACTCCAATGAGAGTAATTTTTTACTACTCTATGTCTAATACAGCTTTGCCTTCAAAAGAAGATCAGTATATATTTATAACCTTTAACTCTTCTTTTCCTCATGATAAAAACAAGTTAGTTTTTTTTTTTCCTGACAAATAGGAAATATTTCTTTTTATAAAATATTATGTAAATAAACTGCCTTCTAAATGTGTAAATTCCACAAATTAGGTACTAAGTACACTGAGCTTTTGCTTCAGAATATCAATTTTGCACAGTATGTGCAATTTCTTCTTGAGCACAGCTAACCATTAAAGTAACATTAACTTTTACTACAAAAACAGTAAGGCACTTGTGGATATTTCCTATGTAAAAATGGGACCAAAAAATCCTGAAGCAAACAAAACTGAATGACAACATCTCTCCCTATCCCTATTAACAGACTAAATTACAAATAAAACCATTTAAGCATTTAATTCCTTAAACAATGAAAATTTTACCGAGGTTCAAAAAATGAAAGAAAACTGAATATATTTAACATTAGTTCACTTACCACTTGATGAAATGCAAAGGAAACCTGTTTATTTACCTCTGGAACCAGCAGCTCTTAAATATGACTGTGCTTTGTTTTCTCTCTGTGCAAGGAAGTATATAAATCATTGCTCTACACCAGCCACACTGCCATACTCTCACACCCTTGCCAGAACCCAGTTTTATTATTGCCTTTTCACAGAGAATCTAGGCTCAACCACATTCCTGTGAAATCAAGTTAAAGCTTCCCTTGCTGTCACCAGAGCACCAGAAATACCCAGTGGATGGTTCACACCACCTACCAGAGATACCACCTGTAGGACTGGATGAACCACCTTACAAAGGTGGGCAGCTCCTTCCATTGACTGTGGAGGAATCACAGACTGGCAAGGGTTGAAGGGACCTCTGGAGATCATCTAGTCCAATCCCCTGCCACAGCAGGGACACCTACAGCAGTTGCACAGGACGGTGTCCAGGTGGGTTTTGAATGCCTCCAGTGTGGGAGACTCTACAACCTCTCTGGGCAGCCTGTGCCAGTGCTCTGCCACCCTCAAAGTAAAGAAGTTCCTCCTCACGTTGAGATGGAACTTCCTATGCTCAAGTTTGTGCCCGTTACCTCTTGTTCTACCACTGTGCACAACTGAAAAGTATTTACAAGCATTGATAAGATCCCCCCTCAGTCTTCTTTTCTCTAGACTAAAAAGCCCCAAGTCCCTCAGCCTTTCCTCATAAGAAACATGCTCCAGTTCCCTAAACATCTTTGTAGCCCTTTGCTGAACATTCTCCAGCAGTTCCCTGTCCCTCTTGACCCGGGGAGCCCAGAACTGGACACAGCACTCCAGATGTGGCCTCACCAGGGCAGAGTAGAGGGGGAGGATGACCTCCCTCGACCTGCTGGCCACACTCTTCTTGATGCACCAGAGGGTGACATTGGCCTTCTTGGCCACCAGGGCACATTGCTGGCTCATGGTCATCCTGTTGTCCACCAGGACTCCCAGGTCCCTTTCCACAGAGCTGCTCTCCAGGAGGTCAGCCCCCAACCTGTACTGATGCATGGGGTTACTCCTCCCCAGATGCAGTACCCTACACTTGCCCTTGTTGAATTTCATTAGGTTCGTCTCTGCCCAACTCTCCAGCCTGCCCAGGTCACGCTGTATGGCAGCACAGCCTTCCAGCGTGTCAGCCACCCCTCCCAGTTTTGTGTCATCAGCAAACTTGCTGATGGAACACTCTATCCCTTCATCCAGGTCATTGATGAATATATTGAACAGGACTGGACCCCGTACTGACCCCTGAGGGACACCACTTGTTACTGACCTCCAACTGGACTCTGCACCACTAACCACAACCCTCTGAGCTCTATCTGTCAGCCATTCTTCAATCCACCCCACTGTCCATTCATCTAACCCACACTTCCTAAGCTTGCCTGTGAGGATGGTGTGGGAGACAGTGTCGAAAGCCTTGCTGAAGTCAAGGCAGACAGCATCCACTGCCCTCCCCTCATCTATCCATCCAGTCACGCCATTGTAGAAGGCTATCAGATTAGTCAGACATGACTCCTCCTTGGTGAATCCACACTGACTACTTCTGATAACCTTCTTTTCCTCCGGATGCTTGGAGATGACGCCCAAAACAAGCTGTTCCATCATCCTTCCAGGGATGGAGGTGAGGCTAACTGGCCTGTTGTTTCCTGGGCCTTCTTTCTTGCCCTTTTAGAAGACTGGAGTGACATTCCCTAGCTTAGATGCTTAACTTCAAAACCTCCAGAGCCAGATGGATCCCAATCTGACCAGGAGAGAGATCTGGTACCCATCACAAAGGAACCCCAAAGCATAGCAGCCACCCAGGGCTGGGTGGGGGGTGTCCCAGGGCAGTCACTGGGCCATGGGGAATGGACCAGGCCTCTGGGAACATTTGCAGATCTGACTTCTTAGAAACACAAGTGGTTCAGCAACAGCTCTATAACTACGTAAGAAAAGCCACAGAGGGAGGTGGAATACAACAGCCACTCAAGGAAAAGGGTGTGCACAGTCCTCAAAACTGGCCCTTATACCTCAAGTGAGTTTCATCTTTCCCTGCTTATCCAAAATCCCTTCACTGTGTTTCCTTTCTGCAATCTGTTTCCTCTTCCAACTGCTAATGTGAAAAATGTCTGAACAATGGACTGTGACCCACCTGACCCACTCTGCTGCCGACACCTGTATTCTCGCACTGTAGGTTATGGATGTCAATGGCACCAACACAATCCTGCAGCTTCCTCTGTTGTTTCCTCCAAATAACCTCAGCCCACATGATGTCAGTGAGGCCACTCCCTTACAGTAGGAGTTGTTCATATGAACAAAGTTCCCTTACTTGACCCCAAATGCGAAAGAAGAGGCCTGTAACACTAGCACAGCTAGCCCAGCTGACTCAGGCTGTGTGAGCCCATTAGAGGTCTGGAAAGTGACTTGCATCAGTACCAATTTTCTTATATCTGAATATATACATATTTAGCTCCATATATTTAAACAAGAGGAAAAACCAAAGACACTCTATTTGCTCCAACTATTCACTGAGATGTGAAGAATCTCTCACTTCATGAACGTAATGAAAAATAAACAAGAGTCGTAACATATATTCTTCTGAGAACAAGCTGTGGTTGTTCATAAAGCTTTTGAACGGTCTGGCAGTCCTTTCTGCCTACGGACAGGCTGTAATTGCTGCCTCTCAGCTGGAGTGAACCTCCAGCCTGGTGCCTGACCTTGTGGTCACCCCCACTTTCATCTTTTATATTGGTTTAGCAGACAAGAAGGCTTTATAAAATCTGTGCCTAACGTCTTTTGGCAAAATACCACAACTCAATACTGTTTTGCTTTTGACAGGCTTCTCGTAAATCTGGCCACTTCTGTAGTTTCACTCGCTGCAACTATCCAGTATCATCCAGGGATGGAAACGTGCAAGTGGTATGCTGCTTGTAAAAAAGAAAAAAATCCCAAAAAGCCTCCTCCAGGCCAAAGGAAATTCACCCCCTGCCCTTGAGCTGAGCTCTCCTCATTCTCAGTCTCGCTGGGCTTGAGTCTGGAGGCAGAGATTGGCTCCATGTGTCAGAGGAGAAGCTGCCAGCCCCCAGCGAGGCTCGGGTCTGGCACAGACCCCAGCAGAGACCTCAGCAGCAGGCGCGATGGCTGGGATGTATGACAGAAGTGGAAAGGTTGGAGCTTCCAGAGCAACCGGGATGAGAAAGCTGGCAGTTCTGTGACTAAACAAGATTTGACACAGATATTTTGGCCACTGTTTGCTCATAGGTTTGGAAAAAGAAAGATCATCAATAAAGTTGCTCAGCAAGAAAAGCCACAGCGAAATCAACACAGCAATAGAGAGGAATGCAGGCTTTTGCAAAGATCCAGGATTTCTAAGTAACAAATTGCAGAAAAAAAGAAGGCAAAGCTGACACTTACTGGGTTGCTGATGCTTTCTGATCAGAAAGATTGAACTGTCTTGTTTGTGTCACGCAACTATCCCGACTCAAAATTCTCCTAGAGGAGAACGGACCGCTCCTGCCCTCTCTTCCCACTTTGAGTCCAAGATAGGTACCAGCTCAAACTCACACAGGGAATTTTGTCTCCCCTCTGCTCCAAAGTAGGAAATAATTACACGTTATGTGACCCAAGGTGGAGTTCATCCACGTATAGTGATCTAAAGCAGAGGTATCTCTGTTACCTCAAGGCTTTTTCTGTAGCCAGCAAAGCCAGGCTGCCCTCCAAAGGAGTTGCCTCTCCGTGCATCTTAGAATGGGATGCGTTTACTTTTAAATGAACAAAGTTGGATGATGTAAATTCCCACCAGTGTGCCATTTTTCACGTACCTTCTTTCCTACACAAGTTCAAGACAATTGCAAGGAGCAAAACGGCTGCCAAAACAAAGCTAAAATAAAAATGGTCTGCATCAGTTCAGGGCAATCCCTGGCTTCAGCTGAGGTCAGGAATTCCTGTAGCAGTGAATGGGAGGTTGCACTCTGAATTTCACGGTGGGGTCTGTGGTGGGGATGTGACAAAGCTACTGAATTCCTGGCCCGTGTCACTCCTGTGTTAGGGGATTGCTCTCCTTGCCCCACTGCAGCGTGTTTGTGGCACTTCTATGCTGACAGGAGAGCGTACGCAGACTGTGTCAGGAATGAGAATCAGCTGCGCTAACTTGCTGCATTCAAATGCGAGAAGGCAGCTGGCTTCAGTTCTTTTGTACCAAGCAAAGCAATGGAGATGAGAGCCAGAGGGGAAATGCAGTACTTTAGGAGCTCCTTATAGCCTCGCTCCTCTTCTCCCTTGATCCTCATTAAATGTTTGCTTAATCCATCAGACTTACTCAACTATTCTTTTCCCAGTTCAGCTGTTTTGCAGGGACTCTGACAACACAGAGTTCCTGAGGAACATCTGGGATCCCCAGCAACACATTGCAAGAAGAATGCTACACTACCTACAAAACAAAAGAGGATGAAATGGTAGAAGACATGGGGACATCCAGAGAAACTCTTTTCCATGCCCAAGAATGAAGAAGAAAGGCTAAAAAGCTACCTTGAACGAGCACTACCCTGTGGACTGCTTTGTAGAATACGTACTGTTTCAGAGGAGTAGTTTTCATGGGCCATAAGAAAAAGTGAACCAGAGTTGCTACAGAATCCCTGCAACAGAACAATTTTAAAGCCTCATAAAGGTTGGCTGAAGTTTTTTGTGGATACTGCAAATAATGTCAGAGATGGTAACGTGGACACGCATGGGGCGGACAGCCAAGAACACGTGATTTCTATCTATTGCCCCCTAATCTCACCCTAGGAAAGTCTCCAATGAAGACCAGACACAAATAAAAAAAGAATAACATAGAAAAAAAGAGCACTGGCAACTGAACTGGCTTAGGGATCTCATGCCTCGGCACAGGCTTCAGCCGTTTGTGGTCTAAGAACGAGGAACTGATGGACCTTGGCTCTCCAGGATGCCTCTTGGCCAACTACAGGTGAGTAAGGATCAATTAAGAAAAGGCCAAATAGAACCCAACCATCGTTTGTTTAAATTATGCTATTGCATTTGGATGTATTTGTCTCTAATAAACCTATTTAAAGTCAAATGGAAAACAATTAAATCTATTAAAACATAAAATATTAATACTGTTTTAGTTATACTGAATAATTGAAACAGTATATGCTTGTTGTTAAAGTTTTAAAACAAGTTAAATATCTAAAGTGGTTTATTAGTAACAAGTTAAATGAAAGACAGTGGCTAAGCACCTAGAATAAGAAGTGCTAAAGCAGATTCTGACAGCACTAGTCTCTTCTGCAAATACAGAGATAATGTATCTTTCTTGACAGTTTATTTAAATATTTTTGGTTCACTGCATAATTCATTCCAAGTTGAAACCAACTAAGAGTTGAGGAAAAAAAACAAACCAAAAAGCTTCAGAGACAACTTGCTTTCTAACTTCATCTTATAAATAAAAGCACAGGGTGAGAGGATGAGCACTGCAGTTCCAAAATCTTGAAGGCAGTTATCAGAAAGAAACAGATCAAGTCATTAATTACAAAGCTCTTTTGTTTAATTAATCATTTTGCAGAAAAAAAAATATCTAAAGGCAAAGTATATTCCACTCGTGTAAGGTAGTTCTGGCTCTTTAACGACATTTTAAGAATGATGCTTTGGAACACTTTTCAGTTAATCTGAAAAGTTGGGACTTGAAAAAGTAGGAGAAAATTGTTATTATCCAGGGAAAGCTGCATCACTCTTTTCTGCTTGTTTGCTTTATGAAAAGGTATGGATCAAGGACCTCAGTGAACCTGGTGTTTCTGGGTCACAAAAGATGCTAATTGCAAGTTGCCAGTTGACAGCCTGCAGAGGGGAGGGCTTTGCCCACAGAGCAAAACCACTGCTGGGGAAGGTACCTTCTATGAAGAGAGAACAACTGCGGCGCAACCCTACAGCCTCTCTCTGCAGTCCTCGAGCAGGGACAGCTGGGGGCAAAGACCACGGGTCAAGCCACGTTTGACCGATGGAGTCCTGGGAAGGGACAGAGGCTGCAGCTCCGCACTGCAAACACACGCGGAGCAGGTTTAGCTATGGCCGAGCGTAAGACAAGAGTCCACTGTGTAGACCTCATGCTCAACACATGAGTGTAGTACTCTGTCCATCAACGTCCCGCTCTGCCACCGACCTGAACTCTAGCAAAGCCACAGGCTTTCTATGTCCTGCACATTGGCCAGGAGACTTTTTACCTTGATTTTTCTTTGTGAAGTGATGGGAGCAACGCTTCCCTACCTTCCTGGCAGCCATGCAAGAAAAGTGATCGAGCTGAGGTTTGGAGGGCACCTCTGACTACAGAAAATGCCATATACTTAACTGAAATTGACTGAAAAATTAGTACTAAAACCAACAGGAAAAAAAGAGGCAGAGGTGTTCAAGACTGTTTCACTGCTGTCTTAGAAGCAGATTCAGATCTGTACATGATCGCTGCAATTAAGAAAAAATAACCCTAGGTAAAAAAGAAGAAAATGAGGAAAGTCAGTGTGAAGGATTCCTCTTTTAGAGATCAGGTTACTGCAATATTTGCTTCCTGTTAAAATTCTTCAAGCTGTGAATTTAAAATATCACAGGTCCTTTATTACCCTGAGAAGACAAATTTATGCTGCTTAATTTGTATCCAGAAGAAAAAAAGGGAAAAAAAAAAAAAGATTCACCTGACACTCAGTTATGCAGTCATTTTTTAGCTCTGCTGTATTACTGCGCAAGAGAGATAAAGTACCATCACTGGGGAAGCTTTGAATGCTGCGATGAAGCGAACAGCCTCATGGGCGCTTCTGCTCCAATACAGCCACGTTTCACCCGCCGCACCAGCATTTCTCTGAAAGTGGTGCTGGAAATGAAGGGCTGGCAGAGTCCCTCGCCGGAGTGCCTGGCCCCTATCTCCAGCGAGTCAATGTCTGGAGACACTCAAAACAGTTTTCTTCAAAGATGCCACTTCATAAAAACTTAGATATATAAATGAAGTTTGGTCATGTCAAACATTGCTCGGGCACAAGAAAAAGATTACTGTTGTGACAGACAGAAAGCCTGTCTGAATTGCATGGTTTGGCACTAGAAAATCCCAGCTCCTTCAGTACCGCAGGGAAAGAAACAGCTGCATGAGTTACTGTTATCGGCGGTGGGACACAAATGCTCAAACAATGCTGGCGTGCTTTATTTCCACTAGCATAAAATGGAAATTATTCAGGGCCTTACCTGTATAAACAACCTTCTGTACTTCAATGCTTCATGCCAAAAAAGTAAAACAAGAGGCTTTACTCCACAGCATATGACTACAGCGAGACTTTGCTTGCTCCTGAGGTGCTGCAGAGGAGGGGAGCAGTGTCCAGGCACCCCACCACCTCCTGCACACCTGGGTGCCCACCTCACTTGCGGTGGTCAGGAGAAGGACGAGTCATTCATCGCACCCCCCACAGCTCCCAGTGCAGAGAGACGGTCACAACCCCAGAACTGGGCACCTTGGGCAGTCCCAACTCCTCCCTGCCTCCCCACGTTGCCTCCGCAGGGGACCGGTACCCGACAGTGTGGGGTACCCGATACGGAGCTGCTCACTGCTCTTCTGAGCTCAAGCATCACCATGGCTGCAGCACCGGCTACGTGTCGCAGATGGTCTGAAGTCAAGGAACCTTAATGAATTCCCAGGTCCTTGGTAAGGAAACAGAAGCCACTGAAGCATCTTGGCTTCCCGAGGTGAAGCAGGAGTAAGCTGTTTTGTTTGTCTTGTTTGCTTCTTCCCGGGTGGCCCTGTGTGTCTTGAGCACAAGGAGTTTTGCAGACACAAACAACATTCCTGGGCCTTTGCAGCTACTTCTGGTGGGTGTGGAGCCATCCCTTGCCAACACCCAAGCTGCTCCTCCCAGCTGGGAGCTTGACAAAGCACTATCTCCCAAAGCCAAGCTCTACCCACAAGATCATCAATTATCTCATTAAGAATCATCACCTTAAGGCAGAATTTAGTCTTTGGGGTAGGGAAAAAGTAACTGGGGGAGATGCCATGAGATAGCATCACAGATGATCGGTGCCCCATAACAAAAACACTACAAAGCAACCCAGACTGTAGCAGAGCAGTCCTACAGAACAGGTATTCCACACCTAGGATTTATAGAAGTGTTAGGAGTTCAAGAGGAATTACTTTAAAAAGCCATAGGATTTACTAGATGTTGCTAAACTTTCTGTTAGTGTTTTGACCTATCACATATAAATTACAACAGGCATGCAGCTTTTTAGTGTAGAGCATGTTCCAAATATGACTTTTTTTTTTTAATCTTCTATTAAAAGTTACATGAGTTTTCAGCAGTCATTTTATGCCTATAGAATTTATTTGAGATCCTCGCCTGTTAGCCCAGCAGTGGTCCAAAAACACTTGAAAGGTCTCACGATGACATTTTTCCCTCCACTGTTAGATCCTTTCAAAAGGTGAAACGTTCTCCACAAATGGCTGGCTAGCTGCCCAGCACAGTAAAGAGATGAAGCACCCGCCACCTCCCCTCCGATTTCTGTAAGGAGGAGAGAAAAGCACGAGCTGAGCTGCATAGACACACTATTGTGCATAGCTGCTGTGGGAAGGCATGGGGGAAGGTTTCCAATGAACAATCAAGAGGAATCAGGAAAAATGTCATCCTCAGACAAAAGGGAACTCTGCCTAGAAAGTGAACAACAAGGAAAGCCCTTGAAAATTTGCTTTTAGCACTCTTGAGCAATTTGGAGCAATGCTGGCAGACCTGGGAAAACACTGTCCTGCACAGACAATGCTGCTGCACCTGTAAGGTCCCTCTCCTGCTGGAAGGACTCATTATGGCAGGAGGACCTGCACCAGCTCTGCAGGATCCACCGAAGTCACAGCGGGTTGAACAAAGAACGCAGCCTTCTCCCTACTTCTTTCTCTCATGGACGCTACGGGAAAGAAACCGGTCCAGCACTACAACACAATACCAAACACACACACCATAATCTGGTATTAAAAAGAAACAATAGAAACCATTCAAATCTCAACGGACATTAATCCTCATCTTGGGTACTATTGCTATCCACCATAAAAAGTACAATTGGTTGTGTATTAAAGATTGTTTATATGTGACTTTAATTTTCTCTGTTTGTTAATTAGCAGGAGTAAGTAGGTTTAGGGGGTTTAATTAAAACTGACTGAAATAACCGTCTGATGGTTTTAAGGATTAAATGCTTTTCCATTCCTAGGCTGAAAAGGGTACAGCATGTTTGCAACACAGAGGTTGCGGGGAAGGTCAGACACTTCATTGAATACAGTCTCTTTCCAGAAAGTCAGCAAAAGTGCCACTGACAGCTTTTTCTGCCAAGAGAAAGCAGGCCAAGAAATGGCTGGGTTGAGGTTAAAATGAAAAGGATATGCCTTTACTTTCCTACAGCCAGGGAATCTCAAGTAGAGCAGCCACTCACTCCAGTCGTGTGCCCTTTGGCTCCAGAGAGGCAGAAGGACGGTCACCACGGGCGCAAGCACGGCCCGGCACTGGCAGCCCCGCTCTCCGACACCTCATACCCTCTGCACAGGGACAGGATGGAAGTCGCATCACAGTGAAGAAAAAGGATATTGTGGAATACAAGCAGCACGTTTACAGACAGCAAAATCAAATCGTTTCCATACAGCTTGTAATTACCTCGTGGAGCTCACTGTTACAGGATATGGAAGAGGCTAACGGTTTACAGGAGTTCAAAAAAAGAATTAGACATTTGTAGAGGATGGATTCATCGCAAGCTGTAAAATATGATGGTTTGGATGCAAACTATGGCTCAGCAAGTCTCTACAGTATTGATTACTGAAAGTTGGAAGAGTGTATCAGAGAAAATGTCTCTAGATTTCCTCTGATCTTTATATTCTTTGGTCTGACCCTTGTGTTATTGCAGTCTTTGCACGCCTGAAACGAGCCTCTCCATGTGCACGGAAAGCCAGGAACTACTTTGTATTAGGCAGTGACTCCCTTTATGGCCCTGGGCAAGGCATTTGTCCCCTGTTCTCTTTCTGCAGTCACCAACTTGCAAGCAGTTTGAGGGCAACTAATTAGCTAATGTTATATGCATCTTAAACATGAAATATGCTACATATCATCAATTAGTCTCATTTAACAAACCCAAAAGAAACTTATTTATTAAACCCCCTGCTTCTTTACGAACTTGTACAAAGAGGTGGCTGTTACAGCTTCTAGCACAGCAACATGACATTTTTTTTAAAAAAAATCTCTGTATTAAAATACCACATTAAAACTGTAGAGCCTTGAGGGTGAGATGGAATAACTGATGACATAGCCAATTCTACTCAGCTTTTACACAGTACGAGCTTCAAAGACACAGTATTAAGTTTACATGGGTACAAGCCAGGTGTCACAAACTTCCAGCAATGAGATATTATATATGCAGTATCTTCCAGACGGATCTCATCTCTGAGACTGAAGAACCCAGACGTGACTATACCATGGTCTGGAGCAAGGACAGCTCATGGAAACCACTGCACTATCTTTAAACTACCTACATCTGGATAGCTGTAACAGCACAGGTACAGCAACACAAAGCTTCGGATGAACTAACGCCCAAAGCATTTACCCAGCTCCTTGGGCAAGCTTACCCACCTATCCTGAGCTCTATACTTACGCTGGTGGCAATGCATAATCAAGGCAGTCCAAAATTACACTGGGTATAAGCAAATGCAGTCCCTGCAGTCAAGGAGAAATGGGCTCACTAGCTGGGATAAGCCATCTGAAGCTATCTGTCCAGTCTAAGTTAAACGTCTGGGTTTCCTCTGCAGTCACAAGGGCCGGAATGACCAAGCACAGACCCAAAGCTGACGCTGTGTGTGTAAGAATCAATATCCAGTTCCGGGCACCAGATTTTCTGGGCGTCAGATGTGAACTACATTTGTACCTCTATCCTTCATTCAGGTTGTCTGCTGTTTTAATTGAATAAAGTAATAAAGCTATCACTGTGCTTGTAAAAAGCCTTAATGTGGCTGCCAACAGGGCAAATTAAGAGACAAAAGGACCAGTAGTTTATCACATGGTTTATTGCTGAGAAAAACACTGTGCTCAAGCTATTATCACTATTATGCTACAAGTTATAACAGGAAATCAATAAGGACAAGACAGAGAAATGTTCACGTTCATCCTGCCTGTGGCAGGGGGGTTGGAACTCGATGATCTTCAAGGTCCCTTCCAACCTAAACCATTCTATGATTCTATGATTCTATGATCCCCAAGGTACTGAAATCTCCCCTCCTTTATGCAAAAGGAAAGAAGAGAATTGAATGGCTGCAGTGTCACTGAACGGTGGCAAAAGGCACGTCTGTTGCTCACAGAACAAGTGTTGCTGCAGCAGCCATTTAGTGAACTTTGAGCATTCTGCCCCTCTACTCCACTCTTGTGAGACCCCACCTGGAGTACTGCATCCAGCTCTGGAGCCCCCAACATAAGAAGGACATGGACCTGTTGGAGACGGTCCAGAGGAGAGCCACGAGGATGATCCGAGGGCTGGAGCACCTCTCCTATGAGGAGAGGCTGAGAGAGTTGGGGTTGTTCAGCCTGGAGAAGAGAAGGCTCCAGGGAGACCTTGTTGCAGCCTTCCAGTACCTAAAGGGGGCCTACAGGAGAGCTGGGGAAAGCCTTTTAATAGGGCATGTAGTGGCAGGGTAAGGCGGAATGGCTTTAAACTGGAAGAGGGCAGGTTTAGATAAGATATTAGGAAGAAATTTTTCACTATGAGGGTGATGAGATACTGGAACAGTTGCCCAGGGAAGTTGTGGCTGCCCCATCCCTGGAGGTGTTCAAGGCCAGGATGGATGTGGCTTTGAGTGGGAGGTGTCCCTGCCCATGGCAGGGGGGTTGGAACTTGATGATCTTCAAGGTCCCTTCCAACCTAAACCATTCTATGATTCTATGATTCTACAGTTTCAAACCAAACCTGCCTTCAGTGAGTTTCCTAGCACACAGGGATCAGGCTGGAGGATAATGGGGTGTAGAAGCGAATCCTCTGCCCAGCAGAAATCCCTCCAGCCCTGACACTGGCTGGAGCTGCTGATAGACAGGTCTAACGCACATCTCCTGTGCAACTGCATGTAAAGGAGCTCCCCTACACTCCTGCTCGGTTCCCGAGGCTGCCGTTCTCTGGCCAAGCCCCGCTAGGGCACAGGCTGTTCCTCTCTCCCCAGCTCACTGCCTCCTGACCTCCGGGACCTTCTGCTGAATGTTGCCACTTGCTATTGTCATCAGTACTTGGAAAGAAATATATCCGTACTACAGAACAGTAGTAGACCAGCAACTAAGACAGACACCTCTAAATGAAAGGTCAGTTTGTTCTCCCTGGGGAAAAAAAAGATACTAAGAATGAGTTTTATGCAACTGTGTTTCATCCATTGATGTTGCAGTGGAGCTCTTGAGAAGAAGTGAAGGAAAAAGAAACACGGGAGTGGGTGAGAAATGGACACCAGGAAGGAGTGGGTGAGGAGAGTGAGGACAAAGGCAGAGATAAACTGAATGTAGTAAAAGGGAGACATAAATTAGAGGGAGTTTGGAGAAACAAAAAAAAACAAACAAAAACAAAACACAAAACCCCATGATGATGATGCTATTAAGCAAAAAACCGCTCCGGTTGCTGAACCTCCAGATCTGAGGGTGGTTCTTACTTTTCATCATATGCTCTCCAAAACCACTTCTGTTTATTTGCTTAGTTATTATTAGTACATCTTCTTTATGCTTTATCAATGAAAGGGGTCATTAATTTATTTGCTATGACTCATAAATTAGTCCAACCTATTTATAGTGAATAAAAATAGAACTGGTCCATTTTTTCCCAAGACATCTATACATTTTCTAAGATCAGCTTTTGTATAAATATGTAATATAAAAAAAAAATCCATGGTGTTGAAGCCTGAGCATTATATTGACGTGTGCTTTGTCCATTGCTTTGCTTCTGTCTTCTTCAGTATCTACATGCCAAGGTTAGAACAGATCTGGCCCGTTAACATTTCTCAACTGATGCATCTGATTAATGAAATGACAGTAATGGATTATTGAAAAGTGATTATGGTGTTTCATTTCCCCCCCCCTCCATTATTCATTCAGCTTAGTGCTGTTGTTTTTACAAGTATGAATACATAAAAAATGCCACTGGACTTTTTCAAACTCTCTCAAAATATTCCTAAAATACATATGACATACACAGAATGTTTAATTTAATGCTGTTACAGAAAGAAAACATAGTTATTCAGGATGGATTCACTTTTTGTTTAACCTGAAGTAAGTGGTGCACCAAATTCAGTTAGATAAATTGTATTTGACAATACCCATCTCTCATATTATTATCTACTGCCACAAAAAAATTATCATCCATTTGAGGAAGTTGCAAGACTGCATAACCAGGAGCTAGACCTTTTAAAGGCAAGAAGCCGTGAAGTCACTCATGATCACACTTAATTGAGTCCCTTTATTCCATTGCTCAGCCTCTGCTACCGCTCACATTAACCCACTTCGGCTTCATGATTTTCTCTGCCCTGTGCTGTGGAAGAGTTAAGGCACCGCAGTCACTTCTGCTAAATTACAAGGAAAGGCAAATTTAATCTAGGCTATTAAACTTATTCTGTGGGAGGAAGAAGGCTCTCAGTAAATATTTTGGATTTCCATTTCTTTTTCATTTCTCATGCATCCTCTACTCTCTGACCTTTCACAGACTTTTCTATCATATATTAAATATATTAACTTCCTCTAGCAACAAGACACAAGCACAGAAATTGGCAGCTCATGTTAGCTTTCAGCTTTTCCATGCTGTCCTCCACCTTGGACATTTTTGGTCCCAGTTGTGCAACATTTAGGATGTGCTACAAGCTCTTCAGAGCAACACATGACCTAGCTTATTAATTTACAAAGAGACAGAAACAAAGTCGAAAAACTGATGTAAATTAATATATTCTTCCTAGGGACTAGGGCAAATAAAATAAGGAAAAGAAGGAAGAAGACAGGTCATAGATCAAGGAAATGCCTAACCAAAGTTTTCCGTTGAATGGAAATTAAAAAACAGCTAGCATGCTTTGAAATGCATGCTCTAGTTGGAACTAGATGATCTTTAAGGTCCCTTCCAACCTAGACCATTCTATGACTCTATGATTCTATGAAATGCTAATCATTAGGGGGATGCAGACTCCTGTTGCACAAGAACAGTCCCACAGGACACTCAGAAGGTC
This sequence comes from Pluvialis apricaria, assembly GCA_017639485.1. Classification (NCBI taxonomy): domain Eukaryota; kingdom Metazoa; phylum Chordata; class Aves; order Charadriiformes; family Charadriidae; genus Pluvialis; species Pluvialis apricaria. The sequence goes on from CM030007.1 coordinate 17,005,299, forward strand.
AGCCAAAAAAACCCACGAAAGCAGGGGGGATTAGTATCACCTTGCCTTAGCATCAGTCTGAGGTGCGGTAAAGCCCTCTCAGGATGAGCCTGTCATTGTTCATTGCCTACGGACAGAAACCAGATGACCAGCTTCACGTACACACTGCTTGAATCATGAAGTGAGATGAATCCAAAGGTGTCACCAACTCTGCTCCATTTCAGCAGGACATTCTTCAACGAGGACAAAAAAAAAAAGCAACTGTAAGGCAGCTTCGGGGAAAATCTGCGCATGTACGTGCCTTTGAACCCTCTGCAAGTCTGTGTCCCACTGAATCTCCCTGTAAACAAGATGATATCACTTTCTATTTTTCATCCTTTCTGGCACACCATTTCATCAGCATTTCTCCTGTAATCACTAATTGACAACACATGCTAGTATTTTCCAGCATAATATTTAACATTGCATACAGAGAGATCTCTGCCAAAGTTTCACTGTTTCACTGGCATGTTAGGCAACGCGGGAAATATTCTCCCAACAGAAAGCTTGCCACCTCCACAATGGACTCTTCTTTCTGAGAAACTATTTGAAATTCACTCTTTCCAGAATCTGCAGGAGTCTCAAACCTTCTGGAGTATCTTCTTGTTCTTTGAAAGCTTCATTAAAACAACTAATACATTAACACAATTTCTGCTAAAGTTCACAATGGCTTTTCTCCAGAGTGACATCCTACACTCTACCACAACCCCAAGCTTCTGTTAAGCAAGAGCTAACCACTCACAGAGTTGTTAAACATGGGGCTAACTGTGACTCATGCAGACACACCAAATCTGAAGGATGACCATGCTGGGGAGAAAGGCCCTATGCAGATACTCCCCAAACCACACTTAAAGAGCTCTGTTCATGATAGGAGGGAAAAAAAAGCCTTTCCACATAAAATCCTGTCCTTCAGAGCCCATGGCTTAAATAACTGTAGATCTGCTGCTGACCTACAGCAATGCAGGTTTCTGGGGACTGAGAAGGATGAAACCCCACGGGTCCACTCTTCCCTGAAGTTTTCTGTGAGACTTTCTTCAGCAGTAAGGAGGACAGAGGGGAGCAGCAGTTGGAGGGAACACAAGAGGTGGAAGGCAGGAGATACAGATCCCCTCTTACCAGTTAGAAAACAGTTAATTACACAGTTCTCCCAAATGGAAAGGACCAGACACGGGGCGGGGGGGTCCAAGGTATAAAGCAAAGTATGTACTTTTGGCAAAGCAGCTGTGTTGTGTTCATGCTTCTCACCAGTAGATCATAAGCTGCTCTGAGTTAGGAAATCATCCTGGGATATACCTCACACAGGTATAGCAGGGCTATTTGATTGCATGTTACATCATATTTTAAAGTTTACTAATAAAGTACAAGGTTATCTTGAAAAATCTGAATTCTGGTCAGTCACATAGGTGAAAAAACCATATAAAACTGATATAAAGAACAAGTTAGTCTTACTGCCTTAAAAAGCTGGGAGCATTCTTTCACGCTAAAACAAATTCACATATTGAAAATTTTCTTAGCCAGTACACATCTTCTGCTCCCATTGCCATTATTGCAAATATTTATATTTGAGGCACAGCAAGCTGCCACAGTTCAAAGACAAGTCTAGACAAATTCAGACTGAAAATGAGATCAAACTAAACTCTGAACCACTGGAATAACTTAACAATGGATTCTAACAAGTTCAAGTGTTTAAAAATAGGGGTTTTAAGTAATGAAAAAAAAATTTGCTCTAAACTTCATCAGAAACATGTCACTGCAATGAAGTAATCATGTGGTGAAATATTATAGTCTGTTTAATGAAGAATGTTAGACTAAATCTAGTGGTTTCTTCCGGTCCAAAACTTGCTTACAAGTTCTGCAGGAACTCCTCTTGCAGAATAACTACCCTGAGACAAAGAAACCTGTGTTTATAACAATATCGTAAGCCCACCACAATGGCATTGTTTGGAAGGCCGCTGTCAGCATTACAAACCTAACACATCAGGCCATTCCTTCGTAGCACCCTACTTCTGCTGAAATCATTCAAGCTACAGTGGCATTAAGCAAGAGAAAGGTCCTGAAGACAAAAAATTGAGCCTTCATTGAGAGCTGAGAGAGATGGTGAGCTCAGTCTTTCAACTCAGCATCCACAAGGTGATCGGCAACCACAATGGGAATAATGACAATACGCAGATGAAGTGTAAGCAGGCTTTAGCCCAAGAGGAAAAGTCCTCAAAGTCTTTCCACCCTAAAAAAGTATTCATGCTTCTTTTTTTGTACTGTTTATGTTAGCCTTATTCATTCTTAAATCACAATGTACCTCTTAATAGAAAAAAAAAAACCCAAAGATTAATAATACCAAATAGATTATTCTGAACAAATGCAAATATTGGCCACATTTCACCCTGCAGATACATGAAACTTTTGTCAAGAGCCCCCTTAGCTCTAGTTGCTGGCATGCAGCAGCACACTCTTGTGATCTCCTAAGTATGAAGATTTGACAGTGCATCTTGGAAGCCAATTTTCACCTTTAGGCAACTAGTTCACGTAACTTTTGCAATCAGACCTTTGTTTAAAATGTACACGCATGGACACAAAGCAGCTTAATGCTATTGAAGTCAATGGGATGGAAGTACATGTTTGAGTGTGGTCTTGATTCAGGGGCAAAAAGTAAGGCTCTTAAAAAGAAGAGGTTCAAAAATGGGTGTTGGAACGTGGGACACATTCTGATAGAGAATTCTACGAAGTATTTAATGCCCAGTAAATCATGAGAGTCAAATGCTTTTGCTCACTTTCTTCCACTTAAGCCAACATAAAATCCAAGAGGTGCAAAGCATTAGAGCGCTGACACTTTACCACCTCAATGGGTTGTATATGCCTGATATTTCAAGAATATCAACATTATCTCCACTTTCTGCAAAGGACCATGGTAAACAGACAGAGCTAGTCCTTTATACAGGCATGAGACTGGCATTTAAACTGTTTCCACATAAATTCTTTAGTCATATATATTTTTCATCAAACTACCTTAGTATTTTTAAGCATCTGAGACTTGCACTCGGTGAGCTATAATTTAATAATTATGCTATGCTTGAAGCATGCACAATAACATTCAATATAGAAAGGGATCTTAAGTCAGCACATTCACAGGCAAACAGAGTTTTAGAGCTGCTTTCCCATGTGAACACATGAAGTTTACAAGTCTGCTTGTCAATCCCCACTACTGGATTTAACCTTCGAGCTATTTGGAACCAATATGAGATAGAAAGAGAGGTTGCAAGATCTAGTATTTCTCCATGTTAAGAGAAAAGAGGAGGCCAGCTAGAAAAAGGGACTCTGCTAATGACACCACGCAGAAGGCGGCTGCAGAATGGGAGCACCCTTATCGGGCATCAGGAAATCCATACTGGCTCTCACCATAAAGACTGAAAACCCTTAAGAAACCAATCTTTGTTGGTTCACTGCTCAAAAAACAACTTATTGTCACTCAGAAAAGCATTTTAGTAACTTAGCACCCAAAACCTAATTAATCTGTCCTCTTCATTAGTTTTCAACTACTCCTAATACGTTGCTACTGCTTGTACTGCGGTATAGCGTTCACGTGCTAAAACTGGAGACCGGAGTGATAGTTCTGCATTCCGGAAGGGAACAGGAAACAAAATGACTCAGAACATCTTTTTATTAGCAAGGGTCAGTTTATCAATATATAACATGATCATTTTCTAGAAATACACCAAGGAGTTAATTCCAACGAGAGAGAACGACCCAAGCCAGAGGACAGAGTTCATCCGGGAGCAAACAGATGTAAACCATGGCCAGAATTATAGGAAGGTTGCTAAGCAGCTTTGGTACACCCCCAAGTAGTACCAGCTGTAGCACGGAATATACTACTTTTAAGATGGAGCTCACTTGACCTGTACACTGGGACTCGGGCTGAGGCTGCCCTTCCAGCTGCAGCGTAAGCTGAAAAAGGACAGAGGTGAAGCACCAGCATATATTTTATGTTGAATGAAATATATGAATTTTAGCAAAGGATTTCATAGGAAATGTGAAGAGCAGTAAATTATGTTAGGAATATTGCCTAGCAGGAAGACAGATATAGCTTTGTTAATGGGCAAAGATTCAGGCTTTTGAAAAAATGCTGATTTAGCAGAATACAGCATACAAAAAAAAAAGGCATGAGAAGTCAAATACAAACTGTGGGTAGTGTGAGGCACTACTTACCCCTACTGAAGGCTAGAAAGGGGAATGAGCTGCACAGATAAATGGAGGAAAAAAAGCCAGAAAAATAGTTTAGTCGAAGCATGGAAGAGGACAATCAAGCTGAGAAGATTCCAGTCAGAAGGCAAAAAAGTCATTGAAAGTGGACTATAGCTTAGAGTAGAGAGACCACAGGCTTGCAAAATGTATAGGACACTGAGTAATCTACTCCCAGGATTAAACACGTTTACATTTGTTGCTATATCTGAGCCACAATCCTCAGCTCTTTTTAAAATTGAGCCAGTAAGGAGAAGAAAGCCATCTAACAGTTCTGAACCTCACGAAGACATCAAGTGAAAAGATGGAGAAGATAAATTAGGACCTTAGCCTTATTTTTAATGCCTGTTAAAAGCCTTCAAGGTGCAGACTAAAATTAAGATGTCAAATGCTAATTATTATCTTCAGTTCCTTCATTCTGAACTAGCCTTTCCCCCAGTGGACTCCTGTTCAGACCAAAAGATGATTGATGCTGCGATCCTTTGGTTCAGATCACATCCAAGTGAGTTTTTTAAGTGTGTCAACAGATAATAATCAGAGGAGAGGACAAACAGCCACTGCTTGTCCAAATAATTATCTTCAACATATTCTACACATCTGCCTTTGCTTTTCTGTTTAATCTAAGCTCAATAATAGGAGTCAAGAAGGAACTCTTGTGATTGTTGGTGTGCATGTTTTGGTAGGAACTGCTGGAAAATCAGTCATTCAGTCTGATATCTTTCTTCTGATAGTACTTGTGCCAAGTTCCTCAGAGGACAACTTAAAACTACAATAGGCATAAGCAATTTTGTAATATTAGACAACAAAAGAAAACATCTTTTTGACTATAGATTTTTTAAATTCTATTTGGATTCATAGCCCTATAAACATTCGGTTAATTTAATGATAGTTTCTATTCAATTTCATTCAGGGCCAAGTTCTGCACATTGGAAACAACGGTAGCAATGTCATTATCTTCCAGGGCATATGGTCAAATCCAGAAATGTCTTAGCATTGCTCAAAACTTATTAAACCATTTGTCTCACCTTAGATGCAATCAAATACCCTTTAGAAATATTCTGAATCAGGCCTTCTACCACTTGAACTTTCGCAAGTGAATTTATTGTGTAAATAAATCCTTACAAGACCTCTACAGAAACACTGTTTTTCAGTTAAATTGGGTTCCATCATCTATTCCCAAAGAGGGCCAAAGAAAGAATCCTATATTAGCTTTTCTGTACTGTGTTATTTATACACCCTCTCACTTCTGCATTTCTATTCACTAGCTCTTACATCTCTTTTTTGTGCAGTTTATTTACCCAAATAAAAGATGGCTCACAGCTGTAGACAAAGAAACAAGATTTAAAGTCCCCCCTGGACATAAAGATTCTGGAGTGAGTCCAGAGAAGGGTAATGAAGCTGGTGAGGGGTCTGGAGCAGAAGTCCTGTGAGGAGTCGCTGAGGGACCTGGGGCTGTTCAGCCTGGAGAAAAGGAGGGTGAGGGGGACCTTATCGCTCTCTACAGTGGCCTGAAAGGAGGTTGTAAAGAGCTGGGAGTTTGCCTCTTCTCCCAAATAACAAGGGATAGGACAAGAGGAAATGACTTCACGTTGCTCCACGGGAGGTTTAGGATGGAGATTAGGAAAAATGTCTTCCCCGAAAGGGTTATCAACACTGGAACAGGCTGCCCAGGAAAGTGGTGGAGTCACCATTCCTGGAGGTATTTGAAAGACATGCAGATGTGGCACTTAAGAACGTGGTTTAGTGGTGGTTTTGGCAGTGTCAGGTTGATGGTTGGACTCGATGATCTTAAAGGTCCCTTCCAACCCAGACGATTCTATGATTCTATTACATGTCTGTATTTCCCCAGGTTTCAATCTTTGGTGTATCAGAATCTAAAGCTTTTCAAGCTTAACTTTGAAAAGACAATTGATAAATAATTATACCATTTAAACTACAAGTTATTTGCAGGGACAAAAGTCCAAGCTTGCAAATACTTTTTTTAACAATGGCAGATGGAAGGAAATAATGTGAAGGGCTGAATTAAGAATGGGCTGGGATCTTTCCTTGGAAAGGATGAAATGGGCCACGCTGAGCTACAATGTTTTATTTGTGTTGTAACAAATCTTACAGACTCGTGGTGTCCCTACCGAGACATAAATCTCAGTCTAATATCCAGAAAGTGATTTACCTCTCTAGTTCTCCCATGCAGCCTGTAATCTATGATACCTGTTACACATCTGTTCTACTTTCAGATGGGAATTATACATTAATTACCTTTACTGGCACGTTTAGATATACACACCTTGTGTCCATTCTTAACAGCACAGAATCTCTCCAGACTCTTGCTTTCATCAACTTCTTTTGACTATTACCATTTTCAAGAAGAGACATTCCTTTTCTCTTCTTTTTCAAGAAGAGAAATTCCCTACTTCCTATGACTCCGTCTTTCTTCCTTTATGTGTTTAAATTCTACTATCTGAAATACTCATAACTCTCTGAGAAATGAAAATATGACTGGATGGGGATTTCTGAAAGCTCTCAATACTCTATTCCCATTGAAGTCTGCTAGCTTTACCCCACACTCCAGTGGGATGAGAGCTCAGGCAAGCTGAGGTCTGATTTCATGTTGTAGCGCTCCCATAAATGGACTTCTAGGTATACACAAAATCTATTTTTTAATACTTTAGCGCTCAATAACATCACCAGTGTGAATTTGCTCTATGCCTATATTCCCATTTGTGAGCTTCCCTAATAATTATTGAACCTGCTGGCTAAATTGAGGATAAAGCCTCAAAGGTATTTCAGTTCTGTTGGTTTTCTGAAGACAGGCAGGAAAACGGAGAGGAGAGAGACTGTATTAACGCCTCCCTGGGAGCAGGGAAGCAGCACGAGCCTCATCCTCCGTGATCTGCAGGCAGTCCAGAGGGAGAACATTACGGTACGCCTTAACACTGGGAAACGTTTCAAATGCAGCTCACATTTCACAGCACAGACTACCAATGAGGTACAAAGCCTTAAGAGATCAGGTGGCATTACTTCTGCTGTCCAAAGAATTACATTTTATTTGAATTCAATATATTAACACAGTAAGATTTAGACATTTTATATCTGCATTTACATAGGTTTATTTTAAGAAAGAAAACATATTTTAAACCAAATTCTAAATACATGTGGGATTTTTTTTTTTTTTTTTTTTTTTTTTTTTTGCTTTTACATCTGCTAATCAACAAGGGAAAATCTTATCTTGCAACACTTGAGTGGTAGACAGCCACCAAATATTTCCCATTACACAGTCTGAGGTGCAGGAACCCATGTAGGAGTCTCTCAGTCAGCATTTTGTCTGAATGGGTTTGGTCAGGATGAGGGAAGAGAGGGAAAGAGGCTTCAGTTGAGCAGCGAGACAAACACAATGGCAAAGATTCAGAAGATGGAGAGGTGTAATGGGCTCAAAAAAATGCAGATTCATGTTTGCACCTACATGTTCATACAACCACTCCGCACCCAAAGGGATCTTCCTAGGAATGCTACCACAAGACGATTAATGATGTTCTTTGCAGTTTGGGAATCGGCATTCAACCAACTCTTTTCCCCCCAGTACTTACAACTCTGCAGCAACCTCTGGCTCAACTTTTGTGACTGTGTACCATCAACCAGGTGTCGCTGAGGGCTGCTTCCTTACAAGCAGTGATTTCAGACCCTGCCAGAAACCTCTGACTAATTCATTCTCCATGAGTCAGAGCCCAGTGCCATTATGAGGTCTACAACAGCTGGCAAGGGCGGTATGTATAATCTCAGTTGACCTCTGTACATATAAAAAAATGCTAACACAAGATCTTGCGCAAATATATGCCGGCCTAAGTCTAGGTAATAACTGCCTGTGATCCTGAAAAAAAGAAAGGGAAGCCCAATCTAACCCTAAACCTGCTCCTATTCCAACAGTAGTGTCAACCCTCCAAATTTTATTCCAAAAGCAGCGGTAGCAAATGTTACTCTTGAAGCTCACACTCTCATAGTGATGTACGGATATCACTTGCAAGTCTGAAATAACTAGTATAATGCCATTGTTCATCACTCTAAAGAAATCTTTAATCTTACCCTCAAGATGCAGCATTTTGAAGCGATCAAGAAGACCTAACTCACATTTCTTACAGAGTAATAAAAAGTGGAATATTTTTGGGTACTACTCTGAGCTTGCTGTGCTACTGACCTACTTGCCCTGGACTTGCTCTGCATTGAGTGCAAAAAGGCGGCACATGCAGAATGTAATCCATCCCACCTGAAGACAGACATCTAAAACAAACAGGATGAATGGTTCTCCGCAGGTGCCTTTCTCTCCCCCTCAATTACAAGGGAAGCTTTAACAACATGCCCCATATTTCAAACCACCAAAGTTTGGTAAAATGAACTTTTTCCTCTATCAGTTACATTTCTACCTCATTTAAACACACAGTAAGGCAGACTGAACCTGAGTGTAAATGTATAAGAATCTCTTGAACATAAGGCAAACACGTACATGCAGATGAATGTACATACACGTACACACACACACACACTTTTCAAAGGCCTGCAGCCAGGACCTGAGGTAAAGTGACTGACTGCATGACATGTTTTCTGACCTACTGTGGAGTTGGGAAGATGGATTTATTCCCATCTGAGATTTAAACTGGGATTTAAAGCCACTAGTGGGAAACCTAGCTTTATTTCTTTAATTTTAAGCTGAGTTTTCCTTCTTACTTTTCAGGCTTGTTTGTTTTAAAATAATATTTAAAGACACAACCATTAAGGACATATTTGTCTGCAATTAAATATAAGCTGCACAAGATGTGGTAATTCTTTCTGCTCCCTAGGAAGATGAGCTATATCTAATAATATTTAAAGCTACATTGTCTCACCATATATTTATTGTACATCCTGAATTTTATGATTTTTTAAGATGTCAGAGAACATATTCATAATAATGAAAATGATTGTTTTGACTGTGATTTGCATCAAGCTGCATTTGGATAGAAATCAGAATTCAATTAAAATGTGCATATCCCAGCATTTTAAATAGCTCTTAGATAAATAAAATTACCTTAATTGTGTTGAAAGCATCAGAAAAAGAAGTAGCATAACATGTTTTGCATTCAAATCTGACTTGGTAAATAAAGGAGATACTGCCTATTAATGAAGTCCCATTGCTCCTATTCACACAATAGCGGCCATATTTCTGAAACAATTCATGGGCCCTAAAATAAAATGAAAGTGAAAATTTAAATTTTTTTGAAGGCATCTTTGCAGGTATGTTCCTAATTGTATTTTGGATCTTTTTCTCTGCAAGGCTGACTTCATGCACTTGTAGTTTTTACTTATGGACTGGAAGAGAAAACAAATCGTTCTGTTTGTGTTCTGTTTGTTTTGTGGTTTTTTGTAAGCCGAAACTGATTTCTCAATTTTGAGTGAACTAAACAAAATGAAAACAACAATATTCACTCTATACTTGCCAGGTAAATTGTAATCAAGAATAATGAAAGCAAAATTTCTGTACAGCAGCAACTGAAGTCTCAGATTTTGGAAAAAATGCCAATACCAGCATTCAATATACTGTAAATACAGAAACTACAGGTATTTAATGGACTACATCCTGCTGTGATATGGTTGCAAAATTTGAGCTGACCTCAAGACATAAAAATAGTTCTTCAATTCCATACATAATTAAAAAAACAGCAATATTTCAAGTAGTAGAATTTGACAGATCTCAATGAAACAGGATTTTGCAGTTATGCAATACCACGTGTTATATCTTGCAAAGTATTACATTTTGCTCACATCTTCAAATAAGCTGTCATGATTTCGAATGGATTTCTTTTTCAAACTAGAAAGCATGCATTTTTGATTAACAATGCTTTATTACACTATCGAGTCCTATATTTAAGAAAAAACTCCCTCAAAAACTTATCATAAAGAAAAACTTGCAGATTTTATGAAGATTTGTGCAGAACAGTCTCCAGAGCACAGCAACCCCACCAGCATTCAGTTTGCAGTGCAATAGATGTAAACATCACAGAAAGTAAATAGACCTTCACAATGCTATTAATTTTATCAAGATCATATGACATCAATTCTTCAAAACAACATAGGATTAGAAAGATTTTCATTGAAATATAAAACATAATTATAGCTGAGAACAACACATTTATTACTGTAGTATAAAAGTTTTATGTCCCGGCAGCTCCAAAACTGTAGTAGCAAAACTGCGTGACCTGCTTTTCTATGTCTATCAAAACAATAAAAAGCCTTGTGTAGAGTTTATATAGAAGGTTGTAGGGCATGTTAACAAAACTGTATAATTTGGACACCTGAATTTGGATTTAGGTCCCAGATACTTAGAGATAAGCATCAGCTTTGAACCTATGCATACTACCAGGGATAGTGGAAGACCTGAGGAACTACAGGCCGGTCAGTCTCACCTCTGTGCCCAGCAAGATCATGGAATAGATCCTCCTGGAAACTCTGCTAAGGCACATAGAAAATAAGGACGTGATCGGTGACAGCCAACATGGCTTCACCAAGGGCAAGTCATGCATTACAAATCTGGTGACCTTCTACGATGGTGTTACAGTGCTGGTTGACAAGGGAAGAGCAACCAACATCATCTACCTGGACTTGTGCAAAGCATTTGACACTGTCCCGTACAATATCCTTGTCTCTAAACTGAAGACACATGGTTTTGATGGATGGACCACTCGGTAAATAAGGAACTAGCTGGATGGTCGCACTCAAAGGGTTGCAGTCAATGGCTCGATGTCCAAGTGGAGACCAGTGACGACTGGCATTCCTCAGGGGTCGGTATTGGGACCAGTACATCTTTGTCAGCAACATGGACAATGGGATTGAGTGCACCCTCAGCAAGTTTGCTGATGACACCAAGCTGTGTGACATAGCTGACATGCTGGAGGGAAGGGATGGCATCCAGAGGGACCTGGAGAGGCTGGAGAGGTGGGCCCATGCCAACCTTATGAAGTTCAACAAGGCCAAGTGCAAGGTCCTGCACCTGGGTCAAAGCAATCCCAAGCACAAATACAGGTTCAGCGGAGAATGGATGGAAAGCAGACCTGACGAGAAGGACTTTGGCGGTGTTCGTTGATGAGAAGCTGAACACGAGCTGGCAATGTGCGTTCGCAGCTCAGAAAGCCAACTGCATCCTGGGCTGCATCAAAAGAAGTGTGGCCAGCAGGTCGAAGAAGGTGATTCTGCCCCTCTACTCCACTCTCGTGAGACCCCACCTGGAGTACTGTGTCCAGCTCTGGAGCCCCCAACATAAGAAGGACATGGGCCTGTTGGAGCAAGTAGAGAGGAGGGCCACAAAGATGATCAGAGGGGTGGAGAACCTCTACGAAGACAGGCTGAGAGAGTTGGGATTGTTCAGCCTGGAGAAGAGAAGGCTCTGGGGAGACCTTATATCGGCCTTCCAGTATGTAAAGGGGGCCTACAGGACAGCTGGGGAGGGACTCCTTATCAGAGAGTGTAGTGATAGGACGAGGGGTAATGTTTTTAAACTGAAAGAGGGTAGATTTAGATTAAATATTAGGAAGAAATCCTTTCCTGTGAGGGTTGTGAAACACTGGAACAGGAAGTTGTGGATGCCCCATCCCTGGAGGTGTTCAAGGCCAGGCTGGATGGGGCTTTGAGCAACCTGGTCTAGTGGGAGGTGTCCCTGCCCATGGCAGGGGGGTTGGAATTGGATGATCTTTGAAGATGTCTTCCAACCCAAACCAATCTATGATGCTATGATTCTGTGAAATAAATTTATAACACTTTGCATTGACTGGAGAGAAATCCAATCTATAACTGACATAGGAACCTTCTCACTGGCTGATAATGTCATTGGGTCCATGGCAGGGATTATTTTCAAAACAGAGGCAAATAGAAAAGGATTGTTCTGAAATTTTTCTGACAGGAAGAGCTGAAGGAATGAAACACAAATGTTACAGCACAGAGGCTGCATATTATTTTTTGAATGCTCTATGGAATCAGAGATATTTACTCTAGAATCACATAATACTGCCTGGCATTTGATTACCTTTCCGTAGACAGACTAGCTGCTACACACACACGACATACAGAATCACACAGACCAGGAACCATCATTTCTGTCTTAGAAAAATAGGATGCAGGAGATTACAGAATATGGTTAAGGTCTCAAAACTAGATCCTTGAGAGCACTGGGTACCAGAAATATCTCCAAAGAAGCCCTAAGACATCTGCTGAACACCCCCATCAGTGGCAGCATGAATGTAAGCCTGAATCACCTTTGCAGCAGAGGATTTCTCCAAGGGGAGGACAACCAAAGCTGTTTGAGGTGTATTCATTACTTTTTAGTTTAGAAGTTGCCAGACTAATCACAGGGAGATATAGTAACCACTAGAGGATAATACAGCTCATAAAAGAGTAACACATCATTTACGTACTTAAAATTACATGGTATCAGCTGCTGTCCCGGTGTTGATTGAGTGATCCTGATGGATTTGTGAGACACAACGCCAGAAACTCTTTTCTCTTAAGATTCCTCAAGCATATGCTTCTTTGCACACAGGATGGTCTCCAGCTACCAGATCTAGAGGAAAGCACATATGAAGACACCGCCTCTCATGTTTTCTATGATATTCCTTTCTCCTCTGCCAACCACAAGGGAGAAAAGCCATAATTGTTTAATACATAGTTTAACCAGTTCTGTTCCTTCTCTTCTCTACTAGAAGTCAAGTATGAATCCGTAGAGTATGAATCCAGGAACACCAGTTAATACCGGAAACATGGACCTCTCTGAAACCGCAGTGGCACTAACAGCTTGATTCCTCTCAGCAAAGATGTCTAAAAATTGTCAGATTCAGTGTAGTGTGGAAATTAGGTGCTAATTAAGTCATCTGAATACCTGAACTTTTGCAACACCAAAGCTGTAAAACAGATTAGCATTTTATTTACCAGTCATTAGTAAGAGGTGAACAGCAGTTGAAATCACACTACGTTAATAAGGTCACAATTACAGTAAATTACTTTTGTAAAAATTGAGCACAATCACGCAATATCTAAAACTGCGTTATAACCAGTCTTGGGAGTAAGGTGAGGACAGGATCCACACCCACTGTCCATCTTCCACGGGAAATGAAAATTGCATGCGTGGACACACAATGGCACAGAAGACATATATGCCTCACGTGAGGTGCACGTGGACTCTCTCTCCCATGTGGCTCAGTGAGGAATACGGAGATGGAACACACCTGTTTTTCTTAGCAAAAGCTGCAGTACTACATGGAGGAACTGCAAAAAGTCAAATATCAGATTGTTTGCTGGCATAGGGCTAAGCTGCGGCTTCAGTTCTTCGGACAGAAGGGAGGAGGCAGGAGGGAGCCCCGTCCAGCGCTCACCGAAACAAGGGGATGTCTTTCCATGTTCATTAGCAAGACATGGAGCAGGTACTTCAGCTGGGAGTAGAGAATAGTCTTAACACACTATCCAACTTCTTCCACCTCTCTGCCTTAGTCATTATTTGCAATGATACCCTTTCACAAAACAAACCGTGTTTGTACACCCGAGGGGAAGATTAGCTGGGAAACCAAGGCAGGGCTGCAGCTCCTTCTTCCCTCCGACGCTCAGTACATGGCTGGTAACGCACATGCTCAACTTGCATGATTTTACCCTTTACTCCTGCTATGTCTGGCCCTACAATGAGTCTAACAAAAAGAAAGATAACATTTCTTAGTTCTTCTGCTTTCTTTATTATGTACATCTAAAAAGGCTGTGTAGGGAATTCTACTTCGTACCTAATGTGACTTTGAATTTCATTTTAAAAACGTATTTCAGGTTAATCCCACATGTTTAGTCATCTGGCAATGTTTCTGGGTTTTTTTTGTCTTGGCAAGAACTGAAATGAAAATGTCTCTGTTGCTAAAATCCTTTTTTCTTCCCTTTCTTTCTGGTTGCTTTCCTTTGCCTTATTATAAGAGCAAGTATTTGGCAAAAGGTTTGTGAGGACAGTGCTTTGTTTTCAATGTAGTAAATGCAGTGACTTGACAGGTACTAGAAATCTTCAGCTTTCAGTATTGTCGGTCTATTCCCAACTATGTTTTTCTGGGCCTCAGATGTCAGCACTGAAGTCATAATTTACCACCTTTTAACAGAAATGGTGCATATGTACAGGAAAAAAAATGGGCATTCCATGTGAAATCATTCAGCAACCATTACGAGTACGAACTCTGTCTTAGTGTCCACCATAAGCAAGCGCAGTGTATCTTGGATGTGGCATGTAACTTTCTTACAGAAGTTCAGCTAAGTCCCTCGTGGGAGCTCCCTGGGTTTCTCCCAGCCAGCTCCTTCAGCAGTCCCGCTCACGCCTTCTGAAAAGCTGTGCCATCTGCTGCTGCACGGGTAAGAACCTCTGTCACAACCAATTTACACAGCTGCCCGGATTCACATGCTGGCATCGGATCCTCTGTTTTATCTGGTGATTTTAAGAAATTTTAAACTGGCAAAACCATCAAACCAGCAACATAATGATAATACTGTGGAGTTCATGCTGCTTTGTCTCCCAAGTACAGGCTTCACTTTCGCCACAGTAAATGTAAAATAAAAATTAAAAGTCGACAACACTGATTTACAATAAATAAGCAAAGGAAATGGCTGTCTCCTAGCCACATGAACAGAAGGGAAGCAGAAACCCCACAAGGTGACCAGGCTGGCTATCCTCTCTAGAAAGAGACAAGGCAGCTCTGGGTGTTTCTGTTGTGGTTTGGCCAATCATCTTTGAAGGCCTTTTTGAAAATGAAGTGCTAGAAACACATTGTCAAAACTACAACGATGTGTTCTTAAATTGGCAATCACTTCATTGCAAAAGCACATATAGAAATACATTCTGTCTCTGTTCTGATATGAAAAACAGGCGACGCTTTTTTCCCTCAGTCAATATTTTGACTAATGGCTTGCCTAAGGTAAGCTGAAAAGCAATCTACCTGACAAGGCTTGACTGCAAGAGTTTGTGATGGCACAAAAAATAGCAGTAGCATGAGGAAATGGCACTGTCATTGTAAGGCTGCAGAGAGAAATCCTGAGACAAGATCTTTGTACAAAAATAAAAGGCAGCACCTGCAAGCCTTGAAAAATACCCTGCACGTATTGATAAAAAAAGCCTTTAAAGTCATTCTTCAAAAAAATAAACTGAACTGACATATCAAGTCATTATGATTTCTTCTTCATGGCCTTCCTCTATTTCCTTATGCACTAGATGAAACCAAACCCAAGGAACGTGCAAAGAAACAAACTCAGGATAACAGCTTTCCCTTCTTTTGTTCTGGGGTTTCTTTGGAGAGGAGACTGCTATTTAACTCCCATGGCGCAGGAGTTATGCTCAGGCAAGCACGTGAGAGCCAAGATACTTCATTTTTATGCAGGACATCATACTGTTGTTTTGCATGATTCTCTGTTCCCCAAAAATGGCTATCCACGTGCCCTACTCTTTTACCTCAGTACATCACACAGCTCTGAGCCTGCAAAAAGGGTGGCAACTCTGAGCAGGAAAGCAGAGAGGAGGTGGGACAGCACAGGCAGCAAGGCCACAGCATTTTAAGGATGGCGGCACCCTGGTAAGGATCTCCAGTCTTGGCCCACATGGAATGACTGCTATGAGTGGTACTTCTGCCTCTCCAAGCTGCCAGGGCTCGACCCCTACAGTGAAACAGAAGGTATGACCATAGAGTGATACTGCCCACAGAAAAATGTCATCAAATGCATGAACACTGCCCAGTGAAGGCCTGCTACGTGTGCTGTGACCAGTTAGGGGACTGGGGAGAAAGCAGGCTGAACAGGCACGCTGATCCACTTCTCATCCTCCTCTGCCTGCCCCTGTGGGAACAACGCCGGTCCAGGACCAGTCCTCAGATGTTCACTGGGGTATGGCATGAGGTTCCTCTGGTGCAAACAAGTTTCCTTTCCGGCGTGATGCTTGTTTCCATGTTGTCATGTGGCCAAGGGAATGACTCGTTTCTTGAAGTCTGTTGGGAGGCAGGCTGTAGGTACAGGGATGGGGACGTAACACCAAAACCCAACTCTGCCATGCAGGTCCAAGGACAGACCCAAGACACCCTGGCATCACTCAGGGGTCCTGCAAAGGTGGGGTTGTTGCTGCGTCCGTTTCTCAGAGGCACCACTCAAGACACTCTTTAATGTTAGTGTCCTGAGTGCACTGTGCAGTAAATGCGGTGTGCACCATCAGAGAACTGCCTTCAGAGGTGCTAATTATGTAAAAGCATATACACTAAAAGCAGCCAAATCACTACCATATGATGCAAAAATTTTCTCTCTTGCTTAGAAGAAGAGGTTAACTTTGGCTCCCACTTTCCAGGATCTAATGAATGACGGGAATGGGTGAGAAATGCATACCATGTCATTAAGTTCTCCTGGGTGACAAGTGTTACTTACAAACAAAAATAAAACCAAGTCTATCCAGGCAAAGAAATGTTCTCTGCCATTATGAGGATGGAAGGAGCAAAGAATATCTTTCCCCTTCTCATCCTCCCAGAACAGCAGTGATACATGCAGGCGTGGGGATCTGGGAGCCCCAGGTCACACCACATGGACAGCAATGAAGCAAACCAGCATCCCCCCTGTGCTGACTTCCAAACATTCAGCAACCTGAAGGCGACTTACAGCAGCGAGGGAACAGGCCTACAACCTGATCTAAGAAAAGAAACAGTACCGTAACTTCGGGGCTTTCTATTGATTTCAAAGCAGCAATTACTCTGCAGGCTTCTGTCATGAGGTCTTAAACTCTTATACTGATATCTGGATGTGTTAGTGAAATCACTCCTATCAGTGTTTATCCCTGCTGAGACATCATGATTAAGAAGCTGTGTTGGTCCGTTGCCACAAAGAATCTGAAGACACTATTAACAACTACTTTCCATTTTCATGCAACATATCTGTCACTGGTTTGCCAAAGCAAAGGATTTATCTTTCAAGCAAATTCCTGGTTGAAAAATTAAGGGCACAACGGTATATAAAGGGTTTCCAAATTCCACAGTGCTTCTGGTAATCAACATTCTGTGTACCTATTTTTATTCCTTCTCTCTAACCAGTCTGGGTTTCTGCTTTATCCTCAATCCACTTTTATTGTGAGTCACATCAGATTAGAAATACATTCAACTATGAGAAAAATCTTCTGCAACTGATCCAAGAAGAAACAATAACAAAACCCCACGCATATTACACTCGGAGCCTCTTTAAAACTAAAAAACAAACAGAAACAATGCAAGACACTGAAAAATACTGACAGGTTTCCTTAAGGTCTTGTCTAGAAATGTGCGGCAGCTGAAGTCTCTTGGAGGATATCCTGTGGATGACACATAAGGTTGTCAGTATAGGAGAAAAAGCAGCCGGACACATTGAACCCACGAGGCTTTGTTCCATACTTTTGCCACGCAATCTGTAACTACACCAGCTTCCCCTTCATCTCCCCCAGTGCAAAGCACCTGGGGTTTTTGCTGTGCACGGACACTAACTGAGTATCTTGAGTATTGCAAAGCTTGCCTACATAAGCCCCATGCTACAAGAAAGACATTGAGGTGCTGGAGCATGTCAAAGAAGAGCAACGAAGCTGGTGAGGGGTCTGGAGCACAAGTCCTGTGAGGAGCGGCTGAGGGACCTGGGGTTGTTTAGCCTGGAGAAAAGGAGGCTGAGGGGAGACCTTATCGCTCTCTACAGCGACCTGAAAGGGTGTTGTAGTGAGGTGGGAGTTTGTCTCTTCTCCCAAGTAACAAGCGACAGGATCAGAGGAAACGGCCTCAAGTTATGCCAGGGGAGGTTTAGATTGGATATTAGGAAAAATTTCTTCCCCAAAAGGGTTGTCAAGCATTGGAAGAGGCTGCCCAGGGAAGTAGTTGAGTCCCCATCCCTGGAGGTATTTGAAAGACATGTAGATGTGGCACTTGGGGACATGGTTTAGTGGCGGAATTGGCAGTGTTAGGTTAATGATTTGACTCGATAATCTTAAAGGTGTTTTCCAGCCTAAATGATTCTATGATTCTACAACTAACTTGTGACTGAATTCCTAAGCATTTTCTTTCATCCCGCATTAATTCATGTAAACTGCAAGCCAGACCCTGCTGCAGTGACAGCTGATGGAAATTTTGTCATTGATTTCAGTGCAATGACGGTCAAGATGGCTATTTTTCAAGTTTTTCACAGACCTAGTGCTTAATAAATATTTTTACAGGGTCTAACATCATCAAGTCCTAATGCACAGCAGGGCTAAAACACATTGGCAGGAAGTTTGCACAGAAGGTATAAGTGTGTCCTCCTGCACCATCTCCAAGTATGCAGAGCTCTGACTGCCAAAGCAGAAATACGGGATGTTGGCCTTCACAGCGTGGGACACAGATCAAAAAGGAAGCATGAAACTGAAGATTACTCAAGTACAATAGGAAGCTTGAGATCATGTAGGATTTATCCACTACCAAAAATATTAGAGCCAAACGCAAACTCCCAAAAGAAAAACTAGCCAGTTTGACACTGTAAACAGGACATTTCCTTAGCTTTGTAAACAGGAGATTAATTTGAAACAAACTGCCAAGTAACCTAACACAATCCAGTATTTTAGCCAAGAGTTCCTCACCAGAAGCAGCGATGTAAGTGGTCTCTTTCATCCAAGATGTGGTATAATGTAATCAGCCTCATAAATATAATAGCAGGTTTTTTTGGAGGCAATTCTTGAATACAGCTTCAGTCAACTAACTAAAAAGAGAACTACTGAATTTTCCGGCATTAGTGGGCAAATTCTTACTACAGAGAATGACAACACAGAGCCTTCATGGCATTTCTTGGGGCTCATTTAATACCCTAGTGTCAAATCCCTGCAGGTCCACAAAAGCCAGAGCAGGCAGGGGCAGACAGCCCTTCTCTAGGGTTGGGAACATGCTAAGAATATCGAGAGCTAACTCCAGGTCTCTCAGCTGGGTAGGCAAAACTGAACGTTGCTATGCAAGGAATAGGGGAGGAAGGCAAGGAGAAGGGGCACAGCTGGGCCCAGAGATGTGGGAGAACCAGACTTCATGTTCCTGCTACTGCTGCGTGTGGGCAGAGGGGAGACTGGGAAAGAGGGAAGGGATATGGAGGAGATGGGAAAGGCGACCACTGCTTCTGGGCAGGATGTGTTCCACCCGTTGCCACCCCTCTGTCAGCTGCAGCAGGCGCCATTACAGAATGGTGGAGGCTGGAAGGGACCTCTGGAGGTCATCATTATTGCTCTGGAGGCAACAAGGAGCTAGACATTTTGAAGCCTTTTGGACTCTGATATCGCAGGCAGCTGCCTACTTCTCCTGTGTTCAGAGCCAGTCCTGTAACATATTTGATTTGATGTTAAAGAGATCAGTCCATAATTTGCTGCAGATAATATTTTCATATAAGCAAGACTACCCGTATGAAAAGACCGGAGCACAAAATATACAAACTTCTGTTGCACCTTTTGTATACATACTACTGTTAGAGGTATGAAATGAAAGCCATTCTCTTTTCCTCTAATTTACTGCTCCCCAAAGGAGTTTCTTGCTGTATAAATGATACACATTTTGCAGATCTGTTCCTCATATGTAATATTTACACCCAGTCTAAAGGAGTGACAGATGTAGTAAATTTGTACATTATTTTGTTGAAACAATTTCTGCCTTCTATAATCCTTTGCCCTATAAGTTCCTTTTTACTTAGTAAAAACTTTAATCACATGTAAATTACTTTCAGAACTTCCACTTGCAACCTGAAAAACTGACAAACATTTTTAAACAAAACTATTGCTTTCAACCCAAATTCCATAAATTACATACCTAACAACATCATGCAAAGAGGATCTTAACTACCTCAAATAGTCAGGTTCAAATATTTGTCAACCAGTTCACTGTTGAACTGAGACTTCAAAAAGTTACATTAAACCGGGGGTGGGGTGGCTGTCAGTATTCTAAAAAAAATTTCCATGGGTACAATATTTTTATGATTTTAATGCTAATTTGGAACCAATTATATTAAGTGTGCTTATTCTCATTTCCCTGTCCTTGTGTCCTCTGATTTATGTATCACATATGTGCATATATAATATCCTATACTACATAATATAGAAAAGATACAATATATGTTTATTCTGTGTATGTGTGTACATAATACTCACGCCTGTGATACACATGCATTACATTTTTTTTTACTTTAACAGAATATTTGACAAATTTTGCAAGTACTTGTATTCTTGCTTCATCGTAAGATACAGTTAGTTTAACGGGCCACTGTCCCGCTTATGAGCTTCGTTATCACAGAATCCTGCAGGACCAGTCCCCTTGACTGAAATGGAACTATAAAGATGCTCATAGTTAAGGACATGAAGAATGTTATTGCACTAATGATTCTCCATGAGTTTCCTATTTATGCCTATTACCAGGTGTTTTATAAAACACAACCTCCCTGTGGTACCACAGTGAAAAAAACCACATTATTTTAAAATTTTCAGCAGTGTTCAGTTTCTAAGAATCAAAGCAATATAATTATCAAGTCTTCTCTTTTTAAGAATTAACTGGTGTAATTAAATTTCATACAAATACATTTTTTAAAAAAACAAGAAGTGTGGAGAGACTGGCTGGAGAGCTTGTAAGTGAAGTGACTTTCACTATATGATATATATCTGCCTGATAAAACATGTTTCAAAGCTCCTTTGGAGAATTCCTCCATGCTGCTTGCTGCCGAGTCAGGGTTGGAATTCTCATGTAATATCCTTTGCTACTACAGTCCAAACAGTTAATTATACAGATAAGAGACACATCAAAGTTGAACAATTGTAGACCAAAGTGCATTACTAAAGGTAAATTACCAAATTGGGGTTTTTTAATCTGTTGGTTTCTTTTTTTTAATCTGATGACAACGGAAATACACATTTTTTTACAAAACCTCCAAAAACAGTCAAGAAAATAATGTTTATAAACGCAAATTTAGCTATTTTCCAGTTGGCACAATTTTATGTTACCAGAGTCCTTTGAAAAAAAAACAGGTATACAAGCCTAGAAGAACTCAATAAATGCATTCCAAAACTGGGGTTCCTATACCCCTAGGGATGCAAGAGCCATTTAAAAGTGATATGAAAGAAACCCCCATTATGTCTTTTCCCAAGAGCAGACAGTTAACACCTATGTGGTGAGAGAACACTGCCCAAATCATCAAACGCTTTTCCCTGTGCTTAGGCACAGGCCGACACAGGGAAGGGGAGGGTAGAGTTAATGGCACGCATTCCTTCGGACAGGCCACCAGAGCTAAAAGCTGTTCCCATTTCCCCAGAATGGTAATTCTTTGTATTTTGGTGGTGCACAAGCAAACCAAAGTTTGGAAATTCCTGATTTTTTGGATTCAAAATGAAAACCACAAGAGCCCAGAACCTTATCTCAAGTTGTCTAATGTTATGGTTTCAAATCCACATCAGAAGATACTGATTCCACGGCTTTTAGTTGTTTACATACTGAAATTATTTGACATTATGCTGTCTGTTCTGTTCTGCCTTTTCTTTAATCTTTGGATTTTCAAGTTTAAAATATGTATAGTGATGCGTACTCTGAGTACACAGACTAGGCATACTTTCCCAGATTGAGCATTCATACAGATGTTTGTTCAGTAACAGGTAAGAATGAGCGATTCCTGTTTCAGTTAGACACCATGCAGTAAATATTACTTAGCACTTTTAATCTCCATTTTTCATCTCCAAGTACACATAAACGAACAAAATAGCAGAAACAAAGTATCAGACTTCTTGTAATTAGGCAGTATTACCTGCATACTGCAAATTGGGAAACTGAGGCAAAAAGAACAATGGAAGCGTCTGGAAGCCCGTTATTCTGACGAACTTCAGAGACTTTAACAGGTAATGGCATTAATAAACACTTTAAGTAAATACCACTACATGTGCTATAAATGTGGCTGGCATCTCCAGGACACTTTCAAAAATTGATTAGCGCTGCACTGCGCAGCTGAGTCATCAATGCCCGTCCTTCCACTAGGACGAGAGGATGTCTTGTAAGCAGGTTATTTATATTCTTAATACCTTCAGCAGGAAGCACACTCTGGGTAGGTTTGGTAGTCATTAAATAGCACTTTTTTTGTATGTGCTGCCCTTCATCTATGGATTTCTTCCCAGAGCAACCTCAGTCTTAAGAGCAATTACAAATGGGCCAACCTCTTTTAGCCTAAAAGAAGAAAGGCAATCTTGAATCACGCACAGCGCAAAGGTTTGTTTGGGCCAGAAGCAAGACCAAGCCTCCATATTAAAGCTCCGTGTATGCAGTATCACTAGTTTATCCCGCTTGGAGGTAACTTTCTGTTACCGGAATCCAAAGGATTGCTTTCTCTTTTAATAAAATGTGCAGGTGGTCTTGGACTTGCCAAGATACAATATTTTTTTTAAAGAGCTGAACAGACCTTGCTTCCTCGTCAGTATCTCTCTTAATTCCACAACATAATAATCATGATCATCAATGCAGGACATAATACAAGTTTTTATACTCGCTGTGCATTTTGGGAGACACTGTTGGAACATATTACCCCCAGTGTATTCTGTGCTCTTAGATCCTATTCCATATTGTCGTGTCTGCAAATATTTACAAAGCAAAAAAATCCCGTCTCACTCAGCAATGCAACCCACATGTCTTTAATGCTATTCCATATCAGCACTTCAAACCAAAACAAGACACAAACACCACTGAAAATTATAAAAGACAGAAATACTTTTAGTGGCCTACAGCCAACTATGGTCTAAACACTTTGCTTGTGAGCTCGTCACATGCATGCAACATTTGTAATACAGCTCATAACCTTTGGCTGCACAAATACAGACAAATACATTAAAAAACTCAAGCAACAGTTTGGTTCATCCAAGTAAAATCAGGCCCATCATCAGCTGATCTGCTTTAGATGTTGTGACCCGATGCCCAGCTCTACTGGCCACACGAGAACACGCTGTCCTTTGCAGAGAAAAAGCAAGAGGATTCCCAAGCACAAGAAGAGAGCAAGGCTGCAGCGTGCTAGGGGTCTGCATGTGGTCTTTCTAAAGGCGTGTTATCTCCTCAGTACCTGGATGACGTCCGCTAAGGGACTGCAGAGGTGCCCGACCTCGGCGTGGATGCGTTGCACTACGCCTATAGGCTGCACGCCGGACTAGCATATAGCCCAGGGAGGGTCAAAGGTAGCATGGAATTTCATACGGACCTGCCGCTTTCAAACAGCTCCAGTACCAGTCCGCCCTGGTACCAGTCCACCCCAGTACCCAGAAAGTTCAGCCACTACAAGTTGTGGAAGATAATTTTAAAGGTACAAAGCTTAACCACAATGTTAAATGATCACAGCTAGGAAAAGAGCAATTAACCAATGATTTCATGTAGGCTTATTCTCTTCTTCACTCCAAGAAGCAGTTTCACCACAGGAAGTCTTCTTCTGCAGAGTAAAACACCCATCACACTGACTGTAAGCTGAAAACTTTATTTATATTAGGGGTTACTGATTTCTTCACTGACTCTACAGAGAAGATCAGAGTAAAACACATTTTGAAGTTCTAAGTAAATCACTGCAGTTTTCCACGAAAAGGCTTGTTTGGAGTTTGACTTGCAAGGAAGCTTGCTCAGCCTAGTTCAGAGATGGTCTTGGTTCTCCCATGAAGTTTAAGATGGCAGACTAACAAGTCATAAAGCTTGATAAAACACACAATAGTTTTAAAGGATGAAACAGAAATAATGGATGTATGCTTCTATTACAAACACATACATTTTTTATTAGATTAAATTTGACTTCTGAGACAGAAGGAACTGCAATTCTGTCTTGTTTCCAGACTCACTATCTCAGTTCTAAGAAAAAGCTTCTTCACCTTCTCTGTGCCTTCTTTCAGTGACTGGGAAGGGCATACAAAAGAATATTAAGTTCAGTATGGCTCCAAAGCTGAAGCAAAAACATCTTCCTAAATCAACTGTATACCCATTACACACATTGTATACATGCTGAAAAATAAACACTGGCAAATACAGAGTACAGTCTTGGAAATGGCTCAAGTGACGGGGTTTTTGAGAAGGGTTTATAAAATATATAAATTCTGGCAACTGGAAGATGTTAACTTGAAGACTGAACTTAAGTCTGTTCATTTTCAGGGAGAACAACTTGCACTTCGCTCCGCAAGAAGGTACGCCGCAACGTGCCGAAGCAGCAGGTCCTTCCCACGCGACGCCGGAACACGACAGGCTGCTCCCCGACCAGAGGCTCATCCCCCTGCCCAAACCCAAACACCTGGTTTTCCGGATCTTTAATCACAAACACGGGGATGCCGGAGGTGAACCGCAGTGGTGCTATTTTTAAAGCCGTCTCCACATTCACCCGCCGCGGGGCCGCGGCACATGGCCACGCTCACTTGAGGCGCTTCGGTCCCGCGCTGCAGGACCTCCACGGGGGCGAAGGTCCCTCCACGGCACCTCCACGTTCCCCTCGAGGGAAACGCGCCAGAGCTCGAACACGAAGCCTGAAACCACCCTTCCTACCAGGCGGGCAGTGTCCCAAACCCCGCAGCCGCCCGCCGTGCTGCTCACCATCACTGGCCATCCTACTCCTGCCAGCGGTGCGCCTGCCACACGGGACGAGGCCATTCCTCGTGGGGCACTGCCCCGCAGACCCGGCCGGACGCCCAGCCCCGGGCCCGGGCCCTCCCTCCACCAGGAGGACGGCGCCCCGAGAGCCCGCGCAGGGGCCGACGGCGGCGAGGGCCGCAGAGGAGCCGCGCTCCCGCCCAGCGCCCCTGAGGCGGCGCCGCCCGCGCCGCGCCCTGCCCGGCCCGCCACACACCGCCCCTCAGGGGACCGCGCTGCCGCCCCGCTCGGGCCGCCGCCGCCATAAGCTCGCCGCCCTCCCCGCACTGCCCCCGGCACCGGCACGTCAAGGGGACCCAGGGGAGACGGGGTGTCCCCGAGGGGCGCCGGGCGGTGCCCTCGGCGGCAGCTGGGAGCGGGCGCCCCGCTTTGTTCAGGGTCGGAGGGGAGGCAGGGGGCACCGCCGGCTGCCGGGAAACCTCCGCGAAGTTGCCCTGAGAAGTTTGGGACCGCCCGGAGGAGCAGCCGCCGGGCAGAGCCGCCCCCTCAGCCCACACCTCCCTCCTGCCACCTGGCCGCACGCTCCCGGGCTGAGTCCCGTCCCCCCCACCTCCCCGGCCGACCCCGCCGGCCTCCCAGGGACGGGACGGGACGGGACGGGAACCCCGCCCGCACAGGTCCCCCGCCGCCGGCCTGGCCCGGTCCCCGCTGCCCGGGAATGGGGGGGAGACGGGACGGGACGGGACGGGACACGGCAGCCCTCGGGGCGCGCTCCGGGCTGGGGGCTTCCTCTGCAAACGCAGCGCTGGGGAATAAAAAGAGAGAGGGACACTCACCATCGCGCCTGATATTGGAGGACCGCAAGGCTTTTATAGATCCGCTCTGGGCAGGGGCAGTGGTGCCCTGACGGCTGCAGAAGTTCGCACAGACGACAGCGTAGAGGAGGAGGAGGATGAGCAGTTGCATTGGGATCCGCTGTGGACGGGACCGCGGCTCTGCAAAGAAACCCGGCTCTCCCCGCCGAGGGTGCTCCCCTCTCTCTTGCTCTCTCCCTCTTCCCCCGGACTTTGCGGTGGTTGTTGTTGTTGCGGGTTTGCTTATGTGTTTGGGGCAGTTGTATGCGGGGAGGGGGGGTGGGGAGGGAGGGAAAAAAAAAAAAGGCACAAAAAAAACCCCAACCCCAAAACACAAAACCCCACACCACCCGAATCAGCAGCCACGGCTGCCGAGTTACTCTCCCGAGCTGCCCCCAAACTTCCTGCGTGCTGAACTTGCCGCCGCCTCTCTGGGGCCGCCCCAACTCGGCAAAGGTGAGACCTCGCCGGGCCGGGCCGGGCCGGGCCGGGCGGCCGCCCCCTCCCCTCGGCCGCAGCGCTGTGCCCCACGTCGCAGGCGGGGGGGGGGCCGTCGCCGCCGCCGCCTCGCACCGCCCCCGCTCCGCTCCCAGCCGCTCCGCTCGGCAGGAGCCGCCGCCGGGGTCTGGAGCGGCGGGAGCGCCCCGAGGCCGGGGAGGGTGGCGGGGGAGAGGCGGCCCGGGGGAAGGGGGGCGGCCCGGCGGCGGCGGGGAGGGAGGCGGGCGGGAGCGGCCGGCGGGGGGAGGCGGGGAGCGGTGCCCGGGCCCTCCGTGAGCCGCGGGCCGCGCCGGCCGCGGGAAGGGGCAGGAGGGGGGGCTGGCACCGGTGCGGCGCGAACCTGCCCTGCCGGGGCTCCCCGCGGGCGGGCTCGGTGGGAGCCGTCTGCCAGCGGCTGCCCGCCAGCAGAGAGGCCGCGCACCCGCCTGTCCCATCGCCCTCGGCCGCCGGTGGCCGCGTAAAGGCTGTCCCTTGGGCTGGAAGCACTCAAATCCGTGAGTTGCGCCAGGGCGGGTGAGAGGAGACTTCGGGTGGAATATCGGGTGAGAACACCTTGGCTGAAGAGAACCCGCAGTTGTCCCTGGGGGGAAATGTATGGGCTCTTCCGTCGTGCCAAGCACCGTCCAAAGCTTTTTATTAAAAGTTAGTTCCTACTAACTTAGACCCTCATTAAATTGGGTCCGCTATTAAGAGATTGTATTACTGCCTGGAAGACTTTAGGTCTAAACCAAAGGTATGTGTGGATTGTGATCAGAGTGCTGTTTTAATACTCTTTTTTTTTTTTTTTCCTTCCATTAGCTGCAATGAAAATAATCAAGTGAAGACAGAAAAAAAAAAAATCAAGTTTTAACAGTTGTCTAATAAATCCTCACCTACTCAAGTTTATTTCTTAAGACATTTCATGTAGTCTTAGCCAGTCTAACAAATTGTAACATGCTGCCAGGCCTTTAACAACATGAAACAACACCTCACTAGTAGAAGAATGTCGATACGGTGCCGTATCAGGAGTATCGGATGAGCCGTGCTGCACTCAGAGGACTGCCTCTGGCTGTATGAAACATTTTCTCCAAGAGCATGTTAGGATGACAATGGGACTGAAACATCTTGTATGTCTTAAGGAACCGGTAGGGTGCAATTCTGTTATGCATAATTCATGGTTCATATCGCTCTCATGTTCCCCAAAACTGACAGCGAACCTAATCCTGCTCCCATGTGGTAGATAATGGAAAGGCTCCAACAGTGCTTGATTTGTGAGCAGATGTGCCTATACTTTAGGTGCCCATTTCAGGGGGGAAACTGGGCAAACAGAGGGAAGGTGGCCAATCCAGTCATACTAATAGAAGCCGAAAGTCAAATGGAGGAGACACAGCAAATGAAGACAGGGGGAGCTCTGAAGATGTCTTCTGTTCACCCAGTCAATGTGCCCACCGCTTTCCAATTACATTACAAAGAACTGACAGAAAGCATCAATAGGATCCTAGCTACCTAGCTCTCTTCTAAGTGCAGGTACCTTTTAAGATAAAAGGAGGTGGTCAATACCCTGACCTTTACCACAGCCCCTTGGTGAAGTCTTTCTTTTCTCAGTGACCACAGGCCCTTGTTCAAGGAGCTGGAACCAGTAGCGGCTTCCCCTTGGGGGCGTGCAGTGGCCATTCCAAGGCACTGGGGGAGGAAAAGAAGGAAGGACAGATTATCTTCCACCCAGAAGGCAGACAAAAGGTGTTTTGAGAGTATCTGAGCAGTCATATAATTCATTCAAGAAAGGGCACAGTTTCCGAAGCTGTTCCCCTTTCTGTACCCAGCTATACCTGTATAAATTTTCTCATATAAAATTCATACATCTTCCCAAGAGCTGGGTCTGGAGCTAGAGTCATCTGGTGCCTTTCTGGCCCCATGCCTCCCTGGCTGCACAGGTCCAGCTTTGACACAAGAGTGGAACAGGCTTTCACCTAAAACACTCCGCAGCTGTTTGGCTGATGCACTCCCTGGCTCAATAAAGACTATAAGTTTAAACTTCCTCAAGCCGACCAAGGCACAGAACTGAGGTTTTCTCAGCCCGCTTTTTTTGTTGTTTTTTTGGTTGTTTTTTGTTTTTTTTTTTAAAGAAAGAGTACATATTGCTGTGGCACGTAAGACGACATTCCTGTTTGTGCAGCAGAGGTACTTGTTGCTTAGAGAACTCTCAAGCAAAACAGCATGGGGCCTCGTAAATGAGACGGCGATGAAAACAGGCAAGTGGATTCCACCACCAGTGGCTGTGATATATATCAAGAGGAACTGTGTATAACTCCTGTCATACACTCATGGTACATTTCTCTTCCTCCCTGTGCAAAACATGGGATGCTGCCATCTTTCTTCTAAAGCCAAAAATATTTTTGTAGCAGAAGGGGCAAGTCTTTTTCTCAGGTCAGAAAACAGCCAGCGAATATTACTGTGGGGTTTCAAACAGAGGCCTAGCTCTATCAATTATCAGATATTTATTTGAGTCCCAGCGTCAAAAAATCCTGGATTTTCTCCATTTGATGTGCAGGTATACAGAAAGATTTTGGGATAGAGCAGCAAGACTGACATGCATTGGTAGACCTTTGTGAAAAAAGCTTGCATTTTAATGAGTGTTGCTACAGCTTCTGAATTCACTTTAAAAAGCGCTAAACCCACTACAAAACAAAATAGTACCTTTATCATAAGGTGTCACAGAACCCCATGTCAAAGGGTGAGAAGTTTGGATTATGCTCAGTTTTATGAGTAGATCACTAGATCTTCACTTGCTGGAGAACATTGTAGTACATTGGCTAATCTGTATTCTAAGGGTTGGGGATAATTTAAAGCATCACATGATTTCTATATGAAGACTTATAGCGAATCATGGTTACTACATAAAAGGACATACTGATCTATAAGTGTGATGACCTAGGTAATTACAAATCTGTCAGCTGACGGAGATCCTGATAAAATAATGTAACAGTTGATATGAGACTCAATTAATACAAATTAAAAGGAAAAAAAATTAATGCTAATCAACCTAGAAAATCTTATCATGCTAACTAACTTGGAAATCTGGGTGACAAACAGAATAGCATCAAATTACAGCTTTCGTAAGGCATTTGACTGGGTACCACACAATTTGAATCGTACGAAATGAAAGTCATGCATACTAAATGTTTTCAAAACTTGTTAAATGACAGGTTTAAAAATGTATACTAGAAAGGGAAACATTATTATATGGATTCTTTGTGTGAGAGCCACACTTAGGCTAGTTTTTTGCTTCTGCATTGATTTGCATTTCCAACAATGACCTGGGAAAAAAGCAGTCATTAGTGATGACATTTACAGATGACAAAAACCGTGGGGGAGTAATAGGCTGATTTATAGTGATGGTGTTATATGGAGATAGACGCGTAGATATTGGGTAGAACTGTAAAGTTGAGTCCTGGCATAGCTTATGCTTTAAAATAGCCAATGGCAGCACTAGCCAGTGCCTGTGGCATCCGTCTCACCTCATTTTAGTCTTCTGAAAGTGCCTGGTGAAAGCCAGTCCCATAGGTTCTCATTGTTCATGGAGACCACTGGATACCCATCAGAGGGCACTCTAGCCCAGCGGTTTTAGGCAGTTGTGCTGGGATAAATTGTTTTCTGGACCGTCCAGTTTCTCTTCACTATGGAGAGAGCATAGGGAACAAATACATTTATAGTTCCTGGATAAAGTAGTTAATCCTAGAAAGCGCTGATGCAGAAAAAATTGTGGGGGTGGATTATCAAGGAAGTCAGTGGGCTGTAGCCCTCTCAGTTATCATTTGTTGGCTGGGAGGTGCTCCAGTGTCATACAGTTTGTCCACGGAGCACAGGTATGCTGTGTGTCCACACCTTAGAACGTTGGAATTATGGTGGTTAAGTAGCAAACCCCAAGGTCTTTGCGCATTATCACTGGGATTGTTGGATGTTTATTTAATGAGGGGAACCTAAGAAAGATGGGGGCAAACTTTTTAGCAGGGCCTGTTGCAATAGGACAAGAGGTGATGGTTTTAAACTGAAAGAGGGTAGATTTAGACTAGATATAAGGAAGACATTTTTTATAATGAGGGTGGTGAAACACTGGACCAGGTTGCCCAGAGAGGTGGTAGATGCCCCATCCCTGGAAACATTCAAGGTCAGGTTGGATGGGGCTCTGAGCAACCTGATCTAATTGAAGGTGTCCCTGCTCATTGCAGGGGGGCTTGGACTAAATGACCTTTAAAGGTCCCTTCCAACCCAAACTATTCTATGGTTCTATGATTCTGTATCAGTTAGAGTAGGGGCACGATGCTTTATTCTGTTATTATTAGACTGCTGCATCCAGTTCCTGTGAATATAGTCTAAAAACGGACCATGACAAAGTGAAAAACACTGAGAGGAAAACCGCAGGATTGGTAGAGGTTGACAAACATGCCATTCAGGGAAAAGCTTAAAAATCACGAGCTATTTAGCTTGTCAAGGAGAAAATCAGAGGGGTCACAGCTACCTCCCGGAGGCAGGATATTGATTCTAGAAGGCTATTCTGTCTAGTGGACAATGACATATCAAGGTGAAAGTTGGACTTAGACACATTAAGATGAGAAATAAAAGGCATACTTTTCAGTGTGGAAAGCCATGGAAGTATCAAAGATGTATATTCTTCATCACTGAAAATTTGAAAGGCAAGATTTGATGTTTTCCTAAAACCAGTCAAGTAGTTTCAAGCTGTACTTAGGAATTCGCAGGGCCTATTGATCTCTTCTAAAAGGTCTGTAAAGGTGACAGAGAAAAGCATGTTTATATGTACCATACTACAAGCCACAGATGAAATTTCTACGTGGTTCTGCAGTTTATTGGAAAACGACAACTAAAAAAAATGCACCTCCAGGGATTAATTTAGGGCAGCACTGTGATTTCTGTTACACAGGAGGGCAAGCAAACGATGGCAATGACCCCATCCCTCAGTTTATAATCTGTCAATGATTTGAGAATGAGCAGAGGTGCGTAGAGTAGGATGGAGAAACTTCTCACAATTACTAAACTGTGCGTCTTAAGTAAACGAATATAACCGTGATGGCAAACCAAAGGAACACAAGAAAAAGGTAGACCAAACCTTTATGTGTTTGGAATTGGAAAATAGGGGTAGAGTCGTGTGTTGCTACGATAATCATGATACTCCACAGGTACCAAGACACCAAGAAAAGTGCGGTACAGTGATCCATGGCCCAGATTTACTGTCTGAGCTACAGGCAGCAGTTAAACATACAGAAAAAATCCCCAGCGAAACTGATCACTTTAGGTGTTGATATTTTCCAACACAAGCCCAAGCACTGCTGCCTGGTATCACTGCAAACTTGGCATTGATTCATGGGAACTCACGTTAAAACCCTCTGAACACTAGATCTGGGCCGCAGACCTGCAACTGGTGCTGCTGTTCGTCCCCCTCCAGCAGCCAGCTGTGCACGCTCGCTTGTCTGGCCCATTCATGAGAACAGCTGCAGGCAGCTTTGATGTATCCAGCCTTTTGGTCTTCTCTCTTGTGTCTGCACTGCTGCGGGATGCTGTGCCCTTCTCCCTTTCAGTGTGCACCTGCTTCCCTTCCCAATTCGGAAACGGCTTTTGCTGGCTCTATGTAACTTTTGGCTAGTTCTCCACTGCAAGTGTTAAGAGACAAATACTGCACCACTGACAAACACATAGGGAGGGAGAGAAAAAGGATGTCCCAAGATGAACGTGTTCATTTATTACATTCTGAGAAACTGCTATATCACTCAGACTCCCACTGGTGCCTAGTGATGGGGCCAATTGACATATAGTGTACATGCAATATTCAGAGCCGTGCTTTCAAAAAATGAGTAGAAACCACAATGAAAGAAGAAATGTTGCCCTCCTGAGGTTAAGTAGGATTTTTTCCCCCATTGATAATCAGTAGAACCAGCATTTAGATTTAAATTCAGGTTTAAAAAGAATGGGTTATGCATTCTTATAAGTATTTCTTAGTAAGAAAATAATACATTTTAAAAGACTACATTTCTTCTGTTTCACAGTTCCCAGGTTCATACATTTAAAGGATAGAAGAGACCTTTCTGACACGTTATAGTTTGACTTCTTGCACACATAAGCCAACGTGTTTTGCTGTCTGACCTCCTGCTTTGATTTCTCAAGAGTTAGTATGGTATCTTTCAGAAAAAAAAGATCAAAACTTGATTTTAAAATAGGAAGAAACTCAATTTTACAGTATCTTGAGACAGAGAATCCGCCAACATCAGTGTTAAGTAATTCAAGTGATTAATGACTATTGTTAAAGATTTGGGTTTTTTTTTTCCTCTGGATCTTGTACTGTATGTGAACAGTAATGGTTTATCAGATCCTCTGCTTGGTCTTTCAAAATACTTGGATACGCATAATCTGAACCTTCTGTTCTGGACTTTGCAAAACAGCTGTCCTCAAGCCATAGTAACTTCTACCTAACCACTCTTGTTGTTTCTGTGATCAATTCCTTTGCACTTGTCAAAATGAGGTCAGATTTTTTTTGTCTTGGACATATTATATTTGAGTTAAAAAACTGTCACCTAGAATTTTAGAGAAATTCTAGGAATATTTTATTAACGGTAGCCTGAGATCTCTAGGATCAGAGCTCTCAGACTGAAATTTCTCATGATAATTCATGTTTTCTCTCTGCATGTTGTAGATATTACTTAAGAAGTAAAGCATCCAGTTTTAGTAATACAGAGAACAGTATGGTGTAGGTTTCCCTGTGTGTTATCCTGCCCAGACTTTCCCTCTATTCTGTGTTTTCCCCTCTGGGACAGGAAGCATTTTCCTTCTCCAGCACATTTTCATCATGGAAACACTCTCAAATTCTGCAAATTATTCTCTTGTAAACAGCTTAAAACATACCAACTGAGAAATGTTGTAGAGACTGAAATGTACCTCGATGCTGAACCCTCAGAGTCTTGTGTCCTGGCAGCACAAAGATGGCACATGAACTTCTTTTCATCTACAGTTTTGCAGTTTGTGCTCAGTTGAGAATATATGTAAGAGATCAAATGTCTTCCTTTGTTGATTAAAGATTCCCCCTCAGTTTCCTGAGAGTTGAAGTTCTGAGCAGCCATTGTACACGTGTGTCCTATACAATGTCCTCTCTACTCAGCCATCTAAATGATCAGAAGTTTATTGTAATATTTTCAGGATTTTATAAGGACAGAACCTTCGAGTTATGTAAAATTTTTCCTTGTCCTCCTGAGTTACATCCTCCTGAGTTACAGCTTGCCTTTCGTCCTTTGTCTTCAGTTTTACAGAACACCACTTATTCATCTTGTCGACAGTGTTTCAAAACCACTGAGCCATGACTCTGGGCTTTTTTTTTTCCTTTCCTTCATGGGTAATTTCAGACCTCTTTGAGGCCGGGGTGCACATGTGCAATGGAGATACTTACTAAATACAATTGTCCAAAAACCTCAGCCTCAGTTTTTTTCTGTTCTTTTTTCCAACTCAAGAATTTTCCAACACCATTTTACAAACAGAAATTTCTGGCTTGCAGTAAGAAATGTACAATGCACAATGGAGAACCATGTTTCCATTGCTGACCATCTTAGTACTGTGTGTGGTTTTGTGCTTGGAAAGCAAAGTTGTCATACTTCCTCTTGACATGCCTGTATTTCACAGATACAGCAAAATGAGCCCTTTTCAGACATTTCAGAATCAATAACTGGACACCATTAAATGGACAAATCCAGAACCTAAGGGTCAGAAATGCAAAACTCTGAGGCTCAAAACTCTGCCTCGTGGAGCTTGTATCATGGAATCATAGAATCATGGAATGGTTTGTGTTGGAAGGGACCTTAAAGATCATCTAGTCCAATCCCCCTGCCACGGGAAGGACATCTTTGACTAGACCAGGTTGCTCAAAGCCCTGTCCAACCTGACCTTGAACACTTCCAATGATGGGGCATCCACAGCTTCTCTGGGCAACCTGTTCCAGTGTCTCACCACCCTCATTGTAGAAAATTTCTTCCTTACATCCAAAAGTTTAAAACCATTGCCCCTTGTCCTGTCACTACAGGCCCTGGTGAAAAGCCTCTCTCTACCTTTCTTGTAAGCCCCCTCTATATCTTGAAGGGCCATAACAAGATCTCCCCGGAGCCTTCTCTTCTCCAGGCTGAACAGCCCCAACTCTCTCAGCCTCTCCTCATAGGAGAGGTGCTCCACCCCTCTGATCATCTTCATGGCCCTCCTCTGGACCCGCTCCAACAGGTCCATGTCTTTCCTGTGCTGAGTGCCCCAGAGCTGGATGCAGTACCCCAGATGAGGTCTCCCAAGAGTGGAAAAGAGGGGCAGAATCACCTCCCTTGACCTGCTGGCCACACTGCTTTTGATGCAGCCCAGGATACCATTGGCTTTCTGGGCTGCAAGCATACATTGCCAGCTCATGTCCGATTTTTCATCCAGCAGTACCCCCAAGTCCTTCTCGGCAGGGCTGCTCTCAACCGCGTCATCCCCCAGCCTGTATTGATACTGGGGATCGCCCTGACCCAGGTGCAGGACCATACACTCTGTCTTGTATATCTTAAAATGTACTCTGTGCTTACAGTTCATTTTTTTCAGGGAAGGTAATTTTACATCATGCCAAAAATAGAACCCATCTACAACAGAGTACAATATATAAGCAACCAGATTTTCAAATGGAGTTGATTCGTAAGTATTGGAGAAAGCACATTAAGCATATTTTAATTTGTTTCTTTTAAATATATGCAGTTTGTAAATCAGCTTGTTAAGAAAAAAATCTTTTCAATCTGCTTTAGATGGGAACACATAAGAGACTTCAGCTTCTCTTAGGGGCAGGAGTGAGAATGATTTGTCTCTGGTTCCAAATTAGTGCGAATATATTCAGGCTGTCCAACTCCTTCTTCCGATCACGTTGTCATACAGAGGAGTTGGCTTCACAGTTTTATGCACACAACACATTAACATAAACTAGTTAACCACCTGGCATTGGTTAGGCAGAATTTATGCTGATACTGTGCTAATGACCTTGCACTATCATTAGACTAAATCAGTCTCCTGGGGGAGAACCCAACAAAGCATACTAATTCAATGCATTCCTAGGAAGTAGCATGTACAGTAAAATATATTTTGTCATTTATCTAGCTCCATTTTCATTCAGAAGTACTTTCTAAATTAAATACTGAGGCCTCTCCAGAGGCCTCTGGAATGGCAGAATGAGATAAAAACATGCACTGAAAAAAAAAAAACCAAAAGAAAGATTTGTGCACACCTACAGTCATTGTGAGCATTTTAAAGTACTGATGTACTGCATTAACAAATGTAGGAACAATTTGCTCTAAACGTAAACTTAGAAGACAAAACTTAGAAGGCTAAACAAAACTTAAAAGGCTAAATCTGATGTAGATACCATAGTCTCCCTTTACAGTCTGTGGGAGAAACAGGTGCCACCACAGGGTTCTTAATCTAACATGCCGTTTTCATAATTATCTTAGGAAGTGTTGAGTTTCCATTG
The DNA here is from genome assembly GCA_017639485.1 of Pluvialis apricaria. Classification (NCBI taxonomy): domain Eukaryota; kingdom Metazoa; phylum Chordata; class Aves; order Charadriiformes; family Charadriidae; genus Pluvialis; species Pluvialis apricaria. The sequence continues at coordinate 17,041,004 of CM030007.1, forward strand.
CCCTTCCCCACCTCCGATTGCTTTCTCTTTCCCCAGTCACTGTAAGACAGCTATGGGTCATTAGCACACTTAGATGTCTAACTTAAGGTAACATAAGTTCGGGCAGATGAATTCCAGCCCGAACAATCACAGCAATCAGGAGGCAGAAAATTTCAGAAATAAAATGCTTTGTGAATCTTAATTCAGCTTCCTTTTACATATGTAGGACAAATGCTTTAATTATCAGTCGTGCAAACTACTTTTTTTCAGAGGTTTCAGTACACGTAATGGAGGAGATGGATCGTGATTTTAGAGTACAGAAGGAGATAGTCTGTAGAACTTTTACTTCATTTGCTGCGGAGTTGAAAGTTATGAAGTGAGTGTGGCAGGAGGTGGATGGAAAAGAAAACTGAATCCTTAAGGCAGTTGAGTGCCTTGAAAGGGTTTCTATACCCACCTGTTTGTGCTTCTACATGGATGACGTAAACCAGATTTCTCACAGCCGGTCTCTAGTGATGTGTTTCTCATTTTCTGGATGCCCAGCTGGAGACAGTAGGGTCTGACTTGAAGAAGTGCAGAGCATGCATAACTATATTTGAAGTTAACAGAAGTTGTTTCTTGAATGTGCGTAGTGCTATATAATGCCAAGCATTATAAATCTTAGTATCTAAAACTAGTGGAAACTATTTACCTTAACTTTTCTGCACCCCAATCCCATTTGAGAAAGGGGGTGATGATGTACTTCACTATACCCTGTAGCACCCAAATTAAATGCCTGATATATATTCTGCCAAATAAAATCCTGCATCTAACCATAGATATGTCTGTAACATAGACAAAAATTGACGGTTTTTGAACAGGCTTCATGTGTTTTAGGTGTCTATCTGAGAATAAGCTGAGTTGTACCTTGGAAGTACCTGTTTCTTTTTTCAGTGACGCTAAGGGAAGCCCAAAGTGACTAATTCAGGTGTAGCCATCAGGGCTGCAGATACCTGAAGGCAGGGCAGGTGAATCCTGCCTTCTGTGATGACCTTCATTTTGGGCACTGAATGAGGCAGAGACTATAAGAAAAAAGAGTCTCCGATCATGTTATTTGTTAGTTGGCTTTGTAATAGATATGCACAAGGGACCAAATTAAGGTTACACAGAATGCCTTTTGAAAGCTTGGCATGCAAATCTTAATAGCAGTATAATAGTTATTCTCAGGGAATGAAAAGACATCAGCCTGAGGCAGACACTTGGAATGTTGCATTTCAGTTCAAACAGTTGAAGTTTGAAAAGAGAGTCTTGTAGTAGGAAAGGAGGGTAAATTAATAATAGGTAGTTTTACCAGCTCTCCCTGAGAAACTTCCAGCCTTTCTCAGTTCTGTGGCAGGCAACAGAGCTTGCACGGCAGCCCTGTAAGCCTGGGCACGTCTCAGCTCTTGTCCTTTGTTCAGCATTCCTCTGGAGTTAGTAAGGACATTGCATTTTCAAAAGCTTTTTACAAAAATGGCCCAATCATCAGAGCCTTTCTCTGAAATTTAGCTAGGTGTTTGTTAACATTCACACTGTAGAGACAGGGAAAACATTGGTTAAAATTATTTGTCCAATGTCACATCGCACAAAATTATCAGGTAACAAATGGCAGTCCAAGTCGGTGTTTAAGTCATTAGGCTAAAATGTCCAATAAAATTTTCTCTCTGATTCTTCCTAGCAAAGCTGCACTGTACCGTTGCGTGTGGGGCAATGACTTTGCATGCTGATGTTACAGGCTTGTGTAAATGGAAAAGGACTTTGACTAAGCACTTAAAACTGTGTGCGATATTGTCACTTAAAACATCTCAGGGATCGCAGTGTCTGGCAGAAGATGATTGTACTGCTTGATTCATAGTTCCTCAGACACAGTTTACGTTAAACTTGGAAAGCATCTTTTACGTGACCTGCTGGTATAAGTCTTAGGGATGCTGTATGAGCAACAAGAAGTCTTTCAGTCTCACCAAATAGCTACCATTGCCATTCCTTGCTAACTTCCTTTCATCTGCACTTTGCTTGCTCAGAAGCTGCCCTGGATGGTGGAAGTCAGCAGGATCAGGCATTAGACGCTCTGCTGGGGGCTCACTCTGGCTGTATCACAATGGAAATTTTCATTAAGCAGGGGTAGATCATGTGAGCTTATTGCCATTATGAGCCCACTGAACAGTGCATGAGAACTTGGTGACCTTCCTAGGCAGGGCATTAACATCGAACATATTGAAAATGGGCTTTGGAGTCATGAATTCTAAGCCTGACTTGATTTAGTTTACTGCAGGACACCAGAAAACTGATTTAGACCCGTATTTCCAAAATTGCCAACTAATTTTGGAAACCTGATTTTCAGGAGAATGCATCATCTGCAGCCACAGCAGATATCCAGGCATTACGATTGTATGTCTATTGCAGTTGCAAATTTACTTGGGAAGAGAGAGGACAAATGGACCATGAACCTTTTAGTCATTCCATTAACACTGACCAATTCAGCACATGACTGGGCGTAGTTGCATTACTGCCATTCCCCACCCTCAGTTTAAATAAGGACTGTGGGACTACTCACTGTGTTACAAAGATGTTTTGGAGAGATCTGCTATTTGTATGGCTATATTGGCAGCTGCCCTGTATCAAAAGTCAGTGGCGGGGGGAATGAATTGTATTTAGCAATGAATTTACCCTGTGTAAATCTGCGTGGTGGAAAAGTGACATGCCACACAGTGACTGCTATACACAGGCAGCCAGTTTAGACTGAGCACATGGTGCTGTTGGTGCAAATCTGACACCAAGCAGAAACTCCAATAAAGAAACCTACAGATATTTACCTAGGAAAGAAATATCCTTGCTTAAAACTTCAGGACTGCAGAATCTGCTGCTCTGGTCTTGAGTCAGTTGTCAAAGTAAACTAATCTGGAACGAGATCAGCTGAGTCACTGAGATCTGAAAAGAACAATTTGTAGAGGGCAAAATGTTTGGGCTCTTTCTTGGATAAAAAGAGATAAAAGAGGTTTACTGCAGATTTTACGAAAGCATTTGAACAATGCTTTCTGATCAAACCTCACAGTTTTAACAGAGAAGGAATTTATTTAAGTAATTGAAAACAGTGGTGTTAGTGTAAGATTCTGTATTGGAACTTATGCGCTTCTCTTGACTGTATTCTTACAGCTGACACTTTTGCCTATCCACACAGTACTGGTTATTTGCTGTTTGTTACAGTAATTTGCTGTACGCACCTGCACACACACACACTGTTGTCTCATACATTTGCAGAATTTTTATGTTCATCATCAGATCTAGTCAGTGATGAAAAGGAACTCCGTTCTGGTAAACTAGCTCTGTGACTGAGGCAGGTAGCCAATCTATGGTTTACAGTTAACCATTTTTGTGTCATATTTTCTTAGTGTTTTCATAAACAAAATAAGGATAATAACTCTCTGCAGAAGGAGTAATAATGCATTCTTCTAAATTCTGGTGCAGAAGGCACAGAAGAAAAAGCAAGTGAAGTGTAAGGGACAATTTCTGTTTGCCTGACAATTCCCTTCTAAGTCTGTTATGCTTTAAATAGTGTAAACTGAGATTTAGATGAAAATTGAGAAGCATTGCTCTTCTATTAGATATTTGAGAAGCATGACGAAAAAATTGACTCCAAGGAAGATGTGCTTTCTTAGCTTGGAATTCAGTCCATAATTGCAGTGGAAGGAGCTGTGGTTTAAAGAACTGAATCAGGAACGTTAGTTTGTTATTCATAAAAGTTGAACAGTAGATGATTTTAATACCTGTACTTCCTGTCAATTGGTGTGTATTTTCAGATAGTCTCAGTGCGATTGCCAGCCATCAGCTGTAGTCCAAGTAAGTAATTATTAGCTGTAGCCCAAGTAACTGGTTATTAACGCTTGTTGAACTACCGTGCGCAGTATTTATGGGTTACTTTACCTTCATCACGAATTTTAAGAGAGCCAAGGTGATCATTTTTCCCTCCCCGAGGGAGTGATGAAAATGGCCTTGGGCTTATTTACGACCGGAATTGATTTATGAGCAGGAGTTTATTTGTAGTTTTTTGTTAGTCTCCATTAAACATTATTCATTTAAAAAATGGAACTCCGTCATGTTATACATGCCTGATTTGGTAAGAATATCTCACAGCTTGAGTAGATTAAGCTCTTCGCAGTTTACACCAATTTGTGTGTTTTCAGGAGTACTGAACCTCAAGTGACAATCTACCTGGTTGAAGGATGAGGTGTCTCAATATGTTGCACACCCACTGAATTACTGTCTTAGGTACAGTCTATAATCAGTAATTTTAGACCCTGCGTAGGTCATACAGAGGTGTCAAACAGAGTTAGTGAGATCACGATACATTTGTGCCTTACTTTGATTTTTAATTAACATTTCCTTTGTTTTCCTCCTACCTCCCCAAATTCACATTTTCTTCCCTTTTTTGTAGCTATTCTTGAACTTTGTTATCCATATCTTAGGCTTTCTGAAGGCAAGTATATTGGCCTATGCTGTAGTAATCTTCCTTAATTGATTTGGGATGTCTGCCAGTCTCTTCTATTATTCTGTGCTGATATCTTTATATGACTGGCTTTTATCCAAATGCTGTCATCTTTTGTATTCTCTTTATCCCTTTGCTCTTTTTATGCTGAGAGACTGTATTCCTAGCCTTTGCGTGTTGCCCCGTCATCCCTCACGTTTGCCGTCTAAAAGGTACAAAGAGCAAACTTTCCAAATATTGAGATCTCCATGCTTGGCCTTTCTGATATTTTCTCATCTTTTTGGTTAAGGCAGCTGTTGCATGGCATTCATCTACTTAATAAGATGACATTTAAAGGTTTGATTCATTTTATTCCCATTTAGTACTTTGGTGAACTTATTTTTAGTGCCTTAATTTTTTCTAGTATTTCACTTTGTATTTTCCACTCTATATTTGATTCATTAAAGAAAAGGATGTGATTCAGAATCAGAATGCTGTGCCATCATCATGTTCCCATAAAGATTTCTCATGAAGCTTTTTGATTTCTGTAAAACATGTTGTAAAAGAGATGAATTTATAATGAGCTTTAATGTAATTGAAAAGCAACTTGGTTTTATATTGGGGATCTTTATGTTTTCGTCTTCATTATACAGCTCATAATGTATATCACTTATTTTAGATTAAAGGAAAAAAGCTATCCCCAAACAACTGAAAAGTCTTGTGTTGTGGTTATATTTGATTGCCTTTTGTTGTGGGTTGACCCTGGCTGGACACCAGGTGCCCACCAAAGCCGCTCTATCGCTCCCCTTCTCGGCTAGACAGGGGAGAGAAAATATAACAAGAGGCTTGTGGGTTAAGATAAGGACAGGGAGAGATCACTCACCAATTACCATCACAGGCAAAACCAGACTCGACTTGGGGAGAAATTAATTTAATTTATCGCCAATCAAAACAGAATAGGGTAATGAGAAAATAAAAACAAATCTTAAAACACCTTTCCCCCACCCCTCCCCTCTTCCCGGGCTCAACTTCACTCCTGATTTTCTCTACCTCCCCCCCACAAGTGGTGAAGGGGGACAGGGAATGGGGGTTGTGGTAAGTTCATCACACGCTGTCTGTGCTGCTCCTTCCTCCTCAAGGGTAGGACTCCTCACACTCTTCCCCTGCTCCAGCGTGGGGTCCCTCACACAGGAGACAGTTCTCCACGAACTTCTCCAGTATGAGTTCTTCCCACGGGCTGCAGTTCTTCAGACTACTCCAGTGTGGGTCCTTTCCATGGGGTGCAGTCCTTTAGGAACAGACTGCTCCGGTATGGGTCCCTTCCATGGGGTCACAAGTCCTGCCAGCAAACCTGCTCCAGTGTGAGCTTCTCTCTCCACAGGTCAACAGGTCCTGCCAGAAACCTGCTCCAGCGTGGGCTTCCCATGGGGTCACAGCCTCGTTCAGTCATCCACCTGCTCCAGCGTGGGGTTCTCCACAGGCGGCAGGTGGGTATCTGCTCCACCATTCCCCTCCATGGGCTGCAGGGGGACAGCCTGCCTCACCATGGTATTCACTAACGGCTGCAGGGGAATCTCTGCTCTGGTGTCTGGAGCACCTCCTCCCTCTCCTTCTTCACTGACTTTGGTGTCTGCAGAATTGTTTTTCTCATATACCCTCACTCCTCTCTTCTGACTGCTGCAGTTGCCATTTCGCAGCAACTTTTTCCCCTTCTTAACTATGTTATCCCAGAGGCGCTACCACTGTCACTGATGGTCTCAGCCTTGGCCACTGCTGGGTCTGTCTTGGAGCCGGCTGACACTGGCTCTGTCGGATGTGGGGGAAGCTTTGAGCAGCTTCTCATAGAAGTTATCTCTGTAGCTCCACCTCCTACCAAAACCTTGCCATGCAAACCCAATACACCTTTATATGGTCCAGCTCTTTCTTCGTGTGTCATCTGCAGCAAAATGAGCTCTGCTCTAAAAAATATAGAAGAAAAGTAGTTCTTTGGTATCTTGCTATAAATTATCAGCAGTGATCTACAGAGTAAGAAATGTAAAATTCAATTTAATTATGGACCAAGACAAAATCACATATAACTGATTTCCTCAATACGTATTTTGTTAGTATTTAATCCAAATCCCAACCAAACCAAAGGGATTTTTTTTTGCTCATTTCAGTGGTCTGTCAATCAGGCCATTAATCCTTGCATAATCGAGCAACCATATTCAGCACAGTGCATTACCATTCCCTGAGCCAAAAATGTGTGGCTAATTCACAGTCAGTTGAACTAATGTGATTAGTAATAGACCCCTATGTCAGGTGAACATTGATAAATTAAGTATTTACTAAAGAACAGGGCCTTGCAAACTTTGGTTTTGTGGATTTATTATCTGATCAGTCAGATGCCTATCACCAACTTAATGAAGACCTTGTAGCCATCCTCTCCTATCATGAAATCATCAGTGATTCATCTATTATTACTCTACTATTACTCCATATCTTTCTACATATTGAAAAGCTTTCATGGATGAACCCAGCTGGACCCTAGCTGTCCAAGTGAATGGAAAAAAACAGTTTATTGTATTCTTTTTGTAATCAAGATTGTGATTTTGGTGTCTATGTTTTCAGCGTTGTAAGTACTGGAGAACATACATACAGAAGTTGGAGATCTGATTCTACCAACTATAAGGGTTATTACCTGAATGCTTTAGAGATGACACCATCTGGATGCATTTCAGAAGTATTAGATTTCCTCTTGGATCATTATGCAAATATTTATACTTACAGATAGTGCATTGTAACTGTCTACAGTTATTTTTATTAGTACTAAAAATAATAATGAATTATCTTGCCTTTAGTATATTTTACGTAATATACTACATGGAACTGATACAATTACAATCAGTAATGTATACTTATAGTCCCCATCTAAAATAGTATCTGAGCCATTTTCAAAGTATGATTATCTCCATAATACCTTTGATATGCATTATTATTTATGATCTGCCATCATTTTACTGGAGACTGGAAACCCCAGGCTCTGTGTATACTGGATTTTGAAAGCAGATTCACCAATTGATCAGGTTATTTACCACAAGGAGTGATGCAAGGGCCAGGTTTAGGGTAAGCCAGCTTACTGCACGCAGTCAGAAAATCTCTAGTACCTTTTGCATTGTAAAGTGCATCCGAAGGCACCCCTATCTGCAGTGACAGCAGATCCAGCCCAGCAGCATATGTCTGGCCATTTTCATATTGCTTGCCTGGCTCGCAGTGACTTCACAGGACTAATATCATGCATGCAAGAGAGACCAAAATTCTTCTTAGAAGGAACTGATTTACCACATACAAAGGCAGGTGGAATTTTTAGTCACTCGTCATTCTGGTTGCTTACAAGGGCAAGGTAGATGCCTGGAAGCAGGTCTCCACAGTATATGAGCATGTGATGTTACTGTGACCAGGCAGCTCAGGTTCAGTATAGATGCCATCACTGAGACTAGGTGACTTGCCTTGTGTCACACAGGGAGTATGTGATAAAGCAGGGAATTAAATTCCCTATTTCCATATCCCACAGTAAGACTGTAGCTATTGGGCCTTCTATCCTATAACTGGCAAGTTATACTTGCCAGTCACATAGTACTGTGTATTTTTGAAAAGTTACGTAAACAGTATCTAGTTAGTGTTCATGAAATTCTTAGAAGGCATAAGATGATTATCCTGTGTACACAGGTATCAGACCTTAACCCAAAGGCTGCAGTGTTTAACTAATGCAAATCGTAGATTTGAATTTTCTCTTCAACTTGTAATTCAAGACATAGCGTTGCAGAAGATCAAATCTTTGCAAGTTCTGTATCCAAATGACTCAGTAGGCTATTTTGCCATCTTGTCCTATAATTAACTATAGCAAGTAGTAATTAACAAGGGTGCTTTAAATCCTTGATTTAACGTTCTTTTAAAATAGATACAAGGTAAATGGAACCCTGGACAATCTGTCTGGCTTTCTCTTCTCCAGCATTTCAAAGGCACCTAGAAACTTGGCTTCTAAGTACTACTAAGCAGATTTAGACCCAAAGGGCATGAGCTACATAAAAATTAGTTGGGCTGTAAGAGAAAATGGAAAGGGCAGATTGGCAGCATTACATGAGAGAAGACAGTCTGTTCAGCATAAAAGAAAAATAGAATATGACACCAGGCTGGACTATCTCTTAAAACTCTTAGACTTCAGATGACGTTAATAAGCTACTTTCTCTCTCATGCTTGTAGCATTTTTATTTACAGGAGAGGAATATAATGCTCTTGTGTATAACTTACTCAGTCCCCAACCTGTAGATGCCTAATCTCATGCTCTGGGGAGAATTTTCAGGGTTTGACTCCAGATTCAGAGGACTTTCAGAGACGTCCAAGCAAGCACAGCTGCAGACATGTGAACAATACAGCTGATATTAAAAAAAGTAGATAGGAAAGTGAACTGCCAGTATAACTCTGCCACAAAATGTACTGAAGTTAAGAATTCAGGAGCAAACAGAAAGCACTGGATAATTCATGATAATGAGAATATCCAGGTTTAAAAGAGAATTTAAACCAAACCCAAACCAAAAGAAAAATTAATTGGAATTACTTAGGGTACATTCCTACAGAATGATGCGAATACGAGAATATCACTGTGTTAAATTGTTTCATGGCTATAGGAGAAGGGTGAGGCAGTATGATCAGGATCATTGTCTAAGTGAGGGGTAAGGACTACTGTGGTGTGAAATAAATCTTTCATACTTGCATAGCAGCACATATTAAAACTACAGCCTTTTATCTGCTATGCCTGGAGCTTTAGACAAAACCTAATCCTAATCACAGTGTGATTCTTTCCTCTGGTAATTTCTACTATGCATAAGTGTGAAATGCTCTTTTTCAAAAATATTCTTACTTTCTTTTTACTGATTGGGAAATATGAAGCAAGAGGAAATTAATTACATAATGGGAAATGGTGCCTAATAGTCTAGTAATCATACTGGAAGTTATGCGATCTGCAGTGTGTTCCAGTTTTAGTTACAGTGAATTGATACCTGGTTTTGCGACTTTGGGATTACATTTACTTCTGCCCTTATTTGTGTCTGAATTGAGCAAATAGTGAAACAGTTTGAATTGGAGCAAAGAATATTAAATGTATTAGCATGCTTCCATATTCAGGAGAAAAGTCATTAATAAATACCAAAGCGGGAACTTCTCCCATCATGACAATTTCTTAAAAATTATCACCTATTGTGTTTTTGACTGATAAGTCACAGAGCAGCAGCATGATCCACCACGAAGTCTTCAAAGTTTAATGTAAAGTATCATCTCAAGCTTTTCATGCTAGCACAGAAAGAAGCTGTCATTGCAAGGTCTGTAAGACTCACTAAGCATAAATGTTATTTCTTTCTCACAACCTAGCTTCTACAGTATTTTCCATGAAAAAATTTGCTGTGCACTTAGTTTCCTATTCAAGGTTTAAAAGGGTGATGAATTTGGCTCTCTTTTGAGTCAAAGATGGTTGATTTAGTTCGTGAATCAATTCATCTGCTGTTAGTATGCAAAACTGAAGTGAAAATTCTTTGAAGATTGGGTAGGTATCCAAAAAATAGGGCAAAAGGATTGCAGAAGATCACTTAGACAAAACTCCTGCCCTTAAACAGGGTAAAAAACATTGCGGTTGGAACCAGTCTTTTAGAAAATATTTCTGTTTAGAAGTAGCTCAGATTTAGTATCAAATGGGATGTATAATGAAAAGTAGAACAATGTAAGAAACTCAAAATGAATTGCTGTTCATGAAGTAGAGGTTACTTACTCCCTCCTCCTATACTGTTTAGCATGACTGGTTTTTTTGGAAATGACATTGCCACACTTAGCAAAACCATTGCTGTCCCAGTCTCAGACAGTGTATAAGCAAGTATCTAAATTTAAATACACATACAGGGCGAGGGACAAAGTTTTAAAGTTTTTCGGGCACCTAATTCTTAGCCTCATGTGCTTTAGTACCTTTCCTAATCAAGTCACATTCAGCCATAAAGCACTTGCTATCCAAGATAGGAATCTACTTTTCAAATATTATTTATTAAATTCTCAGGGCTCTGTGAGTTAAGGCAGACTTCAGGACAGCCACTTTAAAGACTGGTGCATGCAAGTTGAAAGGTGCTAAATGGATAAGGCACATCAGCAGAAGATATGTGTCAAGCACCTAGCAGACTTAAATTCTAGTCCTTTACATTCAAGATTTCTTTATAAAGTTGCCTGTATATCATATAAAGCCCCAACAATGCGCAATTTGATAATGTTTCTTGTGCTCTCCCTGAGATGAAGTACATGGATGGTCTCCTAGAAGTCAAGACAAATGATGTATAAATAGTTGCAATCCCAGTTCTTAAGGCGTAAGCGGGATTTTTCCAAAGCTCATCTTGCTGCTGGAGTTTACTGTGACTCGTTGGGTTTATTTCTCAGTCTTTTGTGCAATGATTTGTTAATCTTTATTGTTAGAGAATATGAGATAGAGAATATTCTTTGCTTTATGGATGACAGCAGGAAGACAGTGCCAAAGGTTAGCGATGCCAAAATTCACTTTATTCACAATGAAATAGAAATAGAAAAGATACTAAAATCTGTTTCTATTTGTAGCTTTGTAACAGATATTACAAATTACCTCAGTTGCAAAGTGTCTTATCTTTGAATGCTAAATGGCATTCATAATATAAATTGTACAAGATGCATAAGACAATTTTATAGTACAACTTTTGAAACTTTCTGCACAGGCAAAGAAAAGCCAAATGTAGTTTGTAAAAGGAGTTCATACATATTGCTCAACTAACATTAGCTCCTGGGCTGTAGTAGCTTGCATCCCATTAAGTGATATCCAAGTCACCTTAGTTTTCTCACTACTTAGCCACTCAAGGGAGGCAGAAATTCTGCAATACTGGCAAGCCATACAGTTGTAAAGGATTGTATGTTAAGGCCCTTCATCTTTCTTACTTTTCCAGCTATACTATTTGGACTAATAAAAAGCATTGCCATTATTTACTTTTCCATGCCTATGTTCCGAGGTGGCTGTGATTACATTACTGCTGGGCACTCTTCTGTGGCACTTTAATACAGAGTACCTCAAATATGGTGAAACTAATGAGGCCCTGAATCTGAAAAATGTTTTGAGCCTTATTTTAAACCCTACAGCATCCGTCTTCAGATTGAGAGTCCTACAAGCCTAAGTTTAGGCACCCACTTAATTATTTTGCTGAATGGGAATGCTGATGAACCACAGTAGCACAAGAGAGGGAAACCTTACTAAAAGGTTTTAATAGTGCTTTGCTCTGTGTCCCAACTTCTCATGATATTGTAACACCAATGGTGTAAACTAACATAAAACAAACTGAAACAAAAAAAATGCAGAAAACAAGTGAGGGCAAAAATAAATTAAGAAAAAAAACATTTTGAGCAATCTCTACTAAGAAAAATGTTAAAAAATATGTATAAATACTTCCTCTTCTTCAGATATATATGGTACTGTTATGTGAAAAGAAAGCATGAATTTTAACATTCACCATGACAACCTATAATGCCACAGTGCGTTTTTTTCTTTGTAGTTTGTAAGCTATTATTACTTTATGTTACCATAAGTATGCAAAGCCATTTACACAGTGGCATGTAAAAAGCCATGTTTCGGTGGACTTTCAAACTATTATTCAAAGTTTATCATTGTTTGTTCTTAGACATTGGACCAGGTGATTTGTCTATTCATTTTAGTTATTTTTGTCACTTTCTTATCCATTGGATTTAAGATGCTAGGTATTAAATGGGAATTCTCAAAATTCATGAATGATGCTGAATATTTTTCTACCTGTATTGTTTGAACATCAACAGAAAGCACTAACCTAAATCAAAGTGTCAAGCAATGGATTTGCTAGAGGTTTACTGTCTGAAATTGGCTAAGAACAGAAAACAGTAAATTTTAAATGGTTGAACAAATGTGTCTCAAAGAATATGAAGGTTTTGAAAATGTGTTTAGAGTGCTATACCAAATTAAAAAAAAAAAAGCTGCAATGACTGAAAACGAATTATTTACAAAGAGCTAAGCCAACTCCAAATTCTTCTGAATTGTACTCTTTTAGATGTGCCAAATGTATCTCTTTGCTCTTTTTCCTTTTACTGTTTCTATAGATTTTCTACAAAATTTGCTATGTGGTAAAAAGCGATAACTTCCATTTTTTTCATGGTTGATTGATGCCATTGTCAAGACTCAAGCTTTTGGGCTGCCTCACTGCTGTTAGAAATCCATCCTTGTTGTCATTTTTTATGGATTGCATCAGGTCAGTATTGTACCTCATGCACAATTTTTTGGCCACTGCTTTCAAGGGGTTCTGGTGGAATGTGGGTGTTCTAAGAGAAGAACCTGATTATTTTTCAGGTGTAACTGATATATGGAAATATTAATGCTCAAATCTATGACAGATTCGGACACCCCTCAGGACTGGGTGGAATTTAGACATTCAAGTGCAGAAATGCAGAGCCTAATCCCATCCCTCAGTAGGGTTTGGCAGATGCTTTGTGTTCTTATCCTGGGCAAGACCAGACACATGTCAGTCTCTTATGGGGGCTGAAAGGTTTGGCTTCTGACTCATTAAGAAACCTTTTCCAGAGAGTAGGCATTCTCACAGTCCCTACGCATAAGCGGCCCAGTGGCCCAGCTCAGTAGGTGTGCCTTTAGCTGATCTCAAGAGGACCTACAGAATCACGCACAGCAACAAACCCAATAGTCACTGTATTCATACAACAGGTCTTGAGAAGAGGAAGTACTAGTTCTCCTTTTGTGCAACAACATTTCCCAGAAACGTATCAAATGCAGGTCATAACATAGGTCATCACAAATTTTATCCATTGACTTAGCTATATTTAAAAAGATGATCCATTCTCTCTAAAATACAAAAATAGGATAGGACTTAGAAAATAAAGATGTTTTTGTAATTACTTGAATAATTTTGCATTATCATGCTTTACAAGCAAAAGAACAAGGATTTCATAGGAAAGGAAAAGTTATCAAGTAAAATGCAAAAGATAAGTTTTTTAAATACTGGAAAGTGTTTTACTGAACAATTTCTTCATTGCCACTGCTGCAGAAAGGGAAAACAGAGTATGTACAGAATTTTAACTATCATCTCTTCAAATCCAAAAGACTTCCAGTGAGGAGAAAAAACCACCCTTTTCCAAGTTCATGGACATGTAATCAGGTGATGCATGGTACTTTGTAGATACATAATCTTTATACTTAGCCAATATCTATTACAAAATTATGAAAAAAAAATAATAAGATGAACAATGAAGACAAGTAAGTCCAGTAATTTATTTTCTAGGCATTTTTAAACTAAAATATAGCTGTATGTTGTTACTATCTATTTAACTGTGTCCTGTTTTTTTTCAATATCATCACATTCATCTATCTAGTTTGCTGTCTTGTTAAGCATAATCAGGAGCAGAGCAGTGATGACAGTAGAGCATTTTCTCCCCAACCCAATACATGCCAAGGCAAGTGCAAGGTCCTGCACCCCGGTCAGGGCAGTTCCTGGTATCAGTACAGGCTGGGGGATGAAGGAAGTGAGAGCAGCTCTGCCGACAGCGCAAGGGGCATTCAGTTTTAAACTGAAAGAGAGTAGGTTTAGATTGGACATTTTTTTATGATGAGGCTGGTGAGAGACACTGGAACATGTTGCCTAGAGATGTTGTGGGTGCCTCATCACTGGAAATGTTGAAAGTCAGGTTGGATGGGGCTTTGAGCAACCTGATCTAGTAAAAAATGTCCCTGCCTATGGCAGGGGGGTTGGACCAGATGATTTTTGAAGGTCCCTTCCAGCCCAAACCATTCTATGTTTCTATGGGATGGAGCATTCTGTGTGATTCTTTAGCTCCCAAAGCTGCAACTTACCCCACAAACAGAGCAATCAATGAGTAATCTTCTATAGATCTTGTATAGTAGACAGGGCTACAGAGCCTGGAGGACATTGCTGAAGAGGTGTGAAGCTCTCCTTAGCACTCAGCTGACCTCATGCTCTTAACAGCTCAGCGGAACAGAAATAGCAGTGATGCAGAAGCTGATCTGGATGTCACACATATTTTTTTAAATTATTTGGAGCATATGTGGTATGATTCGGTTATCTGAATGTAAGATTGGAGATGTTCTAGAGAATCCGTTGGTGCAGGACTTGTAGAAGAGCTGTGCCATTCTGCAGTAGCATCTGAAGGCCTAGCAGGGTACCAAAGGCATTTCAAATAACACCAGATACCTACCTCTAGAAAACAGAATCAGTGCCTAGTACTTCACTAAGACACCACCCCACAACACAGATTCTGGGGCAAAATATCCGATCAGTAATTTCTAAGCAGCTTTAAATCACAAAGTTACTTTCTTTATTCATGTTTACCCTCGCAGTAAAAATTCACCCCCGTGAAAATTCTTAATTGTCACAATATTCACTTAAATTACTTCCTAGCAAATCACATGGGAGCTTCATTCTGTTTATTGATGCACACTAAACTTGAGGGTATTTTTTTTAAACACCAACATTCTACCATGGAATCACATTGTTATATGTATTTTGGATCTTATTTTTATCATTACTAGCTGCATAACTTGGTGAGAATAACTGGCAGAGGATCTCAGTATTTAAAAGGCACTGGTTTAGGGTACTTTGGGTACACAATCCTGAAAAACCAGTGGATAAATAAACCAGTCCTCTTATATCCGCTGAACTAATTGCTTCTTTTGGTTAGTGTGATAATAGGTTTCATAGCAAACATTCTGTTTTTTCTCTTTAAATCAAAAGTTACATTGACTTAAGAGGAGGAAGACATGGTTTTCAACTGCTCTTAAGAACATCTGTTTAAACTGTGGGATTCACTGGAAAACAGACATAAATTTCAGGAGAAGAATTCACATCCAAAAAATAAGGAAAAAAGCCTTTCTTTGACTGTAACACCAACCCATTACTGAATCGTATCCTGGCTAGACTGGATTCCATAGAGCTGGTAGAAAAAAGAATATTTGAAAGGTAAGCATTTGATCATTGCCTCTGAGAACTGACAGCCTTTCCCAAAGCACAATTAACAATGCAGTGGTACCATTTTTTGGTACAATTTGCTTTGTACTATTGGCTTTGTGATTGTCCAGTGCTCAAAAGCAGAGGAAAGATATGCAGGGTGGAACAAAAGGCAAAAAGTTCACAGGTTCAGAGTTAGAAAATGGAAAAGTCAGACATCAGAAAAATATTCTTAAACTATAAGGAAAATCATGGCATGGTACAGTTTTCCCAGGAAAGCAACGTCATCTCAAATGCAGTGTGGAATTTGGTTGGATTATTACAGTGGATTGTTGGATTATTACAGGCATTAAAAAGAAATATTAGGCTCATAAATGAAACCTGGGAATAACATAATCAAATGGCAACAAATGGTTTTCTGTATAGCTGGAGTCTGCCAGTGCTCTTTTACATGGTTGGGATTTTTTCCCTGGTTTTTGATAAACTGTACTAGAGAATTGATTCCTATATGGGATCTTTTTTACTATATGACTTTTCTAAACTTTAACAGTAAGAAAGAGTGGATCAGCTACTAAAAATCAGTTACATATAAAAAGAAGTTTTGCACTGGATTAAGTGGAGCTATGCTTGTCTACTTCAACTAGTTCTAGATCTAGGAAGCCAATATTGCATATAGGAAAAGAGGCTGTGATTTGGCAACACCTAAGCCTGCAAGTAAATGGAAATATTGAAATGTAATTCTGTAATAAGTGAAACAGTGAAAGCCCTTGGATGTCTTGAAGCATTAAGCGCACAGCTTTAATCGTGTGCAGGATAGCTTTGTGGCATCAAAAAGAGAGCCATGGTGATGACCTAGCATGGCAGATATTACATACATTAAAAATCACAAGCAAAAGTAAGAGCTGAAGCATCGTTGCAGGTGCTAATAGCAGCGATGAAAAATGTAGTTAGTTGTCTTTGTGTGGCAAATATATTACCTGTGGTATTCTAATTATTTTTAGTGCCAAATTATTCATTATTCATGACCTGCATAAAATAGTCAAGGGGTAAAATAATTGTTTATGCTAGATACATGTTACTTAATGATCCAACTCTGTGATTAAAACTAATCAATGCATTCCCAAATGGCACTTTTCAGTGAAATTCTAAAGATCAAGGAAAAACTTACGCGTAATACTTCCGTTATGTTAACATAAATATCAAAATCCCTCAGGATAAAAGTTTTCTCAGGAGAAATACATCAAAAAACACAAGAGTTAATGGAATAATTATGAAATTATGAAATTGTACCAAAATATTTAAAGCTACCATGATAAAGTAGTTAGGTGGAACAAGTCTTAAATCAGATCAGCTGGGAAATATACTGCAGTGTTGGTTCTGAGACTATTGCGTTCGAACTCAGTCATCAGGAATAGGATTATTTATGTCTATGAAATACTGAAAAAATAAGGAATAATGGGAGATGAAGCTCTCAGTTACTGTTTAGATAAGTCATTACACTAAGACCAATTACGGTCCTTCAAATCTAGTTCTCCAGAATCAACTGTATCTTTTTGTCTGCTCAGAAGATGAAAATGCTGGTGCTTAGGTTAAGAGCAGAAGTAATAAAACCCCACTAATGACTGGTTCTCTGTTATGCCCAAGGTATTTCTGCCTTGGACTATACCTGAGAGTTAACACTGTGCCGAAAGTTATTCTTAGATATTAAAATTCTGGCATGAAGGCTCATAGTAATGTGAAACCATTTCTCAAACAGGTGATTGAAACAGGTAGAGAGCTTCATGCCACTGTGAGAAGATGACTTTGCAGTTTGACCACAGAGTTGTAGAACTAAAGAACTGAATACCTTGCCCCTTTAGAGCCTTTATATGCAGTATTGTCCTGGTTTGGCCTAAACCACAAGAAGTATAATTATCTTTTTGGTGCTAAAATTATTTTTAAGCAATATATATTCTGACCAATTGAACTCCTCTCCATATACATTAGTTCAGACACAGTTACTCCCATGTCTGAAGCTGAGTTTTATATATTTGTATATTTTAAACCCCTAAGCATGACAAAGGCAATATCAACTACAAAACAGCTTGCATGACAGGAATGTAATTTCTGTTTCAATTAGACAATTGTACAACAATACGCACTCACAGCTGAAATATATGAAGAATATATGAAGTCCATCACATCCATTTGACCCAGCAGTCAATTACTTTACTTTAAGCATCAATTCTAGTTTTAATTTTGTCTTGCTTGAGCTTTCAGTTACCGACTTTCTCTCCTTTTTTCTTTTTTTTTTTCAGATTCTGTGTATTATAATTTTCAATTATAATTTTATTTCTTACTCTTTTTTTTACATAAATGAACCGAGTTTCTTTTTTTTTACTATAATGCAGGTTTTCATAATATTTTTGTGACTTCTGATACCTTTCCTTTTTTCCAGCATATATTTTTAAATGAAGACCTTAGTGACCTTTCACAAATAGTCCTGTCACCTCCAGGCAGAGAGGGAAAATCACCTTATTTGCTACTGTCTTGGTTACAGAGACAAAGTTACATTTGCCCAGTTACCTGCTGCAGCTTTGTTTTGGGATTACACATTGAGTTTTTGTTTTTTTTAAAAGACATTTCATCTCCCTAGTGATAAGGAAGATGCCCTTTTATAATAATTCCACCCAATAACTCCATTTCAGTATGATACATGCTGTTTGCTTCTAGATTTCTATTGTTTGATTTAAAGCAATCGGATGGCAGGATAACACCACCAAGCCCAAACTAATCCCCACTGAAACCAGTTCAAGGAATGGAGGAATCTACTTTCAAACAAACATCTGAAACAAGATGGCAATGCATGTGACTGTCCTTCAGAGTAGCGTCCAGAGCTTCTTCCTAACCGTAACAAATTATGAGCACAGCATTTCAAGAAAGCTCTCTGCAGTCATAATATTGAGCAATCCTTCCCACATTATCTGGGAATTGCTATTTCCTTATGTCCTCTGATGTGTCTACATGGAAACCCTTTCTTTTGCCTGGATCATTGCAGCCCACTGCACCTGTCTCCATAGGGAATATCCAAATGAAGGCTTGCAAAGTCCTCCATCCGTTAGCATTTGACAGGCACATCTACCACAAAATTCTCAGGTGGATTCTTTTGTACTGAAGTCAAAGTGTTGAAGGGTTCACAGTGCCTTCCAGTAAGAGCTCTTCTGGAGACAGCACACATCTGTTCTCCAGACAGCATATTCATAAACGAGCTGGAAAAGAAAGTGCGCTCTCAGGTGATAAGGTCTGATGATGATATGAAGTTATTCAAAGTAAAAAAGACAGGAGATGACTATGAAGAACTACATAGGGAACTTATGAGACTGAGTGACTGGGCAATAAAATACTGAAATTCACTGTAGATAAATGTCAAGTGATGCATGTGAGCAGGAAGAGTCCCAGCTTCCTGTATAAAATGATGGGCTCTGAGGTGACCGTTAATGCTACATGAGTGAGACCTGAGGTTATGAGAGATACAGCAATAAAAAACTATGCTCAGTACCTGCCAGTTGGCAAAATGAACAGCCAAAAAAAAACAAAAAACCCCAACAGACCAAATCCTGGGACTTATTAGGAAGTGATTTGAGAACAGAACAGAAAACAAAACTATGTCAGTGTATAAATTCAGTGGTCACCCTCGTGCCAAATCCACAAAGCATCCAGAGCACAGAGGGGTCCTGTCTGCACCACACAGTTTCCCTTTGTGAAGAAACCAGAACTCCAAGGAAACAAAAATACACCCTGATACAGGGTCAGCTTGAAAATGAATCATGCTGAGAACCATGATCTGGAAACGCCACTGTGTAAAGTAATACAGCCTTTGTTTCAATTCTCTAGCAAAACGAGGCTGAAGCACATACCTTTTCGCACAGGATTACTTAGCAAAATCCCAGATTAGATATGTGGACTCACATACACAAGAGAAACAAAGTTTGTGGGAATGAGCAATATTTTTTTTGGCCTAGCTTGTGTGTGTATACATACTTGTATATATATAGCTAAAAGCAGACATGCATTCAGAGGAACAAGCCTTTCTCTAGGAGAAACACAGCAGCTATCAAGCTAAATTCCAACTAGGAACAATTGGTATGGATATAATTTGTATACCAGAGAAAAATCAGACTGTGTGTAAGGAAAGGTTTGTTGGCATCTGTGAGGCAGAAGAGAGAAGTGACAGGAAAATTGTAAAGGGCAGTGAACCAATGTCTCTTCATCCTGTGCCTCCAGCAATTATGCATTTTAGTTGCCAGGTTTGTATTTTCCATGTATTTTGTAGATCTCCACTGAAGATCAATACTCAGATGTAGTCACTGGTGGAAAAGAAAGGGATCCGCAAAACCCTGTATCTGGTCAGCAACCTGCCTATAGAAAGCAAGAATGTGACTTTCTGCCCTGAAGGTCAATGTGATTTGATCTATACCCTTCAAATACATGGAAAAACTTCTTTACGGCTTGGGTGACAGAGCACTGGCACAGGCTGCCCAGGGAGGTTGTGGAGTCCCCTTCTCTGGAGATTTTCAAGACCCGCCTGGATGCAGTCCTGAGTAACGTGCTCTAGGCAGTCCTGCTTTAGCAGAGGAGTTGGACTAGATGATCTCTAGAGGTCCCTTCCAACTCTGAAAATTCTGTAATTCTTCCCCAAGGATTTAGGAAACTTTATCCACACTGAAGAAAGGCACATAAAATCTTAAAACATCTCCTGAGCTTAAGTGCATCACTCAGATTTCTCTCACAAAACATGGCTGAGATAGGCAGGTAAGTTCTGGGAGAAAAAAACTTTAAGAAGTATTTCAGTGGCACAGATTAATTGCTACAGAAGAAGAAATGATATTTGGATCACACTTACTAATGCAATGAATTAGCATTTTGCTGTCTTGTTTTTCCCCTTAATAAGTCAGAACCTTCTGGCAGGAAAGAGTAAGAAACTGAATGAAAGAGAATTTAAGTATCCCAAGAGAGTTTAATAAATAGAGGGAGAATACAGTCTTTCTGATTGGCTATATATGGCTGGCCTGCAGTGATGTGCCAGCTCACTAGGGACTAGGGTGGAATAGTGAATAATAGGAAACTAGGTACTAGGAAAGTAGAAATTATTAATTATTTCTATTGCTAGAAGCTTTTCATGGACTGTCCTACGTTGTTCTACAAAGAAGGAAATGCAAAGAAATGCAGAAACAAGTGTATGAAAAAGGAATAACCCTAATTTCTTTCTTTGTTTACATACTAGCTGTCTTCACACCTTTCTTTCTCACTTGATGATTAGCTCTCTATTCTCTTTTCCTGTGTTTCTTCCCATCATTTCTGGTGTCTTCAGCCTCTATATCGAGGTCTACTACTGAATATATCTGCCAACATCATCCTCTCATAAGCCTGCATGAAATGAGTGGCAAGTAATTGGTCACAAAGTGTTTGTAATGATGGTGAAGAGGACTACTTTGTTCTACCGATGTTGTATATTAATAAAATTGTAAGATCTTAACTGGAAATGTTAGGAAATGGCTTACCCCAGGACAGAAGGCTTTAGCACCTTAAGGGTTTCACATACCTTTTCTACTTCCTACCACATGGTGTTTTTTCTGAAGGAAAGGAAGAAGTATGGGGAGTGAGAGGACAAGAAATTTTTGTGACCCATGTCAAGCTGCACTCAGGTAGAGTGCAGTAAAAAAATGGGCTTCTGTAAAGTGGGAGTGATATTATTTCCAAAACACCATCTCTTAATGTCGTTTGTATTTACAGAATCACAGAATCACAGAATGGTCATGATTGAAAGGGACCTCTGGAGATCATCTCGTCCAACCTCCCTGCCACGGCAGGGTCACCTACAGCAGGTGGCACAGGACGGCGTCCAGGTGGGTTTTGAATGCCTCCAGTGTGGGAGACTCCACAACCTCTCTGGGCAGCCTGTGCCAGTGCTCTGCCACCCTCAAAGGAAAGAAGTTCCTCCTCATGTTAAGATGGAACTTCCTGTGCTCAAGTTTGTGCCCATTACGTCTAGTCCTATCACTGGGCACAACTGAAAAAAGACTGTTCTCAACTACCTGGCACCCTCCCTTTAAGTATTTATAAACATTGATAAGATCCCCCCTCAGTCTTCTTTCCTCTAGACTAAAAAGCCCCAAGTCCCTCAGCCTTTCCTCATAAAAAAGATGCTCCAGTTCCGTAAACATCTTTGTAGCCCTTTGCTGGACTCTCTCCAGCAGTTCCCTGTCCTTCTTGAACCGGGGAGCCCAGAACTGGACACAGGACTCCAGATGTGGCCTCACCAGGGCAGAGTAGAGGGGGAGGATGACCTCCCTCGACCTGCTGGCCACACTCTTCTTGATCCACCCCAGGATGTCATTGGCCTTCTTGGCCACCAGGGCACATTGCTGGCTCATGGTCATCCTGTTGTCCACCAGGACTCCCAGGTCCCTTTCCACACAGCTGCTCTCCAGGAGGTGAGCCCCCAACCTGTACTGATGCATGGGGTTATTCCTCCCCAGGTGCAGTAGCCTACACTTGCCTTTGTTGAATTTCATTAGGTTCATCTCTGCCCAACTCTCCAGCCTGCCCAGGTCACGCTGTATGGCGGCACAGCCTTCCGGCGTGTCAGCCACCCCTCCGAGTTTTGTGTCATCAGCAAACTTGCTGATGGTACACTCTGTTCCTTCATCCAGGTCATTGATGAATATATTGAACAGGACTGGACCCCGTACTGACCCCTGAGGGACACCACTTGTTACTGACCTCCATTTAGCTTAAAAGCTGTTTAGGATAAGACTTTCTTTCGCTAGAGGCTACAGACCATGACTACTAGCCTGATGTTCCTGTGCAAGGAACAGATGCCAGGCAGCAGGGAAACAGATTCTGCAGCGACCTCTCTGCCAAAATACATGGGAAAGGTGGGAACAGATAAGACCTGAATAATGCATGGTAACATACTTTGTGCCGTGTAAAGGAAAGAAGGGGTCCTGAACTTTCTTGGTGCCTGAGGAAAAATATATTATAAATACTTGGGAAAAAGTCCCCATGTTTATTTAACATTTGTAAGACAATCTAAGAAAGTTGAATTTGGATAATCTAAATGGTGATGTTTGAAAAGAGATAATAGAAAAAAAAAAGTCAAATTTTCTCCAACCAAAGGTACCAGCTAAAAAACACTGACATGCATCTTACATTTTCTGTTAAATCTGTGTGTAGAATCTGGCTTCAAAAACCTGGAACAGGTTCCTGGAACATTCTCTTAAGGCAAGGGCATGATAAGGGGACAACAGTAGATTTGACAAGTCTGAGAAGCAATCTATTGCTTATTTTTGTTGACCTTTGTACTCACCTTGCTGCTGTGTGAAAGCACATTTTTTCAGAATAAAGCAGAGAGGAAATCTGTTCATATTAAAGTCCTGACATGTTCCCTTCCTGCTCAGATTTTATCCTAACAAAGGGTGTTGCATCATGGTACAAGAACCCAGGGGAGCTATAAAGATGGTACTGATGTATTTTTACTGTTTAGGACTCAGAGTCATGTCAGGGCAGAATACAAAATGATAAATTACAAAAAAAAAAAGGCTTTTGAGGCTACTGTGTCTATGTATTATCCAATAAATGTCGTATGCAGACTTCATAAATAGCGCTGGTGACACCCAGAACTTCCCCCTTTTGTATGAGTGTGTGAAACATTAGTCTACAGGATCAAGGCTTTGGGAAGTGGAAAAGTTCATGCAGTGAGGGAACAAAACTTACTCCACAACCACCAGGCTGTGATGCTAAAGAGGCATCCTTTCTCCTTAGGACCGGTTACATTAGACTCCTGTTACAGGAGAAACAGGAACATTTAATGTTGCCACTCATCTTAATTGAAGGGGTCATCTGCCGTAGAAATACTGATCACTCTCCAGTGACTCAATTGTCTACATATCTATAGAGACAGACATCTCTATAAATCTATCTGGAGTGTAATTGCCTGTGGTGAAAGGAGACAAATACCAGTCCCTGAGGATTTTGTTGGTACACAAATGTTACAAAAACAAAGTCAGGATGAGATGAGTGATAAATTCTGTTAGGAGACCTGCAAAGCTAGGCCTTAAGATTCTCAGGCTGGGTATCCCAAATTTGCAGACACTTTTAACTTTCTGTGCCTAAAGGTCCCATCTATCCCTGGGACTAAAAATAGTACTGGTTTACCTTGGAAGATGGTTATAAAGCCTGTGACGTATAATTTTGACAATCGTCACAGAAATACCAGGGAAGAAAATACATACACTAGCTTTGGATCAGGACAAGAGTACCACACAAAAAAAAACCAGTTTGTGGGGCTGTGTACTGAACAACATTTTGCCATTGTACTTTAACTGAATACAGTCCATCCTGTGCAGTGACTGCCAGTATGGCAGTCATTCTGTTTTCAGGATTTACTAAAAGATAGGAATTCTGTAATAAGTGATTCAACCATCCATTGATATAATTATGACTTGTGAGGTAAAATGCTCTATTTAGAGAATAAAGGATCATCACTAGTGCTAAAGTAGAAAAGAAAAACAGTATTTCTAGGAGTAGGTTCATCCTATTCTGACACAGTTCTGAAGCAGTTCAGATGATTGCAACCACATAACCAAGTTGCTCATGGTATTTGTCAGCAACATGTAGTTTACAACCAAATTTAGAAGTCTAAATGTAGGAAAGCATTTAAAAAGTCTAAACATATATGTAGAACCATACTCCACTCCCCAATACATCCACATAGAGCTGCCATGCATGACACAGGATCTACGGGAGGTCTCTGAAGTGGCCTCTTGGGGTCAGGACAGATACCTCGGGACATCTGAAGTGCACTGCAGACCTCACTTCAGGCACATGAATTAATCTGCACAGGGTGTTCAGTCCCTAACCGATAAATGCCCAGTGCCACCGGGGAGGTGGTGGGGTGTCTGAGTCCCCCAGGCAGGGCAGACCAGCACGGTGCCGCGATCACACCAGCCCTGCTCTGTCCCGGTGCAGTGGCTACAGGCCAGGTGAGGCTCCCCACAGCACCCGAAGTGACACTGTGGAGCCTGATTCCAGACACCTGGACGCTGCTCCGTGCAGCCAGGTGTGATGATGCAGTTAGCACCCACCAGTTTCATGTATATCCGTGGGATATTAGGCTGTGAGACAGCCCAAGGGGCACTACATCAGTACGTTCAACACCTGAATTGCTCCCTGCAATTTATTTGTCTGCACCCTCATGCTGAGCTCCACCTCGCTCTGCCCCAGAGCTGATGGCAAGAAGGAGGCCCAGGGGAGGTGGGGTGGGACAGGACGGTGAGGGGCCGTGAGGTGACCACAGCCCCGGGCGAGAGGCTGTCCCCACACAGACAGGAGTGACAGCGGGCTCTCCATGGTGGCTGTTTTCCCCATGGGCCTGAGTTGCGGGGTTTGTCCACCCCACCACGTTTGAACAAGGCTGAAGAGCGACAGCCCTTTTTCCCTGGGCAGCCAAGAGCTCGGCCTTCGTCAGCTCTGGAACACCTGGTGATGCGGTGGCCATGTCAGAGCGGGCAGAACGCTGGTGGTGGCCGTGTCACAGGGGTTGGTGACAGAGCCGCCCAGGACGGGTACAGGGAGGGCTGCGCGGTGAGCCGGCCCAGCCTGGGGCCGAGCAGGCGGGTGAGCGAGGGCTGAGGCGAGGGGCAGGGAGAGGGCAGGGAGGGGAGGGCAGGGCTGCGGGGCCCGGGCAGGGAGGCAGGGGCTGCCCGTGGCGCCACAGATGGCGGCTGCTCCTCCTTTGTCTTCCAGAGCCGGAGGCTCACACAAGGACAGGACCAGACCATGGCGCACTCCTGTCCTCGGCCACACAGCCAGAGAGACTCACAAAGTTAAGGCATCAAGAGCCTGGCAGAGCCCTGGGCAGGGGTTGCCCATGGTGACCCAGGGCGGCTGCTCGCTTTGTTGTTATCCTGCCTTTTGCAGCTGCGGGCACAGACAGGGACAGGACCAGACCATGGTGCGCTCCTGTTCCCTCTCTCTGCAGCCACTCAGCCAAAGATTTCTGCAGCTTTCGACAAAGCCGTTGACCTAAGGACAAGGAAGCACACAGAGCCCCAGTCTGCACCACGCCATGGTCCCATAGGCAGCTGGAGGCTCCCCACAGCCGTGGACAAGGGGAGCTCCATGCCATTTTCCCTCCCTGTCTGAAACTGACCTTGAGATAAAATTTTCTGATACATGAACAATTGGCTGGTTCTTCTGGTTTGTGTGGTCTTTTGGGGGAAACCTCCTGTGCCTTTTCCTTATTGTCCTTATTACATTGAATTTCTAGATCTTGATATATTTGTAAAGATATATATATCTCTTTATCTATAGACATGTAGAAAGTGTACCAGTATCTTCCTCATGGGAAGGAAGTGGGGAGACAATCAGAGTTTGCTCTGAGACCATGTGGGTATGATGCTTTCAAAACACAGAAACCAGCCAATCTCAGAGCCCTATGAAAACACGTGGGGTGTGAGCTGAGAGCCTTGGATCAGTGGGATGATGCAGGAGGCAGAGGTCAGCCTGTGGTACGCTGGATCCATGCAGACCTCACCACGAGGTTGTCTGTTGTCAAGTGCAAAGCTGGGGTGTTCTGTGCTCTGTCTCTGGGAATTGTCACCTGAGGCCATCAAAGGATAACATTTCGCTGTCTTACCTGTTTTCTCCTAGAAAACATGCATTATCCATGGATTTTCCTATAGATTCATATAGAGATGCATATTTTTCCTATCTGGAATTTATTGATTGACATATTACCATATAGTGCATCAAACCCAGGGCAGACTTTATTACTAAAGATTTTTTCCAATAATTCATTATAACAATTTTTCTAAAACCCCTCAAATTCTCAGAAAATCAAAAATCTAAGTCAATGCCAATAATGCAATACTGGTATCTTAATTACATCTTGGTAACTTCTCCAAGTCATGGTAGAATCTAAGTTTTACAGAATCACAGAATCACAGAATCGTCAGGGTTGGAAGGGACCTCTGGACATCATCTAAGTCCAACCCCCCTGCCACAGCAGGGACACCTACAGCAGTTGCACAGGACGGCGTCCAGGCGGGTTTTGAATGCCTCCAGTGTGGGAGACTCCACAACCTCTCTGGGCAGCCTGTGCCAGTGCTCTGCCACCCTCAAAGGAAAGAAGTTCCTCCTCATGTTAAGATGCAACTTCCTATGCTCAAGTTTGTGCCCGTTACCTCTTGTCCTATCACTGGGCACAACTGAAAAAAGACTCTTCTCAACTACCTGGCACCCTCCCTTTAAGTATTTATAAACACTGATAAGATCCCCCCTCAGTCTTCTTTCCTCTAGACTAAAAAGCCCCAAGTCCCTCAGCCTTTCCTCATAAGAAAGATGCTCCAGTTCCCTAAACATCTTTGTAGCCCTTTGCTGGACCCTCTCCAGCAGTTCCCTGTCTCTCTTGAACCGGGGAGCCCAGAACTGGACACAGGACTCCAGATGTGGCCTCACCAGGGCCGAGTAGAGGGGGAGGATGACCTCCCTCGACCTGCTGGCCACACTCTGCTGGATGCACCCCAGGATGCCATTGGCCTTCTTGGCCACCAGGGCACATTGCTGGCTCATGGTCATCCTGTTGTCCACCAGGACTCCCAGGTCCCTTTCCACGGAGCTGCTCTCCAGGAGGTCAGCCCCCAACCTGTACCGATGCATGGGGTTATTCCTCTCCAGGTGCAGTACCCTGCACTTGCCCTTATTGATCTTCATTAGGTTCATCTCTGCCCAACTCTCCAGCCTGCCCAGGTCACGCTGTATGGCGGCACAGCCTTCCGGAGTGTCAGTCACCCCTCCCAGTTTTGTGTCATCAGCAAACTTGCTGATGGTACACTCTGTTCCTTCATCCAGGTCATTGATGAATATATTGAACAGGACTGGACCCAGTACTGACCCCTGAGGGACATCACTTGTTACTGACCTCCAACTGGACTCTGCACCATTAACCACAACCCTCTGAGCTCTATCTGTCAACCACAAATATAATATAAGCCATTTTTTTATGATTCAGATGTCTCTGGGGCAGTCTATGTCATGAAAGCTGGCACAGTGCTCTTTTCATTCCTGCATAGTGGAATCTCATTTGCTGCTTCCTAGGATTTTTTAAATTATTATTTGAACCAATACGATTGCTAATCAGATAATAGGATGCAACTAATGTTCAGAATTAGAATATTGTCTAGATGAGACTCAGAGCCCTAAACTCAATGGCAATTTAACATCTATGGTGTTGTTTCCCATCTCCTGCTTTGACTTTTTGAGGCAGACCTCTCCCAGAAATGTCAATGCATGTAAAGGAAGCACATAAAAGTCGTGTTTTACAAAGCCACATGTGACATCTTTATGTTTCTCAGAAAGCGTTGAGAAGAGATACTGCTTTAACATAGAAGGGCATTATAAAAAGATCTGTCATGATAAATATTAGTCATGTTGCACCACATATCATGTGGAGGTGTTGAAATAACCCTAGGACAGGCGCAGTGTAGGGCTCAGTGGATTAGACTGGACTATGCTAAATGGAAAGCTGCCTTGCCCCAGTCTGTCACCCAAGGACAAAAAGAGTGCAAAGAAGAGAGTTTTGAATTCACTTTGAAAGTCCTTCCTCAGAGTTGAAACCTGATTCAAATCCTATACAGTTCAGGGTTAAGGGACCTCTCATGAGTGATGATTTACTGACCTGTGATGCATAAGGTACCAAAGACACTCAGATCATATTTTGACTCAACTCAATTACTTTTTAAAAACCATAAAATCAGGTCACTTAATCACATTAGGAATGCCTGATCACTCAGTTTCAATTCCGGTATGATCTGTGGTACCAAGCTGTAGTTTCTCGGTTCTTGTGTGACTTCTGAGTGTACTTTTCTTTACTGCTGATCAATATTTTCATATTTTACTATCCTACTTGTATTAAATGCCTCAATAGGTGTGCATATCTTCTTCACAGGCCATTGAGTGTTTGTGAGTCAGATGATAAACTCTGAAGTCTTTTTTTTTTGTGCAAAACATTTCAGTGGATGACATCTTTATGACCTAGCGTAGTACTAATGCCCATTTTTGTGGGTTGTGCTAGAGACTCTGAATGTATTGCATTATGCATCTGTTAGAAGTATTGGTAAACCAGCACAGAATGGACCAAGCAGCCTTTAGCAGTGAGACTCACCTCATCTCTTTTCACCTTGCCTGAGGGGCTCAGCAGAACTGTCCTCTCCTCACAGCAGCCCCCCTGCCGACAGCACCTTGTTATTTAAACTCAATACATTATTGCCAGTCTCTTTTTTTTGGGGGGGGGGGGGGGGGGCGGGGGGGGAGAGGGGACGTAGCTTGGGTAAAGAGGAAATTTACTCCTTTACATGGTCCTGGCTGCTGCTTTCCAAAGCAGGTGAAGTCTGAGGCAGGAGAGGTTCTTCCCTGGGAGCAACTGAGCATGGTGGAGGGGTTGCACTCGATTAGCACAAGCTGAGGGAGCCCTGGAAAGGCGTTTTCCCACTTCAGGCAGTATATCAGTGATGGAGAGCTTGCAGAGGGGACAAGCATTAGGCATGGAGCTGGACCTCAGTCGTGACGGGAAGAAACACATATTCTCTGTGGCTTTGAAAGATGACCGACTGTGTCAGTTGTTGCAAGTGAGGAAGCTGCTGAGCTGGCAGAAGCCTGGAGAAAAGGATGTAAGGTAAGGGTTGTTTGTATCCCCTCTATTCTTGTGCCGTTTTATCTAGTTGCTCTGAGTTTTGCGATCGTAAAAGACATGTTGTAGCAAGGCCTGGCTTTTAAGGCCTGAAGTCCTTTAGAGACTGTGTTTACAGAAAGATGAGGGACTGCTCTGTCTCGAAGCTTTGGTGGTGATGATGTAGCTCCCCTTTGCAATACTTCTTTGTGTGCAAGAATTAGTTAATGGGGATCTTTGCAGGGGTTTTACCCGGAGCAGCAGGCACTCCAACAGAGAGCAACTCAGGGACATCAGGTCAGGACTGAGCAAGCCCTTTGCTTTCTGATGCTCACTGCTGTGTAACGTGCCTGTGGTGACTGTGAATGTTACTCACATGACAAACTAAAACTCATTGGTATGTTGTGTCACTCCTGAACTAATTTAGCTTTTGAAGAGAAGGCAAAGAGTCAGTAGTGTGGTGTCTCAGTGGAAATTAGATACCAATCATTTTGGGTGCCTGCAAGCACGTGACTGAGTTTAAGATTTGCTGTGCTAGACAAGTACTGGTGTTGTCAAATGTGCCATACCTTAATGTGACACAACTGAAGTTCCTGCACCCAAGAAGACATTCTCTATGCGTTGCTGGGCATTCAGCAAGTAATCCACAGCCAGGAAAGACCTGACTTCCCCATGGGTTTTCTCCCCAGCTGAGGAAGCAAGATGGCTCCAGCCAAGGAAGAGTCTGTGATTTCCTTCCTCTCCTACACCTGTGGCACAAAGTTGTTGCATCCCCTCCAGCCTGCACTAGCTCTTGCTGAAGAAATGAATGAGGTTTAGTCAGCTCTGGTAGGCATCTGCTTCTCAAAAACATGACCTAGTCTCAAATAGTTTTGCCTCTCTTGCCAAAGTGTTTAAAATAACTTCTCAGGATTTAATCAGTCTTAATAAAGGACTTATTTTGTAAGTCAGATTTCTTCCTATAATAATGTTCGAATCTAGTCACAGTCAGTGTTTTGCTCCAGAACATAGCACAAATGAGAGCACTTGGTGTCCACCACAGGCAATATTTTTTTTTCATTTGGAGCAAACAAGTTTTCCTTAGTCACTTCATGCTACTTCTCTTTAGTGAGCCTTTTTGTTTATTCCTAGCAAGAAAAACGAGTTTGAGAGTGCAGAGAGTGTGTGTTGTTTCCAGGAAAATCTGTCCTGTGTCTCTTGAATTCGAAGAACCACTTCCAGACAAAGAGTGTCCAAGGCACATGTCCAATCTGCAGCTGGTATAGACTGGCTGCAGCTTGTAAGAAGTCCCTCGGGCTTTACTGCAAGGGCTTTTGCTTTTGGAGGTAGGTGAGACAGAACCACAAGTTACAAAAATAGAAAATGAGTGATTTTCCTCATTTTTTTTTGTAGCCACCTGTCTGGAATAATATTAACAAAAAATTCTGTGTACGTACACACAGAGGTTACTGAGATAATGTGTAGACTTTGTGACACCTGAGGTAATGTCACCTAGAGACAGCAGTGAGGACGTGGCTTATGGGACATCTTCAACTGGAACATATTTACTGTGTCAGTTGGGCTCCCTTATAAAAGTGAGAGAATTCATGGGAAAGCTAGTGGATGACTTTAAGAGCAGTATGTCTCTTCACCGTGTAAAAATAGTTTACATTTGAAGCATAAGTTAAGGAACAATTCAGATTATTTCCTCGCTGTACAGCTTTGGGTACACTGATATTGGATAAGATTTTTCAAAAGATTATGGGAAGATAGTTTCAATTGAAATTATGTGAAATTTAGGCATCTTAGTTTCTTTTTGAAAATTCACCTATGCAGCTTTTTCCTTCTTCAAAACCTTTACTGTCATGGGAGCATTTTATTCCTGTCATTCAAGAAAGAGGAAAGAGGAGGATGTCAGTTCTTGGGAGATCTACAGGAAGATTTTCTGCTCTGGATGTATTTGCCGTTAGGTCGCACCGTTACAAATTAGGCTAGAGAGTCACAATGCTTTGTGTTATTGTTATGAATGCATACTATTATTAACATCCCTCACCATGGTCAATGTGCCCCTACGTGCTTCATCTGTGTGCACGCCTACTAAGTCAAGACTTCAGTCTTAGCAGTGATGCAGCATGTAAAGAGTAACTAGGAAAGTTAGCTGGCAAAGTCAAAACTGGAAAGTGTGGGTCTGCTTGAGTTGACATGACTGAAACTTCATCACAGATTAATTTTAAAATGAGACTCTAATTTTGCGGAGAAGGTAGGTTCCCATTTGGTTTTATTATCTCTCTTTGAATAACATTGTATGGTGTCTTTTTTTTTAATGTAACTGTGGAGTATCATATGCTACTGGTTATTCTTTACAAAAGCAAAGCACAGGTTCAAGCAACTGAGAAGGAGATTGACTAGCATATCTAAATTGATCACAGACTAACCCATGAATAAGACAAAAATTACGGTGGGAGTCATTGAGGGAAGTACTTTAGCAGAGAAAGCAAAATTTTTAAGTTGCTAAACAAGCATATCTTTTAATTCAGTAAAACAAGAGCTTAGAGGATCCAGGAGTGCTGTATATAAATATACTGGGGGAGGAGGAGAAGGAACCAAACTGCTTTTGGTCCAAAGACGGTTGTCAAATATGAAAAAGGTTTTCTGATGTTTTTAATAGGAGGGGTTACATCTGATGGTCTCAGAGTTTCTTTTCAGGCTTGGGAAGACCTGGAAAGTAACTTGTCTGTTTTTGTCTTTAGACTTTGAAACTTTCCTAGGTCAAGGGCCTGTCTTTATATTAAAGTGGGACACAGCTTGGAGCCCTGTATCAGTTCTTCATTGGAGTGAACATCAACACCATATGCATTTCAATTGCCAGGAGTAGCTCTGAATACAGTCAAAGTAGGTAGTAGCTTACAGCAGTTGTCAGTCATGGGTGGGATAACAGCCATGGCACAACTGTTTATTTAACTTGTGCTAGAGCTATGAAAATCAGGTTAACCACCTTCCTTTTCCCACTGTTGGAAAGGCCTTGGAATTGTAATGCTTCCTGAAAGGCAAAGTTTCTGGCATCACCATATCCATCTGCTCCTCCACACCCAAAGCAGTGAGTCTGGCTCTCCAGGTTTCTGTCCTTGACTCAGTCTCAGCTTCGCCCCTGCTCTCTCATTCTCCTTCCCTCATTACTCTGACCCTAGTTTGACTCCAGTCTTTCATCTTCGGGGAAAATGCCAAACTGAATTTAGTTGCTGCCAAGAAGTTTTGAGCCAGTGCTGGCAAGGAAGAAAAGCTTCAATTTGTACAGTGTGGCACGAGCCTGAAACCTTCTGCTGCTTGATTTCAGTAGAAACACTTAATCTCAAGTATTTGTCAAGTGATGAGTTCCACAGAACAGCCCTGATTCAGCCAGCTGACTGGTAGCGCAGCAGTTGCGCAGTCTTAGGGGGCCACACAAACAAACCTCCAGGCTTTCAAGATCTAGGGCAACAACATTCAGGATGATTTTTCCTTTCTCCAAATATGTGCCTGCAATAAGAGAGCATAGTTTCTGCTTTGGTGTGATGTTGTGGTACGAGGCAACCTTCACTGAAGCTGGGAGTAAACTCCAGAGTTTGTGTTTACTTTATTTGTAGCTAATCTGGTCTTATTGATGTGCAGTTAACAAATCCCATGCACAAGCATGTCACGTATATGCACACATGCATATCACATTCATACATAGGCGGACTAGGTTTACTCACCTTCTTTACTCCTCTTTCAGATGGATTAGGGCATTTGTCTAATAAACCTGCAAAAATACAACACAATAGGAAGACGCATTTTTAATAAATAAATAAAATACAGCAATGTTATGCCTGGAATTTTTTTGTAATGAAACTGGAAAAAATCTGAAGTATGAAGTATTCAGATATGTTTACAATATGGTAATCTGAATCCACTTTTTTAAAGGCTGCAGAAAGGCAAGTTCAAGCTGTCTAGCCCCTATTTAAGGTATTTTATTGATATCTCATTGCTTGAGCTTTACAGTACAACTGAATGGAATTATAGGCTCTGACATTCTCTGTGAACTATTTTATGCTTTAGCACCCCAATATGTGTGTGTTTGGGGTCGCCCCCCCCCCCCCCACCTTCATCTGTTATGTCTTCATTTGATGCAGGCCTGATGTATTGGTAAATTGATTATGGGCCTATGGTGATATGGCATCCTTGTCTCTCTCCTGCTCTAAAACAATGACTCATAATTCTTCATCAGTAAAAAGCTTGTAAAGAATTTAAAAATGGGTGTTTGATCCCATTAACATCAACAAGCTATGTTTCTGTTTCTCTGTTGCTGGCAGCTTTTTTTTAACTATTATTACTTATCAGTTCAAAAATACAAATTAATCTTTTCAAATATTTTTGGATGCTGGATGTTTCTAAAAATTATTGAGAAGACACAAACGGTATGAATATCATGATAATCAATCCAAAACAAACAAGTATGGTAATTAGTATCCAGCAGCTAAAATTGGTATATGTTCTAGATGTGTATTTTTTTTTTAAAAAGTCCCAAGAAACAGCCATCAGTTGTGTGCTTTTACTCTAGAGAAGGTAAAATAGAGGGGAGATGTGATACTCTTAAATATGGAAAATATTGCACCAAAGAGGTTGGAAAGAAATGGTTCACAGTGGACTTGGGCAGAAGAAAATGAATGAGCAGAAACAGCAAAGTGAGAGATTTAATTTAGGAAACAGAAAATGTTTTTAATGGTGAGGGAAGTTGAGCACTGAAATAGATTGCTTGGGGAAGCTGTGAAATCTCCATCACTGAGGTTTTTAAAAACAGGGTAGGTAAACATTGATCAGGAATGATTTAGGCAGAAGTGATTGCACCCAGGGACAGGAGGATGGACTATACAACTTCCCTTTGGGAGTTACATTATTATATGTCTCTTTAATGAGGGCCTTGGAGGAGTCCGGGAATCATATGAGTATAGAGAATGATTGTTCCTAGCAATAGTCATATCAGTATAGTTGCAGTTTGTTTTGATTTTGCCTTTGCTTTGGAAGATCTCTACAAAAGTCTCTGACTAACAGAATTTCTGATATTTCATAAACACTTTGGAAAGGGAGCACTGCAATTTGCACAAGAGACTAATTAGAACTTTGGCAAAAAAAGTTTGAAGAGCTTATGCTCTTTTGCATATGTTTATAAAAGCTGTACTCATTCTCTCTCTTTCTGTAAGAATTTCAGTGATGAATCTCACCAAGTACTTCAAAAGCACTTTAGGTGTAATCTGAAGCTTGTTGATGACAGAAATTTTTCTATTACTTCTTACTAGGCTTTGCGTCAGACTTTTTGTGTGCTGTTCATATAGTGAGTCCTATTTTCTTATTAGGAATAAATAGCTAGGATGACAAATATTGCTTTTGCCTTGGTCAAAGGAAGTTAAAGGAATTTTTTTCTAATTCTACAGTCAGCTGCATGTGTCTGACACCATGTTCCTGGGCTTTGTTTAGAGAAGCTGTTACATATCTGTTGAGTCAGATCTGTCTGTCGTAGTGACTGCAAGAGACTGATTATTTATGCCTGTTAAGAGATCATGGTACATCTTATAAAGAGACAAGCAGTGTTATCAGAATACTGTTAACCACACAGAAAAGCATCGAAACCCTTATCTTGTTTGTTTAAATGCATCTCAGTCTGAATTTAATGATGGTATTTTTACCTGGACATATTTCAGAGTACTGCCTGACATAGACGAGTCTCTTAAGAAGCACGTAAAGGATTTTAGAAACTTGACTGCAATTGAACCTGTTAGCATTTGTTATATTGAGGCTGTAAGATGTCAAGATTAGGAGTTTGCAACTGTATAAGTGCTTTTTGAAAACTTTGTTTTGTTTTTTAAGGTTGCTACACAAGTGAACATGCATTCTCTCTTTTTCTTCCCCTTCCCCGTGCTTCCCCCCAGTAATGTGGGTCTTTCTCTTCCCCCCTTCTTCCCCACACCCTGAAAATGCAGTTATTTGCTGAATTTTATAAACTAGCAACACCTGCTCTATCTGCAGTATTAGAAAAAAGCATAAGAAGTAAGAATTAGAGCAGGATGGAATACCAGTGTCCAGACATAACACCACTGTAAAGAAATGGTACTTTGGCAGGGGTATTGGAGAACTATGAGAATAATTGTGATTGAAAAAGGTATAAACATCATGAATTTGAAGGTAGATGGTTTCAGACTCTGTCTAGTACTTTTCATGCCCCTCTGCAGTCCAGTGCAGTTGCTGTTATCTCTTTGGGTTCCTCATTGGTATCTTTTCTGTGAAAAGCTGGAAAATTTCACAAGATTACACACTTCCAATTAGCAGTCTTACCCAAAGCTACATTTGTCTCATATGTTCTGTCTCTGATAGTGAGCAGGTGAGTAATGGTGCTTTGAAACTTGGCTGGCTGTTCTGCAAAATCCAGGGTTGTCTGCAAGAGGGAAACCCCAGGGTAAAAATTGCCTGTTGGTCACTGAGGCCACAGCCCTTAGCACTGGTGGTCACAGCTTGGGGGTTTCAGAGCTCCTTTCCTCAGGGAGCCCTGATGGAGTGTGTGGCCAGAGCTCTGAATATCTGTCTCCCTGTGGCTTGCTCTTGAGTAAAACTGAACACCTGTGCTCACCGTTAAATTCCAATTTGCAATTTCAAACATGTTGCAGGAGTTAAGCAGGTAATGACAGGTTTCAAAACAAACAGTGACAAGGAGGCACCTTCAGAGGAGGATCAATATCAGTGCTGCAGGGAAGAGGCAAGAACTAGACCCTGTGAGTGAAAGCCACTTTGTTTAAAGGTCTGTGTTTCTGACCACAAAAGTGGTGAGGGGCTGGGGCAAACTGCCATGAGGAGTGGTGGGTTCTTCATCTTTTTGAATATTAAGAGTCTGGGTGCTTTCTTGGTGGATGTGTTTCTTTCAGGTAAATAATTAGAAGAAGAACTCTAGAAAGCGTTATAGAGGAGCCTGGATTCTGTGATCATATAGTTTGTTCTGGCTTTAACTTCATTCACATGTAATGATGGTTCATTTATGGCATACATCTCAAGTTTGTTTGTCTCATGCTTCTGATAAACATCTAGTAACTTTTTGTAAATTGGAATATTTTCTGTATTGTGCCAATACATCAAATACACACCCAGCCTCTTCTGCCACAGTCCCCAAAAGTGAGGTGGGTGAGTCAATGGAGTCAATGGAAGCAGCTGTGGGTCTCCTTTAGCCCATTTGCTGGAATCACAGAAACACTGCTTTAGGCATTCTAAACTTTCTCAAAGGTAACATAAGGGTCAGGATTTCTTTCTTCGTAGGCAAGGCTGGCTGGCTGCTTCTATTTCAGTAAAAGCTATTCTTGCAGTTACAAGTGTATTCTTAACAGTTAATTTTAAATTTCCTTTACTGCAGTCTGAACATAGTGCATATAGATTTATGCTTGGCAAACAGTTGATGCTATTCTTCTTTATGCCATCCCTTTATGGAGTTGCCTGTAAACTGTTACTGGCTCACCACATTTGTCTTTATTCTGGACAGATTGCACCTAGGTTGCTTTTTTTCTTTTTTTTCCTTGTTCCCCTCTCTATCCTATTTCTCAAAGGTTCTTTGGCATTCTTTTCCTAAAGTTTTTGGTAGTGTTTGAAGTCTAGGAGCAAGCATAGCATTTGAACCATTGCTTAATGAGGAGCAGATAGTCAAATGATTTATCATTGTTGCAGTCACACTGAAAGTAGTCTTCCAACAGTAATACCAGCTAGAGTGAAATACACTTAAATAATCCTTTGATTCTTAACTATATTTGGCTTCCAAATACTAGGAAGGCTGTAC
The DNA here is from genome assembly GCA_017639485.1 of Pluvialis apricaria. NCBI lineage: Eukaryota > Metazoa > Chordata > Aves > Charadriiformes > Charadriidae > Pluvialis > Pluvialis apricaria. The sequence goes on from CM030007.1 coordinate 17,078,002, forward strand.
CTCAATATCTAGGAGAGTGTGTGTCAAAGTGGCCAGTTGTTTTGATAAAATTAGCTACAGTATTAAACCACAGCCAGTTGTCTCCCCTCATGGGTTTCTCGTTAGCTTTATATCTTAGACATCCAGCTGTAAGTGAGTTTTTTAAATACTTTTTTTCACTGAAGTCTACAATATGATGTAGGATGCTTTTAAAACAGATGTTCTTTGAATGATTCACTCAGCTTCAGTTACTGATAAGAAATGGCTGAAATTCCTGCTTGCTTTGTGGAAAACATTTCTGTAAAATCCGAGAAACAGAAGGTGTTTCGGCATGAAGAGCAGCCTTGTCTCTTATAAAAGATGAAAAAATGCTTTGGCCCCTGCTCAGTATTGAGGGCTTATTTTATTTTATTTTGTTGGTCCTTTTTTCAAATTCTCTTCATTGTTTTGCGCACCTGGCAAAGACTCACTAGAGCTGTTTAGCAGCAATATAATGTAGTCACAGCAACTGGGCAACTACTGGAAAGGACTGGTTCCCAATATTCATGTGTATTCATTTAATGTCCCTTTGCTAGGATATTTGCAGAAACAATGACTTGTGGTTTTAGTTGGAGGCAGAGGCAAAGAGCAGTGTGCTGTTGCCATGTCCTGCACACAGACCAAAAGGGGCCTCTGAAGCCCTGCTCTCTTCTCTCAGCTGCCCTGACTGCGTGGGTGAGGAAAGATGTGCTCTCCACAGGTTTGATGACACTTTTCTTTGAAACAGAAAGCATAATCCACCCTCTTTTATCCCACTTTGATTTTATAGGTTTTATTATGACCCCATCTTGTTTCTCTTTCTCCGAGATAAATGTTCTGACCCTTTCTTCTTCATGAGTTTCTGGGGCTTTTATCTATTTACTGTTCTTGTATTTTGCCTTTCCTTATTCATGGAAACTGAGAGACGGCAGGAAGACAGATGTGTCTTTCTACCTCACTGGTCACTGCCATGCCCATAGGGAGAGTGCATGCAGGGGCTTTTGGAAAGATGCTTTTTTGTCTCTACTCTGTAACATAGACAGGTTTATTTTGCTTCTGCATAAATCAGGCTGTGCCATAAAATTGCACAGAGTTTTGAGAAGTTAAACATCCAGTTACTTCTGATGAGTACCTGGAATGAACTGCACTCAGGTAGTTTGGGAACTGAGAAGCTGTGCTCACCATCCAGTTAAAACCATTCCTATTTTGAACACTGGATTTGCTATTCACAGTAGATTATTGGACATGATTTTACAAAGAACCTTGAGTAATTACTGGACCACTGTGAAAGCCATGATCTACTAAGGGATAATTTGTGAGCTGAAAGTTTAAGGGAGAATACTGTGTATAATACATTAACATAATCTCTGTAACAGCCACAGTCAATTTGCTTATTTGGTTTGTGTTTTGTTACTTTGCTACCGTGATACAGCCAAGCTAGAATAGCAGTAGCAGGAAACATACAGATGATTCTGTTCCACGTAGGTCTGCAGAGCTCACCGAATTTTATGTCAGCTACAGGCAGCAGGAGATCACTAAATTATTTTTTAGTGTTTTTCCAAATCTTTCAGAAAGAGGCTGCTAATGTTTTGCAGGCCCTTTAGAGAGTTCATCTCTGTGGTCTAGGTAGCTTCTCTGGTACCACAAAGGAAGTACTGTGTTATTGGGTCCCAGCAGTGCACAGAGCAGACAGCATCCCGGTATTTCCTGTTGCTGTCACTTGCCGTACAGTAGCGGTGCTGACAAGTTACCGTAGAGAGCAGAGAGTTCTTGTTAAGCCTCTCTGATTTTCAGTTTTCCTATACTATGTGCAGCATGGCTGGGTATCCTGAACCCTTTTGTATATTGTGAATAATTCCAGCCAGTCTCACAGATGGGCTAGAATGTAAACGTCCATCTCAAAGGATGAGATGTAGCTGAAGCAGCAGTGACTGTAGTTGAGAAAGGAGATTTCAGTGCATATGACTTGATGTGGGATGCTTTGATCTGGAGACTGTTTTTTCACTGGCTGTTGATAAATATGCCTGCTGGGGTCACCAAGGGCACAAACAGGTGTTAACATAAAGAGAGGGTAGGAGACCAAAACTCCCTTTCCTCCACTGAAAGTAAGGGTGCATTCCACCTTTATCTTTGCAGAGAATTCAATTTTCTCACTGCACACTGCTGTAATTGCTGAGGGCACATGCATTTCCCGCGCTGCACTCTTGGACTGTATAACCTCTCTGAGCTTCATGTTTGCACTAGAGATATTTTTGTCCCTGGTGGCTAATGCTCAGGTTACAGAGTCTGAGCACCAGCTTCACCACCTAAGTGTACCAGGCGCCACTTGATGACTTGGACTTCTCTGATTCTGCCAAAGTGAGCCTCCCTCTGTCCGTGCCCATTGCCTGGCAGATACACAGCAGATGCCTCTTACAAGGTGCTGTTGTGATGGGTCGCTGCTATTAACATTTGGTTCTCTGCCCCATCTTTGACCTTATGATACTGTGCATTTTTAAGACTGTAATCATGTCAAAAGACTGATGTCATTGCAGGGCAAAACAGTGGAAAGAATGGGGTCAGAGTGAAAGCTTTTATTCCAGTATAAATATCTGAAATAACAACACAGGCACTCCCAAGTCTTGACAATGCATTTCTCTTTGCATGTGTGTTTCCTTTTCTTTTTAATAAAATGTGCTCTGTTCCCAAATTCCCACTTCTGTCATGGAAGTGTTAGAATTTGATGAGCTACATGTTAACCTCTTGAAAGATTAGTGATCCTCTAACACAGATTTTAATGGCTCATTAGTGTAAAAGGAAGTGTTGCTGGACTGATGGGACATAAACATGATTCATATTCAAAAATATTGTATTGCTCTGAGTTCACTTGCTGACTCCCTCTGGCTAAAAGGGCAAAGTGCACCCATTAAAAGGCAGAAACCAAGAAAATACAGACAAATGCTTCTGACCTGAGTGATATGCAGGCAAGCTCTCACAAATGAAGGAGGTCAGATTGTTTCACAGGTGTAAGTGGGTGCACATCTGTGGGATTGAGTAGAGCTATTCAGATTTACAGCAGCCAAGAATATAACTCCAAATGTTTTAATAGTTTGGTACGCAGTTGGGACAATAGAAATCTACTGTCCATCATTTAGTTTTATTGGACATTTGAACCATCCACATGTTTTCTGATGTCTCCAGCTCACACAGCAACCTCAAAGGAAAAAAAAAGAAATTGGAAGTAATAAAAACAATGAGATCTAGTCTAAAAATGAAGTGTTGGAGATGGGTTTTAATTTGAAGTGTTCACTCTGGCTGTTTCTTCTGTAACCGGATAATCTCTTGTGTGTATCTGACTCAAAAGTCCCTTTGGCAGAGGTATGGGTGTAGCTGCTTTGAAGACTATGTTGCCTGTAACCGCTGATGAGCTAATCACCACTGACTATCCATCAAGAGTTGGTGTAAAACTGTTTGGCATTGCTCTCTACTGAGAGCTGGCTGAGTAACCTCATTACTTGTGTGATGCATTTTTCTGTCTCTTTTATTAATTCTGTCACTGTTTCACTCCAGAACCCACCTAGTAACATTTGCTCTGGCACTTTGGAGGAGGTATTCATACATTCAGCACCTCCTTTGACATTTTGAGGCAACAGGGGAAAAAGGGATGCCCTGCAGGGCTCAGCTGTAAGTGCCTCTGAAGTGGGAACAGGCTCATGTTATCACTGTGCTAGCAAGATGTACTTAAGAATATTCCCATCTTGCAGGTACTAGTAGCATTAATTTAATTTCAATAGTAATTCATTCAGGAATGATTAACTTCATTTTTGGCTAATCCATATGCTTCAGTTTAGAAATTACTGATTTGGGGGTTTACCTGCATTTGGGCCAGTAGCCTAGATTAAATTGTTTTTTCCTGATTTCTAGTGCAGTGATTCATTCAGGAAGAGTTTTCCCAGAATTGGTAGGTATCTCAAATGAAGTAATTCTGTTCAGTCAATAATGGCAGATCGTGATGAAGGTTCAACAGTTCTTTTTCTCTACATCTCCCAGTGAAGTTACATATATGTATGTATTCTCTTTAATAGCTGAGTCAGTATGTCTTTGTCTTGTGACTATTTTATTTACATTGAAAGAATTGTCCATTAAAAAATTATTTTTAATTGACATTATTGCCCTTTTATGTACTTACACTGTCTGTTTTTTTCCTTTCCCCACTGGTCTTCCACTGTAAATTTCAAGTATCCTATCTGTAATTCTGTTTCACATTTTTTTCTCAAGGTGAATTATAGATGTAAACAATAAGTTAGAGGTGGGTTGAAAACTTCTCATTAATCTCTGAAGACTGATCTAACTGATGTGTCTGAAGTAGTTTCAAAACATGAAATACATTTAACTGATGCAAAAAGTCTTCCTGAATTCCTAGCCAGTCTGAAATAATACTTTTTCCTGTCCTGTTCACTTCAAGAGTTGTTAAGGATCCTTAATAACAGAGGTGGCAGTTAAATAACTGGTGCTTTAATAAAAAGAAGAGGACATGATAGGGAAAAACTTTTCTTGAGAAGTTGCAGTAGAATGCAGGATGACATGTGGAGATGCAGTGAAAGGAGGAGGCAGTGTATTTATCTGACCAAATACATATTTCTTATACATCTGCTTACACCTAAATTGGTTGTTGAACCTCCTCTTGTAGTCAGTGGAGAGAAACAGGAGCTTCTGAGATTTAGCTTGTCTCATCCTAAAGCAGACAGCTAAAATAGATCAGATGAATCACACCCTAAAAATGCCCTTTTCTGTGTGTTTACAGTGAGAGCCTTGAGTGACTAACTTCACAGCAGACATCTACTGAGGTGTCCCACCTCATGAGTTTTGATGTTACCTGGCTTAGGTTTAGAGCAGTGGCTGTGATGCAGCGAAGGTGTTTTCTTGCAAATTCATCCAAGTGGATGTGGCTCTAGCGAGGGTCTCCCTTGCACTGAGCTGATGCCATGAGGTCTGATTTACAACTGTGTGGTGAGGTGACCCTGTGTCCCATGGTGATATTGGAACATCAGTGATACTTCTTGATCAGGTAGCTCTGGTAGCTGCCTGAAATTAAGTGAGATAAATCCCAGTACAAGGTGGTCATTGTGTCTGTTCATCTCCCCCAGTTTCTTGAGGAATACTGAGAAGTCTTGGTTTTGTGCTCGGATATGGAACAAAAGATGTTTGAACTAGTCACCTGAGCAACTCATGGTAAAACTGCAAAGGATCAGGAGAGAACTGGCTAGTTACCCAGAAGTAAGAATAATGTTAGTCTGTTGGAACATTCCTATAATTTCAAGCAGTTATTCTTTTAGTACCATTGCATAGTGTTTTTTTTAATAGTTGCCATTATCGATTTGATACACATGCTGTGTCTGTATCTGTTCCTCAAAAAAATATCCTGTTCTTGGAAGAGATGAATTATCTGTTTCCTTTCCTTTTCTCCTTTTTACTATCCTTCCCTTTGCTATCAATCCCCACACATTTAAAAAAAAAAAAAAAACAAAAAAAACCCCCACCAACCAAAAAAACTAGCCCACAACAAAACGCTGATTGTGTATGTGTTTTAAAGTCTACTGATTGTTGTCTGGAGACATGACAAATAAAGATGGTTTCCAAATGGAATTTCCAAGTACAATAACATAATGATGGTATTGTGCCTACATTTATTTCCTGAACAGTTGTGTTCCCTCCCAAATGTGAGTTGTGCAGATAAAAAGAGCTTATCGTAGATAGCTGAAATTAAATTTTTCTCTAAGAAGTTCAGACTCAGCTAAGAAAATGTAGTTCTAAATAGAATGATGGAAGCCACTGCTGCGATTGATTGCTATGGTGTTAGCCTGGGAGATCAAGCACTGTGTAATTAATACATTGCAATGAATGCACTGGATGATATCACTTAATAGGAGGAACTCGTGCTAACCATCATTATCAATACTGTATGCTTTTTCAATTTCAGATTGTGGTTAACTGATTTGACATTAAACTCCCCTTTACTTTTGCCCTGCATTGCAGAGATGAATTGTTTTGTGGCCAGAGATCAACAGAATATCGATCTACAAGTCAAATCTGTCTACCCACCTTTTACATGCCTTTTTGCTTACTACATGGCAGAGTAAATTAAACCGATCTGCTACTGTAAGCTTCTATTTCAATATAAATCTCTCCTTTTATCTTAAGCTCTTTATCACAGTTTTAGCAGTGAATTCTGCTCACTCAGGTATTCCTGTCTGTTCAGATTCACCAATTCTAGGATCCTTCATGCCAGACAGTGTCTGCTTCAGTAGGATCAGAATAATTTAGCAGCTTTGAAAATGCTACTGTCATTTATTCTAGAAGTCAGCTGTCTTAGAAGGACCAGGAAAGGCCAAGGTAGTTTGCATTTATTGGCAACCTATCGTTTGTGTTGGTACTGACTTTTAATTTCACTGCAAAGATGAGAAAGTAAACATTATTTTGGAACCTTTAGTCAATAGACATTGTTGAAGAGTTTTTCCTTATTTAGAAAAGAATAAACCAAAGGTTAGTACTGGAATTCCATATTCATCAAGCCTAATGCTTTAAAAGGCTGTAATTCATAAGCTGGAACAATGAAAGGCTGTAAATAATATCTTCAAAATGGTTTGGTAACAAAGCTGGTCACTATATGCATATATTTACACAGTACTCCACATGTGGCCTCACCAGAGCAGAGTAGAGGGGGAGGATGACCTCCCTCGCCCTGCTGGCCACACTCTTCTTGATGCACCCCAGGATGCCATTGGCCTTCTTGGCCACCAGGGCACATTGCTGCCTCATGGTCATCCTGTTGTCCACCAGGACTTCCAGGTCCCTTTCCACAGAGCTGCTCTTCAGCCTGTACTGATGCATGGGGTTATTCCTCCCCAGGTGCAGTAGCCTACACTTGCCTTTGTTGAATTTCATTAGGTTCCTCTCTGCCCAACTCTCCAGCCTGTCCAGGTCACGCTGTATGGTGGCACAGCCTTCCGGCGTGTCAGCCACCCCTCCCAGTTTTGTGTCATCAGCAAACTTGCTGATGGTACACTCTATGCCTTCATCCAGGTCATTGATGAATATATTGAACAGGACTGGACCCCGTACTGACCCCTGAGGGACACCACCTGTTACTGGCTTCCAACTGGACTCTGCACCATTAACCACAACCCTCTGAGCTCTATCTGTCAGCCACTGTTCAATCCACCCACTGCCCATTCATCCAACCCACACTTCCTAAGCTTGCCTGTGAGGATGATGTGGGAGACAGTGTCGAAAGCCTTGCTGAAGTCAAGGTAGACAACATCCGCTGCCCTCCCCTCACCCACCCATCCAGTCACGCCATCGTAGAAGGCTATCAGATTGGTCAGACATGACTTCCCCTTGGTGAACCCATGTTGACTACCTTTTTTTGCTCCATTAGATCCATAGCAGACTTTTACCAATGACAAACATCACCAGGCAGAATCAGTATGATTCTCAGATTTGTGCACCCATATTCCTTTGCAATTACTGCGAGAAAGGCTGGGAAATAAAAATGAGTATTCTGTGGAGAAGTCTGAAGCCTTTCTACAGAAATAATGGGAATGTCCAAATTCGGTGACTAAATAAACACGGTACCCATCTAGAAAGAGAAGAAGAGGCAAAACAAAGACAGTTTCCACTGTGCATATAATGTAGAGCGGAAGGGAATGAAACACCAATGCCCATTGATTTTAATAGAATTGTGTCTGACTTGCACTTCCAGAAATAATGAGTTTCAACCCCACTTGTTCATGAAATAGAATAAAATTAATGATATGAAGGTGACTTGATTACTTAGAAGTATATCAGTTAAAGCTGTCAGAAACTTTAAAAGTTTCTAAACTCTGAGGTGTGAGGTCTATTTTAAGAGTTTAACCAGTATATCAAAATGACCTGTGATATTGCAGATAACCGTCACTATTTTTTTCAGCTTTTGCTGAACATTCTTTTAGACCAGTACACAGGGGTGTGGCAGTTTTTTACATAAAAGTGTGATGGAAGGATATTGGTTTTGCTTATCAGTGCTGAGGATGGGCATAAATCACCTTAACAAATCTTTGCAGGTGTTACCTCAATTTATATTAGAATTGTAAAGAATAGTTTTGCTGCTGATTTTGACTGCAGAGGTGGTTAATAAAACTTAAAAAAAAATATTTTAGCAGCACAGATTATAGATGAAAATGCTGGATTTTATAATGGTTTGGGGTATCTACATTTCCATAACTCTGCATTAACTTTGAAAATACATTTGTTTTGGGTATATGCTTTCAGACAATTTGGTCAAAAACTCCACTGACGCTGAAGTAGTCTGAAGCTTATCAAAGTAGTAGTAAGCAAAAAAGATTTGACCAATGTTTGAGTATAATAATATGCTGAGGTTTGTTAAAGGTTTTAGAAATCTTGACCAATGTCTATTTTGATTTCCTTTCTAGTAGTGATTGTGCTTTTTGAAGAAAGCCTGAAGAAGAGAAGACTGAGAGGGGATCTTATCAATGCTTATAAATATCTAAAGGGTGGGTGTCAAGAGGATGGGGCCAGATTCTTTTCAGTGGTGCCCAGCAACAGGACAAGGGACAACGGGCACAAGCTGAAATGCGGGAAATTACATTTCAACATGAGGAAAAACTTGTTTCCTTTGAGGGTGGCAGAGCACTGGCACAGGCTGCCCAGAGAGGCTGTGGAGTCTCCTTCTCTGGAGATATTCAAAACCTGCCTGGACGCCGTCCTGTCCAATCTGCTGTAGGTGAACCTCCTTTGGCAGGGGGTTTGGACTAGATGATCTCCGAAGGTCCTTTCCAACCCTGACCGTTCTGTGATTCTGTGAGAAGGGACACTGAATAATTGCTCTGCCTCATTTAAATATCTGAATACATAAATACCTCACCCTGCATCAAGGTTGTCTTGTGGGTAGAAGAGAGGTTTTATTCTCTGCAAAAAGAAGATCTTTTAAGCTTTTTTGTCCACTCCTGTAATGGACAACAATTTTAAAATTTCCATTACTGTCAAGTCTTATGATTTTTATATATTATTGGGGTTTATTTTTAATCATCACAAAATTTAATATTCTCTTTGGAGTCTGAGCTTTGGGAATCAGGGACCTACATGAAAATCCTGACTTGTACCAAAGGAAGTTGGAGGGGGGGAGAGGGATTAAAGGGTGATTCCTAACAGCTACGTGGAGCTTAAAAGCATTTTAAAGCAACTACTTCACTATTATTTCATGATGTTCCATCACAAGAGAGGAGGAACAGAAAGCAGAGTCAAGCTTGGTCATTTAAGAAGAAAGACTTTCAACATGTTCAGTCAGACAATAACAGTTCTTTCCACTCTCTGACTTCTCTGTGGGATCTGTCTGCTGGACAGCAAAGATATCCTCTAGTGGAGGTAAAAATACCACCATAGGAAAAGTCTAGTGTTGAGGTCTAAGATTATCACTTTCATCAGGGAAGCTCTCCCTGGAAGGAAATGGGTAACATGAGAGCCTCCAAAACCAGCAAGGCTATCTCCCGCTTTCTGGAGGATGAGGAAAGAGGCACTGACTAGAACAGACAGATCTATGCTGACTATGACTAGTAGTACTGTGGGATAGTTTCTTTTCTAAAAAGTCAATTTATGCATGTAAAATGTTTGCAGTAATGTTGTACTCCACCAGGATGAACAAGTGCTACTTTCAGTAACTTTGTTTTCCTGCAAAACTGTAGGCAGCAGAAGGGGGCATTATGTCATCTCAGTGACATTTTTATAATCATTAACGTTTCGACTTGAAATTCTCAATAGCTGCAGAGAGGCTCAGTCACTGAAATAAATGTGTCCGCAATACTGATTAGAAACTGAAAGGATTAGCTTGATGTCTCTGATGTTATTGCTTGCTGAAATGAAAAGGAAAAAATGTTCAAAGGCCCAGACTTAATGTACCTGACTTCCCCAGACCTATCAAAGGGTTAGCATCAATAACCAAGTAATGGCTGCTTTATAGTTCGAATTTTCTGACCCGATGTTTTCAAAAGGCTAATAAAAAGCCACACTGCTGGGAGGAAATCTTAGGTTGGAATGATTGTAAAAATAAAATAGTAATGATAAAGCAATTTGTGTCGGTCTAAGAGTGGAAGTTAAACCTGTAACTATGCCACTCTTGAGGAGCAAGCTGGAAAAAAAAAGCTCCAAGTTTGCATGTGCATAGCTAAGCATGCTACAAAGTGAGGTTTGTATAGGAATGGAATTAAAAAAACTGTTTTTGTTAAACATGTGCTTTTTGTGGAAGACATCTCCTTTCATTCTACAAGAGGGCCTTAACCACTATCAAAGTCTAGGCCGTTTGAAACAGGCGTTTTAAAGATGCTGACCACAATGTCATTTTGGGTGCAAATTAGAGCTCTTGTAACAACGTTATGTTAAACTTCATGTAGGCTACATCTTAGGCTTTACTCCTGCAAATACTTGTTCAACTGTTTAATTTTTTATGTGTGCATCAGCCTTCATGGAACTGGAGCTAGAACTGAGAAAATACTCTGTTTGCAAAGAGGACAGTTTGGGCCTATAAGAATGCAATAACTCACTCACTGGAGTCACTGGAATCAGTGGAGCTATATCCCTTAAAACAGGCTTGTGTGTGGTGATACACTGCTATGTTACCACTGGCTAGAGCAGCTTCACTTTAAATACAGCATAGTTAAAATTAACTTGAATTTTGTACCTGCTTCAAGTTCCCTTAGTATTGACAATAAATCCTAGGGCAGGGAAACAGGAAAATATTGTTTTTACTGCACCTTAAATAATTTGTATTTTCTACCTTTAATTTTTGGGCTATACTTGCATTCAACTATAAAGAATATGTGATAGACAAGGGATTTTCTCTCTCAGATGTAATAAAAACTTTCCTTCCCTTTTTGTCTGAAGCTTGAAAAATCTTTCTATCTAGAAAACAGAGCACAGGAAAACAGTTGGTTACATTATGCACTCTTCTCCGAAACCAAGCTTCTGCAGCTCTGTCAGATAATACCATCAACACCTCTGGAGCCTGTACTTAGCCTTTCAGATTATAAAAGATCATGTTGGATCCTTTGGATCTCACCGGGCTCAGAGAAGCTGTACCAAAAGTTGAATGATCAGAAATCATTTCTTCAGCTATAAAAATGTGGGTTGAAAAGACTGGGGTGCCTCTGAGTTATTATCCTGACTTCTCCACTCAGAAATCAGAACACCTGCTGCCTGCTGTACCCTTTTACCCCTGTATCTGGGATGACATCTGGAAGACTTATTTTTCCCTTCATAAATGTATCCCATGGGATATTCAAGTGCACTTATTCAGGTAGCAGCCTTACAGGGCAAATAATGTGGAGAAGAATAATGGGAAAAGAAATGCTTTAACCCTTCTTTTCAAAAAATGGATTGTTTCCCCTCTTCATGAATAATTTTCTTATACGTGTAGGTCACATTTATCCAGTTGTGTACTCTTGCGCCTATTACGGTAGAATTGAGAAGTGACATGTGCCTTTGCAGGGCCAGCACTGGTGGTGCAACCAAGTGTCTTCTACTAGTCCAAGTTCTACACCATTTTTCTAGATGGCTTCTCTCAAGTACTGCTTGAGAGTTACACTCTCCATTTTCTTTGTAGGTCTAGATTTTACTTTTCTGTTATGTTAGTTGCCCATTTTCTGGTCATCCTGTATTGAATGACAAAATAAACTCAGGCATCAAATTTGCTGAGAACATTGGATAGTTTACAGTGAGAATCACAAGATATGTTACAATGGGCTAAATTTCTAGTTTCATTTTAATTCAATGAAGTTATATCTAATCATAGTGGCACAGCATATAAAATTAAAACCAAGTTGGTTATTGTAAAGTACTTAGAAATACTTTCTCCCAAATGTTATTGTTCAGCTTAAAACTCTCTGAATAAAACCTTCCCTTAATTTTTTTCCCCCCTCCAATGATTAACTCATGACTTCAATGCCCCCACTCCACTCTATGCAGAAAATCTGAAAATTGCTGTTGGGTGAGCTCTGGGCTCCTGGCGTGAAAATATTCGGTCTGGTACATTAGTATGCATGGGCAGAAAGGCATGCTGAGAAACTATATTTGAGCTATAAGACCAGTGGTATTTTTCAGTCATGCTGTGACATCCACAAGGGGATTGTTTCTCCAGAAATTCAGCTGAGCTCAGCTGGTTCTCCCCTCCAGTGCCTCAGTCATATCTTTTTTGGAAATACGTCCCCCCCCCCCCCAAAAAAAGATTAAAAACATGGCAGAGCAGTAACAAACTATTTAAAACTGAAAGCTCAAGGAATATATATTTGGTGTCAAAAAAGTGTGTTTTTCAGTGAGGTCATTGCTCACAGGTTTTGCTTCACTGTGAAATTGTAATAGAGAAAAGACACAGTTGGTTTTTACAAAGGCTGATATTTTTACAAAATTTGAGCTTGTCTAGCTGTAGCATTGGAAAGACTGTCTTTGTTTTCCTTTGTTTTATTTTCCTAAGAATTTGGACAAAGCATTTCCTAAATGCTTTGTCAGAACAAAACAGTTCTGCTCCCCTCTATTTTTTTGACAACAAAGGTCAAAAAATTTTTCCCCTCCTTTCTCTATATGATCCCATAGGATCTGGATGCTTCACAGCGCCTGTTCTTTCTGCTGCCCTTGTGAGTTACAGTAGTACTGCTGTTCCTGTGTTATTTTAGATGAAGAGCTGATGTAAGATGGCTCGTGTTGTACAGGAGATCTCGAGAAGCAGTTAACTGTGGAATAATAAATATTTCCCATAAGCTATCTGTTGACTATTATTCCTTCTACCTACATCATGGCCATTTCTGGTGTTCTGGTGTGAAAGTATTATCAGGAATAGAGTCTTACAAATAGTCTTCTGAGTACTGGAAACTAAAGAGTCTTGGCTTCATGCAGGTTTGTATCCCATGGCTGATTGATTGATTTTTGTATCTTTGAAAATGTGAGATCCAAGTGAAACTTTCCCATGGTTAGAGCACTGGGGGAAAGGGGAGGGAGAAGGAGGAACTTCGTCCCCTCTAGGTTCTCCAGCATTTATCACCTCTTTAGCTCATTCGGCACCATACTGTTTACCTCTGCTTCATCATCTGCTTCAAACTTTGCTTGATCTGCTTGATCACTGCTACAAGTGTTGTATATACAGATATGTTTAAGATGTGTACTTTTCCATGTAATATGGTTGAAACTAGTCTGTGAACCGAAAAACTATTGGGGTGAAAAGGGCGAAACACACAAATACAGACGATGCAATTGCACAAGTGTAGATTCCCTGGAGGGCCTTACCTGCCATGGCAGTCAGTGTTACAGCACTGAAGATGCGGTGGCCCAGGTTTAAGAATGCGATTCATACAAAGCCGAAGTACAGTGAATGGGGACAGGTGGATGCCAAAGAATGGGGCTTGCAATAGTGGATAGATTAAGCAGGGAATGGCTAAACCGGCAAATAGGGAGTGACAAGGAGAAGGCTGTATCCAATAAATCACCTTTCTCCTGGATTTCCATGTCGCTACAGCCAGGAGCATGAGTGTAAAAAGTCTTCTGTTCTGCACACAGTAGGGGAGAACACATTGCCGCCTGCTTTTTGCAGAAGAGCTTTGCAGTTAGAACATTCTCTGGCAATCAGTGTGTAGGCTCAATTCCTGCATTTCCTGGATGGAATCACATCTCCTGCTTCACAGTAAAGGGTCAAGCTAAAGCATTGTGCTGAGGTGGGGAGAATCCTAGGCTAACTTTGAAACCAGATACCTACATCATTCAGCTGGGAAGCTGCCTCTTACACTCCAAGCAAAAGATCTGTCAGCTTGGTTGCTGTCAGCTGTTGCCTGTCTTCAGTAGCAGAACTTCAAGCACCTTCAGAAGGCTTAGTTTCCTGATAAGCCATATAGAAATAAGCAGTGTATGTAGGAGACGTGGGAAAAGTTGTCAAGCTCTTTTGCACATAAGCCCTTAATGCCTGCAGTTGGGACAATATAGTGCTGCTTTAGATTTCATGCTGGTTTTCTGCAGAACATTTTATCTAGTGAATGAGACTTAAGGAAGAAAAGGGTGACTATTCTTAGTCTGTTTGAAGAACAAAAAGTATATCAGGCAAGTTTTCATGTGTAAGAAAAAGAAATAGAAACTAATTCTTCATCTGTAAAACTGAACAGATTCCAAAAGAAACATATTGGCAAAATATTTTAAAATGCTAGAGATATTAGAAGATGCACTGAAATTATTAAATTAGATGAAACCAAGCATCGTTTAAGGGTGAAATTGCTGATAAAAATCCCAACTTTGTAAGTGTCCTGCCTGTTTACCACTCCTTCGCTTACCCTATTCCTCCTTGATGCTCCAGGCCATTTCACTTTTCTTACTGACCACTTAAGGCCTAATGGGATATCATGAGAGAGTTTCTGGGGCAACATGATTCCACTGAAAAGAGCATCTACAATAAGAAGAACCTGCAGCCAGCAGAGCCCACTGCCCCTTAAAGTCAAGGCCTACATATGCGGCTAGGTATCTTTAATTATGTCACTCATGAAGACTAAACATTAAGAAATACTGTCCAAATTAACAGTATCGAAAGCAGAGTCAGGAGTGCAACCCATGTCTCCTAGATCTAAGTGCCATTTACTAATTGTAGTGTGAGCCAAAATTTGATATGTTACATATTAGCTTTAGTTAACCTATGCAGTAGTTATAGTTTAATATGAGATGGTTAACATAAAATATTTTTGGCAGAACTCTGTAAAGGACAATTTTCAGGCATTGAATACCACACAACAAATGTTTACCCACCCCTAAGAATATATGTAATACTGTAGATGTTAAGCACAGACAGTATACACATTCAGTGTATTATGTACCTAGTTAGTCAAGGAAATACTATCTGACTATTGGCATGGCCATGGAAATCTTTTCATAATTCTGCTTTTGGACAGAAAAATAACATCAGTATTGAAAACATTAAGACAACACTTACCTTAGCCTCTCTGCTTTGAACAATATTGCACCTGAAAAAACCCAGTGTTTATAAGATGATGAAAAAACACACCTTCGTAGGACTTCCCTGAAACCTGAATAATTTCTTCTGTCAGATCTATAGAACTAGTGTGGTATGTCTTTGATGTGTGATCTTAAGAAGACTATCTAAAGGGAAATAATTTTGCTAGCCCAGTCTAATCTTTGAGTTATTGACATCTATTTTGATGGGTTTTGCTGAGAACAGTGGTCTACTAAGAACTGGGCTGAAACCATCAACTAATTTTTGAAATTTTGTAGCCAGCTTTCAAGGGGTCATAACTTACTGATGTTCCTATCTTGGCTGTGTTTGAACTGGTCATTGAAAAACAAAAACTTATTAGTCACCCAGCTATAAATTCCTAGGAGAGTCATGATGCCTCACACTCTACTGCACGATAAATTAAGCCTGAAAAATCCCTGCCTTCAACTTTATAAAAAGGCATACAGGGATTCACAGAGACAACTGAAGAACTGAAAGTCTTAACATTGAGAATGAGGATGGATCAACAGGGCAACAACAGAACATGCATTGTTTATCATGTGGTCTTCCCACTCCCAGCAGTATTTCAAAACTTTGGTAGAGTATTCAAGGAAGTGAGTTCAGATCTCTTTAGCACATTGTACATACGATTTAGATTGTTTCCATGTGGCTGTTATCACTTTGCGTTTTGGAGTTACTGCTGTCATCTTTAAACTTCATGAAACAAAGGATGAAAAC
This sequence comes from Pluvialis apricaria, assembly GCA_017639485.1. Lineage (NCBI taxonomy): Eukaryota > Metazoa > Chordata > Aves > Charadriiformes > Charadriidae > Pluvialis > Pluvialis apricaria. Next base: position 17,093,744 of record CM030007.1, read on the forward strand.
AAAAAGGCACTGGCACTCTGTCATGTGTGCTGGTACTGCATCCAGGTCTATTTGCAAACCTGGTGGTAAAAAGGTGTCTAAAATCAATCAGCAGTGAATCTTCTTTACAAGGCTCTTTCGTGCCATATCAAATCGACATCATGCATAAAACTGTTAGCAATGTAATCTGTTGTAGTTTTAGAGCCTTATGCATTTTTAATGAGGGGTTCGTTCCTTGAATAAATCTACACCTAAGTAATTGTGTGATTTCTGCAAATATGATCATGAGTCGCTCTGATTAACGGTCTGTCTGAAGAAGTGGGAACTAGGCTTATAGCAGTATCAGGGATGGGGAGAGTACGAATGGATATAATCAGGTTATTGGTTTCTCCTAAATATTTTTATGGGTTGACTGATCATTCAGAAAGCTAAAATATGAATTTGCCAGTATAACCATCTTTTCAGAAAAAAAATCTACCCCAACATGTACACTTTTGCCTAAAAGAACATCGTACAAATAGATTTTTCATTTCTTATTGACAGCAATTCCAGGGCATCTTGGAACAGCACATGCTAACTGTAGGCAATCAATAAGTAAATAAAATAAAATTTGATTTTTGCTCTATAATCCTTCAGAAGCCAAGTTAATTGAGATTCAGAGATGATTCCTACTGTATATTACATTCATTTTTCATACTGAAGTACTTTTCCTTTATACATACCCATGGGTAATGCAGTTCTGGAAGGAGAGCATGGTGAGTTTTAATACCATCTGTATATGAGCTTTGACTAAAGGGGAGGCATAGAAAGATAGAACAGATTTAAAATAATTTCTTTTCCATTTTGAAAACAAAGTGATAGCAGGCAATTATTTGTGGGTTATTAGTAGCTCGGTGATGAAATGTGGTATTCAGCAATATGTAAAATAAGACTGTATTGGAAAGTGTGAGGTTTTCAGTACTCAACCTGTGCTACAAAGTGCTCAGAAATGGCATTTCATCTCTCAAGTGCTGAAGTAAATCAGGTATAACTCCACTGAAATCAGCTGAGCAGTCAGAGTGTTTCCGGGGAAAACTGGAACTATGGCATTAATGTAGGGGTTTCACAGTGATTCAGAACAGGTTGCATGTCCGTTCTTCATATTCCTTTGAGTCCATAAAAAAAACTGCCAGGGATGTCAGATAGGGTTTGTATAGAGACAATAGGGAGAACAAGGCTTTAGTGTAGTGATTAAGCTTATTATTTCTTTTGTTCCTTGAAAATGGATAGATTTAACCTGACATAGTCATTTAAAAACTGTATGGTATGAAGTTTTGCAGTCTCCTGTAGTTACTGCAGAGAAGGACATCCAGGGGCTGATTGTTTCAGTTTTTCAGATACCTTCTGCTCAAATGGGATGAGCCACTTCCATGAGTTCTTGTGGCTGTGTCTGCTTACTGGAAGTGTTCCCAGTTTCCCAGGCCTAGTGCTTGCTCTGGCTGTCCCCTAGCGCCGTATGAGGTGAGAAACGTGTAAGCCTTGCTCTGTGTCCCAAATACATGATGAAGGATCCAGGGACTGCAGCTCACCTCAAGTCCTTGATGTGGCTTATCAGGATACTAGGATGATGCAGTGAGCTACAGAGTCACTCAGCAGTTCAGTCCAGGTGTAACCTATATTCCCATCACTGATTGTCAACAGCATGTTGATGAATAGATTAGCCAAGGAGCTTGAGTTTATGCAGATGGGGAACATTAATCTCACTTCAATTTAAACATCTAAAAGTTAAAAGTTTTTATGTAGGTGCATGTATGCATCATGAGTTTGTATGTGTGATATCAGAGCTGTAAAATGCGATCTGTATTTGAGAAACTATCCCTGTATAGGAAGTGTTTAAGCACCTTTTTAAGGTTGACTTTATCTGTCAAACAGTTAAGCCTGTGCTTATTGAAGTGAGGAAGGACTACATGATTTGGCCTACAAGTAACAGTTTGGTAATGTTTCACTATAATTTTTCAGCTGCAGTAAACAACACTGCCATGGCTTCATGACTCCAGAGAGTAATCCTGAAAGCAAATTCTCCCCTGCTGCTTCAGAACTGTTAAATAACTATTCTTCTGTAATAAGGCAAGACCTAAAGTGTTTTCTTAAGTGCCTCCAACTCGTGCACTGCATAGCAAGATGATATAGAGGATCAATAATACAATCCTAACCTTCCTTTGCAGTCAGTGGTGAACGTTTGGGGGTTTCAGAGGAGCCCCCAGGTGTTTGGGGACTTTCTTCAGGTAAGTAAAAGAAAATTTTGCTTAGTACAATAGAGTCTGGACTCTAATGTTCTGGAGTGTATGTGACCCCATATGGCTGTACATAAGGTGTCTCTGTCCATTTTCTGTGTTTCAGTGAATGCCTAGTTTAAGCTAGATTCAGTCCAGAGATCAGAAATCAGGTCTGGTCCTGACTGGTGCCACAAGAGATGAGGTAAAAACTGCAATAGGCAGGCTCTGCCACTGCCAGTAACAAGGCCTTGGTTCAAGCACTATCCCAAGGCTGTCAATCTGTGCAATTTAGCATCAGCCCTGTTATAGTCTGGGCCTGTGCCTGCTGGGAATCTTTCAGACAGAGGCTGGGAACGGTCTTGGGGTGAGCAAGGGCCAGGGATCATCTGTAATAAGCAGACTGGCTGTGACCACCCCATTTTGGGGAGTAAAGAGTGAAGAGTAATGCCGCACGTGCACAATCATCCCATCTCAAGAGACCCTTCAGAAGGGAGTTTAATGCTGTGTGTGGTAAGTGATGCAACCACCAACAGGTAGGGTTTTGGGTCAACTTTTCTTGTAGTAAAGTATCTAAATGCCACCCATGCCTGCGTTCTACATGCTGGACTACATGCTCTGCAGCTTTCCTTAGAGACCAATGCTTAGCCCTTTATAAAGCTTTATAAAACCGTTACAGTGATGTGTTTATAGGCATAAGTAACTGATGGCATCCTTGCCTTTCTGTATAGATGTGTGATTGTACCACTGAAATAGACAACTGATTTGAAAGTAATAGTATTTGCACAAGGAGCAAAACTGCGTCTGTAATTATTCCAAATCGCAAGCTCTTGCACAAATGGGAGATCTGATTTTAAAACTCTTGTTTAAGGTAGGTATTTTTCCAGCTTGGCATTTCTATTACATAATATGAACTACATTTAGTAGTTTATTGTTTGCTTATAAATGATTATAAGATACTGAAAACTTGTTAGAGTTACGCCCTATAAATCATAACACAGAATGTATTCTGTAAATGATTAGGAAACTTGGAATTCATAATAATTTATTTGCATCAAGAATGTGGTTTGCTAGAAAGTATTAGTTCATCCATGCAGCAGTATAAGGCATTGATATTTTAATTCACATCCATAGTATTATTACGGTTAAATGAATAACATTGAGATGCTGAAAGAATAAATCACCATCTATCAAATAAAAACTATCAAATGCTAAAGATACAACAGTAAACAGCTCACCAGTGTTCAAAAGTAGGATAGTTTACTGCAAAGCTGGAATGACATCTCTGAAAGAAAATGGGCATTTTATTAACTTCGCAGAAGCTGATGCTATTATTGATAACCCATCCTAAGGGATGATTTAATGGGATTTAGCTAATATCATAAAACATTTCTATAGCACATGAAAAAAAATAGTCTAGTCCATATCCAGACAAAAGAAAGGATGGGGAGGAGGAAAGCACTAAAAGCAAGAAACATTTATTGTATTAGCTTTCTTTTTAGATGGTTTCTTCCTCTGTAATACCTGCGAACAGAAGTGTCTGGGTTCCTTTTATTTGATAGTTACTTCGTTCTGACTGAGAATGTTCTTAATGGTATTAATTCAGGGGTCATAAGACTTGTTTTGTTCAAAGACCTTGAGCCCAAAGGCCAGAGATTTAAAACTATCGACTTGCTTTTTCACATGAAGTTCAAGTTTGCCATCTTTATTTTCAAAACCCTGGCCAACTCTACCAAATCAACACTTCTTACCTTCCATCCTTTCTCTTAACTTCACGTACCTGAAAACTATGTGTTTCAGTATAACCTAGTTCTGTAGGCCGCCTCTCTAAGCAGTGGACAGATGTCTCCAGAATACTATTTACTCCACAGTTAGTGTTTCCAATAATAAATGACTCTCAGAAGGTTCTTCGCCCTCTTTCAACCTCTTCATCCACCACAGATTCTACCAGAAGCCTCTCAGTTCATATACAAGCACCTTGTGTTTTTTAGGGTGCCTTGGTACACCAAGCAGCCTTGGCTGCCAGCCGGGGGTGCAGGTCTCCTGTAGCTTTGCTGGCATATCTGCAAGCCCTGTGCAAATGGCTCTGTTACCTCAGGGTGTCTTAGATGACTGTAGCTGCCTCCCTGTGGGTCACTGACTTGTGCCATAGATCTCAGCAGGTTATAATGGGAGCTGTTTAGCTCATACTTCCTCAACTGCTATATCTTTATTTGGTGCTGACTCTCACTCAAACAGCCTTCATTAGCAGGCTCATTGCCACTGGCCTAGTTAATATATGTAAAATAAATATACCCTTTCAGAAACAATTTGAATGTCATCAAGGTATCGTTCTTTCATTTCTACTCATAGTTAATGTCTCTGGATGATAGAGGGTGTTTTGTCTTGCAACTGATCTTGCTTAGTCTTTCTTAATAATTGTGCTATTAACAAACTTGGTACAGAAAAATGGAGATAATTTCTGCTAATCACATAAAGGTGGAAATCATGGTGAATAGGAAATATTTGTGGATGGATTTGTTGGATGATTGGAGTAATGGAAATGGGAAGAAATGTAACAGAACAAGGGGAAAGTACAACAGAAAAGTAGGACTAGAAAGGATTTTTGGTGGGGGAGGGGGGACGTGAGTCCACTGTCTCCAAGAAAGATGGACATTGACATATACTTAGCTGGCTCATTCTTAAACAACTCCTCCTGTTCCTCCTTGCAGTTTGTTTCAGTGCTTCACTATCTTTACCAAGGGAAAAAATGTCTTTTAAATCCTCCTTGAATTTTTCTTGAAACAATTTCAACCCATATATGTTGTACTAGCTGTCATTAGCATGAAAGAAAAATTATTCTCTTCTCTCTTTTGTGGCAATCCTTTGTTATCAGGTACCTCCTCAATCTTCTCCTCTTTAAACCAAACAATTTAATTTTTTTAGTCTTCCTGATTTAGGATAGTTTTCCTGTCCTCTCATCATTCTTGTCATTCTCCTTTGGACTTTCTTAACTTGAAATGTTTTGCTCAGAACTGGTCCCAGCATTGCAGCTGCCTCAGCATGAAAGGATTGCTTCACATCATGTGGATTGTTGTCCTTTCTGCGTGTCCTGGGGGGAATGCTGCTTTTTTCACAAGTGTGGCACTGTTGACTCATGTCCAGCTGTCATCTACTGTAACCTCAGACCCTTGTCTGAAGATGTGTTTCCTAACCAGTTGTTCTCTATTCTGTATTTAAGTGGATTATTCCTGCACAAGTGTAGAACTTGGCACTTATGCCTCTTTGAATTTTGTTTATTATTTCTACTGCATGTGTCCAGTTTGTCAAAACCACTTCCAATTCTTATCCTGTCCTCTTGCAGTCACTCCCACTTTCACACTTCTTGCAAATTTTATAAGCACAAGTCTTGCAATTCTTACCCTGTGACTTGCGGTCACTCCCACTTCCAAATTTCTTGCAAATTTTATAAGCATAAACTCTGTTCCATAATTTATGTCATGAAGGAAAACATAAAAAAATCCCAGAAGCAGGTGAAACTTCCTGCTAGACATCCTTCCATTTGATTACTGGTAACTATTGTCAAGGTATGGTTAAAAAAAACAGACTATGATATTTTAATCTAGATAATATGTGCATAACTTCATTGTGAAAGTATCATTTGAACTACCTGGAGTCAAAATTCTTAAAAAACAAATAGCTCATGTCTAGGCTTGAATATCTGCTATCTGTGTATTCTTGCTTGTAGAAGATAATTAGACGGATTTAACACAAGGTGTTCCTGAGAAATACATGATGGCCACTTTTCATGTGTTTTTCTGGCTGTTTGCTGGCATGTAGATTAATTATTTCTTACATAATTTGTTGGGAATTTAAGTTAAAGTGATCATTATATAGTTCATTGTCTCTTATTTTGTTCCTTATTTTAAAATCAGCACTATATTCAGTCTTTCTTCCACATTCCTACTACTTTGCTGCTGTTTCCCTTTGTGAGTTCTCAGAGAGAATCATTAACAGCTCTGAGATTGCTTCAGCCATTTCTTTTGGTGTTCTTGAATTAATTTTATTAGACCCGATGAATTTGGCTTTAACACAAAATTTTAGTAGAAGCTGGGTGCTGTTGGGGGCAGTGGTTCTCAGAAGATGATACTGACCTGAGTCTGTACCCCCAAGTGATGGCACTACAGAAATGCAATTGTTCATCTAGAACATAGGAGAACAGGTTTGGTTCTGTTGTTTTTGCAGAGACAGGGAAGTGTTAAATCTGTGGCTGCCCTAAAATCCTCCTGTGCAATTCTCTTCATTCATAGGACCATGTGCAGGAAAGAGTTACTGGTATGATCAGGGGAATGGAACACCTGTCTAACAGGAGTTTATGACTGTAGCTTCTTTTTTCTAGCAAAATAAAGGCAGAAGGAGGACAGATTGCTGTTGATATTCTAGATAACCGTAATAATTAAGACAGTTATAAGGCAGTGCGGAGGTTTTGTGTTCATGGGTCACCATGGTTATAGCTAATACTTCTGTTAGGACAGCTGCTTTTGATTAGCCAGTGGTGGAAATTTATGGATTTTGCCATCTTGATTATTTGAACCTACAGATCAGAAGATCCTGCATTGACAACACTGACTGAACAAACAAGCTGTAGAAAGTTCATCCCCACCCCATTAAAAAAAAAAAAAAAAGAAGAGAGAAGATGAGGGAGAGAGAGGAATATCCTTTGAAGTCTGTTCGCCTTACAAGCAGCCAGGATAATTAATATAAATGATGTGCAGCACATTTATCTACATTATAAGACATGGGTGGCCGAGGAGAAGAGATCATGTATTGCTCTGTATTACATAAACTGCCAAGCGGATTAATGATTCTTGGAAAAATAATGATCAGAAAAATGATAAAGATTTTTCTTTCCTATAAAGACAGATACAGACAGTTTAACCTGCTACAACAGCACTGCCAAACAGACAGGAACATCTGTTTGTGCTGGTTTGACAGGCGATGGTTTTAAAGACACCAGGTGCCAGGATTATGTACCACTAAAAGATCCGCTTTTTAAGCCCTCAAGTTCCATGCTGGCAAACATCCAGAGGGATCAAACTGAAAGATAAATTTCCTATGACATAAGTGGTGTGCATTTGTTTAAACTGGAGATGTGAGATGTTCCAGAGTAGCTATGACAGCAAAGAATTCTATTTCCCTAATTATGCACTAAAGTTTTCTCTCCTGAGTAGCTCAACACTGCTGTTAAAAGCAACTTACCTTCACCATGATGAGAGTTGTCATGTTGTGTTAATAAGTCTCTGAATAAAGAATAGCCTGTCAAAATTTAGAAAAGACGGCTGAATAGTTGAAATAGTAATTTAATTTTGTTCAGTATATCTTGACAAAGTATTTTCCAAGAATAAGGTGATATTCTTGCTAATCAGTTAAAGAACATATAGGTACAGTTGTAGTTCATTTAACTCATTTGGGATCAGGAATTGAAATTCACTGTGCTTATGGCTAGTGAGGTACTGTTGGGATATACTGTCTGTGTTAATGGCTAGCATTGAAAGACCACAATTCCTAGTTTGCCAGTGTCGTTCCAGTTCCCCTCACTTTCTTTTGCTGTGAGTTTTCTTTTTGCTGTAAGTTGTTCAACCAAATTCTCTAGAAAGTAGTACAGAGAAGTGTTCTTACTTGGGGGAGAGCCCATCTTTTCAGTCTGCCTCTGCTAAGGACGCTTTGAAGCACTGAATGTCTCTGTACCAGCAAGTTTTTCTCAAATTAGCAGGTCTTCAGTGGAGTTCTACCTAATTGATTAAATAGCTAGGATAAATGATTTATGAGAAAAGATTAAAATAACTTTATATGTATTGCTTGGTTAAATTACAATTACTCTGCCTTTAATAACGATCTACAAGTATTATTTGAGGAGCATATGTTCCTAGGAAGGAGATGAATTGTTCACTGTTATCCAGGGACCTATAACTAGAAATACAGCTGCAAGAATGATACAAAACCAATCACTGAGATGATATTTGGGATCCCTTTAGTCACTTAAAATTAAGATTCATGCAAAACCAATTTCCTTGACAAGCACGTTCATAGAATATTCACATCAGAGTTTTCCTATACACAGAGAGTACTGTTTGTGTGCCTGGATAACTCTCCTTGTATTGGCAACAGCTAAAGATCAGCTTAAAAAAATCTTTGGATTCAAAACCATCCATTGCAGAGATAGAAGCAATAGCAAGTGCCTAGGCAGACACCAAGTAGCCAGCTAGGAGTAGAAGATATTCAAAGCAGTAATCAATGAACGTTTAGGCAAGGATCATCAGCAAATGCTAATGTTAGCCTAAGGACACTCCACCTTTAGCCAAGGATGGGGGGAAACACAGCCAGACGGACTAGTCCAGGAGGAAGAAACTGTCATGCTCTTAATTTCCATGAATTGAGTAACTTGTTTTGTTTCTTCCTAGACTTTCTTGGCCAGTGGCATTCTCCCCAGGCTACAGTTATACTTTATGAACATCCCACTCTACTGTCTGAAACCGGCTTGTTAAAACCATTCATCATGCAACTGTACAAAGGCAGAGCTCTCTTTCAAACACTGCAGTCATGGACTAACTTATCCACTGGAAACATCCGTCAGGATTCATTCAAACATGATTGCTGCTCAAATTTACCTCTTGTTCCTTTCAGTTTTGTTTTGTGGTTTTGTTGTGGGAGTTTTGGGGGGTTGGTGTTTTGTTTTTTTTTGTTTGGGTTTTTTTGTTTGCTTGTTTTTTCAACTGAATGGATTGATCCTATGCTTTTGATAAGTAATGCTAGGAAATTGAAGCCATTTTGAGTAGGTGGGATTTGCAGTGTGGTCTTCTGGTAGAGTCTTAGGTGAGTGCATTGCAGTTTTTTTTCCAGGCGAGTTTTACTGCTGAAGTATAGGACAAATGAAAATTAATTATTTTTTCCCCCTTTTTCTTCTTTTCTGCTTTTAGTGGTGTCTCAGCTGTGAATGAGTAGAGGTGGAGGGCCGCAGTGCAACTACAGAGGGTTCCTCTGGGTGGTAATGGAAATTTGGAAGTAGCACTGAGCTTTGAGTCCTGTGGACTTTCCAGGGTGGTTAGAGGAGGACACAGGCCAAGGAGAGGACATCATGAAGATGAAAGAGAGAAGAGTCAGAGCACAGTCAGCCCTGTGATTCTTGCGAGAGCATTTATTTGTCCTTATACACTCAGACTGTTTCTAATGACAGGCAGCTTTTATTCACCTGTATGCCCCACCTCATTTGAAAGTGTTTTGACATATATAGGTGTGTGCCTCATATTTATAAATGTACATATATACACATATGCACCTCACCACCAACATGTGTTATAGAACAAGGATCCCTTTAGTAATATTTCTGGTTCAGGAATGCTTCAGAAAGATATAATCACATGTTGTTCTTTAAGACATGTAACTGCTTTTCTGAAATGGGCCAGGAGGATTAAAATAAGGGTGAATTACCGGAGCCCTTTCCTATTAAAAAGCCTGCTGTTGTATCGTGAAGTGATCACTACTGCCAGACGCAGGGATAACAACTTGGAACCCTATTCAAATCTAATAGAATTCATAAAGATCCAGGATTTTGTATCCTTATGTGAAGACTAGATTTTCACTGTTAATACATTTTCACTGTTTTTTATAGGCAGATACTTCAGTGTAGAATGCCGGAGGAGGCAAAACGCAGTTACTTTGATGCAGTTTCTTGAGTTGTAAGTGACCTGAATTTTACACTGAGATAAATAGCTAATATGAGTTTAAGTGTGTTTTACAGTGAGACGGGAAGGTTGCAGAGGCATAACCATTGTACTTTTTTAGACCTTTCTGACAGATGAAAGGAACCTTAATAAGAATGCAGAATAAGAATTTATACCCACTTCAAAGCTCCTTTATACTGCCAAAGTGGCGATTAGTGGCATTTGTGCAAATGGCAATCAGACCCATGTGGTTTTGAACTGTTTTTTGATGTGTGGAGAACATCTTAGTAGAATTACGCATTGTGGAATGGCTTCTCATAGCTACAACTTCATCAATCTTTGTACAGTTAAGTATGCAAAATGGGGAGGGGGGTTAATTGAAATTTTATCTAGTTTTCCAACTGGTTGTCAAGATAAAGACTTTTTGGGGAGGAAGGTAAATTATTTCCTTTGGTTTCAAAAAAACGAAAACAATTTTGGGGTAAAATATCAAACAGTACATTATTTGGTTTCTGACCTGATCAGTCTCTGTGCAGCTTTGTCAACTTTATAAAACGTTGTCCAAAGGAGTGGGTAACGGAGCTGCTCCTAACATTTGCATGTTTGATTTTCCCTGCTGCAGCTGGTGTCTGCTTTCCAACACTTGCCTTGAAAGTTGTTTAGGGCAGGGAGGTCATTTCACCGTTTTTTGAATGTAGTGAGAAATCAGTATTTCAATGAGATTTTGAGGTGATTTGAAAGTAAATACTGATGAGTACAGTATTATGATTACTGAAATAATGGACATTTTTGGCGATGTTCTAGGTACAACAAATAGAATACAAAGGATCACGTTAATAATTGTACTGGAAACAAAAGCCATCGTTTGGCTTATAAGGAGTCAACTTGAAGGCTTGTTAGACTACATGAGACTGAGGCGTCATTTGTTATTCCAGGGGAAATGGGATACAAAGTTGTAGTTACTGATGATTTATCTATTGCATTTCAATCTCCTATAGTTTCATCTGGCTCAACTGGACTTCTTTTCCTAATGCATTAAATACACAGAGTACGTCATGTATTCAGGTCAAGCTAACTCAGTGAGATACAGGGACCAAAGTACATGTTTGCTCTGAGTAGGATTGGCAGTTAAGGTAAATTTTTGGTGACATTTCTGTGCCTGTGATCGCTTAGAGGACCTCACACTATTCACTAGAAGCCTTGGAAACTCCACTACAATGCTTCAGCACAGAAGATAATGTTTTTGCTGATGCTATTACCTAAAACCTGCTGATGGCTCTGGCTCCCAACTGCTGTGCCGCCACAGCAGAGGGCTCCTGCTCCAAAGAGCTCTATCTCATAACATTGGAATATGTAGTCAAAGTGTACGAGTGCAAGGAAGCAGTGAACTTTTACAGTAACAGAGTCAGCAGATACCCAGCCAGTGTCAAGTATTTTCAGGCGTGACTTTGAAGAATAAGGAAGTAACTTTGATGATCACAGGAAACTCTTTCTAAAAGGAATGGAGAAGGCATGAAAATGCTTATCTGAACATGTAATGAAAAGGTCTTGCAGCATCTGTAAAATGAAGACAGTTTAGTGCAACAGAGAGAGAGAGGGTTACAAAGACCAGCAATGTGGAGGAACATGAACATGCAAGATTTGTGCAAAGGAACACATCTTGCCATCCTTGAGAACTGAGATCTTTATAGGCTTTAGGCAAAGTAAAGAGCACTGTAGGTAGAAAGGCAGGGGCTGACCCAGTAATGATACAGGGTTCATGGCCAGCCCTACCCAAGGCTAGCCACGTGCTAGACAAGCTTGTGTGTGTGAGCACCAGCATACTTCTGAAAAGCAGTCCTGCCAAGATAAGACGCCCTTCCTTATTCTCTCTGCTATGCTGCTGTTGTCTTTCCACTGTCTCCTTTTCATCTTTTTATCTTTTTTTTTTTTTTTTTTTTTTTTTCCCTCCCAAAAAGGGGCTTTATATGCATTTGGGAAGAATTTATTCTTCACAGTGGCAAATTCTGAGGGACTGAGCTGCAAACCCCGAGGGGTGGGAATACTTCTCTTCCTCACTTCTCTTCCTCCTGGGTTTGCATTGTTTTTCCCCATCATGAAATCGTGGCCTAGGTCTGAGACTCCAGCAGGGACATCCACTGCAATGCAAACAGTACAAGACTAATTACTTTAGTTACTGCCAATAGGGACTTGGAGTCCTAGATGCCATTAGGTGTGTACAAGACTCAGCCTGAAAGTTATTTTAACTGTTCTTTCTTCCACCATGCTGCACTTGCAATATTGTCAGAAACCATATGTCAAACCAGCCTGGAGGGAATTTTTGTATCTGAGTTGTCATCTCTTTAAGGCTGAGATTTAAAATAGGAACTTAGATACACACTTAACTATTGCAATCGTAATGAGCACTGCTGTAAACTAAAATTAATATGTGAATATAGATAGATAGGTAGATGGATGGATAAAAAGGCTTCTGAATAGCTGGTAGACTTCTACTTTTTCCCATGACAGACTCTCACAAGTGATTACATTGATTTACTTTGCATACAAATTGCCCAGGACTTTGGCAGTACATACATACTTGAATTATTTGTTATCAGTTACAGAATCAGTGCTTTAAATGGAGAAGCCTGCATGCAGAACAGTATGTTAAACCATTTAGTAGCAATAACAAAATTATATTAAAAGTGAGAAGAGAAAAAAATAGGAAATTCTGATTAATTTAAAGGCAAATCTTCAATAGAAAATTTTATTAGCTATGTTATGAAGGTAATTTTCCTGAGCATGGAAATTAATTTGTTTTACTTTTGCAAATAAAAACTTAAGATGGATTTCAGATTTTAAGGAAAGTTATCTTGACAGAATAATTATATAAAAAGGTGGGAGAAGGGAAAGAAAATGTATAGATTTTAACTTTGAGTCATCTAAATGACAAAATGATCATTATAGGGCGTAGTCTGTTTATTAATGACCTTTTCTTTTTTTTATTAATAGGTTCATAATTTCAGCACAGAAATAATTTTAGATATCTCTGAATGTAAATAACATTTTTCCTTGAAAGTTTAAAGAATAAAACTACAGTTGCATAGTTGCCTTTAAAATATATGCTGAAGAAATTATACGGTGATTTAATTGTGGTGAGCTGTTAAAAATCACCTAAATAAATTCATCCCATGACTTTTTTAAATTTTCATTCTGTCTGGTTCTTCTACAGGTGGACTGTACCACACATTGCTGCACAGGCTAGAGATGCTTAGCCTAAGGCACCAGCCTAAGCTAGTCTGGCTAGCTGAAAGCAGACTAGCCAAGGCAGCGTAAGGCTACATCCAGACTGATTGATGCACATGAAAAGCATTACGCAGAGGACTCTGCTGCAATTAGTTGTTTGCTTACAGCCCTTCATTCAGATTTGCTCTGGTATCTGTGTACACGCTCTGTCCTAAAAGACAATGGCTTGGCATCACTTAGCACAATCTCCTCATGCCTTTGAAATATTTTAATAATACATTTGTCATGAAAATCTCTGCTGCTTTCTTATCTGAAGAAACAGTTCGATTATGTTGTGATAGGTTTTTTTGTAAGTATAAGGGAGACTCTGTGTTTGCCTGGAGGTCCTGCAAGGGAGGTAGGTAAAAGTTCGTCTAATGCTGTTTTGACTGTAGCAAATTTAGAAAAAGAGAAGAGAACCGAAAAAAAGAAGATGCAAATTAACACCAAGTTAACAATATCAGCTAACTGCTGGAAATGTAAAACACTGAGCCAAGTTTCGCACAGAATTGTGAGCCCAGTTTTGTGATTCATATGTAAATCATTTAAGTTTAATAGGTAAACCATATCTTTGGAGTCATTCATTTCTACCCTGACACGCACAGCTGCATATGTATGTGGATGCACAAAAATTCTAAATTAGTGTGCATATTATTTACATTTTTAAAAATACAATAGAAAATTCACAGAAAGCTTAGTGAAACTGAGGGGCAAGAAGATGTCAAAACCAAATTTATTCTTTACTGAGATCCTTGGAAATATAATGGAAATTATCTGTCTATAATAGTTTACAATTACTGAGCAACCTTGGGAGTTCAAGTAGAAAATCAATTTCCAGCTCTTGTGGATGGATGCATAAAATTCTACTGGCCACACCAAATAGCTCCGCATACTAAAATGTATCTTAACTTTAAAGCCTATAAATTATATTCATAAAAAAAATATATGTGGTTACCCCATGCTTTAAACATTGACCTTATGATTTGGAAGTATGCCATAGTCTGAGCACCTGTTAGAGAACAATGTAAAAGGTAAATGCACTGTAACACGTTACCAGATGGCCTATATATCTGTACAGTCTTGCATGCAGGAAATCAAGCAGCTAGAAAATTACCAAGGTTTTTAAGCAATGAATGGAAGACTCATGTTTTTTTTAAATTTCTGCTTAAGAGCTTGATTCATTAAAGTCCTTTATTCTGTCAAGGGATGGAGATCTATTCCTGGGACCAGACTGACCTTCTAAGGTTTTATCTTATGGTGCAGCAGTTCTTGAGAGAATACGAAGACAGAAGCTGTGATTCCCTTTCCAAATGGCATGTGGAAAACAATCCTTTTATGTTACTGTGCTGACAGAATTGAGCTGCGTGCAATGCCTTTCACAGCTATGCTTTCGTGACTTTCTCTTCAAGAAGGGCAAATACTTCCTACAGTAACTTTTAAAGAGACTTGTCTTTATTTTTTTCAGGATTTAGTGTGTATTTCTAGTACTGATACAATTTGGGTTTTTTTACTTCTTCAGTCATTTATGCTTAGCAATCAAAATATAGCCCCCAACTTAGAAAATTTTCTCAAGCTCTTGAAATTCATGTACAGAGTAGCCCCATGGACTGTGTTATTCATAAGTTTCAGGCAATGGTGGTATAACACTACAGATAGTTGCATCATATGAGCACAGTCCTGCATTATTGTATTACTTTAGCAGAGTATCCAAGACGTGTCATGACTAAGTCATGCATCATTTCACACTGTTGAAACAGCCAGCTCTCATATACCGTATGTGTTTTAGTGGTGCTTTAACACTTATTTCATTTCACAAATGAGGAAAATGGAAGTAAAAACCAAGCCCTTGTTGGAGGGATTCTGTCTCCTAAAAAGGCACCGGTCTTTACATGTGATGGATATTCTTGGGAAGGCGTTCTGTGATTTTAAAATACTCTTTCACAGGCTGCAGCTTTTTGCTAATTCATTTTTAGAAAAAAGTCACTTGAGGCATGGAAGTTCTAGACAATATGAAGTCAAAGTCAATTAAAAATGTTATTAAAAAAAAGAAAAGGCTGTGTAAAAGAGAACCTCCAGCCCCATGTTTGCCCCTTAATTCTATATTTAAAATCCATGGTAAGATACTACTTTGGCTAGAGAGAGTTCAACTGCAATGTGTTGAAGGAAGTACCGGGTGCCATGTGCACTTGTTCTGTCTCTTCACCTCCTTCTCACTTCATTTTGTTTGTCTTACACCCACCTCAGGATTTTCCTCCATAGCCTTTTAATATCTGCTGTGTTGTTTTTTTTTTTCCTCTTCAGTTCCTGCTTTGGGAAGAAATCTTATTTCTAACATAGCCAGTGATGACTAGAATAATTACTACCTTCTCTTTTTACCTCCTTCTCTTCATATTTTCACATTTACTCTCATTACCTGAAGCACCTCTCTAACATGAATGGAATCATAGAATCATAGAATGGTTTAGATTGGAAGGGACCTTGAAGACCACTGAGTTGCAACCCCCCTGCTGTAGGCAGGGACTCCTCCTACTAGACCAGGTTGCTCAAAATCCCATCGTATATATTATTATTTTATAAATGGCTTTGCTTAATTCATTGCTCAGTTTTCGTAGCCTTGCTGTAGGTCACATTGATACGTAAGATGCTGTGTTATGTATATTGTAATTAATTACTAATTATTTGGATATCAACAGGTGTCATTCAGCCAACAGACATATGATAACATGTGTCCATGCTGCATACTACTGATTTACAACTATCGTTTATACAAAAGCCCATTGTGCAGTTATCAAAGCCAATAATTACACTGGTTTCATGGGGAATATAATAAAATTTAGCATGAAATCTTAGGTATGTGGATATATGTGGATTTTTTTCTCAAGTGGCAGTGAACCAAGATAACAGCTGGATGATGTGGTGAATCCTGTAATGTAATTTGCAGTACCAGTAATGTAATTTGCAATACCAGTGCTGTTACTTCCAGCCGCTGCTTCTACTTAAATAGGTACATTATATAAGTTAAGGAGGATTTACTCAATGCCTGGACAGATTAAAGGTTAAAAATTCTGCCTGTTTGTGCAACGAATCTGTTCTTATGTGTCTTTTATCCCATTTCTTAGCTCTTTGTAGAAGAAAAAGTCAGGACCAAGGTTTCAGCTGATTTAAGTTTAGGGCAGCTGCTTTGACGTTATCAGAGTTGCATGGGCTTAACAGGAGCTGGGAACCCCCCTTAATTAACATGTAATTTTACTCACTATCTAGGAAATGTGATTCAAATTAAGTTGGAATTGTAAAGCTTCCAGGAGCCCTATGTGATGTGAATTGAAATTTTTCAGTGCCTGTAGTTCTCTTAGCTTCTGTAAATGACAGTCGAGGTGATTTCCTTGCCAAAGTAAAGTGGCACTGAAAAGTGGGATGTAGGAATGAGCACATGGCAAAAGGCAAAACAGAACACTACAGGGGAAAAAAAATCAGCATCAAGACTGACAAACTGTTCCCTCATTTTCATGTGGAAAGTAAATACAAAGTTATATTGATATTGCACACAGATGCCTGAAAATTCTCTGGCTTACACAGCAGAATTAGACACACATGAATACTTAAATCAACAGAATTTTAATGGGTGGCTAAAACAAACTCATAATGACTGTACTATATCAGCTACGTTGCAGCTGTCTCTGGCTATCAAAGCTTCGTTTTCCTGACCTAAGGGAACGCTAGTTCACTTTTAAAATGTAAAATTCAAGAAAAAGGAGAATTCTTTAAAATATTGGGAATAAAAAGCCCATAACCAATCGTGTTTTGGTTACAAAGTAGAATACAATGTCAGGTAATACACAGATGATGTGTTCATAGAAGGCCATCTAATTGCCTCCACTTACATTGTGTAGGAGGGGACAGAAGAACCTAAATCTTGTGAAGTACCTTATGCCTAGTTGCTGCTTCGTCCTAAGAGCAGTTTTTATTGAAGCAATTAAGGCAGACACAAAATGGGAGAGGGGAGGATGATAAGAAGTGTAACCATTTCAGGATAACGCAATTTTTGATGTCCACGCAGTACATCCTTGCCTAGGAACAGTATCGGACTGTGGGAGGGGTCTGGGTACAAAGAACTGTGGCTTTGCACAGGCAAGCAGTGCTTTCATGTCTGAGAACAGCAGAAAGCAGGGTGAAGATGTGTGGGATCTTCTTTCTCTTAGTATGCAGACTTACAGGTCATACTCCTTCTTCACAGCTGCTAAACTAGGCATGGACTTACAGTGAAGCTTAGAGGGTTTCTGCCTTCTTCCAGCTTGCATCCTGTTGCAGTAGCTGCCAGGGTTGTGGAAGACAGTTCTAGCTCATTTCTGCCTATTGAGGTTGCACTGCATCCTGACTTGTAACCTGCTGGCTTCAGAGAGATGATGCCTCAGGCATATAGGGTTATCAGTTACCTTATATGTTTTCTGATGATATTTCTGTGAAAAAGAGTGCTATGCCACAGTATTTTAATGGTTCTTTCTGCCAATGTGTAACATTCTTTCCCTTCTACACAGAACAGAAGTAAATAAAATTAAATGTAAAAGCTCCCAGGGTTAGACGTCAATGAAATTTTCTCAGAACAATTGTCTGGTCCATGAATAATCATATCTAGTCTGTTTGACCTGGTAACACCATTTAGTTACATCCTATTTGTCTCACTAAGCTCAAGGAGGCATAAGGGAAAAATAGAAGCTTCTGAACAAGAAAATCAAGGCCAGATTACTCTAAACAATGTTTTCTAACAAGTATGAATGCTTCTCATTTTGCCTTTCTTAAACCACTGTAAATGATGCAGAATACTAGTAGGGATGAGATATTACCTACAACTAGTATTTATAACCCAAAGTGTGAGTCTTTTGGCACAGCCAAAACATGCCAGTCAGGAACAAAGTCAGGTGTATTAAAAGAACTCAGGGGAAAAATGCTCAATAGATTTTGAGATTGCTTTGAAGGTAGGAGTTGCCTTTGAATGTGGAAGACTATAAGCTAGTAAATTCATAGAAATTTGTTTGCTTCATAATGCTTTTCAGTAGAGACTTTACCTCCCTACTTACATAGCAGAGTTTTGTACAGTTTTGACACCGGCTAGAGCTATGCACATATAACATTGCTCTTTCTTCTTCAGATCTCATTCACTGATATTTCAATATGCTTTTACTTTGTGCTTGTATTTTGCTATAGTAACTAGAAGTGCTTACCTGACCCATACTGTTACAACCATTTGCTTGAGAGACATCCTTTTATTTCAGTAACTTTTATTGTTGAGTTGCACTAACGGGGAAGGATTCTTTATAGGTATATTTGGGACTAGAAGATTTTGTGCTATGAGATGATGATAGTAATGATGGTAATGGTAGGTTATAGAGATGGATGTTTACAAAATAGTGGCATTCCAATAGTGAGCAAGCCAGTAAGAAAAGAAAAATGAGAGATCTTTACAGATAAGAAAATTAAAACCAAATCTTTTGCACAGCTTTTAAAAAAGGAATTTTAACAGTTTGTGTGCTTTTTCCAGGAGAAATTAGCATACTAATTGTAAAGCAGCTTCTTGGGTTAATTATCCTTATTATCCAGTCCTAATAAGGACTGGACATCTCATTGAAGATTGATTAGTTTACATTTCCAATATGATTATATTAGGAAAGAGATGGAGAAAAGTTTTTTTGACATCCAATACGAAATTCACAAATTATTGCCTAGTTTCCAGATCACATTCTATAACTATTGAGATCTCATGCAGTATGAGTAGTGTCCAAGAAAAAAGTAGCAACAAGAATATTTGAATTATTCTTCTTTAAGACTGCAAACATTGGTCAGTGTAGTATAGCTTGCTTTGCTATTGTGTTTGAAAAACACACTTGTACAGGAGAGAACCTTGTTTTCCCATATTTGAACACTCCTTTCAAGACTACTTTTATCAGGAGCTTTTTATGGAAGTGGCCGTAGTCACCTCTCACCTTCCTATTATTTTCTGAGCAACTATTAGTTTCCCTTTCCCTTAGATGCTCTACCTGGTTGGTTGACATACCTGATTTGGTTCAGAGCAGTTGTTCTTGGCCACTCCACAGCTGTGAAGTTTCATGCTGCTTTTTGTAGATGTGAAGAACACCTTAGGGCCCCATAATCTAATATCGTCACTTTTTAATGACTATATGTGTCAGTCTAATAAAAGATATTACCTCTCAAGACCTTGCGTGGCTTCAGATAACAGATAAAATTCTGGATTTTTTCTCTGACACTTTAATCAGATGTCTCCAGATATTTTACACTGCTAATACTCGGTCTAGTTTTTCCTTATGCTTATATAAACTCCAAGTTGACTTGGAAATTAGAAAAGAACTAATGACAGCTGCCTTTTTCTTTTAGGGAAGTTTCCTTAGCAACCTACACTAGATGTTTTTGTGGCCCTCAGGTAGTGGCTTGAGTATCTCACGCTCCACAATGTTGTTTTTCTCTGAAGGCAGTGATTACCATCCCTTTTATTGACAGAAAACCATGACAGAGAATAGGGATATGCCAAAATCAATCAAAGCCGAAGACAGACTGCCTTCTGATTCCTTGACCATGACACCAGGTCGTGAACTATCTTTCCTTGCTGATATAGTCAAGTCAAGATTTGCTGAAATATCAAATTCCAGTTGGTTCCAGTTGAACAGTTTCATTCCAAGAGTTGTAAACATTTCAGATTAGTCATTCATCATACCACTATATTGGAAATATTTTAAATGAGCTGAGGAGCAACTGCAGCAGAGAATAATGTTACATTAGAAGTGCCATATCAAGTGAAACTGCAAGTGTTGACCAAAATACAGATAAGGCTGGATAGATAGGGTTGAACTTCACAGACTTCAAGGCCACTGGAAACCACAGTGCCCATCCAGCCTTAACTACTCACAAAGGCACAAGGCAGAATTTGGACCACTGAAGAACATTATTCTGGAAAAGAATAGTAGTCCAAACTCCAGTATTCCAAAGAATAAGTTAAATCTCTTGGAAAATATAAGTTCTTTCCTAAGTACAGCTAAAATAGATGATAGACTTGGTCACAATTCCTTGGAAATACTTGCATCCCTTTCCTTACTGAGAAAATTAGCTTACGACCCTGGGAATGTGCAAAACATTCCCCAGTTTGCGTTTCCCTTGCACCCCTTCCAACTTTATATGTTTTATCATTGTTATCAGGGTAGATGTAGTTGCCTCCTTTGTGGAAAAAGCTTACATTATAGATGAAGTCCCTCAGTGCATCTCCTTTCCGCCACTCCCTTTGTTTTCCCTGTGAATCTGACATTGCACTGAGTGACCTTCCAAGTCTCCTTGAAGGTAGAAGGAAGGTTGAAGCTGCCAGTTGCAAACAAGGGGCTGCTGCATCTGTTAGACTGACAGGGTTAAAGCTTTGCATCCTGAAGTAGTGCAGGGGTAGAGAGGGTTCCCTTTTGTAAGAAGGCGGTGTCACCCTTACAAAGTTACTAAATCAGGCTCCTTTTTTTCTGTCTCTATCCCCACTTCTGAATGGAGAATGGACCAGTGCCTACAGTCCTTCTACAAGAGTGCTGATGTGAGGCACAGGAGCTATGAGCTCGAGCTGTGGCAGTGAGTTGCTTGCTCCTGCTAATTGTGCGGCTAATAAGCTGTTAGAGAAAGGTGAGCTAGTGTGAAGGGATGTGCAAATTCAGGAATGGTTTTCAGGCTGTAATTCTCTCATATTGGCTCTGAAAGAAAGAAAGAAAATAACTTATCTTCTGGGCATTTCTTACTAGCACACAGTTGCTGCATATGAAATTCTGGTGTTTCCCTTGGATTTTTGTGTCCTGTATGTTGTAACATTCAGCATACTTTGCGAATTTGAATCCACAGATACTCATGAAATCTGTAACAGCATAGGAGAATCTACATGGGCTTTTATAAAATCCAAAGCGTTGAATACATCTTCTTCCAAAATTAAGAAGGATGCTTGGTTTTTTAAAGTGTAGGAACAACTAGAAAAAAAAAGCCGATTTACCCCCATGAAAATCCTTAGTCATTACTAGTAACATTTACTAGTCTGGAAAGCAATAGTTTCATTGTGACCAGCTAATATTCCTTTTTTTGTTGTCTGAGAAACTGATGAAGATTTAATATGTTTTACTGCACCTCTTTTCAATCTTCTCTGTCTATGCTATATTTTCAGTCTAAATTAGGAGAAGTGTGTGTTTTCTGTTGCAGAACTAAATATTTTATAGATTCCATCATTCCATCTTTAATTAGCCACATTTTTAATACATTATCAAAAAGACAAAGCAAAAAGGCATATTATAATCCCTTAGAGTATTTTCTCATGTTGACATGAGTTGCTTGTGCGGGTTTTTTTGGTCACCAAACAGCTGACATTGAAAGGGCTTTTTTGCAGGACATCTGTACTATCATCCGTATTGGCTGAAACATCCCTAAGGGGTTGCTAGGTAGTTCAGCCTTGCCTGTATGGTATCACAGTGATTCTGTGGTGTCTGTGAATAGCTGAGCTGTAGTTTTTATTAAAAAGGACTGAGTCGTTTGCACTCAATTTGTGTGATGTTAGCCAACCTTAATTTTTTTTACTCACGTCTCTGGACATCTTATTTCACAGTATTCATTTTTCACTTTAATGTACCTAACTCAAAATATATCAGGACCAGGGATCTGAAACTAGTTCATCTTGGTTATTTAGGCTGCACCATTTAATTTCATAGACCAAAAGGAAATGATATAAGGCTGTATTTGTTCTCTGATTGGATAAGTATGTGAGCACTTATCAAATAAACAGTTACAGAAGCAAATTTAGATGCATGAAATTGAAATTTGTTTTGCCATGAACATAAACTGTGTACAGAAATTAACTCCAGGTGGGTGAAGAAAAGTGTAGCTGGAGGAGGTTCAACTACCAATGTGAGTCTGCATCCTACTGGCGTTTTATACAATATCCTCTTAGCTTGACTGTCTATTCTCTTGGTTTCATTCACCCCCACATCTGAAGTCTTCCCTGCTGCATCTTAAGCTCATTAATTCATATGCTTCACTCATTAACGAATGACTAGAGTTGTGCAAAACTCCCACTTTTTCTGCTTTAGCTGTAGAACAAAGATCTAAGCAGAGTAACATACATAAATAGCGGGGAGGGGAAGCAGTTTAGACTAAACCAAATACTGGTTTCCTCCCTTGTTGCAAAGAAGAAAACTGAAAAATTAGGTTTTGCTTAAAGCATTCCAAGTGAAATGAAACAAGTTGATCAATGGGGCTTACTTGAGACACCTACAGGAAAAAAAAAGGAGAAAGAACCCCCCAAAAAACCATATATGAACTGAAATTTTCACTGAGATGAGTGGTGGTGACGTCCTCTGTTTGCCTAATAGCTGTTGAAGTGCAGAGTGACTAGGGTATCCAGGTGATGAGGCATCTCCACCCATCTCAACATGAAGAGTCTGATCAGGAACTTGTTCCCTATTCAGAGGCTGCAGAGTATTTGTAGCTAACAGGGATGCTTCTTGATAAATATTTAAATTTCAGTAGACTGGAGAGTGAAAGCTTCATACGACAATGAGCAATATGGTGAGAACAGGCACCATGTCAAGATTCTGAATGTATCTAACATCAGGTTATATCGGAGTTATTATTAGTGTGATACTCAGTGTATTATTTTTAGCATCAAGCCTATATAATATGTACAGGAAGAAATGCTGAAGCAGAGGAGCCTTAGCCAAGACCTCCAGTCTTTGCTAGCTTCAGCTATGGCCTTCTGACCCCCACTGGTCTGACAGCTGGGCAGGACCAAACACGTTGCTGCAAAAAGCAGGGAGAGAAAGGGTGGAAGGAAACTGTGGGATGCTTGGATTATTATAACTCAAGGTCACACAGCTTGTTTTAAACAATTGAGGCATATTAAAGGTAGCTACCTGAGGCATCACAAGAGGATAAGTGGATAGGTTTGGGGTTTTTTTTGGTATACAAAATATCAAAATATTCCGGATACTTTCTTATCTGCTCACCTTTTTAATATCATTGTTCTACACATGAAGCCTAAATCTATTATATTAAGGATAAGACAAGAAAGGATTATTTAACAACACTTATTTTTTAAAGTGATCATTCAAGTGACCTATTGACATGGCTTACACAACACTGAATACAGCTTAAACTGTGTGTGTATTCTGTTGTTACAAACAAAATTGTCTTTGTTAAAAATCCGCTGAAATGCAGGAAAAAAAGTAATATGGAGAAGTCTTTGGAAACGGCAATTAAGATTGAGAAACAGTGCACTGAGGTAATGGGAAGTGCTTAAAAATGGAGTGCAGTGTACTTTGGAAGAGAACAGTCCCTGCCTTTAAAATCCAGGGTCCTAATGAAGGGCTTTAGTGTCACTGTGACTTATCTGCCTGTGGGACTGAAAGTTTTTGGCTCAGATCCATTTAGTGCATTACTGGGTAAGTTGTGCACATCCAGAGGTCACATTTCGGGTGAGATGTGAAATGTAGGTGGCCACAAAATATTCCAACATCTTCCAGTCTTTCATTCCTGTTCTGCTTTCAAATACAGTTCTGGGTTGTCCTCTGTTCTGCCTTGCACTACCAAAGTGCACTCTGAAGCAGAAGTTATTTTTGAAGACAAATACAATAGTCTCTCTTTCTCTTGGATGCTCTGTGTCTCTGCAGAGGCATAGACCATAAAAAGTTCTCTGGTTTATTTATTTTTGTTATTTTTGTTCTTCTTTGTACTGTGGTCATTAGTATCTCAAGTGCTTCAGCTTCCTTTCTGGGATGGGAAATTCTGCAGAGTAATCCTACCCTAACATTCATTCCCCCTTATTTTCCACGAACCCTTGTATATCACAGTCTCTGCGCAGATTAGGGGTCATGAATAAATCTAGCAATATAACACCAATGAAGATTCTTTTGTATCAGTCCTTCAATGTTTTTACCATATTCTACCACCGTAATTCTGAGGTTATTCTCATCTGTGTGCATTGCTGCAGCAAGGAGATCAGTTGTGACAGTAAGTGACATCTAAATTGGGAGCGGGGGAGGTGTGTAATTCCCCTGTAGGTGCTCCTGGGGACTTCCAATGAAAGGTTTCCAATGCTTGGGTGAATTTCTCAGTTTCATTCAAGAAATAAGGCTTCTTTTCACATAGAGAGGGAGAAGAGTGTGCCTGAGGGTGCCTTTATCACATGTGCCCAGGGGTGACCTAGAGCAGGGACATCCTGCCCAGCATGCACCAGGAGGAGCCCAGGTCGCAGAAGGGCAGGGACTGGAAAAGAGCCTGGTGTTTGGTCTGTGGGGTTATGGCTGGAAGTCCAGCTCTAGCTGCAGCACCCCAGGAAAAACAGGATCTTTACAGACAGGCAATTTTAGTTGTGTGGAGTCCTTCCATGTAATTATCCAATAGAGAAAACGTGAAAATCTCTGCCAGCAGTTAGCCTGCTGGGACTCCCGGCAGGGGAGAGTGTGCTTAGGCAAACACAGCAGCAGGCAGCCAGGAAAGGCTCAGTGCATGGGGGGAGCGGGATGGCTTCACAAAAAAATGTGTCCCAGCCTGGAAACAAGAAGTGGGTGTATACGCACAGCTAGTGCCAGGAAATCTCTGGGCTTAAATCTCATTGCTGTTTCACTGGTGGGGTGGGCAGGAAAAGGGTAAGGATAGGAAATTGGGGGAAAAGAGGTAGGAACAGAAGCCATGTGGCCCAGAGCCTGGGCTTCAGATTAGATTTAGGAAAGCCGAATTCTTCTTTCGTGTTTTCTGCTGGCCTGCTACTTGGGTCTTGGATTCCTTATGTCTTGCTGCCTCCTCTTTCGCCTGCCTTGTCTGATTAGACAGTATCAAAGCCACTGGCAGTCCCTAAGGGCTGTTTATTTGTACGCAGCCAAAGACAGCAAAACCCTTGTCGTGACTGTGACTTGCAGGCAATGCATTAGTATACATTTGGCTAATAACAACAACAAAAAACTTAGAAACATGTTCAGAAAGGTTTCTCCTACGTTTAGCATTGAAATTCCCAGAGGCCAGTAGTACAGCACGTGCTCAGGTCTGACTACTGTCGTATGAGACATGAAGACTCTGTCCTGGGGTTGGCAGATAAGCTGAAGCCCTGTGTCTTTTGACCTGCTGTCCTGTCCTGACAGGTGGGATTCATCTCACCTGACTTTAGGGTCTAGATGCAGTTGCATGACCAGAGGTATCTAGGTCTGTTTGGAGCTCTTGTACACTGTATTGAAATTCTCCATAATGCTGGTATGTTTGAGCCAGGAGTTACAAGAGACTCATGCCTCTCTGAAATCGCTGTAAAAGCCTCAAGGGGTTATACCACGACACCTAAAATGACACTAGATATCTATACTTAGGCAACTGTAGTTGTGCACGGGGGATCTGTATCTGAAGTAATCATCCTGCTGTCCTTTAATAGCGAAGGTCTAGTCAAAGAAACTTTATTGACTACCTCAGCAGACGATGAATCGCGTCTGAACTCCATTAACTGCATTAACCAGAGGTCTATTGACAATAAAAGATCTGCGATTACTAGTTCAGATGTGCGTGTCTGCGCTGTGGACATGCAGAATGAGTCAGGCAAATCACAGCTGATACCAGTGCATTTTGCTGAAGGATGGAGAAATACAGAGCTAGGTGCGTAGCTGGTGCTCAGGTAAGGAATAAAGATGTGTAGCACCAACAAAGTCACACCAAACTGATCGAAAACAATGGGGTATACCAAACAATTTTTTTCCCATCTCTTATTTGATTTGCTTATTTGCTCTGGCAGCCTATATTGTAAGCTCAAACTATTCAACAGCTGGGTCTTTAAGGATTTCAGTTCAAAGTGTGGGTAGGATGAAGTAGAAACACAGGGAAAAAGGAAATCACCTTTTATGAGATCACATTTAACTTTTGTTACAAACACTCAAGAACACAAAATTAGTCCAGAATTCTTGTATCACGGTATGCCAGAAGTCACATGGAAACAAATAGGACATCCAATCTCACCATATGGGAAGAAATATGGCAAACTTCTAATTTTTAAAAGATGCCTTCAAACTTTTCCCTCCCTTTGAAACACACATATAGTTATGCATCTTACCTCTGAAACTTTTTGAGTGAGAAAGTTCCCTTGAAAGTCCATATCCTTTATCTCCAATGTGGAGTTTGGCAAGCTGTTTGATCAATGATTACAGCATATCCATGAATCAGAGTATTAGAAATTTAAAGGAAGTAATGCTGAAAATGATTTGGGCCTGATTCTGTACTCATTCTACCTGGCTTTCACAAGATGCTGAGCTTTGATTTCAGTGATAGTCAAAGTGAAACTGGTAGTCGTCCATGACATAGGGTTAGTACAAGTTTACAATTGTTGACCCGAATCTCCCATACAGCCTGATAGTGTTAGGGGAAAATATACCAGAATACAGTAATGGACATTTTTCTTTGCTAGAAGACCAAGAGCAAATCATTACACCTAGTTTTTAGTCTCTTATTTGCTAAATAATATTCTGCAGGTCATTTGCATTTCTCTTTCACAGTCTTGTTAAGAAGCACAGGTCAAGCCTGCAATAGCTTTCCACTACAATTCTGTCCTCTTTTCTCATTCATGTGTACCTGAAGTGATAAATAAAACCTGAAGTTATAATATGCAAAGCTATGAAATGTTCATCAGCCCACTGAGTCCTCTCCTTGCCAGCACAGAACAGAAGGTAGCTTCCCAGCTATCTGAGAGCATTATGCTACCAACACAATTCCCAGTCCTTACAGCAGAGACTGTCATCTGTGTTCACCAAATACAGAATTATATACAGAAGTATATATTTCAGGGTAGAGAGCGGGATGTTTATACTTGCAGCCTGAGGAAAAATATGTATTAGTATTTAATTCCCATACCTTTTGCCTGGTTAAGCAGATATGTGGTTTGTTGTGGAGTTCTCTAGACACATACCTCATTAAGCAGAGTGAGAGCTTCCATTGAGAAAGGGCAGGGTCACAGGTTAAAATTAGTTTAATGTGTGTTTTCATATATGCTGCTGGGTATCAACAGGTACCAAACTCCAGGTTTGTGCCAATGCTACTTACTTTTACTTACCCCTCAGAGCAACACAAGGCCTCCCACATAGCAGGGTACTCTGTGAGATGTGTGAAGGTCAATTGGCCAAAAAGCCACCTAGGATCAGCCTTTGAATCCAGATGCTTTTCAACACTAAAACCTCCAGGAAGGGATTCTGTGAAGGAAGGAATGTTTTTTCTTTTCTTTTTTCCCCCAAATAATTTGTGCATCTTCTCACACTCTTGTTTTGCCAGGCTGGCAGGATTACTCCCTTTCATCCTTTCCTGAGCAACTCAGAAAGCCTGCATGTCTGCAGGAGGCCAGTGCTTGGTGGGTGCCTAAAGAGCTCTATCCTTGCTAGTCCCCTCATCCATCAGTACCACTTCTCCAGTGCTGCATTAATGGAGGCAGCCTGCTGGGGGACAGGGACACGAGCCGGTGCTGCCTAGGGTGGTGGGAAATGCTGGAGGCGTGGGGCTTCTAGTTGCCTAACACCAGGTTTGTTGGGAGGAGAGCAGTACTAGGATGTGTCTGAAAAGGAAACCTTGACGTATCTGCACAGAGGGACAGAAATTACTGAGGCAGAGGAAGATCAGATTACAACATCCATGATGGAAAATGAAGACCAATCAGGCCTAACTGGGAACTGATTTGGAATGCAGGCAGGTTGGTTGATATAGAAAGTTTCTTTTTAAAAACATTTTTCAACCTGCATTTGTTTGCATTTAGTTTTGAACCAGACTGTACTTGCAGAACAGTTTGAACTCTACTGACAGACTGCAGCCAACAAGGGAGATAAAGGCATTCTGTTCCTCGTGCCACGCAATAATAGGGAAGGCATTAATAATGCTGCACTGAAAAATAAACCCTTTGTTTAGATAGCTTTATGCAACAATAACAGGAGCCTGTTCATGAGCTCAGTGTACTCTCTATTTACTAGGTACACTATGTACAAATTACACAAACTTGCTCAAGCCCCTAGAATTACAAAATTCACAAGCTAATTAATCAGAGCTTGACAACACAGCAGAGGCCACTTCACCTCACATCCAGTGTCAGAGAGGAAAGATAATTTCGTCATGCAGGCACAAGCCTGTGCTGGAGGACAGCTGGTTTTTACTTTTATCTTTGCTCAGTCAGTTCAGCTTCAGTTCTCGTGGGAATAATGTTTCTGATTGACCAATCTGTCTATGTTGATAATTAAAATTTGAAACTGGGGTAGGGGGGGAGGGGAAGCAGGAGTACCTTTTGAAATAGATGAATGCTTAGCCCAATTCAGAATTAATTTTTGGACTATCTGTATCTTTCTGTAATATAAATAATTACATATCATGTACAACACAAGAAAATGGATGACTTACAGCTAAGGAAGAGGCAACATCATCTGTAAAATAAAGTGTCAGCTTGTCTTCAGGGTTCCTTCTAGGACTCTCAGACTTTTTTTCCCATTTCTTGAAGTTCAAATCATTTGTAAGACCTGTGAGATACACTCCCTGTGTGTGATATTGTGAACTTCTCAGTTGTCCATGGAACTGGTTAAGTTGCTTTTTATATGCCAAATGGGACAGCAGGAGTATTTTCAGTAAGAGGTCCTTAGCCAGTAACTACACTGAAAAACAAGTAATTGGTTAATATTTTATGTGGTGATCATAGATTGACAGGCTGAAAAGCAAATCTGTGCATAAAACTAAAACAAAACAATCAATCATACAAGCTCCATAAAGCATATTTACGAGGTTGTAGAAATTCTGAAACAAACTGAAATCCTCTTGAAGAGCAACAGTTTGGGGTATGCTGTCTTTCATAAAATTTTGCCACGTCGGCCTCTCCAGAGATCTCAGGCTTGCATGAAAAAGATTTTGTCATTATCCTTAGCTTTAGTTTTAGGCTGTTTTGTTCAGTCACTGTGCTCCAACATTAACCACAGCAATGTGAAGCATGAACGTTGCTGTGTATTGTGAGCACAGTAACAAAAATAGTCAACATTTGCCTGTATCAGAAATTTTAAAGTTGTGATTGTTTTCTGTTTAATGAAACATCTCAAAAACTTCCCGATGCTACAATTATCTCATGAAAGTCTGTAATAAAGTTAAATGCATATGTTACTTGAAAAACCCAAGCTTTTGATAGATGTTCACAATTTTTAAAGCATGTTAATTATATTTTTGTTTTCTCTCTCCCTCTCTCAGAAGTACACCTAGGCAGACCTAGGGCACTGGGTACATCTAGATATGAAGAAGGTTATGAAAAGGCTTGATAAATGTTTTCAGAAATGACACATTTCCAAAATTGTTTTCTGTAAAATATATGACCTATATAGAATAAGTGATGGAGCGAGGCAGAAGGAAAACTTTACTGGAACAACCTTTATATAACTCTCTAGTGTCATTTGTTTCTATACATTTTTAATGAAAAATGGAATATGAACTGGATTTTATTGCCTTTTTGAAATAGCAACATATGGAATTTTGTTCAGCCTTATATTCTCTGAAATGCATGATCAAACTCTCTTTTAGATTTCCTTTCTACAGATCCTTTCAAAAAGGCTCAGTGGTGGAAAACATCTTTCAACAAAATGTTTCTGTAAAGGGAAGATTCTAAAGGGGCTGGAGTCTTTGTGCATGTTAACATATCCTGTTGTTAATATCATAGCATTTTCATGTAAAATAACGATAAGGAAACATTCTTCATTTCTCAGCATTTTTTTCTCTTTTCTGTAAGAACAGATTGCTGTTCTCCTGCCTGCACTGAACTGGCAACAGCTGTATCAGAAGTTCAGCACAGGAAAAGAAAAAAGGTTGTTTACCTTGCACATCCAACTGCAGAAAGTACTCCTCAAGTCTTTGTCTAGAGACAATCAATATAAAGAAGGGCTAGTTTCAGGTTACGTAGTGTTAACTGATGGGGTCACACATTAGGAGCTATTCCAAAAGGAAAAAGGGTTATAAAGAAGGAAGAAAAGAATGAGATGTACTTTCCTAGCCCTAAGTTTTGCAAGCTAAAGGTACTGCTTCTTTTCTAAGTCCCGCCTACTAGGATTTTCTAAAATATCACATTTTGATGCTTTAACTTAAAGCTCAGTGCTTCATAAATCTGATTTTCTAGAGGATGTCCTTTTTAGCAACGAATGTTTTGCAAATTTATCCACAAGAGTGTAAAATACTGAGTTTAATTTACATGTGGACATATAGCTTCTTTGAGGCCTAACATATTCCTAAAAGACCCACAGCTGGAAGGAGCAGCAGCTGCTGAAGAAAATGGAAAAGAACATCAAGATCTATTGCACAAAAGAAGAAAATATGATCAGAATATTATAAATGGCATAAGGCTGCTTGGAGTCTTGCTAGTCTTCTCCCTTCTCAAGGCCCTTTCCCCCTGAGGAATGTGAGAAAGGGAAGAAGGAGTAAGGTAGGGAGGCAAAAATATGATGAAACTGTTTAAATAGCAATATAGGTGCTACCATGGAAAATGTCCATTGGGGGAAAAAATCATAATAAAAAAAAATTCTCTTGATAGAGAAGCATAGATCAATTGAAATAGTTTGTGGCCGCAGAACCTCAGGGTGGAGGTCTGGTTATCCCTATCTGCATTCCCCAACAGCCTCACCAGTTCAGTGACTGTGTTCACAGCACAATACGATGGCTGTGAATGACTGTCTTTCCTCATGGTTCTTCATGGAAAGCGTGGTCCAGTTTGGAGGTCCAGGTTGTAGAAGGAAATGGGACTATGACTCATTTCCCTGTAATGGACTTGAGTAGCCATAAGGACCTTCATATGTTAATATGTATTGTTTGGGGTTTTAGTCAGCATAATAGTTTTGGACTTTTGGCTAAAAGAAAGCTTCTGTGGGAAAAATTATATTCTTTCATTCCTAGTCATGTCTCAGGTTCTTGGTTTTGTTATTTGGATGCATCTGTGCCGCTTTTGGGGTTCAAATGTCCTGGTTCTTTATGACTTTAGCTTCCTGGTGACCATTGACACGGATCCTGCCCACCTCACCCAGCAGCTCTCATCTGCATTAGGTATTTGTCCGTATACTAGTACCCACAAAGAAAAAGCACAGTGTGGCAATGATTTACAAAGACTGACAAAACACTGAAGCAATATTTCACACACCCCTCAGAGCACAAAAGAGAACTGAATTTCTGGAGGGAACAGTAGCCATCTAACTAATTGCTTTAAGCAAAAAACTCACTGTCAAGGTCAGTCTGAAAACACAGTGAGGCAGGGTGTATTTTATTACATGGAACCTCTCAGTGTTTTAATTTGATTATGTTATTAGTTCCATGTAAGTGTATTAACTGAAAAGGCACGATTAGCTGAATAAATTTCAGAAGTGATGTGAAGGCTGGTGTCAGCAGTTACAATCCAGACACCAGTTTTTGCCTATGAAGGCAAGAAATCAAAATTTAAGGTGGAACTTCCCAGAAAAGACACCTGAAAAATCTGTCATGGGAAAGGAACACTTAAGAGATTTCTGCTTGTCCTGACAGAGGAAAAGCCTCTTCTGTCAAATGAAAAGAAAAAGGACAGTTAACAGAGTCTTTTGAAGGTCAGTTCAACTTTGGAAAATTAATCTGGAGAACATACCTCTAAACAAAATTTCCAGTAGCAGAGAGCAGCACGGTCACAAGGCCCTGTCTGAAGAATCTTTGTACACTGACAAATGATGGTCACATAAAAAAACCAAACCACAAACCCCAAGCCACACAACTTTTATTTTGATACTTTAAACATAAAGAAAGTTGACTCTGCTTCAGAGTGTATTTGAGGACTTCAAAGGTAAGACTGAAATTCCATTAGACCACTATTATATGCTTCTGATCATTTTAAAGATGAACACTTCTTCAACAAATAAAAGCATGCCGCTGTGAACCCAGATATTCCTTCTTTCTTTTTTCCTCTGCCTCTCTTTGCACCTTTGGGCATTCAGCTGCTTTTTATGCTGCTCTTAGAATTTGAGCTAATCTTCTGACTTTAAAAGTCATCACTGCAGAAAAAAAAGCTGAGAACATTAGGAATTAGAGAGACTACATCTGTCTGGACACCAAAAGGCAAGCACTGACTGGGCAAGACGTTGAAGAAAGTACACATTTTTTCAGTGATGCACAGGAAGAAAAGCTGTACCTTTGCAGGAATTGCATATATGTATAATTAATCATATCTGTGTTTGTGCTCTTCTAGGGAGAGAAAGGTCTCCTTATGTGAAGAAGGCCTTGATGTTGTCTTTGACTTCCTATTTGCATGGTGTCGGGACTGCTTAACCTCGGTGCTGCTGGTAGAGGCCATGTTCCCCTCCCAAGCCTGCGCTGCAGAGCTTGCAGAAGGGAAGGCAGGGCAGAATGGGGTGATGTGGTAGGAAAATACCCTCCCCAAGCATAGGAGAGGTCTACAAGGGGAGGAGGCAAAAATACAGCATGAGAGGCATGGGGGAGAAAATAGTGTCCCTGGGCCAGCAAAGGTGGCAGCAGTTGTGTCCCTCCAGCCCAGCAGGCTGTTTCTAGCCAGGCTGTGAGCGAATCAAGCCCTGAATGCTTCTTAATGGCCAGGACCCAGTGTAAGATTTTGCTGCAAAAGGCTCTGTTCCCACTTTCCTGAGAGGTGAGAGGACACGTCATGAGAGATTCTTTGCCTCTTTGAGTTTAATGTGAGGTGCTGTAAGTGAATCAGACACTTCAGAATCTCTTCATGATGGCCCAAAAAAGCTGACCCGCTTAGTGGATGAGGGAAAGGCTGTGGATGTTGTTTACCTGAACTTTAATAAATCACAAGTGTCTGCCCCACCGAACTTCTCTTCCCCTCCTGTGTGTTCTGGATGAGTTGTTTTTGCCATTTTAACGCAGAAAGGATGAAATCCTTGCTACCCATTTTAGTACCCTGATTTTGTCCCATTTGGACTTGGATTTTCATTCCAGTTGTCCTGTTTGCAGGAAAAAAATCCAACAATCAAGTCCTTAGGACAACTCTCTTCTCTTACGAATTTTAAAGTTATGTTGTTATAACTTGTCGTTGATTGGGCCTTGGTTATGCAATACGTGGGACAAACGCCTTTAAAGGAAGAAATTGTTTGGTTTCCTTTGAACTTCCTTGCCTTTTTCCAGGAACAAATGTTTTGGGAGATAATGATCCTGAGTTGGTTTTGCATCCATCAGATATGTAACTTCGACACTTATGTTTACCTGTCTGAAAGCTACAAAGGGCTGGGACTATATTACAGAGACACAGGTGAATGCAAAGCAAAGCTGTAGAAACAGAACAGTATGCACCAATCATACTACAGTGTTACTGCACTGTAGTATGTGCATATATCAAATTATGCATTTAGAAAAGGTTGTAAAATTAGCTTACATCATCATGCTTTTGCCTCTGGGGAGGCAAAGAAAATTGCTTAGATCTCCCAGTCAGACAGGCTGTTAAATATTGGGTGGAAAGGCATCAGTGGTAGCCAAACCGAAGTCGTGGGTTTACCCTTAAAAGATGGTTCTGCAAGCTCTCCCTGTTTCAGGAAATCCTGTTGAAATCATTGTGATCGCTACCGTAAGTCCTTATTTTACAGAACTAGACACTTTGCTACAGCACAGGAAATTCTTTATAGTTTGTGTGTTTATTGAAACTGCTGTGATGTATATAAACTGAACTAAAAGCACACCAGTCACTGTTACGAATAGAACAGATCAAACTATTCATTATGAATCACAG
Organism: Pluvialis apricaria; assembly: GCA_017639485.1. Classification (NCBI taxonomy): domain Eukaryota; kingdom Metazoa; phylum Chordata; class Aves; order Charadriiformes; family Charadriidae; genus Pluvialis; species Pluvialis apricaria. The sequence continues at coordinate 17,127,691 of CM030007.1, forward strand.
TTATTATAAACTTTGCTTTTGTACTGAATAACAAAACACAAAGTCCCAGGAGTGAAACAATTTAATGCCCCTTCCTCACCCAGGGATCCTTTCTATAGCTTATTTTAAGGTTAGTTATTAAACTCTAAGCAAACACTTGACTGCTATTTTTGGAATACGAGAGAGCAGGCTGTAAGGAGTTATAGCTGTGAGCAAAGGTTCTCTGAACTGGCCTCTAACGGTTTTTCAAGCTTACAAAGACATACACCAGTCGGCACATTGTCAAATGTCCTCTTCTAACTCAGCTGGAAGTGAGAATGAGACTTTGACAGTTTCCAAACAGACCATCATTGCATAAGGGAAGGAAGGTAAGGTGCTGCCTGGGGGCACTATACCAGGGTCAAGTCCTACACCTGTGCTGTCTTACAAAAACCTTTTCCAAACAGGCAGAGATAGCAGCCGACAAAGAAAGAAACTGAAAGATTTTGGTCAAATATTTCCCACTAAATATTATAAAAGAAACAGGCTAAAGCTATTTATGGGGAATTCATTCCCAAAGATTGCAGCTTCAGAGAGCTTTAATTGACTAGAAATAAAAGTAAAAATGGATGTACCAGCTCTGACATAACTTTCACTGCATTAGAATAATTTTTAAAGCTAAAGGAACAGTGTGAAGTGTCTTACATGATAAAAAAAATTAATACTAATACTTGAAAAATTAATAAAACAGATGATACAAATTCTTAAGCTATTGGAAATCAATAAACACATTAATTACTAAAGCTGCAAAGCCCATCTGTCTTGTAGGAAGGTGTAGTCTTATATAATACATTCAAATGCAACATTGCCTGCAACTGATTAGCTACTTATGTCCAGACCTTTTGAACGCTGTAATATAGTAAGACTTACTTGAAGAAAAGGCACAGTTAATTTCTTATCACTGGCAGCTTTCCGTTGCAAGAAAATCTATTTTTCTGCCTAAGGACTGTAGCTGATATGCCAAAGGCTTTATATTTTCTAGCATACTTCTTTGAGCAGTGACATTAATGCTCTGATGCATTCTTGTGAAAATTCAGGAACTGATAATAAAAGTTTAAATGAAAAACTTTTCCTTTGGAAATGCAAGTTTCTCCAGGAGAAAAACAGTCTATGGTAAAATATCAATTTCCATTGAATTTACTTTGGCAAAAAAATCCAACTGATGGTTCTCAGAAAATAAAAATATATTAACAATTATGACATTTTTTTCAAATCTGTAGCAAAGAATAATATAAAAAAGAATTCATAGAGTATTATAAATTTTGTATTCTGCTTTGGCTAGGAGAGCATGTTGAAGAAAACCTTTCATGCAGAATCAAGTAAAGTTTCTTTAAGATGTGAAGTTCAGATGCCCCTGAATAGTTGTAAAATTCAAGACTGTATGGAATATATTTCCACCTTCTAGCAAACTGTAATCTGAGTCTCAGATTGGTGGCCTAAGTCACCTCCTGTGCATGCTCTTAAGCCTGATATCCCAAATCTGTTTGCCTTCCGGCCAGCCCAAAATTCACAAGCTGAAGGAAGGGCTGCTTCACGCTGATGGACACTGCGACCGTGCTTAGGAAAGACACCTCAAAGCAGGGCTGTTCCAGGTACCTTCTTCCCACCTCACTGCAGTCTTCCTTTCAATTTCTTCTCATTGGCCATTGCTATCACAGGGTTTTTCTGCTGGAGTGATGCACTGCTCCCACCACACAAGTTGAATAATGACTTTTCAGGCAATAAAAAGACATACAATCTCTTTAAAATTTGACATTATTTATTGCTAGCAGGTATCTTAAAAATAGCAAGCTCATGACTATGCAGAACAAAATAAGACTTAAACTTTACTGGTCACTAAAGAGAGGTGAACAGCCTCAAACAGGGAGTTGCCAGTAATCATCAGAAAGGCAGTGTGATACAGGCACAGATACAAGGCAGTACAGATACAGTACAGAGTGAGGCGGTAGCCCAAATTCTCTGATTCTTCTTGCCTCTTCCCTATCCTCTGCTAACAAAGGATGGTGCCTCTTGCTTATCCACTGATAACTGGCTCCACTTGCACTGACTTTTTGAATGCAGTCATCTATTAGCATCCAGCATGATGCCAGCACAAACTGGAAATAATTTGCCACGATGTGGCAAACACAAAGTCACGTTGTCACATTTGTTGGGTAACTGTAGTGACCTGAATGTAGAGGATCCAAGATGCCAATCAGATTTTGGATAAAAAGCATGGGACTTAGTTTGCCACTAAGACACTAAATGTAGCTGTCTAGATGTGGTTGTCTGCATTGTAGCAAGATGTCTAAGCTCTCATTACAGTCAGTTGAAATCTGGGGTGTGATTTACCTGCCTACACTCCAGCCACTTGGGATGCTGCCTGTTGTACCCACTTGGCTCTTGATGCCAGTCAAGGAGGTGTGGGTGTCTCAAAGGTCTTTTCATATATAGGTAGAAGCCTCATGTAAACACCTCTATGTAGATACTCAAGTTTAGATGTCTCAGTTCAGAGTGTTATGTACTTGCCAGCAGTCTTGGTGACAGTGACATAGATAATAGATGCAGAGTAAAAAATTTTCCTTCATCTGGAATTCATGCATAGTCACTTGTAGTCACTGCTTACCTGAACATACATATTCTTACAGTCAAATAGTATTCTCAAATTCATTGTTTTCTTTGAAATTCATTGCTTTCTTTGACACTTTTTTTCTAATTAACCCTCTAATGGAAGCTGTTGAGAATCCAGCCCTCTGAAGTGGTTACAGATAAACTTAATGCACAGGTAATGTGTACCACTAAGGTCTTTGTCTCTTCCCAGGACATTCAGTTTCTAGTCCTGATGAGGCCTTTGAATATTATTCTGAGAAGTGTTACTCTGTTTACATACTTGAGTTTCAGTTCTACTACTTAATAGAAGGAGACACATTTCAAGGAAGTGCCACACAAAAAAAAAAGTAAAAAATAGGTTTTATGTCCTCAACTTGAGAGTTTATATCACCCCCTAGTCTTTTTGTTATTATTTTTTAAATCTTTGTTATTGAAACTTTGGATATCCTATTCATTGACCAAGAGAAGAATGGTCACATTCGCAGGCATTTGCTAAGCTCTTGATTGCCAGAAACTTGGATACCTTTGCTCAGTCAGACAACATGATTAATTTTATCTGAACTATCTGAACTGATAAGTTGGGTAGTTCTCAGCCACAGCCAAATCATAGCTAGTCACAGAGTGCTGAAATTGACTGTTAAGGTAGGTCCAGACAAGCTGTGGCACGAAGCAGGAGCATCAGAATATACCAACGGTTCAGTCTACAACGACTCAAAAAAGTATAGTAAGCTTTGTATAGTGTTGCCCAGTCAGAGGATAAAAAGGTCTTTCTGTTGGGTGATGCTCAACACACTAAGGTGCATAGGATGAAATTATGCAAGGTGGCTGGACCAATTTTGAGATCAACTGGGGACTGTCTTATTACTTCCTTGGCAAAATTAGCATCGCACTGTGTTAATGGTATGAGAAACTGATGAAAAGAGCTATCCTTTAGACAAATTACTCTGCACCCCTTTGTTCAATCCTGTCTGTCACTGCTCCATCTGGCAATAGCCATCAGTATGATACAGGTAGGTCTAGGTGCAATAGTACATTGTCTTCTGCTGATAAATGAGAATAATGCTTCTGCAGTTACATAGGCCATACTGATAAATATGACTGTTGCATGTGTGATTTCTGAGATGAAAGTATCATGTATTCTTCCCCAGCTGAACAAATTAGTTCCAGTTTGTTCAGTTAGTCCCTCTGAGGCACAAGAAAACAGTCAGGAAACTTTGTTTTGCTGCAATAGTATTGGTGTTACTTGTGTTTTGATGTTCATATGATAATTTTATTAGGCGGCTTATATTTTCATCTTAATTTTGAGTTAAATAAAGTTTTATTGTATTTCCACTGGTCTCCTAAGGAGGAATCTGGCCCGATGTTTTCAACCTCGAGGTTAATTCACATACTTTGGTTTCAGCTGGGAAACGTGAAATTCTTGACTACTCCAAGGCTTCTCAAGATTGCCTAGGCTATGAAGACATTAGGCCTTCAGCCTTTACTTACACTGAATAACACTTTGGGGGATGACTAGTATTGCTGAAACCTATGACCCAGATGTTTAGGCATTTGCTTCCTGTTGACTGCAGGGCTGCAAGGCAGCTATGAACCTTTTATCCATCTGGGCTAAGTGAAGGCACATTCCACAGCATTTCTGAGGGATGTAGGACCAGAGCCAAACTGGAAACAAAAGGATACTAGCGTCATTAATGAGTGGCTTAAAGCGTTGATTAGTAATAACAGCTTTTATATATTAGAGATTGTGAAATATCACCAAGAGCAGAACATGACTGAAAAACATTAAAAACTATTCAGAAGGAATATAATAGTTGCTTAGGCTAAGGAGCTTGTTTTGTCGTGTTACCTTTGACGTGATGGGGTTGTGGTAATTGTGATGGGACTGCAATAACTCCTAGAGGTCCCATTTTGCTACCTCTTATGAAAGTTCTTGAAAAGAGAAGTCCTTGAACAATAATCTTGTTAATGAAACACTCCAAAGGAAAACAGCTGCCAAGAATGGTGTCTATATTCCTGACGTTACAGAGCAGGGGAGGAAGCTCACTTCTTGGCTGGGATTGACCAGAGAAGCAATATTACATCTTCATGCAAATCATAAGGAGTTGTCACCGGATGGGAATGTTTCCAATACTGTTCTGCACAGATCTATATATTCAATATACACAGTGATTCAGAAACCAGTGAAACTAAATAAACAATAATGGCAGGTCAGTCGGACCACCCCTGAGTTTCACACAACTTGGTAAATTGGGCCTATCAGAACAGGGTGTTTAATGCAGTCAAATGCACGGTCATACACATAAGAACAAACAATGCAAGAAACTGGATTCTTAAGACAGATTAATCTCACTTAACTTCAGATGCCTTAAATGCATCTGTTAACATCTCAGCTGGCCATGCTAGACCCTCTTTATAGTCAGTAGACAGAAATAGGCACCTCTAGAGTGCAATTCACCAAGCCCAAACCAGTTGTCTAAATTCTACGAATTACTCCTAAAAGTGTTTACTGGCTTTCACTGACTATTAAGGGAGGCCCAACACCTAGAATTTGCCTGACATGGGCAGATTTTCCCTACACATGCTTCAGGAGACCAATGTTCTCTTTGCTGTTGATCACAGTAATCTAGTATACAAAAGCACAGGCAAGAGTGGGCTCACAGCAGATTTAGTTATTGGTATTTTATAGATGCTATGAGATCCTAGTCCCTTTGGTAATTATTAATGATCAATAACAGTATTAATATTGGTATAATTTATTTTAAGCTTAGCAGGGAAGCTCCTAAAGTAGGAACATTGTTTTGTTTGTCTTTTTGTAGGCTAAGTTAGGTTTTCGAGTCATGTACAGTTTAGGAGGAGATTGGGGCTTTATTGACATGGGAGCAAATATGGGTCTTCAACTGTGGGAAGCAGCAGGTAGACATGATGACGTGGATGTTAATGGGATCTCAGCTGAATGTTCACCCTGTTCTTATTCTGCAACAGAGAGTTAGGAATCTGGGAAGCAATTGTCATCACCCACTTGTAAAGTACTACCAGATGTCTGTCTCTTTCTCTCAGGCCTTGCAGAGGTGTGTATCTCAGACACCTAAGGTTTTGATATGAAGTTTGTGAGTCAGCAATGGTATACTAATGAATTCAGAAATGCCATGCTGGTTTATATGAGCTCTACCATAGAAAGAATATCAATAACATGCTGTTAAAACACGAAACAGAAATTTTGGCTGCCTGATCAAACCTTGAAAAGTTCAAGAACCTGTTCCTTTTCAGTCCTGATACTGTGCCTAGGACTTTCAGGGTCAGTTTCTTTTAGCAGGTAACATAGCAGGAGCATCTCAGAAAATATCGCATGCAACAGTGGGTGTACTGAGGAAGTAAATTGCTCAATCGAGTGGCTTCCCTATTGTTTTCTTGCTTGTGGCTTTTCTGGCTCAACTAACAATGCAAATGTTATTGATATTTTTTGTGCATTACTATTCCTGCCCAGGCCATTTGCTCTAATTTTTCAAGATTTTGTAGCAGTTAATCTAACAGTTTATATTTGGCAGAATTCCCATTAAGATGTATTTACATGGTATCTGAATAATGATTAAAGGATTGAGCATACATATGAGAAAGCTGATGAGTTGCTACTTGTGGCAATGGTGTTTGCCGTTCTTTTATCCCCAACCATACAGCATTGTATGCTGCCTTTACAAAACAGTCTTGTCCTTTGTAAAGCAAGAGAGAATCTGGAACCTCTTTTTCAACCATCTGTTCTTTGCCGAAGCCTTGTGAGGTGCTCCAATGTCCTTGTTCTGGCTCTCCTGGCAATGCTCTGAATACCTCTCACATCTTTAGGCTTCAAAGACAGGCACATGGGGCTTCATGGCGTATATTGGTCTGCCAGATACAGCCCTATTTCTTAGGTGTTCTTCCTGCTCATGCCTCTGATGCTTCCATTTGCTTTTCTGCAATGTAAGAATGGTTATGAACTACAAGAACATTTAGTCTGTGCACATAATCACTGTAACTCAGACTTACAGGTCTGTTCATTTTGGGAATAATTAGACCTCCACACAGTGGAGAAGCTGTTTGCAGATCCTGGTAATCAGAACTAGATCAATTCAATTAATGCCCAAAGAAAATTGCTGATATTTCTTCTGTATTATCACTTGGAAGGCCAAAAAGAAGTTCGCAGTGCTATAATACCTTGCTGGTAATGTGGGTGACAGGAAATGTTTTTTCCCATTGCCTAATTGGATGCCAGCACTGTTAAGAACTGATAGCAGCTGCTGCCAGAAAAAGCCATTTGTAGAACACAATAGCAAGTTTTATCGAGCCTGCAAAATCAGAAGCTATGCTATGTAGCAAGACTCTTGGAAAAGCATATCAACAATGATACAGAAAACATACTAGCATTGTGGCAGGTAGGAGGCCTGTCTGATGGACAGCGATTGTAGGAAATGGCATAGTACTGGTCCAACTGAAAAATGCAAACTTTATGACTTTGCCCTTCAGCTGCATAGCAGCATCCAAGCTTTGCACCCCTGTAACAGCCTGAATGCTAGTAATATGGAAAATCTGACTCATGACTGTCTGAGGTCCCAAAGCAAGGTTTGGAATGAAACCTGTATTTATTTAAGGATATATTTCTTGGCAGCGTTAGAGGGACATTACCACAAATTCTCTGCTTTCAAGCTAATTTCTACAGTAACAATAAAAAGTTTTAGGTCAGAGATCATACAGAATTTTTTTAAGGAAAAGTGAATTAAATTCCTTTTTAAAATTAATACCTATTAAATTTTCACAGAGTTACATCTTCTAGAAGAAGACATAAAAGCCCTTGCTAGGAACCTTTTATTAGTGTAGAAAACTTGTAATGATTTAGCACTAGATCACACATCTGTAAGCAGCACAGATTGTACTTGCAGTATGGGAGACTGTGCTGTGGAAAGCAGCAGCCTGGAAAAAGACTTCAGCAGATTAAGGAGCCGTCAGTGTGATGTTATGTCTGAGGGAGTTAACGTGCATAGGGAAGGAACAACTGAACAGGAGTACGGGTCTGGTATTGCTGGTCTGTAGGGAAGCAATGAGACATGGGGAGCCCAGGGTCCATTTTGTGGCCAAGAACTCCAAGGAGATGCATCTGGCCAAGGACTCCATGAATGACCAGGACAGTGATTTCAGTGAGGCTTTCTTTTCAGTGAGAATTGCAATAAACTCATCATATTTACTCTATCCAAGAGAAATTTTAAGGACAACTTGACTTCAAGCATTCCCATTGGGAAAGACTATTCAATCCATTCTCAACTGTGAGTGTAAGAGAATATTGGAAATCAAAGGGGTACTGAAAGAGTATATTTGGAAAATCTCGAGATCTGTATTGTTGCAGGACTGTGTCAAAAAACGCCTTTTCTGGCCTTACAATATGTGAATGCAGCCTTCCACCCCCCGTTTCAATTAACAGATTTGCTGTTGCTCTTTCTAAAGAAAAATTCTTTGGGTTCTATTTTTCAAATCCAGTAGCACTGAGCTGAAATTGAGTCATCATTAAATTTAGACACTGGTACGGTACTTCTGGTACTTTCTGCCTTTTAGATACTGGGACTTTCATCTTGCTTTCATGAAAGGCTTACCAACATAGAGGTACTTAGGAATAAAATCTCTGTGCAATGTATTCCATGCTGAATAAGCATGTTTGCACAGAGGGTAACTCATGAATAATTGCTCTCCATAGCTCTGTCTGAAGACACATCTGGAGAACTTTTTACTTCAGTTTAATATTGTGAAGTTGTCTGTAAATGTAGACTTATATTTTAGGTATATATTCATATTCTGTGAGGGGTTCTTCTGTCAGTGTAGAAAAGCTGTAATTTAAAATGTAATGCAGTCCATCACTTCCTGATCCTTCCTGGCATTTTTAGTCTATACTAGGTTCCACAGTGCCAGTGAAAATGTTAGAGTCAAACTGGAACAGTGCTGGGGAGTAAATCCCACACAGGTCTTGTTCTGACCTGCCACTTAAGACAGTGCCTAGTTGTGCTTTCGTAAAGCTGGTGAGAAGTGGCTGAGCACCAAGCTGCAGCAGAGCTTTGATTTGTAGAAATGGCAAGATAAGTTAGAAGGTGAGAAGTTCATTCAAATTCTTTTCTTATAGCCATCTGACAGTAGACTGTTGTTCACAAGCAGTTTGGCCCAAAACATCTTTGGATTGTCATAGAAATCACAAAGTTTTAAAGGAAATGTTTGTGTTTTTTTCTTATTTGCTACTTACATTTTAAGTATTTGGAACTAATTGTATTTGCAACCATGAACATTAGAATTTGTTCTTAATAAAGTAGAGCATAAAGGAATGGGGAATTTAAGAAAAGCTTCAACACTGCTAATAAAAATCCTAAGTGTCATCAATACTGAAATAAGGTCAAGTCAAGGCTCTCTTTATTTTCCAGTGAATCTGTACTCCCCATTCTGTTTGTTTTATGAAGTACTATGCCATCCATCTACCTCAGCATCTTATTGCAACCTGTACAATCACTTAAAGATGAACAGGGAAGGTGTTCTGGTTCCAATGGCATTATAGAAACAAATTAGCAGGTGCTTGTGATGTTCACAAAAACAGGATTTCCCTACAAGGTTTTTATGTGAAAAGCTAATACAGCCCCTTCCATCCCAGAGCTAAAAGGCAGAATGCCTTCTTCATTAATCAGCCTCCTTTCAGCTTAATAATACTTAGCAGTCACATAATGCTTTGCATGCCTGAAGCACTGTACCAAAATTAAGGATCCTGTTTAGTAGTTGGGAATGTAACTACCTGCTAAGGAAGTGCTAATAGTAATCATAAGTACAAGTGTTTTCAAGATAAAAAAAAGGAGGAAAAAAGAAAGAAAATGAAAAACCAGATGCTTAAAATAGTGCCCACAATTTTAGAGGACTCTCATTTTTTCCTCTTTCACAGTGATTAGATATCATGTTGATAAATGCCTTCGTACCTCTGAAGAAAAATAGACCATCAGCATGTAGTAACTTTGCCTGAGCTCCTAGGAATATCGTATCTGAAAAAGCAACAGGGTAATAGTTTTTATGTAGTCATTTCTCTTATGCTTGTCTGGGTTGTTTGGTGACTTTTGCTATGTCTATATTACTAAGTAATGTGGACAAATAAGATCTATAGAAGTAACAGTTGATATTTAGGGCCTGACATCTGCAATATGCACATTTCAGAGGTTTTATATTAGGACTAAACTGGTCCCATGACCTGAGTGCCCTTTACAGCTGGAGTACATTAAGTACACTCCCAGGAGCACATCTTCCAGTTTAGTTTCATCCAGAAGGAATCCAGGTCATGCACTCTGAGACCACTCTGTGGTGCAAATCAAAGCACAGCAAATAGAGATAATAGGAAATTTGCTTCAAAATCTCACTCTTCCTCTAAACTGAAACACTAACGTAGGCACCCCTCTGGGACTCGGATGGAATGTACTGTCTCTAACTCAACAGCAGATCCTGTACTGGCACACACTGAAGAGCCCATATATCATTTTGAAGCTCTGGCTGGCTTGTTTTCAGGGGAAAGGAATATTCATCTTTCATTATGGTTTGCAAGCGGCAGCTAGAAATAGAGGTGGGAGAGCTGTAATGAAAGACATTGATTTTATAAAGTGTATAAGCATGTGCAGTTCCTAGAGCTCACATTATTTAGTTCTTTGCAGAATCTGAGCCCCTGAAAGTTCATGCTTGGAAAGACTGGACTATCTACAATAATGATTTCCTGTGGTAGTCTTCAAATATCAATTGCTACTGTGAATTTGGCCATATGTTGCCATATGGATACCGACATGAAGCCTGCTAGGCCAATGTGCTGTCTTCAGCAGTGTTAAGCTTTCCCCAGAGTAAGGCAGAGGCACCCACTGAAGTAGATGGTTGTGTAACAGTCTGCCCTCAGCATGAGGTCTCCAGTCCTAATTTAAGTGAGAGAGAGAGATCAGATTTTGAACTAAAGCATGATTAACACCTATTCCAGAGTGGTAACAACAGCAGTTCCATCTTTGGGTACAAGCCAGATTTGAATGGTATGTTTAAGGCCCATTTCTAGCAGGAGTCACCAGAGGTCATTAGACTCTGTAGACATCCATCTAGACAAGAGTTGTCGGTCAGTGACCAGCACATCATGAGAACTGTCCAAACATAACCAGAAACGTGCATATAAGGGACAGCCTGCAAAAAGAATTATTGACAATAAGTATAGGCAGCCACCAAAAAGAGAGAAGAGTAATTTAATGTTACTGTATGATAAAGTTGCCTTGAGTTATAGGAGGCTGGAAATCTCACAAGCTGTTCCTACGGAAGAAGCTTCTTTCTCATTGTTTCGTTTAAAAGCTGGTACATATCCTGAGGCAGGGGGTTTCCATCCTTTCCAAATTTTTAGACTTGTTCACAGTTTATAAGCCTGTAACTTTGCGTGGTCTCATCCATGCAAATGTCCAATCCCTTTTTGAGTCATGCTGAGCTCCTGGCTGTGTTGCTGCCTCATGAGAAGATGTTCTATAGGCCAAGCAAGAAAAACACATTTCCTTTTACTGGTTTTACATCTGCTGCCTTTCTGTTTTCCCAGATGTCCCCCTGTTACAAAAAAGTAATGGAGAAAGTACACAGGAGTGTTCAATTTACCACCTGACTGCTCCTCATTAGTTTGCATGTCTTTATTTTGCACTTTCTTATTTATCTTCTCTTTATCTTACAGTGCAATAAACAGTGACATTTATTTTTCATTTTTTTCTCAGTTCCTGAAAGTAATTTTTGCTGGAACCGCCTTTTCTCTGATGTGTCATTTCTGCTGCAGGACAACCAGAACTCAGCACATGACTTCAGGTAAGGGACTTGCATCCACAAAATCTGTCTTCCTTGCAGGCCACCATGATATAACTCCACAGAAACTCCTAATCCCGGCACAGGTCTCCTGGCTCAAGCAACCTCTCAGGGCACTCTGTCAGTGATATCACTAACCTTAGTATTTTCTTCCCTTCACACAGCCCCAGCCCTATATGGGCTTCCTCCACTGTCACTCTTCATCTGCTCCCTTGTTTCTCCTGTGACTTTAATTAACCTCCTTGGTGCTCTCTGACCATTTGCCCATGTATTGTATCAGAAAGGATGAAATGCCAGAGATTTTTGCCCTATCTTCCTGCTACCACACATATATCCTGTTACCTTCATCAGCTGTTAGCTGTAGAATCATTCCACTGGTTTTAGTCCCAGTTTGCATAGCCAGTGTTTACTCTTCCTCCCTGTCTGCCCAATTTCCTCCCCTATAACTCCTAATAGTAGTTTCTTTCCAACCCAAGTCTAAGTCACTGTTTCTCTTCACACTTGAATATCCTTCTGCTTGTTTCCTTTTTCCCTATCTTGCTTTTGCTGTTCTATATTAAAAAAACGCTGCTTCTCCCTCTGTATAACCTGAGTGCCTGAAAGACAGTCACAGAGAGGACAAGATACCTTGCAAGGTCAGTGCCCATCCCTTTCTGGTATTGAATACGCTCAGCTGCTCTGTGGTTACAGCACTGACATCCCTTATGCCCTATGGCTGGTGCGAGGAATGTACTTTGCCGTGTGGGGAGAGAGTATAGGGTTCAGACAGCATCAGAAGCTGAAATAGATTCAAGAATATGTCTTTTAGTGTCTGTGAAACAATTTTCAAGAGTTCCTTTTGGTTAAATTTTCATCGGAACATAAGCTGTTGACCCACAGAATAGCTTTACTGCTGCTCAAAGAAAATGTCACTATGATTTTTTAACATGGATCAAATCATGTATTATTTCCCCCAGTTTCAGCCTTGATGCAAGGTGAACTGTTTCTGAAAGAGAGAACAGGTCAAGATCTATTATTAATAATAAAAAGAGGGACTTACAGTGAAAGATGTCAGCCAACCTGGATAGAGGAAAATGTAAAGCACAGCCACAGTATGATAACTGTAATTCAGAAGTTGAAGTGGAACAAAATTTACAAACCCAAGTAAAATGCTTTTACATTCTCAGAGAAACATTTATTGAATGCAATTACTCCAATTCAATGAAATTATTCGGTTACTCTCCATGAAGCACTTTAACATCACTTGAATTAAACTGAGAGATTTAGAGACTGCCTTTTGATACTTGTTTGTTAAAATCAATATGTTCCTGAGGCAAGTTTAGGTTCTGAAGGAGCTGACTCTTCCAGTGGAAAAAAAATTCATTAAAAACAGAACAAAATGACAACCACCTCATCTATTCTTTATTTTTTCCTCATGATAAAAGCTGACAATGACACCAACTCCTTGTTCAAAACTTTGCAGCGCTGTCCAAGTTGGTCATAAGCCTTTGTGCAAGGATAGGCTGTTTAAAAAGCTTCAGTTTTTACATAACGAACAATGTAGATAGTTCCCCTGTGGTTATATCATTACTATATCTGAGGAAACAGCAAACTTGAGTATGCAGAATGGGATATGAGAACCAACAAACTGTCTTCAGTGCAGTCCTGCTCTTCAGAGACAGTGTACTCTGCTGTAACATAAAAGGTTGATGTATTTCAGGTGAAAGGATGAATAATAAAATTCTGTGTAGTAAGAAACAGCTTGTATTCTTAGGATTGCCTGCCGCTTTCCATACACAATGTGTTGGTAGTGTTTTATATTCAGGGCTCACATTGCTCGGCATAGAATGGCGCAGTAAATATCCATTGGGTGTTTTTGAGTAGGAGGTTGGAAAGCAGATTGCTCAGGTTGAATGTTGATATCAATTTCACCTAATTTTAGATAGCTATACTCTAGAGGTTTGTATGAGAGATAATCCTCCTAGGACACCTTTATAATGAGCAATTGGACTGTTTTAGTAGCCTGTCTTAAAAGTGCCTATCTATTTCTCTCTGTAGTACTTTCGATGTTCAGTGACTGCAAGCTCAGATAAAGACATTCATATGTAGTCAGATAAATGCTCCCTTGAGCACCTCCTCTTTAGAGGCTCTAGTGTCCCATAATTTCATACGTAGACTTGAAATTTGGATTGGCAGGATCTGGCCTCCAAACCAGATGTGCTATTTGTCAGTTTTGAAAACTTGCCCAGTTACAAGCCTTTTGGGAAAAAATGCAATTTACACAAGTTAAGACTTGTTAGAGCTTCACAATTAAGTCTTCTGAAAAGTCCTGTCCTGTATACAGTCTTATACTGAGGCAGAACTATTTTTTTTACTTCAGTTTTTGTTGTTAGAGATCCAGTCCTGCTTGAGTCCCTTTGCAGAGAGTCTCTTAAAGCTCTCCAAACTGATCCCTGGCAAGCAATAACGGAGAAGTTATTTCTCTGAAATTAGAAGGGAATAGTTAGGTGTGGTTAGGAAGTCCATACCAGCACAAGCATCCTGTAGGTTGGCAGAGGAATGAAGAAAGAAAGGTATGGACTGGCAAAGTAAAGCCATCGAGTGGAAAGTGGTAGGCTGGGAAAAGAGGATTTCCAAGCGGCCGTCATATGGTGGGAGAATTAGGGTTGATGAAGCAGGAGTGGGGATCAGGACGAGAAGTGTGGGAATGGGAGAAGGATGGAAAGGGGGCTTCAATTCTGGTTCATCCAGAGCAAGGATGAAGGGACCAAGATGCAGGCTGATCCCTTCCTGGCAGAGAAATAATCCCCAGGAACAGTACCCAGCCCCCAAACCTCCTCTGTTTTCATCAAGTATCTGTGAAGCTCTTTGGCAAAGTGTGTTCCTCGTTGCCCTCCAGCGGTTCGCAGCCGGAGCGACAGTCTGTCGCTGCCCTCAGTTACACGGGGTCCTCAAGAGGGGAAGGCTGCAGCAGCAGCGCTGCAGTCCTGCCGGCCCCTGGCAGGACACATGGGACATGCCTCCTGAATTCATTTGCTTCCCGTTATAATGTTTTCCGAGGAATAAAGGCTTTTCTTTTCCCCTCCCTTTTAAGAAATGAAAATCAATTGCACAGAAGTAAGAAAATGAAAAAAATAACTTGTACCAATAAACATACAGGCTTTAAACTTATGATCACAGTATATTTTTTCTCTTTCATTAATTCTCTCATATGTATCTATACCATTATTCTTGATTGTCTGGATTATCACAGCCTAGTACATTATTGCTTTAAAGCACAGTTAATACTACTATTCGTATTAGTATCAGTAATACTACTACCTAGTAGTTCTTTACAGAAAAATACCATAAAAAATTGAGCAAAGATGCTGATATTTGTCACACAGAGATGTATGGAGCTAGATCTTTGCCCTTGGATCTTCCAAAACTTCTTGGGAAGTTTATTTCATTGTTTTTTATAATTTTAAGAAGTTACCTATTTGAAGATGGAGATCTGGAAATTGGAAAGAATCACAAAAGGTGGTACATCTGACAGGCTCTTACGTTGCGCCAAGATAGTTGTGAATGGTGCTGCTGAATCTGCCAAAATTCCTAGTGCCTTAAGGCTGGGCTGCAGTCCTGACCATGTCTCTGCATGTATATGTTCTCCTTGGAGAACTTGGGACTCTGTGGACCTCTGAAGGTAGAGTGGGCTGCACCTCTACACCTCTTCCTACTAACATGTAGGAGGTTTTATGGAATTTTAAGCTGAAAGAGGCTAGATTTAGATTAGATCTTAGAAAGAATTTCTTTGAGGGTGATGAGACACTGGAACAGTTGCCCAGAGAAGTTGTGGAGGCCCCATCACTGGAGGTGTTCAAGGCCAGGTTGGATGTGGTTTTGAGCAACCTGGTCTAGTGGAGAGTCCCCCTGCCATAGGCAGGGGGTTTGGAACTGGATGATCTTTAATGTCCCTTCCAATATAAACCATTCTATGATCATATGAATTGCTTTGTGTACATTTACCATGCGCTCCTGGTGCCATAATGTTTGGGCTTTGTTTCTTTTTCCTGTACGGGTGGGGAAACAAACAACCAACCCAAAATGCAAAGAGGACTACAACAGTGAACAAGCCCCTGAGGAGACCAGGGACCATCAAAGGCAGCAGCCTAATGAAAGCCTCGAGGACTCTGCTTTGCATTCTGCTCTCATCCCGGGTATCCCAAGGAGGCTAGCTGTGAAGGATCCTGGGAAGATACACCGTGTTTGTGAATGAATAGCAGCCTTTTCCATTTACAGCCGCTTCGGTTCATTTCCCTACATAAGCACAAAAATAACCACTTTGGATCTTTAGTGAAGGAAGGGGAAGGAAAAAAAGCTCCCAGAATTAACTCATGGAAAGAAAGCCAGGTGCCATCTTTGCATTATATCCAAATGAGATGCAGCTGTTTAAATGTAAATATTAAACAAGAGAGAAGAATGCCTTAATTAGCCCTCAAAAGGAGACAGGAAAGCTGTAAGAATGCACCTGACACTAAGCAGTATGAGATAAACTCATTCCAGCTGTCATTGAACTGACTGTTTGAAGGCAGAGCAATGCTATTTTGTGCAAACAATGTAAAATGCTTAGGGAACTGCAATTAGCATCAACATGCATAGTGTAAGTGAATGCAGCCTGCTGGTGTTTACTTGGCTTTGAATTGCTAGGGTTGGGAGTAAAAAAAATAAAATTATCTATGCATTACACACTGGAGATTTTATTCCAGGCTTTTATGCATTACTGAGAAAAAGACACAGGAGAGTGAAAAGAAGAGAAGCCATCAAGCTGACTTTAAAAGATGATATGATACGCAAAGGTAATTCTGAGTTTTCTCCTTCCTACATGAGCAATAAAATGTATAGATTGGATCTATGAGAGAAATTTTCATACAAGATGACGATCATATAAATAAACCTGAATGTCCCATGCGTAACACATCTTGCGACCTATGTCAGCGTGACATGTCTTGCTAGGTAGAAAAAGTATAGGTCTGATTATCTTTTTTTTAAAAACAGGCACAAAGAGCAAAATAAAGGTTATTTAATATAATCAAAATCTCTAGTTTAATTTATGTCTTTGTATAGAAAGTAATAGATAAAAATTAGCAGTATATAAGTTACTGGTTGTATGCCAGTGCGTACAAGAAACTGAGATGCATGGAAATATTGCTCTACCCAATATATTCTAGTTATAGGACATAGTCTCCTTTCAGTAACCTTGACTTTAAGCCAAAATTTTGTATGTTTTCTATACTCATGGGAGTTCACCTCACTACTCAAGGTTTTGTTATTTAATCTCTCACCAGACTTGCTTTATTAAAGCTGACATTTCATGCAATGAGATCAAGCTGTACATAAAAGTCCTTTGTTAATTTTTTGCCAAATCTTCTGTAAATAAATATCACTTATGGAAAAGTAAAACCCCAAAAGGATTGAGTCTACAACTTAAAGATTTACCTTGTGATAAAAAAAAAATAAATATCTAAATCTAAAGACTTTTTGGAAGAAGAAAAAAGCAAGCATGTAAATGGTGCTTTTCCAGTATAGTTTAAATCAGTCATATCACCTGTTTTGAGTCAAAGCAGGTATATGCCTGATGTTTTGATCCGTTAGGTAAAACTGAAGCCAAATCTTTTGAAGTTAGAGTCTTATGGCTGCAAAAGAGGAACTAATAAGCCTGAGACATCAGTATTGGCAGGATTAGCCCATTTTTGCTTGCTTAGGATAACAGGGGTACAATGCAGGGTGGGTCTGTGCTAGTAATCGGAGGTGGCTCTGGGAGGACTTGATCCAACAGGCACAGAGCAACATTGATCAGAAATAATGCCGAAATTACACTGGTCTCCTGGCCTGTCATTCCAGCTATCTAGTTTATCCTACCTGCTCACGAGACATGTTGTTATGGCTTACAGCAAGTGTTACAGTTATATTTTTTTTCTTTGAAATTTGACAAGCTCTCTCATATATACCGAGATAACAAGCCTGGAATACAAAAGTCATAGCAGCTATTGTTCATTATTGGATATGTGCACATGATGGGAATGACAAGGCCAGGAACTTTCACTGCGGCACCCACAATTCGGTGCCACATCTACAGGAAACATCCATTTGTAAACACAGCAGCAGACAGTGTGGCCCCAAATACAGGATGTAATGACATGAATACTCCAGTTGCTGCTTGGTTTGCAGACTTCCCAGACAGACAAGTACTGCAAAGCATCTCTTCTGCTGTGGAACAGAGTGGTTCACTTGAGGGGAATGAGCAGTTACATTTATGAGACCAAATTGTTCACATATTTGTATGCAAAATGGACCCTCAGCCAGCAAACTCTTGATTTTGTGTGCATTATATAAAAAAGCTTTAGATTAACTATTCATAATATTAACAGATCCCCACATGAGGGAGCAATTGATAAGAGATAGGTAATGTCAATAGGCATATACAAGTCAAATTCTGATAAAAGAAATTACATATAGAAAACTGGGGGACTTGAATGTATATGATGTCTCTTCATTGGCATGGAAAAAAGGAGGATGCTGAGGGCAGGGAACCTTTAACCCTATTCCAAACGGTATTATGCTAGTAGTATGTAAAATACTTGCAAATGCTAGAGGAAGGAAAACCACTATCTTTAACATTGTAAAATTCCCATTAAAGACTGAATGTGGGAGGTCACATAGCTGATTATTGGCAGAATTAAGAATGGAAGTGAGGTCTCCTGACTTCCTACCAATATACCATACACTGCTGTCTCAGACAGCATGGACTTCAGCACAGACAGATATTCCAGTGGAGAAAAAATGGATTTGAACTGGAGCAAAAGGCACCATTAACAAGAAAAAAATGAAGGAAGAACCAAAAGGGTAGTTAGGTGAAATAGCCAATAAGACCTTTGCAAAACAGCCACAGTGAAAGATATCATATTGTCTATTCAGGCTGATAGATCTCAAAAAAACTCTTTTCCTGATGATGCAGCAAAAGGCAAGAAACATGCTTCTTCTCGAATTAAACCTAAGAAAGTTTGCTTTTGTTTGAGAATAGCAGCAATTAGGATGGATTGTCTGAAAAGTATATTATTCTTTTCCTTATTACCAGAGTTGAGTCACAATGAAATGACTGCATTGTCTTTCTGTATATTCTGTCTCCATAAGCTTACCTATTTTTAGTCATTAAAAATGGCACCGTAGTCCTTCATTAGTTCTTTGTAGTACCACCTTCAAAAGGAATTCATTCACATTATTTTGTAGGAACAACCTTAAGTTTGCCAACTGCTCATGCTGGTTAGCCACAGGAGTACCCTCCAAACTTCTGTTCAGATGCTCAGCTCTCATGTTCACCCTGAGTGTGCTTGGCCTGTCTTTCTGACAAGGAGCTCCCAGACAGATGCTCTTGGATTTTGCAGTCCACCTAACCAGGACATGGTGCCAAATTGTATTTTGCCCATCTTCAGAAGCTTCAGGTTTTGTACTATTTGTGTACAATATACTGAATCCCAGCAGCCAGGAAAGATGCCAGCTGTGTCACTGAAGACCAGATCACCCTGGAAGGATGACATATTGGTTGTAGCCTGCATATTCATGACTGTAAAAATGATGAACCTTGATGAGGCTACAAGATTACAATCACACTGTTAAAAAGTGCCCAAATGCCCCTTAAGTCCAGCCAGTCCTATTTGGACACCCATTTCCTGCAGACTCTGTACAGGGAGACTACAGTTAAGTCAATAACTATACATGACTTCTTTTTACCAGAAGGCCAAGTCATGCACTATCAAGACACTACTGACTATGAAAGGTGGGTCAGACAGAAGCACAGATGACCTAGGCCAGACAAAAGATGCTGTTTGGGGAGATTGAAGTGATTCCTGAGGCTGATAGACCCAAAAGACCTCTGCTAGCCTAGGCCCAGCTAGCAGACCTTGATCCTTGTCAATAGACAAGGTGCACAGGATAGTGTGTCTCTGTATACATATGACAACAAGAGGACAGACAGCTATAACCCCAGCTGGCCTCCAGAAGCCATATATATGTGGTCAGAGTGTTCTGGACAGGAAGGCTCTGTCTGGGCAGACAGGCAAACACCTACCATTTCCCTGGCAGACCTATAGCCTCTCTCCAAAGCAAGTGCATTCTGATCCAGAAGCATGCCAGAAGATGGTAAAGAAAATGCGGGTGACCATGCTTGTGTAGCTGCACATCTTGCACTGTGTTGACTACCCTGCCAGGGACACAGTGACACCCCAGACAGGAGAATCCCCAGCCAGTTTAAGGTGAGTTGAAGAAAGTGCCAAGGCAAAGTGATTGTGATGCCAAAGAAGAGCTGCCACCAGTGACAGCAGCCATGAATATGTGAGGACAGCCAGCTGGCCAAAGAACCCAAATTCCCACCTAGCACAGAGGTGACTGCAGCTTCAGACTACTGTCTACAAAGAGAGTTGCAGGGGGAAGAGAGCCTGGAGGGAAGGATGGGAGATAAACCCAGTGAGAGGGGCAGGAAAATGCAAATGAGGGAGCATCCAATGGTAAAGTCATGTCATCTAAGGGTGTAACATGGCTAATTTCTGAGTGACACTATCCACTCTCTGCTTTGAATGACAGTCTTGGTCTAGAGAAAGGGCTTCCTTCTATCACAGGCCAGGGACAGTATGGCATTTCTGCTGCATCTTAAGGATCCAAAACTGGTTTGAGCAATCTGGACCAGTCCAGTGTGGGTGTTGTCAAGCCACGTTAGAGGGATGCCAAAAGATGCCACTTTCTATAGATCTGGATCAAAGAAAGTAATAGTTATCAGAGAGTCTGTGGCAGATACAGTTCCCGTGCAGCAAAATGATAGCAGACAAAATCTTGCAGAAGAGCTGACATCCCCAAGAACATTGCATTTGGAGTGCACATGTGAAGCAGAAACGAAGAGCATCAGCCAGGGTTGTGGGGCAGTTCTTGAGGATGCCCTAGATGGGAGTGTAGATGCAGCTAACAATAACAGTGGGCTCTCTTCCAGAATATTCAGTGGGGTCATTTCCAAAATTACTTCAGCTTTCCACAACATGATGCAGCCACCATTAGATTTTAGCCTGACAGCTGGGTTTATAAATCAGTTTTCCTCGACTGCTGTATAATACACTTAGTGGCAATTTCTCCTGGCTCCATGGAGTAGTTCATGCTATTATTAAGTAACACTGGACAGATTAATTGTTATTATTTACTTCCTTCTTTGATGAACTTGAGTCCTGTGCTGGCTGATGAATGATACAGGGGTTTATTACAAATGCAACATAAAATGAAAAACATTATATTCACAATTTCTAATCCTATTAAGAAAAAAAGGTTGATTGGTATTTAATAACAAGACGAACACTGGAAGATTCCTAACCATCCTCTGACTCCCCAAAAAATGACCGTTGTCCTAAAGAGAGGTCCCAAACTTGCCTGCATTCTTTGCTCCAGTGAAGCAAGGCATTGTGCCTCCAGCATTTTGTATGCCATAGTGGAAGAGAAGGAGGGACCAAAATTAGTCCTTCGCATTTCATAGAATCATCAAATCTTTGAATCATAGAATGATAGAATAGTTTGGGATGGAAGGGACCTTTAAAGGTCATGTAGTCCAACCCCTCTGCAGTGAGCAGGGACATCTTCAACTAGATCAGGTTGCTCAGAGCCCTGTCCAACCTGACCTTCAAAGTTTCCGAGGGGGACCTGGAAACCACCTCTCTGGGCAACCTGTTCCAGTGTTTCACCACCCTTATTGTAAAAAATTTTGTCCTTATATCTAGTGTAAATCTGCGCTCTTTTAGTTTAAAACCATTACCCCTCATCCTATCACAACAGGCCGTGCTAAAAAGTTTGTCCCCATCTTTCCTGTAGGCCCCCTTTAGCTACTGAAAGGCTGCACTAAGGTCTCCACGGAGTCTTCTCTTCTCCAGGCTGAACAACCCCAACTGTCTCAGCCTGTTCTCATAAGAGAGGTGCTCCAGCCCTCTGATCATTTTTGTGGCCCTCCTCTGGACCCGCTCCAACAGGTCCATGTCTTTCCTCTGTCATTTCATATTGAATGAAAGAATTCTTATTCCAGTTGACAGTCACAGAGTAAGCACCATTGGCCCCTCTTTCTAAATGAGTTCTCCCAACAACATGTGTTTGACTTAATACAAAGAGAACAGACAGAAACGCCCTAGGGATCATCGTTGCTGTTGCTTTTAGATAGAAAGTGTTTGTAGGTGTTACATATGTTGATAGACAGTAAGATAAAGCTGTGAGTACATTTCCATGCTGTAGAGATGTAGTGGGCTTTTGACTTTCCTAACTAATCCTTTCTTAAGGAGTAAAAATTCTATTTTTGTCATGTTTCTGCAGGACAATGGGTTTGGGGGTTAATGAGGATGTTTGCATTGTGAAGAAGACGTTGTGTTAATGTTGAGTGAGTCGATACATCCACATGTGACAGATAAAAGCTCTGACTTTTTTTGCCAATGGGCAGGCCCCCCCCATTTTTGTCCTTTCATTGCCTTCCTTTGTCTTGGATAAAACTCATAATTCTCTCTGAGACACTTTTAGTATTTTTCACAAATTATAGGCAGTGTAATGAATTGTCACTATTTCCTAAAGCTGTAATTTGAATTGTTATTTAAATTAAAAGCATGAAAAAATTGGGGTTTTTTTGCCACCTTTCTATCCCTTCTGTTATCACCACCTACACACTCAACTCTTCTGGTTCCATCTCCAGTGCTCTCTCATGCAGGCAGCAGACTGAAAGAGAATGAATACATCATCTACTATTATGTACTCTTTGGCATGCCATTTCAAGCAGTCTGTTTGTCAAAGCAATTCATTTGTTTAGATTTTGGAGTGATAAATGTTTATCCCATAAGGCCTCAATCATACAACCTAGACAACCCAAAATGCCCATTTGACTTGAAATTGTGCACACAGGCAATGGAGAGTCTTGTCTTGAGGTGACAGGAAATTCTGATAGATGAGAAAGAGAAAATGACAACATTTCAGGATGTAAGTGAAGTTTTCAGTAGAACATTGACTACTGAAGGTTTTTTGAATGACTGAGGCTTGGCTTTGGTAAACCAGAGAGTTTAGTATGAGGACTGGCTACATTTCAGGAAATAAGTACAAGAAAGTAAGACTTCTCTTATTTTTTTGTAGCAAAATTTCAATATAAAGTCTCCTTTCTGTACTGCACTTTGAGATTTTTAAATAGATGAGAAACAAACTCATCTTCTATGACATTCCCCTCATTGTGTGAATACAATTGTGATGTGTGGAAAAAGCTGCTAATGATGAGCCTAAATCTTACATAGTGCTTTTCATCTATTCTCAAAATGTTCTGCAAGTGAGGTCAGTAGTATTATTCTCTTCGTACAGAATAGGGGAAATTGAGGCAAAAAGCAGAGAATTATTGTACTCTGGATTATCCAATAAGCCATTAGACAAACAAGGATTGGAAATAGGTTGAACTCTTCAGTTCAAGAAAAACTAGAGACAATGTAACTGTTAATGAAAATTTTTACTGCGAAGCATTTTAAAGGACTGCTCAGAGAGACCTTTGAAGATGCTATGCATAGCACAGCTTTCATTGAAGAGTATATATCATTCATTATATGTGCACACATACACATAAACACACACACGTGTGTAAATTAGTATATTTTGATATGTTTTAGTTGCATTGAACAGCTGTTCATGTGGTACAGAACTTATCTGTAGGCACTATAGAGGAAAGATTTAACACTATCCAATTTATATCTTAATGAGCTAGATAATCACCTGGTATAAACAAGCACAAATCTACTGAATTAAAACTCTCTGCCCTCTTCTGAGGTCTGACTGGAAGAGTAGCCAAAGCCTAAAGCTCAGAAATGGCTAAACTCACATTAATTTGTCTTTATCCAGCATAGCTTTTTCCTACTGTCCTTTTGGTCAGTGTGGAAATCATTAACCTGCCTGTCACCTAGACTCACAGCCGAGGCACTGTCACAAACTCTGACTTATCATCTGCAGATCTTCGGTGTTCATGCTCAGTTATTTCCTGAAGTTTTTTTCTGGATGAAGTCTCATCTTCACAGCTAAAATTCATCTAAACTAACAGGATTTTATGACTCAGTTCTTGCAATTTCCTTTTCTCTTGCCCTGAATAAATGAAGCTTGTCCTCCTGCTATCCATGCAGAATGCTGTTGCAGTGATAGCCTCATATTTGGCTATGTAGTCCTTCCCATGGCTTACAACTACTGCATTAAACATAAGTAACTTATCCTCACATTCAGAGTCTTTCATGGACTGTACTTTCCCTAATCCCGTGGGTGCCGGGAGGTCAAATTCTCATTACCAGTCAGTTTGTGCTACCAGCTTCCCTTATCCACTGGTTACATTTCCAAGCAAGCTTACTTATCTTTTCCTCCCTTTTGCCTTTCATGCTTGTAAGTAGCTCCATTTAAACAAAGCTGCCACATTTATCTTTCTTCCAGTCCCTCCTCCAAACCCAGTAGAGATGCTTTGAAAAACCACATCTTTGACTCTGACTAGGTTGCAACCATGATGAGTGATGAGTACTCCCCACCGTGCACACCCACACTGTTCCACTGTTACTCTGTACTCCCTTTTTCCTTTGTGCCTTCCTGTTCTCTTCTGTCCAGATGTGTAAATGCTTATAGGCAGAGTCCTCTTGCGCCGGTTTTGCATTGCAGTGAGATCCTGGTTTCTAAGCACAGCTGAGGCTCTGCACGGTTGCCCTGGCCTTGCCAATTCTAAGAAGCGAGCAGGATCCAAGCACAGGTGGTATATCTACCTGCCACGTTGCCCTTCCCACATTCAAAACTTATTAATGGAGGAAAAAAACACTTGGTGTGTAAGGTTTAGTCTCACCAGGGCAATCTGGTATACATGAATGGTGCTAAGGACTCTACATTCAAGTTACTTGCAGATGCTGAAGCAATGCCAAGACAATGTGAACTGTGCAGACCTTTAGTGGATGTTTTGTGGGTGCAAGGAATGCAAGGCTGAACCTTTGCCAAAATCAAGTTAATATGTACAATGCTAGGAAGACCAGCTTAGAGATTGGGCCGTAGGTAATTAGTCTCATTAGGGTTGCTTCCCAGAAAGGTATTAGGCTTATTTTTCTGACTAAACTTCATACCTTATTTTTGCCTGTATTAGTAGCATCATGACCGCGTTGCCAGAATAAGAGATTCATAACAAAGGCTCACCTTTGTCTATACGTTTTGCAAGCATCCTCCAGCAGATGTGACTTCTGTTATCTGCTTTAGACTATTGTACATACTTTTCCAAACAAGCACGAGTATAGGACTCCCATTAATTTATAGATAACTGTCAGGGCTGGGAACTCTTCCAACAGACTTTATTATAGATGTGTTTTATCAGTGGAGTTTAAATTAAAACAGCTGTAAAAGCACTAGGATTATTCTCTCTCTCACACACAAAGATACAAGCATGTTCTGAGCTGAGATCAATAAAGACCCTGACTCAGAGGATGTGCTGCGATTTACATTAATGTACATTATGGGAAAATGATAGTCCTGCTTCTGCCTGGTTTGATAGCCAGGAATTAGTTCTATGCATCCTTTCAAGGATGAAAAATGCTACAAAAATGTAACATTTGTTTGGCAGTTCATATCACACACTCTTTCACAGCACTTTTTCATCAGATTAAATTGCAAGAGTTGGTAATTGAGTAATGTGAAGTCTGTTGAAATAGTCTAGGTTGTTTTGCCTGTACTGAAGTTTCAACAGCTAACAAGAAAATGTATTGTCATGCAAAATCTCTCTCATAACAATTTAATCCAAAAGGTCATTGAAATCAGGAATGCCAGTGCTTTGCTTCAAAACAGGGAAAAAAAAATAAAAAAAAAAAAAAAAAAAAAAAAAAAATAAAATAAAAAAAAAAAAAAAAGGGTATGGACAAAGGGTTTATTGTAAAACGTTTCTTGAACAAAATTTGTGAATTCAATCCTCTTGCCAGCAAAGAAAGATTAAAAGCTTCTGGAAGCTTCCTAAGCTCTCAGTCAAGTTCATGATACTATTTTGTGCCCTGAAGAAAATTGTAGCCATTTGTTTAAGCAATGAAGTTTCCATCTGTTCTATCTTGGTTTAAAGAAGCTGTATATTTTCAAAAACCTCAAGGCAATGTTTACTGAAAACATAAAATGTCCCTGAAGTGACATCACAGAAGCAAAATATAGATGGCAGAATTTTAAAGCTCACAATCACAGGAAAATGCAGTTACAGTTTCACATCCACACACATATGCATAATTATATCTGTATGTATAAATAAAGAATAAACAGGAACAGAAGAAGCACTGGATTTACTTTAAAAATAAATGACCAATTTCAGCTGACTTACCTGGTTAGCAGAGAATCTCTCTAAATAAAATAAATGCATTTTTACTTTGTGTGAAAAGCAGAAACTAAAACACCAGCTTACATGTACTTTATGGAATACTTAAATTATGTATTGCACTACATCTTTACCTAGCATATATGTAATGTGTATTCAGGCAATTTTGGAACAATATGGAAAGTCTCAAGATATAATCTAAAGCCAGTTAATTGAGGCTAGTTTTATTTATACTGTATGCCACCTACAGAACTGTTAGTAAAAAGCAACTAAGTGCAGCCTGTCAGTGCAAGGCTTCAGATAGCAGATAACAAAATGCTTGGGCAGTGTCCTGAGTTTTCAGATTGATTTGCGTGAAGTCTGTCCATCAAACTAACTTTGCTTTCATTATACTAAGAATGACATAAATTCTAACACCCTGTGGCAATAGAAATATAGAAACATTCAGTATCTTCCAAAGTCCCAAGCATTTGGGGATCCATTAGGAGCTGTAGTTGAGTTCTATATTTAGGGGTTTGTCTCAGCCTACGGAGGGGCTGTGTATCATGCTGCCTCATTTACCAGTAGAAAACAATGTCCCTCTATATTCTCAATGCAGAGACAGACTCTTGACTTGTTGACAGACATGTAATTTCACTAACTCAGGGCGTAATTCAACCCATCATATTATTATTGGGATATGTGAACAGTAAGCCCCTGATTCCCTTCTTGCATGATATGCTGAGGACTGCCAGTATTTAACCATGACTATGATAATTGAGTCATAAATAACAGTCCTGATGTAAAATATAACAATAAAAATCACTAAGACACAAAATCAGATTAAGTGGTACATTGCAAAGGAGCCAGGTGAACAGCTGAAGAGACTGAATATGAAACTTAAACTTGCACAGCTTTTTTTAATCAGCTGCCTTGATAACAGTCACAGGTAAGAGATTTATTTCCCACAGCTCCTAATGGGAGTACCTATTTGCTGCTCTAGGGAGAAAACTGGGGGGAGGGAGGGGCAGGCGTAAGGAAGCTGAGTGTACGTTTAAAGTATCTAACTCAGTGCTTAAAGTAGCCTGAAAAATATGTGTAGGGATCCACCACCATTGCTGCATTTACTTATTTTACCAGTACAGAAGCGCATCTTTCCCCATGCCTCAACTCAGTCTGCTCCCTTCTCTCAGCTCTTCAGCCTCTGCATCAGTTGTGGCCTCGGCTGCTTCTCCCGCTTCTTTCTCTGGGGTTCCCATTCTCCTTTGCTGGGTGCCGCTATGAAAGCTGTTTTGCTCGATGCGTTCTGTTTCCTCTCTCCCCTCTTTTTTTCTGTAAGAATGGGCTCATGGGAGCAGAGGTTGGAGCTCTCTCCACCTTTTGCAATAGCCCTCCTGGCTCTTTCGCTCCTGGGCGGGCAGCGGCAGGGCAGCCAGCCAGGCGGATGGAAATTCTCCAGAGGGGGAGCTGGAAATATGCACTGACCCACTTGCTGTTTCCAAGCTGTGTTGCCCAGTTCTCTGATCTGCCACAATCTAGACCATTTTAAACACTACTAAGTACAGTTAGCATATACTGTGTATACACTAGAGGGTATATCCAGCACAGTTATAAAACTGGCGTGCAGCTTTAAGCTTAGTCACTGTGCCAGCAAGACTAAAAAAATTACGCTCGTTCCCTAAACCTTACATCTGTTTATTGCCAATTTTATGCATCGTATTGATCTATGCATCCAGATATAAGCCTAGGTCCCTAGGCTTACATATTTATATGCTTTGTGAGTGTGCCATGCTGTACCATTACCTGGTTTCTCAATAACTTCAATTAGATTTGTGCTGTACAGCAAAAGTAGTAGATAAAGGCTAAAGAAACAGTACTTGATTCAATATTTTTTAACAAATTACTTTTTAAATCAAGACATTGCAGTCTTCAGATCTTTGAGTCTATTGGAAAAGTTTGTAGAAAAATGGTGGAATTCTATTCACATTTAAACTTACCAGCAACAGTTCTGTTTCTGCAGTTCCTTTGTATTACACATTTTCTGCAATAAAAGTTGTATGTTATCCTTTTTCGGGGCTGTTTTGTGTGTTGAGTCCTGGGTATGATTTGTTAAGTGGCAGTAATGTTACAAAGAGTATTGATTTTGAAATGTTTCCCACGCAATGCTTGGCAACATTTTTTCAGATGAACCGTTTGATTTTACTAGTGCAGAGGTCATAGTTCATGTTGTCATACAGCACCAGAAGTGAAAGGCTTCAGTGAAGTTGCATTAGATTTAACTCATAGTAACCAAGAATGACTTTACATCTAACTGTTTCTGCTCAGATGACTAAAAATACTTCAAATATTTAGGAGCTAAGAAAGTTTGAAATCATTTGCAACCTATCCACTGTACCGGTCACTGCATTTTGTGAGGCCTTTCTGCTACTAACAACAGTAAGATTGAAGATGAAGCTATTGCAATTTGAGATAACCCATTGATCACATATGAAGAATTAGTAATAAATAGGATACTGAAGATTTTCTTCTGTAACAGGAGGTTAAGATTTAGCACCTATGGTACTATTACTAATCCTAGGAACTGTGAAAAAGAAACCATATAAAGAATAAAGCTAGATATGCTTAACAGTAATTGGTTATTCAAATTGACAGTCAAAGTTGTAGTGCATAAATAAAGAATTGGTGCATGCAAAATAGATCTAGCTTTCAATTCCCAAACTGATTTGTCTCCCAAGAACTGCAGCTTCCTCCTGTTCATCTCACAGTTTCAGAACCAGCTTGGTTGATCAGCTTTGTAACATTCCCCAAGAAATGAAGAAAACTCCAGCTCAGGGTCAGAAGTCATTAAGCTAGTAAATACTCCTCCAAGGATGGACATGCCACCACCTCCCTGGGAAACCCGTTCTAGTGTCTGACCACTCTCACAGCAAAAAATTTTTTTCTTGCGTTTAAACGGAATTTGCTGTGTTTCAGTTTGTGCTTATTTCTCTCGTTTTGTCACGGGGCACCACTGAGAAGACTTCAGCTCTATCATCTTTACTCCCACCACCAGCTATTTATAAACATCAATAACATCCCCCTGAATGTTCTCTTCTCCAGGCTGAACAGTCCCAGTTCTCTCACCCTCTGCTTGTATGACAGATGCTCCAAGCCTTTAATCATCTGAGTGGACTTTCACTAGACTTGATCCAGTATGTCCATGTCTCTCTTGTACTTGGGAGCCCAGCACTGGACACAGTACCTCCATCGTGTCTCAGCAGTGCTGAGCAGAGGGGAAGGATAACCTCCTTGACCGGGCAATGCTCTGCCTGATACAGCCCAGGAAGCTGTTAGCCTTCTTTGTTGCGAGGGTGCATTGTTGGCTCATGCCCAACTTGGTGTCCACCAGGACCCCCAGGTCCTTTTCTACAGAGCTACTTGCCAGCCAATTGCCCCTAGCCTGTTGTCATGCCTGGGACTTGGTATTTCTCTTTGTTGAACTTTATGAGGTCCTTGTCAGCTCATTTCTTCAGCCTCTTGAAATTCCTCTGATTGTCATTATGCCCATCTGGTATATAAGTCACTCCTTCCAATTTTGTATCATCTGCAAATTTGCTGAGGGTGCACTCAATCCCATCGTCCAAGTCATTGACAAAGATGTTAAACTATACTGGCCCCAGTATCAACCTCTGGGGCACACCACTACCATATCCCAACTGTGCTGCTGATCACAACTATTTAAGCTCAGCAATTACTCTAGTTTTCAGTCCACCTCAGTGTCCGTTTGCCTTGTCCACAATTCATTAGTTTATCAATGAGAATGTGATGGGAGACAGTGTTGAAAGCCTCGCTAAATTCAAGAAAAAAAATATCGACAGCTCTCCTCTTATCCACCAAGCCAGTCATCTCTGCTCAGAAGGCTACCAGTTTGGTCAGGCATGATTTTTCCTTCATAAATACCTGCTGAGTACCTGCAATCACCTTCTTGTCCTTCAAACCTATGGAAATGGCTTCCAGGATTATTTGCTCCATCACCTTCTCAGGGACTGAGGTGAGGCTAGTGACCTGTCATTTCCCAGATCCTCCTTCTTACCCTTCTTGAAGACAGGAGTGATATTTGCTTTCTTCCAGTTCTCAAGAACCTCCCCTGATCACCATGGTCTTTCAAAGATAATCCATAATGGCCTCACAATGACATAGATCATCAGTGTCAGCACTCCTGGATGCATCCCATTAGGTCCCATGGACTTGTGCATTTTCAGTTTGTTTAAGTGTTCCCTAACCTGATCCTCCTTCACTGGGAAGGAGTGTTCCTTGCTCCAGACTTCCCCTCTGGAGTCAGAGGCCTGGAATAGTTAATGGCCAGTCTTACCAGTAAAGACAGAGATGAAGTAGGCACTGAATACCTTTGCCTTTTCTGTGTCCTTTGCCACCAGGTCCTCATTCAGCAACACACCCACATTCTCCCTTCTCTTCCTTTTGCTGCTGATTTTACCTCTAGAAAACTTTCTTATTGCCCTACATTCCCTCACCACATTAAACTGTCAGGTAGGCTTTGGCTTTCCAGCATCTCAAAGCCTTTTTATAAAGTTTACCTGTTAAAGAAGCAATTGTATTCCTCCTTTTGATAGAGGCCAAGGGTTAAAAGTGATTCTGCTAGAAGTAAACAGGGAGAGTATGAGTGTCTTGGCTCTCTGGGGTACAGTCTTAGTAAACATCACTGCAGAATTTTACCTGTGTGAGATGCTTTTAGTGTTAACAAACATATGAAGAGAATGGAGTCACAGATGGCATTTCTTTCCTTCTTAAGGCAATACTGAAATTTTAAGCCTCTTTTTTTGCTGTTTTTACTTCAGTGACTTCAGCAGGAATTCTGAATATTTAAAACTAATTGCATTTGTCTGCATTTCAAAGCAAGAAAGCCTTAGTCAGGCAAATGCTGGGTTGTTCAGTGCAAGTCTATCCTGCATGATAAAAAATGGTGCAGAGGTAACTCACTTAGGTAGCTAAATACATTCAGGTAGCTGAACAAGTCTCCAAATGGGTGAGAAAAAAGTCCACAGTGAAATTACGTACCATGCAAGCTGCTATCTCTGAATGGTACTATGATGACTGAACACTCATCTGGAATTAGGTTGGGTATCTTTAATAAAGAGCTTATAGTAAAGCACATGTAGAGAGCTGGCTGCTTCTTCTGAGGTATTACTTCACATCTAGGCAGCAAGTAAATCTTGTAGTTTTTCCTTGTCTAGTATCTCAAGTGTCCAGAATTTTTCTCTCTAAACACTTCAACATCTCACACAACTATATTTTGCCTTCTTGACTTGACTGTGATACATTCTCTTCTTGTTCTGAACTTGCCTCACTTTGTTGCTGAAAGGATAATTTTCTTTGTATGCCGCCCAAAAAAAATCCAAACCATCAACCAGTGAGTTCCTCTTCACATATGCTTCCTGCCGGTAAATAAAAGCTATTTATCATTAAAGGCTTCTGCGGCTTGTTGCTGCTCCAGCTATTGTCTTTTATAGCTGCTGTTAAACCATCGCGCTCATCCTTCCTGCATCTGTGACGCTACTTCTCATTGATCTGTAATTCAATGTACAGCTATCAATGGCTAATTTTCCTGGGTTTTCCTGGGGTTTTCAGGAAGAATCTGTCCTAGGACCAGTCCTATTCACTACTTCAAGAAATTATTTATTCAGTGGTTTGCACAACATGTGTATGATGCCAGCCTAAAAGGTTTGTAAACTTTTGAAGGGCAGACTCAGAATCCAAATAATATAAACTGGAGAATGTATAAAAATCAACAAAATGACATTTTCTAAGGGCAAATAGAAAGCACTGGCATTAAGACAGAAAAGCATCAAATATATCAGCCTAATGCAGGGAGTAAGAATTCTGTAAGAATTAGAGGAGTATAGGAATACAGATCATCAGCATCATGTGTCACTATGTGTAATGTGCAAATGTCACCAGGGCTGTATTAACAGAACTGTTTTATTTAACATGCCATCTTGTTTTCTCTCCAGTAGGTGTTCACTTGTTCACTCAGCTGGTGTTTATACTGCATAAATGGTGCAGAAAACATCTCTGAACTGAGTACTGAAGCTTTTAGCCATTGCAACAGCAAAAGTAATGGCAAAAATGGATGCGGAGTATGCAGCTCACTGTCTTTTTGTCTCAGGGTCCCATATGAAATGCATTCTGACACCTTACTTCTAGAAGACTTCTTGTTTCAGGTCGTTTCTTGTCGCTTTTTAAGGAATCTTTGCGACAACCTGCTGCTTAGTATCACTGGCAGTGGTATTAAGAAACATCCACACTGTGAAACCCAGGAGTAATTCTCAGCTCCCAGCTCTGTCTGTGTGCTACAGCTGTGCCCCAAGAGCAGACCAGGACAGGACTGGCTATTCACAAGGTCCTCCTCAGCCTCTTGGCTTCCTTGCAAAGGCCCTGTGGGGTACACAGTGGGGAGGAGCCACAGCACACTGCAACGTGGGACCCGGACTGTGGTGCATGCTGTTTGTGATATCAAGTTCAGTCTGCTTCTCTTTCCTTGATATGTCTCCTGGATGGGGCTTCAATAAAACACAGCACTGGGATGAAGTGCAAGTATGTAGGAACAGCTGTAAGATGTCAGGCTTGAGGTCTAGTCTAATATCCTGACCCCGAGAGTAGCCAATACTGAATGCCTAGGGAAGAATATAAGAAAAAACGTTTGGAGAGCAGTTACAACCCAGTAATAAATCTCAAAGTATACCACTCAGAAGCAGAAAAAACAGAAAAAGTATGATTTTGCAGTAGTAAGAGGATCTTCACCAAATGCAGACAAAGAAAGAGGAACTCTTCCTTGAAGATTTTACCTGCTAGATTTTATGGTACCCGCTTCTGTCTGTAATTAGACTAAAAACGATT
The DNA here is from genome assembly GCA_017639485.1 of Pluvialis apricaria. Taxonomy (NCBI): domain Eukaryota; kingdom Metazoa; phylum Chordata; class Aves; order Charadriiformes; family Charadriidae; genus Pluvialis; species Pluvialis apricaria. The sequence continues at coordinate 17,160,371 of CM030007.1, forward strand.
CTGCAGCAGTTCCACATGTTTATCTTCCACTGGCTTTAATAGGTCTGTTCATACTACTGAAAACGTGTACCCTCTAGCTGAGAATTAGCTTTTTGCCTTTCAGCTCTTCACTGTGTATTCTTCAGTTCAGAAGTCACCAGGGGGCTGAGTAAACAATTTTTATCCTTCAGTAGGGTCCTCACGTGAATCTATGGGTTTCTTCACAAAGCTTTCCCAGAGTCTAGAACAAGCACCTTTCTTAAAGTTCTTAAAATATCTTAATACATATAAGCTAGTCTTATCTTTAGTCCTTCCAGATTTCTCAGGAAATTTGCTTTTTACAGAGGTGTAAATGCATTCAAAAAATAAAATTCACTGAATTTGTAGTCTCCCTGATAGAGCCAGAGACTTATTATGCAAACTTAAAGAGTAAATTCAGGGGAAATTAGCAAAGAAGTACTACATTTTACTACAGAAAAAGGTTATTGCTTAAAATATTTAAAAAATACAAATAAGAAGGTAGACAAAGCATAAAGGCTTTTTTTTTCTCACCATCTCAATAACTGGACCTCTACAGAAAACTATTCTCTAGCTTGATCTCCTGAAAGGGTTTAAGGGCCACTCTGTATCATTAAATACACACTCTAATTCTAAACTTTAACTTTCTTTGCTTCTGTAAGGATTGTATTAGCTGCCAATCCAATAGCCTGTTTGTTACACAGTTGTGCACATAGAAGGCATTCTAGCCCTACACGCCAAAGAGAGTTTTACAACATGAGTGTTTAAGACTCTTGGTAAAACTGAACTCATGTGCCACTACTGCAGTGTTGCATTTTCCCTCTCTTTATTGTTGATCTTCAGGTATTCTTTCAGGATTTTTAGCTCTAGAGGTTTTGAAGTTCTAGGATTTTGGCTGTCAGCCATACTGTACTGGCCAGGTCTTAGCCTAATCACAAATACCAAAATATTTTTGAAAATTAACTTTTCACTTTTTGAAAGTGAATCTTTTCCTTCACCATCACCTAAAAAGTAAGAGGTCAAGTCCATTCCTTGTGTAACTTTGGTGAAGGGTGCACTAGATCTGTAGAGCAACAGTAGATACTTAGTGCTTTCCTGTATTGCAGAGAGGTCAGAAAGCCAGCAGAAGTGTGCCAAAACTACTGGACAGTGTCTGTTTGCATACAACCAAAGAAGCACTTGGTATTTATTTAACGTGTAGCGCATGATACATCTCAAAGCACAGTGATTCTTGTTTTAACATATTAAGATACAGCTGTAGAGGCAGGAGGGAGGCATCTACTCTTCAGCACAGCAATAAGAGGGAACTGGAGACGCTGCATATGGTGACAGCCTGCCTTCCCATTTTAGCTGTCCCACCCAGACTGACCAAAGAAAGGAGCCTCTTTGCCCCCCATATTCCTTCGTGCTCTCTCCAGGGAAGTCATGGGGATTGACCCTCTGCCGAGCCCATATCTACCGTCCAAGAGCACAAAGAGATTTGTTTGGTGTCACGCCAGCTAGAGCAAATGCTGCCTCAGCCTTTCTGAAAGAGGAAACAAATATTATTAGAGCTTACACATTGAAATAAATGGTCAATAACATTTCATCAAAAGACTGTTTTTACTAAATATCTACAATGCAAAAGGCCTTGTGTTAAATCATATATTAAAATAAAGCTTGCACAGTTCCCATTTATTATGGCAAATTTTGTGACAGATGGAAGAACATTATTTCATCAGAGATTGCATTAATGCAATGTGTATTTTTTAAGTGACATTTTGCTTGCACACTTACTTGATGGATGGAAGACATTTATTTACAGATGATACATAACTACCCAACTATCTACATATCTTACTGCCTTTAACATGTCAAAATACAATTGTATTTTTTCATATGCATTTCCACTGTGGTACAAGCAGAACTTTCCACAGAGCAGGTAAAAAACCTGTAATAAACACATAGCCCCTCATTTTTCTTACAAATGCTAATTCTCCCAAATCCTCAGGGATCTTTTTCAAATCTGAGGCTGGGACTCAGACCTGATGCTACGGTAGTGGTCCAGGGAAAGGTCTGCTTCAGTCTAGGTGGAAAGATATTTCCCCTGCCCAGGAAACAACCCAGGGGCAGTTTCGGGTCTCTGAAGTCAGCTACCCACCTCGGGCCAAAGACACCACTTTGCTGTGGTGGTGCAAATAAATAAATGATGGCATTAAGAGCAAGGAAATGGCACTTCCAATGCCTCCACCAATCACTTCCCATAGCTGCCCTCCATAAGGAGGTAATCACTTAAATTGATGACCCTCATGTCATTTTGGGCGTCAAAGCCAAATCTGCACCTAGAAAAAGGAGCTTTTTCCACTAAGCACACAGTACCAGTTCCTACAGTAATGGTAAGAACACCACAGAATTGCTAGGTCACTTCCCACCTGGCCAGTGCACGCTTCTGAGCAGCTTTGAGGGTCACCGTAGGTAAAAAATACTGTAGTGGCTTAATGTAATATAGATTCATAGATTCAGTCAATGTGATTCTTGCCTTGACCTGGTAATTGGTGCGTAGCATTTAAGGAAAAAAGCTTCTTGGCAGGAAACAGGAAAATGTTCTCCTAATCAATTACACTGTGTATTCATCAAAAACCCCAGGGGACTCAGCCATATCCTTGGGGAGGGAATTCAAGTACCAAATTTTAGGTGACATTTTTAAATGGCAGGTACAACAACTCACAAATTCTGTACTCTCTTATTTACATAAATAATTGTTGTTTAATTAAAAACTTGCTGAAAACACTGATCTTGCCTGCATACAGTCAGATGTGTGCAACCAATATTTTTAAACTGTTGGAAAACAAGCAGAAGCTCTGCTTCTGGCTGAAAGATTTGAGCAATTTCTCTCTGGGGTCTGAGTTATCACAGGTGCCAGCATGAACTGTGGTTAATCTGTGGACAACGTATCCTCTCACATTCCTCCTTCCTGGGCCTGTGTTGTCTGGCAGGGGACATGAAAGGAAAACTGCGGAGGCAGGGCAGCATCCGCCTGTGCAGAGAGTGTGTCATGGGGCAGCTGGAAAGCAAAAGTAGGTGTGGGTACATATCTGTAAAAAAGGCTTGATTTACATTCAAAGGTAGCACATCTGTCCACGTGCATCAGCTACTGTGCCCACCCTCATCAGCTGTCAGAGCAGATGACATGCGTCACTTCATCTGATGACATTGATTTTCACAACTCTCTCTTCCCCTTGATCAACAGGAAGATGGATTTAACTCAAGGTGGATGTCCTTCTGAAACTTTAATGGTATCTTCTCTCTTATTGTGTGAGCACAAGTTATTTCTAAGCTCTTAAAAAAATATTCTAATGCGTATGGAAAAAAGACATAGAAATTACTGATGAGAGAAGTTGAAACACCTACACCCACAGCATCTCTTTAGCTTTGTGGGAGTGTTCTCTGATGTCCAGGTTTCCATGTTTTCTGCTCTTTCACTTACACGTGGGAAGCCTCAAGGTTTCTTCTGCTCCATAAAGTGACAGAGATTACAACATAACTCCCAAGAGGGGATTCTGCCCATATAGTTTGCTTTCCTTAGATTTCTACCTTTATTCTTCACACCAAGCTTTTCCTTTATTATCAAAGTTTCCAGACTGTTCTCATCCCTTGAGTCATATCACAGCTACGTTATATGTACTTGCCGCTTTTAATCTTTCCTTTGTTTTCATTTTCTTGGTGCTCGGTGTGAGTAAGTGTTGAGACAAGCGGGTTAGAAGACATTTTTCAAAATGTATATCGTACTGTGCTCTGGCTTTGTTGCCTTTTGGTTTTAATGTTGAGGGGAGGGGATTACTTAATGCAAACTGGATTGGCTTCTGAAGGGTGTGCTCTTACCCAGTTAAAAAGAGGGGGTTTTTGTACTTATTCTGGATGTTCCACTCAGCTCTGTTAGAAGGTGAAGCAAATGAACCGAAATTTCGAAAGATGTTGTTATCTTGAAAAATGTAGGTAACTACAAGCAGGCTTGGTTTTGAGCACAAAACAGGGTTTGAAGGAAGCTGTTTTTCACTGGTGAGAACTAACAGGAGTAGCTAAAACAGTTAAACTATTGAATTTGCTCAATGATATGCGAAGTCATTTAGGAGACCAGTATAGAGAAAGGTTGCAACTGCAGGCATGTGACAGACACAGATGAAAATTCAAAAAACAAATAGAAAATGGAGTGATAATTTGCCATGACAGATATTTAAGAAATAGAAAGCTTCTTACTCCTATGTCCGGAAGAAGAGGCTTAGGACTGTGAGAAGGGAGGCTGTTTCCTCAGTGTATCCAGAGAAATTATCATCTTGTATAGACAAATAAACAAAATTGCATCCAAAAATATCCAAGTTTTATCATCAGTTTATTCTAATGAAGAAAAAATGCCCCAAAATCTGAATACAAGGCAAATAGAAAGAACAATATATGTTTTAAAAGAGTAATACAGGAAGCACAAATCCACAGACATGGCAAGTTACCCCCAGGGTGGTAGGACTTTCCTATGGCTTTTGTCCACTAGCAGCCCTTCCTTCAGCTGCCCTTCACTGCTCTTCCAGCTTGGCAGAGGCACTGCTTTGACCCGTTACAAAACACGCATATGCTAGTTGGCTACCAGTACACACATATTGATTAGCTGACTTTTGCCAGGAAGGTGCAATCGAATTTAATTGCACATAAGTATGTTAGAGGGGGCACTAACGTGGGTGTTTCTCTTCTTCCCTTCTGCCAATTTTACCAAAATATATAAGAATTTATTTATTAATTGCTAAAAAGTAAAGACAGGCATAAGCCCTCTAACGTTCCTGCAATAGTGGAGGAGGAAAGGGGTTTGTGTGCTCTCCCTAAGCTGCCTCTCCCACTGCTGCTGACCGAGGCAGAATCCCAGTGGGTAGATGCACCAGTGCTGTGAGCTACGAGGGTATTTTTTATGTTCCTAAATGCAAGGCATCTGTAACTGTCAAATGCGGTTGAAGTTGGCTGACAGCTTTAGAAGTTATGGAGACTGTGGGAGAATTAACAGGAAGAGAGACTGTATAAGCTTCATTTCCTTAGAAACCAGGCAAAAATATTCCAACCCATTATCTCTTTATGAATTATTTCTATAAAGATTGCCTTTACATGCTTTGAATATCTAAGCTAAACTAGTAGAAAATTCACAGGATACAGGCTATTCATAAATGTTTTGAGATTAAGTCTTTATTTGCTTGAGAAACACAAGAAAGCAAGAAGGCACAGATAACTATAGCAACTTTTTTTTTACCTATATAAGTCTAAACAATGTATTTATCTATTTAGCGTACCAGCTCCTGCCATAAAGGTAGAGCACAATTCACAGCTGCTTTGCTATCACGCCAATCACTGTGTCTTCACAAGAAGCGTGGGATCAAAAGGGGTCACCTCTGAGGCTTCGTCCTCCAGCAGACCTTTAATACATGCCATCACTTGTGGCTAGAAATTGTTAGAGTCCTTGCAGTGCATCCAGTCTGTAGTGTATACATTCTTCCTGTGCAGTAATTCCAGAGCATTTATTACTTTAATTCTGAAAGGAATATCACTACTGCAAAGAGACCATAGGAAGTAATTGGCTTTTAACCAGCCAGCATGTGCAGCCTCCTTCTGCAGTTTGTGGTATCTCTGTGGAGGTATGCTGTGCTTCTAATTAAACCTCAGGATTCCTCTTTTTTTTTTTTTTTCCCCCTGCTAGGACATGAACAAGCTTTGTGGTTTATAGCAGGGACTAGTATTTCCATAATATGTTCTTCCACACGCTTGTGAGCCTTAGCTCAGGTTGATCAGGGAATCTATCAAATACATTGAGGTTAACACTGATAAATCCAGACCCTTATTAATTTTATACAATTAGCTTTAGTAGAATTTCTTCTCTTTATTCTTATTACTTTAGGACTTCATTTGAAATACAGTAGTGGAAATATAACCAAACCTGAACTCTATTAACCTAGTTATAAATCTGTATCCTCTTGCTTCTTTTAAAAATTGCTAAACATATTCAATATTATAATAATGCTTGGAGCTTGGGTGATTCCATATATTAAAAGCTGGCAGGCAGGTAATACCAATTTTAAAAGAGAAAATAGATGTATAAGGATTCAGCGGTGAAAGGGAGACACTGGGAAAAGCTGGAAAATCAGCACTCAAAAGTGACTAGTCTCTGCTGAAAATTTATGATGATTATCCTTGTATTTTTTCAGTCCAGAAATATCACTGGCCTTAGAAACAGCTTTTTGAAATATATGTTTCAGAAGCATTCAGAGTTGGTGCAATGTCCAGCTCTCAGAGCAGAGAGAATATGGCAGTAGTTCAACCTAATAATTAATGCTAGTTGCAACCCTTATGAGCTGAGCAGCTCAGCTTCTTAAGTGCTATCCTATGATTTTTCACTACATACAAATACTACTTCATTAGCAACAGAGATTTATCCTTGGTTATAGGGCCAATGAAGCTCATGTTTTGCCTTTCAGGAGTATTCATGTTAACAAAGTCTGATTTTTTTTGGTACAAAACACCACAATGATAGAAATACAGATATTTCAGTGGTGAGGATGATCAGGGACAATCCTTTGCTCCTCAATGTCGATAGATTAAGATTAGATCTCTGTTTTAGAAGATATGGTGTTTTTGAAATTGAATTCAAAGGTCTGAGAGAAATATTAGTGGCTGAAGTTCCTTAGCATGAACTTTTTACCTGGGCAGATAAGTGGTCCCTGACAATCTTTACAGTTCTGGACTGATGCAAAGTGCTTTTTGAATTTAAAAAAACGACTGCTTGTAAGTGCATAGACTTTGGTGCAGCAAGATATATGTGCACAGTAGACAGTTTGACCAAGGTACTGGTGGTTCAAGTAACTATCTGAAATTTTTGTCTTCATCTTTGTGTTTAAATGTACAGCCTGCCACTGCATAATTAACATGAAATTTTGATGTTTTAAATTCAAGTATCCCACACTAATCTGGCTATTGAACTGGTTTAACAATCACAAAAGGAATTTTATGCATTAAGAATTAAATATATAACATAAGTATTAAATCTTTATGGCTTCTGTCAAAATTTTAAACTGGTCTTAAAACTAGGAGACTATTTATTTATTTATTTATTTAGAATAGGCTTTTTAAATGGTTTAAGAATCACAGGAGGAACACTAACATTTAATATTTAAAGAAAATGGTTAATATTTAAATGCTAAAATATATTTCCTGTTTTAAGGCAAAAAATGAGAGCTGTACAAAAATAAACTAAAATAAAAATGTGTAACATAAATCAATGCGTAGCCCTTATTCTAAATAGCCCATTGTTGCAAAGTATTTATTTAAAGGCTGAAAACATTAAAATGATGTTAACTTGTGGTTAATTATGAAATTCTAATTAATAGTTGTTGGATACTGATTATTTTGTAACTCTCACCCTTGTATTGGCTGTGGTTACAGCTTCTCCTCAGACCAAAAATTTCTAACTTGGAAAGCAAACTATTTGGCAGCAGCAGTAACACACAGAAATGCTTTCTTAAATTTCTCATCTTATTTTGATTGTTGAAAAAAGTTTCATATTTTTGGATCTAGCTAAGCAGTACAAAAGAAGCAAGGTTAGCTTTCTGGCCTATATATTTTGAATTGATCCCTTTTTCTGGGTTTGTTTCTGTTCCTAGTTTTTAGGAGAGTCAAAATGTTTTGAATCTGCAGAACTTGAGCTAGAAAACGTAATAAGAAGATTTATTATGAGAAAGCCAGCATACCATTCTTTCTTTCTTTACCTCATCGGGAGACATTTTCTGAAGTGTAAGGCCATCTTTTTCATGTCTTCTCACTCATGAGCAGACCAGCCAGAACACACAGGACAGAAAAATCTAACGAATACCTTTTTTCAAAAATATATATGTTTTCATGCATCTGAATGAAGTCATTATATTCTGGAATTTTTTTGTTGACTTCAAGCAAATTTGTCAAGCCCTGCTGGTGGTTGTGTATGAATACCCAAAGATCTTTAACGCACCTTTTTTACACAGTTTGCTCTTTTATATAGTCCAATTCCTTGACATGCTTCAGTGTAATTACATGCTTCAGTTCACAGCACAATGCACAAAGGTAGGGTATTCATAAATTCTCCTTTTCTCATGTCTCTCTTACTGTGGCACCAAACCTTGAAATCATTCCTACTAAAATTAGGGGAAAACCCCCATGACTGGAGACTGCACAGAGAGTAGCTTTATGGGAGCAAAGTCTTGGTTTTGGCACTATGGTTCTGCTCTGGTGGACCCCAGCAGGACATCATAGGCTCTGGCAGATGCAGGTGTTGGTGGAGGTGGCTGGAGCCAGTTTGTGGCTGACTCCCAAGAGAGCCTTCTCTCCTCTAGAGGCACCGCCTCCCACGCCAGCTCCCCAACCGACCACCATGGCAAGAGTGCTTGGCTGGAGGAGAAGTGCATGGGGAACAGCTCTCCTCTGATGGACCAAGGGTGCAAAGCTGCTGGAGATGTAGGGCGTGAAGTCTTTCTCACCACCTTCAGGCCAATGGATAAAGATCCCACTAAAAGAAACTTTCTTGGTTGTGTGTATGAATGGTGTCCCTTGTATTTTACTGTAAATGCATCTCCTCTCTAATGTGTAACAGGGTATAATTTCTTATTGCTTACTGACCAGGAGAAGAATGCGGTACTCAACTAAGAGTGATGTGAGCTTATATTTTTTCCAAATAGTTACCCAGAAAGAAGGGGATGGGAAAAAAAACATTTGTCTCACAAGGAGAGAGGAAAGTTGAACAAATATAAAAGGATAAAAAGGAAATAACAACACATATATAGTTAATAAGCATAATAAGGTTAACATGTAACACGTAACAAGTGAGAGAAAATAAATGAAACCCTTTGATGTTTTAACAGATAGACTTTGTTGTCAGTGAAATTTGAATATTTCAAAGATAATATTTCCTAATTAGCTCTTTCTGCAGCCCTTGGTAAGAATATCTAAGTTTTTCATGCTAGGGAATATAATCCAGTGAGATTCACATGTCTGATAGTGCTGGTGGTGTTACTGAGTGCCTTCTGCCCCTTCCTGATGCTGCAGTGAAGCCCGTGCATTCTGCCCCCACCTGGAAACCAAATCTAGCAGATGCCAGAGAAAACTCCGTGGTGTTTGATAATGGGATATTTTGCCTCAGCAAGGAAAGAATGAAGGAGATTTAAGGCAAAGGCTGGCATGTGGAAATCCTACCATTGCGAATAGCAGAACAGCCATGCATGTGCTGAGCAGGGAACATGCCACATCCCTGCACTCGGCCTTAGGTGTCCTAATAGAAATGGTCCGCAGAGCCAGAAAAGGACCTGAGGACTGTGAGGAAGAGTTTTTAAAACATTTTTCTCCTAGTATTTCTTCCCCCAGACAAATGAGCTGCTGCTCCATGGTGGTTATGAAAACATCTGAAAAGTGGCAGCATATGCTATTGAGTGAAGATTTTTCTGCCACCATTTTCTTTAAAAAGTAAATGTCATTTTCACATTCACTTATATATAGAAAGGAAATCAGTGTTCTTAACTGAAAAATGCTTTGAAAAGCAATACTGTATGGGATCCTTCACTGCATGTACAGTGTCTGAGCTAGACGCTCAGGCTACTTCTGTGATCAAGAGTGGTAGACCTTTCCAGAAAGAAATTCCTCTCCATCCCACCCCTAGCTGGAGAACCTCTCACTCCACTGAATTTAAGGGGAGCTCAGCCTGCCAGTTTAGACCAGATGCCTAACTTCTAGGCAGTTAAAGTGAAGAGAGATAGTCCCACGGATAGTAGGTGGAATAAAAATGTCTGTGATAGAGATACTGAAGTTTTACAAGGAGATAGAAGCAAGCAGAGTGGGCTTGTGTAGGCAAGTATATCGTTTATTCCAGATGGTGTTTTGCTTCAGTAAAAGCTGCAGATTCTCTTAAAGGCACTTCTGTGTCCCTCAACATAGCATTTGAACAACTTGCAACCGATGTATTAATAAAATTTATAAAAGACATTACTAACAGAAGAATATATGGTGGATGTCATGAAGCACTGGTCTTGGCAGGACAGAAGATGGAGGAGAAATTGGTGTAGCTGCACTAATACTGCGAGGACTCGGAACCCACAGCAAGCTGCAGCCGGGAGTCCCCGAATGAAGCAGTTAAATGTACTCACTGGCCACAACTGCAGCTGCTTCTGGGACCAGTCGACATTCAAGAAAAAACTCTAGTGAACACATGGGACATTCTGGAGAAAATTCCCAGTATTTTGAGTGCAGATTTCTGTAGAAATTATTCTGTTAACGCCTACAGTAATTCCTGTCTCAAAAGTGTGTTTTGTAGAAAGTGCCTGGGGAGCATTTTAATTTGTTTTCCTGTTTAAATAAAATTCCTTACCCAGAACCATAAACAAGGAGTTTAAGAAGGCAAATAACAGAACATTCACACACATGGATACACAGATACACACACATCACACACACTTGAAAAGCATTTGGCTAGTTAACACGTGATGTGCCTTTTAAGGCTTTTGTTCCCAGAAAATCTAATGTCTTGAAAACCTTGTGTTCAGCTTCACTCCTGGGTTTCAAATGTGGGCAAGAGGCTGTGGGAAATTCCAAATTACATCCTTCTCCTCCTCTTATTTCTTTTAAACTGTCCTTCATTTATTAGTGCTTTCCAACTACTTGCACATAAAGATAACATAGGGAAGAGAATTCCAAGACAGAGATGGCAATCCTTCTATATTTCCATCCAAATTAGAGAAGAAAATTAAAACAGGAATTCTCCTTCCTGCCTGAAAAACCTAGGTAAGCATATTAAAAAATATTAGTTACAGAATTAAGAATCCACATTTCAGTGCGCATTCCCAGACAAAAAATAGGTGATAGTAGAGTCAAATCTGAGATTTTCTGTTAATAATATTAAGAAGCCTGATTACAACAATGTTGTAATTATACACAGAAATTGTGGGTAAAGATTAAACATTTTAAATGAAGAATGTGGTCTAAACTGAAACTCCATATATAGTAAGGACTGGGGGTGCATAATCATGGTTCCAAAACAGTGTGCAGGAAAATCAGCTGGTTTGGAGATCAGTTCAAATACAGCTTTTGACTGCATGGCCTCAACAACCTTAGCTATAAGAATAAATTGCCAGGCTGTGATATAATATGAGTATTTCTGCTGAAATCAAAGGCACTCACTGACCTGTGTGTTATGAGTCACTTCACTACTTTTGCTTCGGTTTTTCTGCTCATTCTTTGTCTTTTCTTGTACTCCAGACTAATCTTGGATTACACTTTGTCTTGGTCATCGGTACTGACATTAGTATAATAAAGGATATAAATGATAAAACAATGCAGTTTGTACACAAAATTACATTGTTTCAGACCAATGTGATCCACACGTTCTTTAGACTGTTTATTATTAAAATGTGAATAAAACTTTAGTTATCATGCTATCGCTATCACAGTTTCTTTTTTAAAAGAATCAACAGTAGAGTTTCTTTCTGCTATTTCTGGCAAATAAGGAACAAATATGACTTGACTCCCTTACCCGCAAAAGCAAAACATGAAGAATATGCTTTGCGATGTAATGTTCCTAATGAGCTACATGTGTCTTTGGCTGCCTCTACCAACGCAACTGTAGAAAACACAGGGTTATGTCCTTTTCCTGGCTCATCCAAAAGAAAACAAAACAGAACATTAAAGGTCCATGGTGCTGTAGTATGGTTTTATTTGTCCTAGGAAATGTATATCATGTACAGCTGCGAAGAGATATTGCTCTGTTCTCTTAAAAGACAAAAAAAACAGAGATGACTCCGCTGTATGACTAATAGCAGAGTTCTGAGGAGATCCTTCAAACTCAATTTATAAAAGCTTTGCAGCTCAAAAGGTGACATGAAAGTTGAAAAGGATAAAAGAACTAGTATTTTAAATGGAAATAAAAGAAGAAGTGCTTTTGATACCAGTAAGAGAAGAACAGCAATTTCTGAAACACAGCAATTCTATCCAAGTAAAGATATTTTAATGGTTATGGGTAATAACAGGTAGTTTGCAACCACGGAGTCAGTCAGGTGCGTATTAAATTGATCAAAATAAACCTCTAACATTCACTTCTGTGTGTGACAGCCAGAAAATAAATAGAATTAAAGTAGAGATAGAGATTCAAATAAGGTTAAAGGAAAAGAGAAGGTGGAAGAGCATTAATAATGAAGTAAAATAATAAAAGGTAAATATGCTGAGAAGAAAAGTTGTCTTGGCCCTCAGTTTACATATTGGCCTCTCTGTGAGTAGGAAAAAAAAAAAGAAATAATACAATAACAACATTTGCTAGACTTACCTCACATGCAAGTTGTAGAGATTCATTGAGCAATATTTCTGCTGTACTTGAGGGTCGAAAGCACTATGTAAGCATAAATTTTATACCACTAATTGAGTGGCTCAAATCAAACCTTTATGTCCAGGCAGAAAAGCCACACAACATTGCAGAAAATGGGAAGATGATATTTAAGACAAGAGAAAAACTACAGAAAAGGCAAAGCAGATGACAAGGAGTGGGGGGAAAAAAAAAAGAACTTTAAGTAGAATATAAAGGAAAAATCCTCTCATGTAGAAGTTATAACGGAGGAAAAGAATAAGCAATACTAATGTCACAGTCTGATTACTGCTGAGATTTACTCACTGAACTGAGGTGCCCTAGCCAGGATCCTAAGCTGGGATCCAGCCAGCCGAGCTGGCAGCCTTAAATTACCAGTTACCCACTGAAACTGTCCTTCTGAAATAAACGCCTGAGCTGTCTGACCGTGAGCAGGCAGGAGTGAGTTCCTCTTCCAGAGGAAGAGCCAATCTGCCAGAGTCCATTTAAAATTTCAGTTGAAGCTTCATGCTTGAGGTGGGGGGCTGCTTTCCTTTGTCCTTTCCTAATTTAGCATGTCAATGAAGTGTCTGTAGCCTAAAGGCCCCAAGTCTGCAGCCTGAAATTAAATAACGTGGTTACTCTCCTCTTAAATGATGAAATTAACAAGCTGTGAAGGTGCTGTGTGCAAAAAAAAAAAAATAAATCAGAGTTTTCCTTGGAGTTGGTGCCCTGTTTCAGACACAGATATCAGACCTTGGATTTAGGGCTGGCTGGAAAGTGGGATTTTCCACCTGTGAGTGCCCATGTCGGTAGCTCAACAGCAGAGACACAACTGGGGGAGGCTGAGGTTCAAGTCCATGCTTGACCTCGACTGGAAATCCCTGGCCCATAAACTAGACTTGACACTGTCTTTTCTTTATCTCCCAGGAGTTCTTCACCTTGCATGCAAGTCCACGGGTTACTCTGAAGACAAATGCACACTTTCTCCTCTGTTAAGTGTTAAAACAAAACTACCTGAAAGATCCTACTTTAGTTCTAATATAAGGTATAAACAATTCTGGCAATTTTAACCTGAAAGCTTAATTCTTTTCAAAAGACTCTTACTGAATATATTGATTTTTTCTCAATTTTTTAAATCCAGGAAAATGAAATCAACAATGTGAGTGTGTGAGTGGTTTTGTTGCCACTGTATGAAGGCCAAGAGGAGAAAAATAGTATTAAAATGTTATTAAAGTTTTTTGGTTCTAGTTATCGTGGTCCACACTGAAACAATGCAGAATAGAAAATTGCTAGAATGCAGCTAGAAAAGTACAGCATCTGCATTTCTATATTTGTTCAAAAGAGAAAGGAGAGGGAGAAGTTCACTGTCTCTTAATAAACTGAATTGATATACTGAAGTATGCATTACTGAAGGAGAGACATCTCTGTGTAGAAAAGAAAAATCTGCATGAACTCAGACTTGTCAGTGATGGGACGTGGAGAATAACTGTGCGAACTGGCAGAGTAACCTCTGCCACTTTCCAGACCAAAACATAGAGATTATATGAGGAATACACTTAGACTCCAAGCAAAATAAAGCACAACTGATCAAGCCTTCATAGGTTTCCTCATTTCTAAATAATTCTTTCCTTAAATTAATTTGTCTTGGTACGGACTCACGTTGGCAGGGCCTTATTAAATCCCTGTGTACGTTAGCTAAATCTCCACAGACAACAGAACTGCTTCTGTGTCACTGTTTCTGTAACATGTTCCCATAAAAAGAAAATGCATGAGATTGTTAATGTGACAGTCCTTCAAGGCAAAGTCTATTTCATCAGTCAAGAAGAAATCTTTGTGGAATACTACTAGAGGAGATGAATGTGTTTTAACTTTACGAGACTTTCCTTATGAAAGGAATTTGAATAATTTAATTTGAAAGAATGTTCTCAAGTGATTTTTTAAAGTTTTAAATTTTATTTTTGCTTTTTGTTGTTGATTGTGCCCTATAAGAAGTCTGAAAATAATTTTCCCCTACAGACTTCTTTCCCTTTTGCCCACATGACAAATTTTAATTCTTTTCCTCCTGTTGTTTCAATGCAATCGAAGTGATTATGACTTTTATTTAAACACAATATCTCAAACCTATGTGCGTAGCACCTTATGCTGCCAAAATACTTTTGCTCTGAAAGCAGCCAAAATAAAAGCATCGTTTTAGTGCTAGCTGGTTGCTATGACTCCTACAGGAGAATCACAAAAACAATGATGCCTCCACTGTTTACATTAATCCAGTGCCCACTATTTGTATTGCTTTAGGCCAAAGCAGATGAGGAAAAGAGGGGCTTGTCTTCCTTGCAGCCTCCAGGAAACACCAAGTTTAATTTCTTTGGTTTAATTCAACAGCAGTAGCAGGATTTCTGTCCATAGTATACCACTAACACATGTTCTGTGAGGAACAGATAATGTGATGTTATCATGCTGTTCTTGTCACTTGAGCTCCAGGTTTAGTCAGGATCATTCAGAGGCTGATAGTCTGCAATGATGAAGGCTGAAAAAAAATGGAGATTATTCACCCCAATTTGGTCTCCAAGGAATCTGTGCAACACTTTGTGAGATCCCATTTTGACACTGTAACATGTTCAGCAGCAACACTTGGCTTTTCCTTTTCCTCCTTTTCCTCCTTTTCCTCCTTTTCCTCCTTTTCCTTTTCCTTCTCCTCTTCTCTTCTCTTCTCTTCTCTTCTCTTCTCTTCTCTTCTCTTCTCTTCTCTTCTCTTCTCTTCTCTTCTCTTCTCTTCTCTTCTCTTCTCTTCTCTTCTCCTCTCCTCTCCTCTCCTCTCCTCTCCTCTCCTCTCCTCTCCTCTCCTCTCCTCTCCTCTCCTCTCCTCTCCTCTCCTCTCCTCTCCTCTCCTCTCCTCTCCTCTCCTCTCCTCTCCTCTCCTCTCCTCTCCTCTCCTCTCCTCTCCTCTCCTCTCCTCTCCTCTCCTCTCCTCTCCTCTCCTCTCCTCTCCTCTCTCCTCTCCTCTCCTCTCCTCTCCTCTCCTCTCCTCTCCTCTCCTCTCCTCTCCTCTCCTCTCCTCTCCTCTCCTCTCCTCTCCTCTCCTTTCATTAAAGGTTTTGTATTTCCCCTCAGCTATGTGTTTTGATCTGCTCCACAGTGTACGTCAAAACATGAACCCTTGCCAGCACAAATGGTGAGACAGTGAACTGAAGTGCTGGAATAAGGGGCTGGATTATGATGGGTCTTTCTTATGCCTGAAATGCTACCGAAACTTTTCTTTTGGATAAATTCTTAACTATAGACTCAATTCTGCAGGTGGTCCTGACCTACTGAGAAATTGAGATATTTTCGATGCAAAGACCTAACTGAGAGGTCAAACTAAGTTTCTGGGTGATTATGGGATACAAGCATGCTTCTTAAACCTTCTGCAATATTGGTACTCAGGTCTCCATCTTTATTTTTTCAAATAAAATGTCCGGAGGTCTTAAACTGGGGGCGAGTGTCCAGTTTCCAGTCTTTTTTTTTAATACCATGATGCTATAAAATCCTTGTTTCCTGAGATGAACTGCACCTCTTCAGTTGAGTTTCCGTCAAGAAAATGTTGAAAGGTGTTGACAGCCTATCAGGGAAGGCCGTAATGGTAGAGGGAACTTCGTCACTGATTGACTACTTGAAATGGACATCATAGCAAACAACTTCCTCAGTCTGTACAGAGAGTATAGATTAAATTTTGGGTACTACAGGACTCTGAAAAGTAGATGTTTAAACAATGAGTTGGATTTCAGAAGATTCATGTCATTCAACAGTAACTGGAAACCATTTCCCCATTTTAAAACAGATTTGTCTTGAAATGTTTTTCCTCACAGAACTCACAAGTGTATATAATCCTAACTTTTCTCAAGAAACCCTTTATTACCTTATAGGCAAAGACAGATGAGACAGCTCTTTAATTGTTTTAATGCATTCAGTAGATCTCACACTATTAGAGCCATTAGAGCAATGTAAATAGTATAGGAGTTTATCATTAATTCTAATGCACTTCAGATCTGGGAACCCAAGAGCACAACACTGCCACTTTTGAACAACATTTGGTCAGAGGTGTATTTGTAGTTTGAAATTATTTCCATCGCAGCTTACTTTGATTAAATAATTTTTTACATTTATGCAGTGTGCCATAGAATGACATGAAGATGTGTTAATCCACAGTCTGTTCCAAGTCTCTTAATTATCCAGTTTTATTGTTAATGTCTGAAATCTGCATAAATTCATCTTGCAGTATAAATCTGCAACATTCAGTAATGCTCTCAAAATTACTTCTGATCTATAAATATTTTCAGCTAGAAAAAAACCTTGACAATCTCTTTCCTTAAGTCAAGCTTTAAAAAACTGTGCTTCATTGAAACAAAAGTTTTCAAAGATTTATGTCCTGGAGGATTCCTTTTTTGCAACATCCATAGCTCTTAGGACAATGGATTATATTCAGATCCATGCCCATGGGTTTTGGTTTGAGAATGTTATAACCTTGATCCCCTCATTATGTTCTCAGTGATAGACCTTTGTGCCAGAAGAGAAATTACGCTGTGCAAATGGCTCAGGGGTACATAGAATGATGGCTACAGCTGATTAAGTATGACAGCAAAACCCCACCAGCCAAGACTTTTACCAGAGGACCTCATGCCTCGAAGAGAGAAAGAAAGATGTTACTCAGCATTGCTGGGTTCCTATAAATGTTCCCTTAGACCCTTAGAAGTAGTTTTGTTTTGAGGAACAAGAAGACAGTTGTCCACTTATCAATACCTTCATCTATGCTGTTTGATTTTGTTCCTGAGCCTGTTTCCCTTTTCTTCCTTCATCCTTGAATGGAACTTCAAAAAAAAAAAAAAAAGAAAGAGGGACAGAGAAAGAATTAAGTTCACTAACAAAGAACTAAGTGTTGCCCATTTTCCCAAAGTGTATCTAACAGCTTTTTCATCCCCTTGGCTCTCTATTCTTTTCCTCTTTTGTATCTAAGTTGCCCTCCAATTCCAACAACTCATAAAAATACTTTTGGGTCCCATAGGACATACTCAATTTATAAAGTTTCTCACTTGTATAAGTATTTGTTGGATTTCTTGCCTTAGTCTCTGATCTCCATCATTAGAGAAGCAGGTAAAAGGAAATGCAGTAGCAGCAGTACTGAAGGTGATTTTGATAGAAAGCCCATGAACGCTTAGCCAGTTAAGTGAGAATTTGTAAAATCGAAAAAGTGGGAATTATCGCACAAAGCTGAACTGCTTTCTGCGATCCTGTTTCTTATGGCTTCTACGTTTTCCCTGTGATTTTATGTGGCTTTATGTTCTCTTTGCTGGGCACTTAAAACCACAGCAGGAGAAGATACCACTTGATGTCTTAATTCTTTCCAGCACAGTTCCTAACCCCCACTTGCCGTTCTGGGACATCACCATTCAGTGTGGAAAGTAAGAAACAGAATCACGAAGAATAGAAAAATCTTCATTTCTTTGTGTATTGTGCCTCCGTTTATTCTGTATTTTTCCACTTCCTCTTCTTCCTTATGCCTATGTCTCTTCTTAAGCCTGTATACAGGATTCCCACAGAGTTAGAGCAGGCAACAGAAAAAAAGTCAAGTGTCTTCTGCTACCACTGTTGTGGAAACGCTGTCTACAGGAGGGAAAGTTAAAAATATATTGGCAAGGGAATTTATTGGTAGGGGAATTTTTCTGAAATGAACCAAACCTTTCTTCTATTTCAGACAAAAAGCCTTTTACCCGCAAAGCTGCCAGCTCTCCAGCCTAGGTTTATGAAGCCCAAAATCAAAAGGTTTCAAGGGAGAGAAAAAGGACACTTTTTTCTTGGCGTTATTTCTCCCTCACTGAAATAGGCCGACTCCTTCCTGACTGAATAAACTGCGGTACTTGAAGATTTGCAGAACTTCTACTAAAATCACTTTCCCAAGTGTAAGCCAACATCAAGGCATCATGTTTTCAAATTAGTTACAGTATCAAAGAGTTTCTCAACATGGCTCTGTTATGCTATTTTCCAGATGGGATGGAATTCTGTGAAATCTCTGTTCTTTTTGTGCCGCTAATCTTGCCTTATGACTCAGAGACTGAAAGCCCTAAATAATGTTGATAATCCTCTGCAGTCTCTTTTCAGTCTTAGCAATGCCTTTCCTCTAATGAAACATGTTGTATGCTTTGCAGGAGACACCCCATGATTACTTTTGATACTAAGCCTTCACTCTGTGCTTACTGACATTGCAAGTCATTCTTCTGATTTGTATCATAGAAAAGGGTTTAGAAATCCAGACTTTGCATGCATTATATGATCCATATATAATAAAAAGTATAATTTTCAGAACCCGCAGAATAGATGTCAAGCAAACCTAGCAGGTTTCTCTCTGAAGGACATAAGGAATTCATGGCTTGGTCAGAGACACCTACCTTTAGTTGTCTACATGTGAGCTTGCAAATAGATATCTAAGCTGTCCCCATAGTCAACAAAGATCTTCCTATACACAGGTGGTTACTGCCATCTGAGACACCAAATGACAACCAAGACATCTGTAGATGCTTGGCGGATGGGACACATGACCTTAAGAAGACACATAGCCTCAGACGCAGGAACTGGTGACTAGGCAAGATACCTACGCTGACTACACTGAAGCGATCTCAGTGAGACTGCAGACACTTATCTGATATACAGGCACCTACATGTAAACCCTGAAATAACTTGCTCCCAAACTGATTGCCATTCCAGTCCAACTTTGACTCCGTTCAATCATTTTAGAAGGCTGGTGTCTGAATGCTGCTGAAGCAAGGCATGGATCCTGCTGGTCCTGTGTCATATCTGCCAGACATCTCAGGTACCCTTGATGTATTTTGGGTACCTATGAGTGACAATGGAGTCAAGCCCAGCATGTGTGTGCCTGGCAGTGCTTGTGTACTGTGTGCGTCCAACGGCATTGCTCTAACATCTGTAGAAGACAAAAAGATGCCTGTTGCTCTATTAAGGCTCGTGCAGAGAATAATTAAGCAAATGCTAAACTTCATGTGCATTAGTTAAAAATCAAATTTACTATCACTCTGTATATAGTGTTATACATTGTAGTGCCAACCAGCTCTTCTAATTAGTATGCTGAAAAGGTAATTATCTGCTGTGCATTTCTTATGTGGCTGTGATCTACAGACCCCAGTGAAGAAGGCAGAATTTTCCCGTGCTCCTACTCAAGTGTGCTGGCAGTAGCTATTCTCTACCTTTTGATAAGAGCCATGAAAAAATCCACGCTGAAGTTGCATGCACACACACTAACACACACACATGCACTTACAAGTGCCATCCAGCTGGGGAAGGATCAGACTTTATTTTACTTCCCTAATTCAATGAAGTTTTCATTTGAATCTTCTTTTTTTGTGACTCACATTGTGCAAAGTGGCAACTGTGTAAACAACATCAGTGACAGAAGTAACTTTCATGACACACGGAACATGTTGGAGTAGCACACATTTTTTAAAGCATGTGCTAAAGTAGGGGATTTGCTTTATCTTGAGTTCCTCCTCAGCAATACGAAAAAGAAAATCAGTTCTATTCTGGAAGCTCATTGAAATAATAATTTTCCTTTTTCTTCTTTTTTTTTTTTTTTTTTTTTTAGATTAAAGCAGCAAAAACATTAACTTTCTGCACTAGCTGGCAAGATTCTCATAAAAAAGTCTGAATATCTATTGACCCTATGGTCTTAGAGCTGCAAATAGTCTGTACATAATAGAATTGCACTATAAAAGCTATTTTTGTTATGAAAAAACTCTTCATGAATGCATAAATTATTTATATTAGTAGCTGCAGTTTAGGTTTATGAATATTCATATTTTCAGTAACGCTAAAGCTGGAAAAAGTGGAAACATCTATTTGGTCCCATAAAATACATGATCAAAGGATATCTATCAAGTTATATTATCTAAAGGATTTTCTAAGTTCTTCTAGGTCATGGAAGAAGTTCAGCCCTATGAACTTAAAGTGGATAGAGTCTCATAAATAGAAGCTACATAAGATCTGGAAGAAACCTAAGGAAGAGAAGAAAGCTGGATACCCATCTCCATTAGAGGGATATACAGCTAAATTAACAGGTTTGTTGTTTATTCTAAGGTAGTTGTCTGGCTTTACTCTTTCCTCTTCCTAAAGACAAGTTGCTAAGATGAATGACTGAATTTCTTTCTGGAGGTGCTCACAGACACCTCATTCTGTTGCAGACATTTTCATTGCAAGGCATTCTGATTTTAAGGGTGTCAGAGCAACCCAATCTAGACTGAACGGCTGGAGCACCTCATAGTGAGCCCCTGAGACCTGGTGCCCTCTCTTTATTGTCCCTGTAGGGATCCCAGCAGATGCATTGGTCCACAAGACTTTAAAAAGCATGTGTACTTGTTCCCAGACACCTTCCAGCTGGATGAAGGACGGGAATATCCCTGAGCGTGGTCCTCCTGGAGCAGACCATTGACAGCCCAGCTGTCCCTGAGGCTTTTACACTGGTGTATGCATAAGCAAGAAACTAAACTTTCCCAAGCTGTCAGTATAGCATCATTCACAAACAGATGGACCCTGTTCTTTAAGGTACCAGATGCCCCCATGGAAGTGATGAGTATGTCTTTGTCTATGAATAGATGGACCACTGACAATGTCCCATACTTGTGTCTTTAGAACTTCATAAGTGCACCCGCATTCACTGGAGCGTGTTTAAGCTTGTAATTTTATAAGGGACACCTGCTTCTATTATTTGCTTTAGAAGAAAACAGGCCACTGCTCCTCTGCTTTTAGAAAGTGTGGGTAACTATGCACAGAATACAGCTAATTTGCTATATGGATTATATTGATCCTGCACCTTTAACAGACCAGCTTAATTTGATGAAGGATAAATAGCCTAATTAATTAGTGACTGTTTCTATCTATAAAACTAAATGATTGGTTTCAGACCACAGAGACTGCAGTGCTTTTGAAGGACCTATGTAGTATTTAAGTGCTAATGTGCTCTTTAAACTCCCTACAGTTCAGGGCTGTCTGAATCCAAGTCTTGAAGTACAATTATGCCTCCATTTTGTATGAAATGTTTTCTAGGTGCTTAACCTGAATCTCTCTTGCATGGTTAGAAGTGTGAGAAGTGTCTCAGCTCAAACACGTCTCACACCTCACCTTTACAAAAAAACCATAGAAGTTTAGTGGAGAAAGGCCCGGAAGCTAAGACCTCTCCTCCCGGTGGGACTGTACCCATAAGTGGGGAGACTACAGATGCAGGTTCCTCCTTCCACGTGTTTTCTCTCTAGCCTCACCCATTTGTTCCTGTGTGGAAGTCTGGCTTCATCACAGAAGAAGGGTGGCCTCATGTCCTGTGTTGAGAAGGTGGCCATTTCAGATGTTTACCTGTGATTCTTCCCTAGACAGGAGAAAAAACTCTTCATCAAAAATGATGTATTTATACAGAAAAAGTTTTGGTTTACATGAAGCAGCATTTTTCAGAAAAAAACAAAAAATGTTTTGCTGAAAGATTCTCATCTCACTCTAATAGCAATATTGTATAAATTACAAAACTACAGGCCAAATTCCTGCCCACCGGAGGATTTATATCTCTCTGTGTTCTCCAGCTCTTTGTCCAATGTAGTCCTGGAAATCAGATTTCCCACAGTTGTCTTTGTGATTGCTTCTGCCTTGCTGATTTCACTCATTTTCAGCTCCTCATTACAAAATTTATCTTTTCTTAATTTTATCTCATTACTTACTTTGTAACCGTTACATAGGTTCATAGCTAATGGTTAGAATGTCAATGCAATATCACACTGATAAGATTGACAGTATCAGGGCACATTGCTCCATTCTAAATGTCTTCCCTTACCCTTTGTGAAAATTAATTTATGGCTGATTGGGGATGTCAGGCTCTGCAGCAATGCCACATAACTACATCATGTTCTGACTCCTGGCCGGCTTGGCTTATTAAAGCCTTTTAAAAACTTGGCATCAACCTGTACTGGAGCTGTGAATTGCTCTGTTGTAGCAAAACAATCTTTCTGTCAATTCTGTTGATTTTCAAATGAGACTGGTCTGATCAGACCTTTCACATATGGAGGTGCACAGCTGGTTCTGCTGCTTTCAAATGCATCCAGAAATATGCCCACTGGGGCTTCATGGGGCTGAAGGGAAAATGTTATCTCATGAAACAATTTTACCTTCTGAGGTGAAATATATCAGCTGGTAGTGACAGCTCTGTAGAAACAACAGAGGTAAAATATGCTACGAAGACTTTCAGCCTATTCATATTTTATTACAGTAGACCTTAAATATTATGTCTTTTTAAAAAAGAAAAAAACAAACAAAAAACCCCTCAAAAACTGAGTAATGAACAAATTCACCTTGTTTGTGAACCTTCAAAAGGAAATTGCTGTGGACTGATAAAAGGAGCTCAACAAGTATTTTAGTTACTGCAAATGTTTTTCCACTTTCTACTCTGCACGGATGACAGATGATGCTGGATCTGCTCCCTGCTGCATTAATTGCAGGATTATGATTTAAGCACAGTAGCTTTATTTTCTACTGTTGTGGTCACAGTGTAGACTGAGGTTATTTTCCAAGGGAGTAGATATATGCATGATCGTGTGTACATTTACTGGCATGATGCGCATAGTAGGGATGTTAAGGTTGTCTCTTGTACATCTTAATTTACTAATATCTCAGCTTTAGCTAATGTATTCCAAATACTCAGGACCAGAACCTTTGTTCAGCACTTGGGACCAGGGCCTTGGCAGGCAGATAAATGCTAAGTAAATATGAAAAGCGTATTAAAAAAAAAAAGAAAAAAAATACGCCTAACGTTTTCAGCAGGAGGATCTGCTTCTATTCATGCTGTGTCCATGTGAAGTGCCTACTGGTGATTCCATGTATAGCAAGAGAGAGGATTATTTGACCAAAGGTAGTCTGTGTTGTTTAGAGAGAAACAGGAATGGAATTTCTGGGCAGACTTTATGTGATTCTTGATCTTACACTGAAAGACCTTGAGCTCACATCACTGAAAGATGGGATGCCATCCAGAGGGACCTGAACAAGCTTGAGAAGTGGGCCTGTGTGAACCTCATGAGGTTGAACAGGGCCGAGTGCAGGGTCCTGCACCTGGGTCTGGGCATTCCCCAATATCAATACAGGCTGGGAGATTAAGGGATTGAGAGCAGCCCTGCTGAAATACTTGGGGATACTGGTGGTTGAAAAGCTGGACACGAGCTGACAATGTGTGCTCACAGCCCAGAAGGCCAACCATATCCTGGGCTGCATCAAATGAAGTGTGGCCAGCAGGTCAAGGGAGGTGATTCTGCCCCTCTGCTCTGGTGAGACCCCCCCTGGAGTACTGCATCCAGCTCTGGGGCACTCAGCACTCGAAAGACATGAATCTGTTGGAACGGCTCCAGAGGAGGGCCACAGAAATGAACAGAGCGCTGGAGCACCTCTCCTGTGAGGACAAGCTGAGAGATGGGGTTGTTCAGCCTGGAGAAGAGAAGGCTCCAGGGAGGCCTGGGTGTGGCCTTTCAGTACTTAAAGGAGGCTTATAAGAAAGATGGGGGCAAACTTTTTAGCAGAGCCTGTTGTGATAGGACAAGAGGCAATGGTTTTAAATTAAAAGAAGGTGCATTTAGACTAGATAAAAGGAAGAAGTTTTTTACAATGAGGGTGGTGAAACACTGGACCACGTTGCTCAGAGAGGTAGTAGATACCCCATCCCTGGAAACATTCAAGGTAAGGTTGGACAGGGCTCTGAGCAACCTGATTGACTTTGCTTATTGCAGGGGGTTGGACTAGATGTCCTTTAAAGTTCCGTTCTAACCCAAACTATTTTATGATTCTATGATTCTGTGAAAGGCATGTCTACGTACATATAGCCAAGAACTCCTTGATGAGTGAGATGCTTAACTTACTTTTACCTTACCTGTACTTTTTCCACAACTTCTTTGCAGTTTTGAGTTGTCAGGGAATAGAACTGCATGTAGGATACACAGTGCAGGCACACCTTGGAATAACAATTTTTTTGTCTCCTTTATTCCCTTTGCTATTTGAGAATAAAGGCAATTTTTTTGTGGTTTAACCCCAACCAGCAACTAGGACCATGTAGCCACTCTCTCACTCCCCCTTGTTTGGATGGGGGAGAGAATTAGAAGAGTAAAAGTGAGAAAAAAATCATGGGTTGAGATAAGGACAGTTTAATAAGTAGAGCCGTGCATGCAAGCAAACATTATAACTCTGCACGTGCTTGTCTTCCTACTTTCTTCTCCTGGCTTTATATGCTGAGCGTGACATCATATGGTATGGAATATCCGTTTGGTCATTCGGGGTCAGCTGTGCTGGCTGTGTCCCCTCCCAACTTTTTGTGCACTCCCAGCCTGCTTGATGGTGGGGCAGTGTGAGGAGCAGAAAAGGCATTGACTGATGAGCAACAACCGAAAATATCAGTGTGCTGTCAACATCGCTTTCATCCCAAATCCAAGACATAGCACTATACCAGCTGCTAGTAAGAAAGTTAACTCTATCCCAACTGAAACCATAACACATTTCCATAAATGAATGCAGATTCATAGTCTTTCTGTAGTTCCATCAAACAGAGAAGACAAGTGAGGAAAGGTTTGCCCCACCATTTAAAAGGTTCTACACAGGCCTCTGTAAATTATTTTTTTCTCAAAAAAATTTTTTTGCTTAGTGGTTCTCTGGGCATCTGTAACTTGAAGAATTGATAATATAATTCTCAACTTTGTCACCTCTGCACATAAAGTATAGCCATGTGGTTTTCAGAGTACCCACAGGGTCACTGATATGCTCTAATGTACGTAAGTGGTTTTTTTCAGAAGTCATGAGATGTTTATTCTAAGGGTGATGGAGAGGAGGACACCTATTACTGTTTAAAATCTTAAAAACAATATATTGTCCTTCAGTACATTGCAGGGATATTGGTAAACATTATGCTACAACTCGGAATATGCAGGTTATGAAGACAAACTTGAATTCTGCCTCATAACGACAGCTCACATCCCAGGGCTTAGCTTACACATACTTTGAGCAATTTCCCCTGAAGGAAGAGATTCTCATTGTCTAACTCCTACAGGATGAATGGCTTGTTGTGGTGCAGTTTGACAGATCCCTCACTCAACCTCTTATCTGTAGTGGTACAAGAAATGTTTCGAAGTCTAATATGGAGGCGGCAGGTAGACATTAATGAACTCATGCCACTATTTCAGAGAAGCATGACAGCTTACAGAGTACTTGCTTTCCACAGAAAGGTCTTCTTCATAAAGCCAGAACCAGCTTAGCTTACCTTTCTCTGACATGGGTTTTGCCTTCCTCTTTGGCCTCCCAGAGACAGTTAACCTGCAGGCTGATGTCACCAGCTCTTCTGTTGCTTTAGGAAGCAAAGGAGAGTGTATGGCCAGGAAAGGAAATGAAGACTTTGGAAGGGACCCTTCTAGAAGAGACTGGAGTGGAAAACCGGTTTACAGGCACTCAGGCATCACAGCTTACACAGAATAACAAGTTTCTTCTTGTTCTTGGACCTACCGTTTTTGGTGTTTCAGGGCAAATTTAAGAGACTGAGGAGTTTCTTTTTCATGTCGATGACAGATGGGTAGTGGCAAACAGGTTGTAATGGAGGAACGACATGACAAATGAGGCTGCTAACTTTTTTCTCTACAATTCTCCTTAGCATCTAAAAAGCATAGTAATTCAGAGAGCAAATATAATGTAGTTCCAAGTATATCAGTAGAAAAGTACATAATAAAACTATGGGTCTGACTGGAAAGGGGCAATTCCACTTCACAGTAAATGCAGAGGTTTCAGAACAAAAGGAATAAAGCTTACAAAGTCAAGCTGTCTGTCTTTTTGTTTAATCTTCATTTGTCTATTTATCTGTTACCTTACGGATAGCTTTTGAGGTAATAGGCCAGTTTCAAACAAATGTAACAGAAGAGTTAAGGTATCAAAACTGTGACATTACATTATGTTGAGCTGGATAATGGAAAGAGTCCTTACAGGTAACAGCAGTTAACACATCACTTTTCATCTGCTTTGACAGTCCAAAGGTCAAATCGCTTTGCATCTACTGCATGCAGCACTTGTATGCATTTAAATCAGTGAAAACATCTTTTATATCTTGTTTCATCCCAGAGGCAAGAGGGAATAAGGTCAGGGAACAAAGGGTGCAAGCTCATAGCAACCCTGGCTGCATCAATTTGCAGTTCATGGAACAACTTGTTTCCTGTGCATTAAAATGAAAAATGAAATCTTTTGTTTTCTGGAATGCACAAACTCCTATATGACACACATATACGTTCCAGGAGTAAGAACATAAGAAGAGCTGTACAGGATGAGATCAAATGTCCAGTTAGGACTAGCGAGGCTAGTACTCTGTTTCCAGCAGTGGCCAGTGGCAGATGCCTAAGGAAGAATACAGGAAAGTATATAGTGATACTGATAGTGATACAATGGTAGTTCACCAGCACTCTCTTCCTTCCTCCAAGGGATGATGGTTCCCAGGTGACATCAAGGGGATCTCTACATTTAGCAGCTCTTGGTGGATTCCTCGCTTTACTTTCTCAGTTTGCTTCTTAGTCTCATACAGAAGTTTACATCCAGGTCATATAACGCAGAGATCCACAAGGTAACTGTGCACTGTATGAAAAAGGGTATCTTCTCATTTCTTTTGAATATGCCACCTGCCAGCTTCAGTTAATGCCTCCTAGTCCTTGTGCAGAAGTGTAGTATAAACAACCATTCCTTATCAGCTTTTCCAGTCTGTGCATTATTTTCCAGACCATTCTGGTATCTCTCTTCCCTATAGACTTCTGGTATTTGAATAAGGGCCATTTCATATCTTTCATATGTCTGTGTACTTTTGACTCTTGCTTTACTGGTTCAGGATTGTTTCTGGACTAGAATTGCATATTAGATGTACAATGAAGGCACATCATGGAATAATGAATTTTTTTGTCTTTTGTGTTCTGTTTGTTACTTAGTCCTGGCCCCTCCCCTAGCTTGGTATGGGTTATTCATACCCATATACTATAAAGGCAGTCTTTCTCACACTAAAGAACCTTTTCCAATAGATGTTACATTTAACCAAAATATAATTTGGAACAAAATGTCCCAATCAGTTCTATTTCTGAAAAGTTTGAAGACCTTTCTGTATTAGGGAGAGGACATAGTTTGCGGAATGCAAAGTCATTGGACTCCAGGAATTTTTTTATTCTAATTTTAGTTTTGTTACTGGCTTTACAATATCCCTTTATTACAGAAACAGGAGTTTATGTAGGGAATTGTGAGCCAGGCTTTTCTGTGTGACCATACTCTCCCCAGTCCTACTTCCTCCACTAACCTACACATACACAGTGAAGAAGACGGTCATTCTTTCTTTGTTGTAGACAACACTTTTTTATAATTTAGACTTTTTGGTTTTGCAACAGTCCCTATGGCAGAACTTTGCCTAACCCAGTGTTCAGTGATATATCTTAAAATTGCTTAGAGATGAATGCAAATTGAGAAAAAGCTCTATACAAGCATCTGTAGCCAAATATATAGACTCAACTACATTGTCTGGAAATTCCTTTATGTATTCTACCAGTCAGCTGCTAGGAAATGACACAATACCATAGCTGTCTGGTCTGGATGACGTAAATAACTGAAAGAGCAAGCTGCAGCAGTGCAGCCGGTATATAAAATGCCAGTATATTTATCTAAACAGAACAGTACATATAAATTTCTTTTAAAATAATTTTAAAATTAACATAAATGTCAATGCTGAGTTTTAATTTCACTCATAGTCAGGGCATGATGAGATGAGGATTAAATTCTATGGACAGCGGATTGCAGTTCTAGTTTATTTTGACTGGCAAACTAGAAAACAGAAACCGCTGACTAAAATTTAGACAAGTGCCAACTGCACATTAAAGTTTTAGATGTAGAAATCTGCTTACTAAAGCTGGGTAAGGATTAATAAACCCGTTTTTACAAGACACATCCTTCTTATTGGTCTCTAAATAACAGTTTTACATAGTTCACCATTGTGTCGTTTTAAAGAATTAGTGTTTAAAGCATAAGAAAATGTTTTGCTTTCAGAATGAAGCACATTTCTTTCTTCAGTGCTTGTAGAGAACAACAGATTTTTTTATTAATTATTTACAAACCATTTATGAGCCACGATTTTCAAGCCTTAAATGGTTAGAAAATACTGTTGAACAACTTTTTTTACATACTTCTGCTATTTTCACGGGATGGATACAACAGACAGACCCATGCAAGGTGCTTTATTTCTGTAATGGGGCTGTAAATGGGCCGTAATGCCCTTCAGTTCTTATGAATCTGATCTAACTTCAGAATGAGCAGGTCAGAGAGTCACTGAAAAAGATGCAAGTGAATTTTTTTGCCTCTCTCACCTTATCTGTACATTTACTGACTGGCAGAATATATCTGGAAGGCTGTTGTTGATGATAGAAAATAAACTGTGTAATCTTACAAAAAAATACTGATTTTAATTTCAGAGTGGATTGTATCCCGAAAAAACGTGCCAAAATCTTTTTTTCTCTTGAGTCACCATTATGTTCCAAGAGCACACTAAGTGCATGCAAGTAGTTATTATTCCCTGTAGTGAGGAGATGATAGTCTACAAAACACATATCACTATCTGAGAACATCTGCACACTCTGCAAATCTCAAAGGCATTTTTCAGAGGCACCAAGCTGGCACTGAGAAGGTACTCTGACACAACATAAGGAGTGGTGTCTGCTCATAATTTCTGAACATTGTCATGTGTGTTAAAAAAAACCAACCAAACAAATTGGTGCTCGTATGTTGCCATTGAAAAATTGACCAAAATTTCACAGAATCATTGAAAACCTCTTTGTCTTCCAAACTCCTGTTCAAGGTCAAACTTATTTCAAAATTAGATAAGGTTGATAAGGCCTTGGGCAAGTTTTGAACACCTCCAGGGATGGAGATTCCAAAATCTCTTAGAAGCCTGTCATAGTGCTTAACCACTCTCATTGTGAATATTTTTTTCTGTAAGTCCAATTTTTGTTGCTATAATGTCTAATGTCTTTGCACAGCAAAAGGGTGCACCTCCTAAAAGTCTGGCTCTATCTTCTCTATAGCTCCCCTTCAGCTACTGGAAGACTGCAGTTGCATTCTCCGTCATGCATGTTTTCTTTTGACTCAACAGATGCAGTTTCCTCTGCTTCTCTTTATTGCATGGAGACAAGGGGCTCCAGGCCCCAATTTGTCTCCCCACTTTGTTGATCCCTCTTCTTTATTGGGACATTCAAAACTGGACACAATACTCCAGATGTGGTCTCACAAGTGCCAAACAGAGGGGAATAATAACTTTCCTTGCCCTGCTGGTTACCCTGTAGCCAATATAGTGTTGGATGTAGTTGGCCTTCATTGCTGGCAAGGCACACTGCTGTTCAACCTCCTGTCTACTAGGACTACCTAGTCCTTTTCTTTGGGGCCAATAAGTCTCCATCCTGAAATATTGCACAGAATTATTCCATTTCAACCACAGGACTTGACATTTACCTTTGAAATTAAGTTCTTGTCAGCCCATTCTTTCATCTTTTTGAGGGCCCTTTGATGGCAACCCTCCCCTCCAGCGTATCAACAGTTCCCTGCAGTTTGGTGTCTTGTAGACTTGCTGAGAGTGTGCTCTGCCCAATGATCCAGGTCACCAGTGTACAACAGGATGACCATGAGGCAGCAATGTGCCCTGGTGGCCAAGAAGGCCAATGACATCCTGGGGTGCATCAAGAAGAGTGTGGCCAGCAGGTCGAGGGAGGTCATCCTCCCCCTCTACTCTGCCCTGGTGAGACCGCTCCTGGAGTCCTGTGTCCAGTTCTGGGCTGCCCGGTTCAAGAAGGACAGGGAACTGCTGGAGAGGGTCCAGCAAAGGGCTACAAAGATGATTAGGGGATTGGAGCATGTTTCTTACCAGGAAAGGCTGAGGGACTTGGGGCTTTTTAGTCTAGAGAAAAGAAGACTGAGGGGGGATCTTATCAATACTTATAAATACTTAAGGGGAGGGTGCCAGGTAGGTGGGAAGAGTCTTTTCTCAGTGGTGCCCAGTGATAGGACTAGAGGTAACGGGCACAATCTTGAACATAGGAAGTTGCATCTTAACTTGAGGAGGAACTTCTTTCCTTTGAGGGTGGCAGAGCCCTGGCACAGGCTGCCCAGAGAGGTTGTGGAGTCTCCCACACTGGAGACATTCAAAACCCGCCTGGATGCCGTCCTGTGCAACTGCTGTAGGTGTCCCTGCTGTGGCAGGGGGGTTGGACTAGATGATCTCCAGAGGTCCCTTCCAATCCTGACCATTCTGTGAGTCTGTGTTAAACACTACCAGCCCTTGAGAAATGCCAGTCATAACTGGTAACTAGTTGGTGTTTGAACTATCTACCCTTTAAGCCATGGTCCGCTGTATTTTACTCATTTTGTAGGTTACCCATTCAGTCCATATTTTGACAGGCTGGCTACAGGGTTACTATGAGAGAATACGTCAAAAGCCTTCCTAGAGTTAAGATAAATGGCATCTACTTCTTTGCCCTTGTCTCCTGAGCCAGTCACTTAGTCTCAGAGATCTGCCCTTCGTAAATCCATGTGGGTTGTTTCCAATCACCTTGTGTCCTTCAAATGCCTGAAATGGCTTCTGTAAAGACTTGTTCTATGACATTCCCAGGGCCTGATGTGAGGCTACTAGACCATGGACCTTCCTTCTGGAGAAAGGAAATTATTTTGCATCTTCTTGCCTTCTGTTGAGGATGGACGTAAAATCTGCCTTTTTCCAGTCATTGAGGACATCCCATGATCACTACAGCTTTTCAGAGATGACGGAGATGAACTTCACAGTGGCATCAGCCAGAGTCCTCAACTCTCTCAGATGCATCCTGCATCCCAAGATCTTGTGTGCATCCTGCCTATTTTCAGGTAGTGCCTAATTCTGGTTTCCCTTATTACGGTGGATAGCACTTCTCCAAACCTTGTGCAGTACTTCTGTCCCCTACATTTTTCTGTGATGGACCCTGGATATCTCTGATACAAGTGAAACAATGATCCCTACATATCCACAACAGAGACTAACACTTGAAAATGTCAAGTTTTGACTCTATATTTTTTAAAAAAATACCTACTTGATCAGAAAATTGTATTTATAGTGTGGTGATATCAAATACTATGGCATGACTATGCAGAAGAAGTAGTATTAGCCCACGAAAGTACAATGGATTTTCTTCTATCCTTGTCCAATGCACACTGCCAGGGAAGTGAAATCTTGTCTCATGTGACCTGCAAATATATCAGTTTTATACCTAACCATAATCTACACACACAATTCCAGGAATAATGATTCTAATAAATCTACCTTTCATTAATAAGTGATGAAGGTTGCTTTCATAGTACATCTGATATAACTCTTTCCTGAAAGTAAACACAACCCTTTCCATCCCACTGCCTTTTTGTATCTGTGTTGCCAGTGAACGGCTCTGAAATTGTTACATGGCACTGTTAGTACCAGCAGGATTTGTGGAATGAATGGAGGCAGGTTTTAACTAACCCATGTGGAGTTGAATGTCCTTGCTTTTCTTGCTATTGTTGCATTTTAATCATCTGTTCCACAGGCAATTCCAGATCCTATAATCATTTGCAAATCCCACAAAAATGCTTCACAAGTTCATTCAGAGAAGACAGCTGCTGGTGGAAAAAAAAAAAAAAAAAAAAAAAAAAGAAAGAAAAAAGTCCTAGAAGTTCCTAAAGTTCCATCCTTATCTGTCTGGAAAGGATTTGCATTTTTTGTTTTTCCTTTTTTTTTGCACTTTATTTTAAGATGTTTTTACCAATGGAGCAGCCATCACAGTTATTTCACAATCTAACATTTTTGCATCCACAAGTTTCTCCTCATTTTCAGCCAGCATTTAGTTTTTCATTACTTCATTTACTTGTTACTAGTTCCACCACATGAATCACTGAGAAAACTGAGCTCCTCCTTAGAAACGCACCTACAGAAATGTCTGTGGGTCTTAAATATCAATTGGCTAAACTGATGTTAGACTGAATATTAGTTCTCCTCTATAAATTCAACCATTTTTCTCCCACTTTTTTCTCCCTAATTTTTTCTGAGTAGGCCATATCTATTAAGATGTGCTTAAGCAAGGATACTCAACAGTTTCTAGAAGGACACAAGTTCACAAATCTGGTGAACCGTGAGGTTCATTTAAAGTCTTTGTGTCCTTCATGGTTCAATGCAGATCTCTTGAAGCATTGTAAGCACCATCAAAAAAAGTTCTCTCTGTTTGCTCACACCTATTTGCAGGTCTTTGTATCTGCTTTCTACATTTTTCCCTGGTTTTGGAAGGAATTGTTTTTGACAATCCTTCTTTGACATCCTACTCATCAGGATGATTAGCAGCCCATACGAAGCAGTAGCAAACCACCAGCTCTTAACTTTTATTAAGAAAATAAATTACCTTGGAAGATAGGTTAGCATATACTGATAGAAAACATCAATCATAGTTTGTTCAGAGAAAGACAAAGTGCAGATGAGTGAGACACACTGGAGTGTTTTGTGATGAGGAGAAATGGAGGTTGATAAGATTTGTTTGATGCTTTTAGGAACAGAAGAATCCTGAGTGCAGCTACAGCCAAGATCCGTGAATTATGTGAGTTTCCTACTTTACCACTTCCAGAGGGAAAAAGAAGAAATGAGGAGGAGAAAAGTCAAGGTCCCACAAAACACTGGGACTAGAGTTCACAGTGTAAACCACTGCGAATTGTAATTGCAGGCTAAGTCCAGTACACAGGTCTTCCACCATGTGACTGGTTGGGATTTCTGGAAAGAGCAGGATAATTCAAATTGTTTCTGCTCTAACATGCATCTTTGCACATGCAGTCCATCTGCCTTAACCCTGCCCATTTTACCAGGAGTAAAAAGCTCTTCATTTTGCAAGTTTCTTGTCCCATTCATGCAATGAACTTGGTGGGTCTCAGTTCTGACTTATAGCTTGCAAAAACAACATACTGGATTTGCATTATTTACCAAACTGCAGTGACGACAGCAACTGCGTGGGCCAAGATGACTGACAAAACAGGTATGTTCCCCACCAATCAGGACTGAGTCATGGTGATGGGACAATATCTATAAGAAGTTAGCTTTGCTGCTGCATTATAGATAAACTCCGAATTTCATTTTCCAAGTATCACTCTGGCACTACACTCTACTACTAAAGTCACACAAGACTTTAGAGAGAAATGTTATTGCCTCATGCATTTTTATATGCAAAACTCATTCAATATAAAATATCACACGAGCCATTCCACAAAATTAAATAGCTATATTAAATGGTTCAGTGATCCTTGTAGAAAATCCCTAACAAGATCCTGAATTGTTTAAGATTTAATTCTATCAGTTATAAGACTGTTTCATTTTTTATCTTGCTGGAAATGTTATTTTAGAAACAGGAATGTTTATACATCAAAGCTATGGTTCCACCTTTTCTAGTAAGATCATGAATGTCCTGTTTGTTTCCAGCTGGCTTTCAAATAATCGCAGGATACTTTGCTTGCCCAGTATTTTTAAAATTGTGAACAGGAAACTTGTTATTCAAGAAATTGTCCTCAGAATGACAGACTGGCTTTGAATTTGTTTTGTTTCATCAACATTTAGTGAGAGAAAGAGGAAGAAGTCTGCACAAACACAGATCAGGAGAATACATAAAAGAAGAGCAGTAGGAAAAGGAGTTTGTAAGTGCACTGTGAATACAGACAGAGCTCACCTTCCTTTCCTGTCAAATAGAGCAGAATAAGAAATAATTGGCTTACTTTGTATGTGAAAAAAAGAGCTCAGTATTAAGAGTTCAATATTATGAAATTCTCACAAGCCTACGAATGGTTAGATAATGGAGGCAGCTGCTGCAGGATGCTGCAGAATCAATATTATTGGAAAAGTTCAAAGTAACGTTTAACACTTCTATCTGTGATGGGTTGGGAGAAATCAAAGTGCATCTGCCCATTCGGGTTTGAATGCTAATAATATCATTAGTTTTCAAATGTTAATGATGGAAACAGCACAATACAGATGAGCAATGATTGTCTTCCCTCAGAAAAACTCCGAGTGCCCAAGTTACGGTCAGTGCCAAGAAGCCTGACCTAATGCATAGGGCCCCTGCCAAAATTCACGGAGCTCAGGGCAGGACGATGGAAAAAATGCTGGAAGGTGAAGGGTCAAAATAAAGGGAACAATAAGTTAAAAAGGCAGCATGGGATACAGAGGAGAAGGAGAAAAAGGAGAACAAGATTGCATTATACAAGGTAGTGTTGCTTTACTGGAGTTCATATCAATTTCTGGATCATTTGGCTTGTTCTTGAACATTTTTAATATGGTGTTATATCACAGTTGATAAGGGCTTACACAGCATCTGGAAGTGATGAATTTTGGAGAAGATAATGGCATACTTGGGTGGGAATAGGGTTCACACAACTGAGATGAGATACAAAATGCACAGTGAGGCTGGAGGAGAGATGAGAGAAAATAGCCGGGTCCAAATGAAAGCAGTGAGATGTTCATGACTCCTTTCAACCCTCAAATCCCTATGCCAAAAAACAGTGAAAGGTCTTTGGGGCACAGCTGTATCACAAACGCATTAAACAACATTAAAAAATGTTCTTATCTGAGCAAGGCGAAGGGCACAACATCAGGGAAAGACTGCACAGTTGTCTGATGAAGTAAGGCCTTGAAAAATGCAAGTCTTTCCTAACAGATCATCTGAACTAAAATCCCAGCAACAGATTACTGTTATTACATTGCACTTTAACAGAAATGCATTGGGAATCCTGACAGCTGGTCTGTACCATCCTGAGTGCAGACTGGATACTTCACATCAGACATCACTTTCATGACCTTTTAAGAGAGATATAGAAAACACATTAGATGAAGAAGACAGACCTTCGCGCACTGAGTCAGACTTGGGAGACAAACATTGTTCCAAACCCTTTGTACCACCTCATATCTCTTCCTTTATTGTTTCTGATTTGTGTATGGTCTCTGATATTTGATCTATGCACAAAGTCTTCATGTTCCACATTGGTTTTTGTAGAGCTAATAGTCCATTTCATCAATTTGAATTTAGTTGTAATTATTACTGCCACCCTTCCTATTTTTCCCAAGGTACAAAACTGTTTACTCACTGACCTCTAGTTGATCTCTTTTTTCTGTGAATTTCTATTTAAAGATATACCTGAGCATTTCAGCCTTATGACAACCACACTGTGAAAAAAATCAAAATGAAATATTGGGAATGGGCAATTTACTGCTAAAGAAAGCAAGCAAACTACAGTATAAAAACTTGATTTACTCTCTGCTGTATTTATCCCTTAATTTTGCCACATGCATATTAAGAAGAGGACCCCAATCCAGAGCATGATCTCTGTTTGTCCTTCACAGGCCAGGGGGAGAAGAGGAAGCTCTACTCTCGCCTTGCATCATCCATAACACTCTCATCACTGAACTGAGGCGATGGCTGCTCCGGAGATGCAGCCAGTTCCTCTGCCAACATCAAAAACGATTGTTTTTCCACAGGCAGTATGGGCCAAATGCATTAATTCTTGTGCTCCTTCAAAGTGCTGAGGGCTGGCAGGAGCCGGAGAGAGGACGTTGGAAGGGTACGAGGCAGAGCA
This sequence comes from Pluvialis apricaria, assembly GCA_017639485.1. Classification (NCBI taxonomy): domain Eukaryota; kingdom Metazoa; phylum Chordata; class Aves; order Charadriiformes; family Charadriidae; genus Pluvialis; species Pluvialis apricaria. Next base: position 17,196,420 of record CM030007.1, read on the forward strand.
AATTTTCTTTCATACCTCTGGCTGGACAGCCCGACAAATTTATTGCCATGCTGATGGCCAGATTTAGGGTCAGGAAGGAGAGGGTTTTTTTCAGATTAGATCAGAAAATATTGCCTACGTTTTGCCTTCCTCCTCTGAATTTAACGTTGACTGCTTGTGAACTTCTGGGCCTATTGCCTTGCTTTTTTAGCGGCACCTCACTCTGCCCTGCAGCTTCTACAGGGCAAATAGCATATTGGCCTCTCTAGCAAAACATGCTTTGCTTGTTGGATAACCAATGTAAGAGTAGTGTCCCATGACAGCAGAAACAATGGGTTTGGTTGACGTTATAGTTCTTTCTGGCCTCTGTAAAAATGTGTCAAAGAAAGTAATCCCTCCCACAAAATTTCTTCAAAATTACTAGGCCATGTCCATTTACTTTATAGTGAAGTTTTGATCTTGCTTGCCCTGGTTTAAATTCTGCTCTCCTATGGCAGCGAGCAGAATGACACTGCTGAGATCTAGTTTTAGTAAGTGATGAGTAAAATCCTTGTAGTGCAGTGCACTGCTCTCCCCCCCACCCTCTCTTAACTCCATAAAATCACTGTCTCTGCGGTTTTACCGTTCCTGATCCATGCAGGCAACTTCACAACCCAGGCACCACACAGACTACAGAATTATTCCCTAATGGGAAATTGCATGGGATGGTGATAATTATCTCATCACTTTCATAAGTGTTAACTGGATTCCTGTTGTTATGTTTTAGAAGTTTTTCTATCTTCCTACTGCCCTTCCTATTATCCTCTCTTCAGTGCAGCCCTTAAATTATGAAATAACCTGCTGAAATTCATATTGTGATACAGATTTGAAAAGAAAGGCACTGCTATGACATTCATTTTCTGTGTCAGAATATAGTACCTCCAAACTGTAAAAACCTTAAGACTGCAAATATGAAACAATTTCAAATAGGAACAACTTATAGCTCAGAAAATGTCAGAAATTTACCTACAAAAGGAGAAAATTATCAAATCTAAAATGTATGTTTATCCCTGATCACAGATCCACATGTATGCTTGTCAAACAAAAATAAATCATAAGCAAAAAAAATATAGAGGACCTTATCCCAGCTCAAACAGACTATTTAGTGTATTGTATTTTTATTCCGTGTTTATTTTGTGAAATCACTTGATTTTATCGTATGACTGCTGTCATAAAACCAGCTTTTTCTGGTGAATAACATTTGGCGTAAATCCAAAACATGATTTGGCCCTTGTTTTTCTAGGATTAAGTGAAAAAGATATAAGCTCTCTTTACTTTGTAGCACTAAATGCAAAATACCAACTTATCACTGGTAATCACTTTGAAAAGTGACCACCTGAATGAAACGAATAGCCTGTGTGATTACAGATTCAGCATCATTATTCAAGGACAGGAGAATGAGAGGAAGAGATGTCTTCAATCTTATATAAACAACCAAGAAACTGAATATGTCAGCGATGCCAAAGGAAGAGATGGGACTGCCTCGTCTAAAAGCCCCAAGGTGCGGTTAAGACCCTTAGATGATTAAATATCTTTCCCTGGAGAGAGGGAGCTCACTCCATCCAAATACTTTCATTCTCTCTCCCTTTCAAATTAACATACCCTCACAAATAAAACAGAGGAGGGAGTGGGAAAGGGAAGCATGGTACAGTTCTGCATTATAGAAGATGTACAGTATAGAAGATGTATAGAAGACTGAATTGGTGTGGGGTGATAATTTTTTTGCCCAGATAAAACCTGTGGCGTTAGAAATCTGAAGCATTTGGATAGAAGAAAATAATCCAATAATGAGAAGGAGGCAGGAGTAGTTGTGTAAAAAGCTTAGTATGGTGTAGGCAAACATTTTGGCAGAGGTACATGGAAGGAGGGATTGTTTTGAAGTCAACATGTGTGGTAAAGGTTAGTGAAAGAGAACAGGCACAGGATATTTAATTAGAGGAAGTCTGAACTGGGAATTTATCTCACTCCCCATTTATGCATTACTGGCTTTTCAGGTTTCTCTTTCCCCATGAATATCCATTCACATTTTCCCAGTTCACCTACATTTTCCTCACAATTAATTTCATCTTGCTATGACCTTCACAGAACTGTAGATGCTTAGTCTTCAGAAATATCCATGTGTACTATCATCTGCAGATTTGCATGACATGTTATTTATGTCCTTTCTCAATATGTTCATTCAGATGTTAAGTAAGTCCAAAGACAAAGGTGACCCGTGTAGCACTTGACAAGACATGTACCATCTGCCTTTGGGATGGATATGTATCATTACTCATTATGGCTTGTTTCCACCAAGCAACTGTTTTTCAGTTTACATGTCAATATTACTGTCAGTGGCAATATGATGCTACAAACAAAATTTCATGCGATAGTACGCACAGTAAAACCTCATATTTTATACCACCTGGCTTCTGTTTGTCTGCAAGTTTTGTCATTACATTGAAGAAGTAATCCATTCTGACCAGAAAGATAAATTCTTTTATTTCTTCTTTTCCTTTCAGTGAGATTGGGGTCCAAACAAGAGCTTCAGGGATAAAACAGCCGTGCCCCAGGAAAAGCCCTGGTCTCCTCATTCATAGCCAAGCGTTCTCATCATTGGGTGGCAGCAGCCTGACTCTCTGTGCTTTCTCTCCTCCTGATCTATTAGTCTTGACTTGACAGATTGCCTGGTTTTGGCAAGAGGCCTGAACTTGTCCTCCTCTCCCCCTACACACACTCCTTCCATCAAGGCAATAACGTAATGTCTAGGGAAGCCTGGCTGCTGAGTAGACCTCTACATTTGATATCCCTCGGGCTGAGGAGGAACCTCTACCTTCCAAGGTGACTGCCTGGACCTTAAACGCAAATTTTGATGTCTGCAGCTTCAGATTCAAAGCAAATCTAAATGATCACAGAAAAGTTGCATTACTTGTGAATTGCATTCCGCAATCTTGCAGAAATCTGTATTACATTTTCTTCTTAATATTTAGTTTTCTTCCAGTGAATTCTTTATAATCCTTAACTATTCTTGCCACAGACTTCTTAAACAATTCTGTCAATACGATATAAGCTCATATTCTCTGGGTAGGACCAATGGAAAAGATTCTTTGTTACTACCAGAAGAAGTTATTTTTCTTTCCATTCCATCCTTATTTCTCAATTTTCGGAGTAATTGGTATTGTAGTGGAAAGACAGTCACTTTCTGTTGCAACAACTGGACAGAAAGAATGACTCCCCTGCTGCCCTTGAAAGGAGAATATATAACTTTCACATCACTCTTTTTATTTGCTGTAAGCCACAAAGATACAGGAGTCAGCTTGTCCATATTTGACATTTCTCCTAAAGTTATTTCATAAAGTTATTTCTGCTTTTCACTTAAATCTACTTAATTATTTATATGTATAATCAAATCTGCACAATCTCCCCAGAAGAAATAAGTGACATAGTTTAGATATGCAAAGGATGCTTAGTTTCTGAGAAAGAACAAAGCCTTTACAAACTCTTCCTGAGAGAACATAACATTGGAGAGAGATCAAAGGAGAAAACCCAATCCAGCACTATTAGATGGATTAAATTTTATGTGTAATCTTGCAGTGGTATTGCTCAAGTTTCAGCACCAGAAACGTTTTGTGAACATTCCCAAGAGAAAAAGAAAGTAACTGGCATGATTTGTTCAAGATATATTCCAAGGGTAGAAATGAGCAGATCTATAATTTGGAGCTTTCTGTGTACTTCTCAGCACCGTTATCCTCCTGGTGTGAGAACTAGATCTAACGCTTATGTGGGGGAGGCAGAGCTGCGGTCCTTAAGTAGAGCTGCTTTAAGTTCTTTTCTGGGGATTTTTATGACTTGTTCTTCTGCTTATAGGGATCTGAAGAAACAGTTTCTGTGAAAAAGTTGGTTTGGTAGAGTTATCTGAGCATGTCCCCTCCTAACAGCTCTGTCTCCTTTATGTTCTTTACTGGGCTCAGTCAGACTTGTTCGTATTTGCAGATGTGGGAGGAAGAGGTTTTTCCTTGACAGCATTCCTTTCCATGTCTGCTATTTTGTCAGCCCTTTTAGGGGAAGAGCGTGTGCCACCCTCCAACTCTTCCATACCTGTCTGCTGCTTGGAACCAGGAACACCAGTAACTTGTGCATTTCCGTTTTCCTACCCTAACTCAACCAGTGCATGTTAAGAATTTCTGCTTCATGAAACTTGTTTTTCATACTGTTTTACTAAAGAATTAATAACTACTGAGTTTATAGAGCTGTTATTGTTATCACAGTCCTGTCTTAATCTGTTCATATTTGCTCTGCTGTTAGTGTTTACAGTAAGTGATAAAAACATAAGTTCTGACAGGGGACACATTTATTTACTTCAAGTATATGTCAAATGTTTATTTTTACTGTTCTGTCCCAGTTTGATACACAAGGTTTTACATTATGCATTGAAATACGAATGTGCCCCTTGTTGTTTTAGTCTGCATGTGGGAGGTTAATATCCGTAAAGCAAAGTGACAATGAAGGAGCAAAGCAGAGCCCCTGGGACATAAAGAAATATCAATTCAAAATGTAGAGCCTCTTCCTAAAAAATATTTCAGTGGGACATAAAAGACTGTGTGAAAAAATAAACATAATACACATGCTCTTGGATGGACATTTGTGATGAAAATTATTTTCCTTGTTTCTGGGAGATAATAGCAAAAGTATATAATGTCTGCCATAAGGCGTTATCATATTTAATCACATTTCACAAGCTATTGTTTCTGCATAAAGCAATGCTTTTCTAGTACTGCAGGCTATTTGGATATGTCTCACAAAACTCTGCAAGATATGGTACTCACTGAGAAGTGTATGCTAAACCTGGATTTGAGCAATTTGATATTCTTGACACAAAAGGACCACTGAATGTCATGAGGAAGTGCTAAAGGATGACAATGCAGCTATATGTTTAAGATTTCCGTTTAAGATTTCCATTTAAGATTTCCATTTAAGATCATCACAGTTCATCTTCATAATTGTGAACTAACGTATAATATAAACTAGGGAAAGCTGTTGAGTCTTATATTAAATAAACCATGATCAACTAGCCTGGAGAAGCTATGTACTGAAGCACATTTTGAACTGGGATACCCACAAAATGTGATAGAGGTTTATGGTGAAAGAGTTAAGCAGTTCAGAAATTTAGTCTGGAAAGTCATTCTAAGGAAAGCATTAGCCTGTCAGTCTCCCTTGTTTTCATCTTGAAATTTCATTCTCAGATGAGTGCATTAAAACACTGCTTCTGTTAGAACTACACAATTTAATGCTGTAGATATTCAGATAATGGCAAGTGGATTTGACCTTAAAGAACTTATTACTTCAATCCTCTTTTTATTATACAAGTCATCAGCCTGCTTAATTTCAGCTCAGCAAATCACTACATAAATATATAGTAGGTTTTCTACTTAAACAGAAATGTGTTTTGAATTTTTGAAGGAGAGGCAGCATTTTCTTGATTAGGTTTAATGATATACAGAATCATGTATGCCAGCTGAATTCCAACAATGAATCTACAGAAATGTGAAGTGGTGTTTTATATATTTTATATGCAAAACATTATATTAATATCACATGAAGGCCATATAGGCAACTATCCTGAAAAGTCATACAGGGGCCAAAAGGCACAAAAGAAATCTCTCTCTTTTTTTCTATATATGTCTTGCATTTTGCCTGGACCTGTATTACTTACATTGATCCCTATTATTTTTTATAGAAAGTAGTTAAATCTCTTGTGAATTTATTATCTATATATCTGAAGATATAGACGTTTTGTGTTGGTTACACATATTGACTATGTCATCAAGCTTGGATAGAGAGGTTCAAGCCTCTGTGTCTCCCTGACATAGACGTTTGTGGTATTCCCAGCTGTAAGTGTTCAAAAAATGTGAGTCAGTCTATTAAAAAGTCACACGACTGGCCTAAAACAGTGATGTAAAAACCCGACATTTTTGGGCTGTTTACCATTTGTAATTTTCAACTCTTTATGGAATACTCAAGTAATTTTTTCAAGTTTCTGGAACCATGGAGGTCAGAAAGCAGAGAAGAGAAAACAGGCACTTGAGTGGGAGGACTGGAGATACAGCTGGCAGTGATGATTCAGTCCATATGTGGATTATAAGATTTGATGCAATGAAGAGGTTTCTCAGAAGATTTGCAGACAGACCCTGAACAAGAAGATCCAAAATGCCAATTCTTGGAGATAGAATTAAATTTTGACCTTCAGTCATGGTGTAGTAGAAAAAGAAAGGAATGTCAGAAAAGGTATAAAGGATATCCAAGAATCGGGGCCCAGAGAGGGTGATGTGTTTGAGACTGAAAAAGGTGGTACAAGAAAGTCTAGGGACTAATGGAATGACCGGCAATTCTTTAGCATTCACTGAGTCACCAGACAGTGATGCTGTTCCACTTGTTCTTCACAAAAGAAGAATGATGAGGCAAAAGCCACATTGACAAGACAGAAACATGAAACAAAGTTAAGAAACGGATACAGTGACTGTACTAGCTGACTACGGCAGCATATTGTATGTGCTGGTTTTTCAGCCTTGGGTCTTATGTTCCTAACTGCTATCTGGTAAATATATTCAAAACGATGGATGATATACCAAGAATTAAAACCCTGAGAAAAAACTACCAAGAATTGGGGACCTGATTCAGTTGACACTTGCATTGGAGCTAGCATCCTGCTAACAGTTTGTAGTCCAAGGAAAGAGAGACAGGCAATTCTAAGGACTGTTTAACTCCAGCTGAAAGGAAATACCTAAAAGGATGGATTTTGCCCTACAAGTGCCTCTTGTCTGTGTTGACAAGAGATGACTAACTCAGATGTAGATGTCTGTACCTACCTCTCAGGTTGCTTTCTACTTAGGACAAGGGCCAGGTGCTAACTAAGAATTTCCAAGAAAAAATCAGTACAGTACTCTTATGATTTTATGAGCATCACACAATCGTGTTTCCTATTTAATGCAAGTTATTAATCTTTGCTGTTCAGTAGCAAGATGGATGTGTCATAGTCGCTGGTAAATCCAAACTGACCATACTTTTCTTCTGCTGTCTATGTCCTTCAGTGGACCAGTGGCTGCTGGGTAGCCTGATTCTCATTTTGCAAATGGAAGTATCTGACTCTGAGGAAAACCTTTCAATTAGCAGCTAACCCAAGGCTGCTCTGGAGTGCTCTGTTTTCACCTTTTCCCTTTTTCGGGGAGGGCTGGTTTCTTCTCAACCTTTGGGATTACCTTTATTTTGGATATTGATGTCTTTAACTTGTTGGGGGGTTTCTAGACTGATTTTTTGTTGAATATGTGAAAATCTTTTTTCGAATATGTGAATATGGTTAATTTTCTACAGTCATTAAATATGATAGCTGAAATTGTTAGCAGAGCAGATATATTTTGAAAGAAAGAAAAATTGGACAAAGTACATTCTCCCTTTCCTGCACTTTTTCCTGGTAGTCTTCCCACTAGCAGGCATGCAGATTCTTCACCTCCTGCCACAAACCTCTGGCGTATTCCACTATCTTTTCCTGTTCTCCATTGTAATGAGCATGCTCCAAGGGAACTGTGATGTGCTTCTGACTGTCACTTGATATTGATGCATTAACACATTTATCAGTGCTGTTTTTGAGAGGTGGTGGGACTATTGCCCTATCCACACAGCCGCCAGTAAATCCAGATCTGCACCAAACCCATGCCTCCCACAACTTTCTCCAAACCAGCCTTCTGGAACCTAACTGGCAAAGAATGGTTACCTGATATGGAGATAAAGAGGACAGTTTTTTAGTTTTACTACTTTGAATACATTTGTCCTGGTTCCGGCAGGGCTGGGGTTAATTTCCCCAAGGATGGGAGAGGGCACAGGTATGTGAGCCATGTGAGCCATGCCCGGGCTGTGGGGGGGAGCTGCCGGGGGGAGGGGGCGGGAAGTCGCGGCTCAGCGCGGGCTGCGGCGGCGCGGGTGCGGGTCCGGTCGGTGAGCGGCGGTGCCCTGATCGCGTTTGTATATTCCTTTATCCGTGTTATTGTTACTGTTTTCTCTTCCCTTTGCTGTTCTGTTGAACTGCCTTTATCTCAGCCCACGAGTTTCGCCTTTTTTTTCGTATTTCCCAGCCGTGTGGGGGGGGTTGGGCGAGCGGCCGCGTGGTTCTTTGTTGCCGGCTGAGGCCAAACCACGACAGTCCTTTTTGGCGCCCAACGTGGGGCCCGAGGGTTGAGATAACGACAGATCCGACCCGAGATTGTTAACACGAGTTTGTTATATATATTTCTCATATTAGTTAGATAGTCGCCAGTTACAATGTTACTTCATTTGTTTGCGTGGCTGTGTTGTGTAAATTCTTACGTGTTCCATGTACTCCCCGTGATGATGTTTGTTACCTCGGGGAGAGGGATCAGGATTATCATTTTGCTGTCCTGTGCGATATCAGCATATGATATGATAGCATCACTGCTCAGGTCGCTGTGTTGGGGTGTTTATGCAGTATTGCTGTCCTGCCCATACCTTGGTCGCCGTCTCTCAGAATTTATTAATAATCATACCCGATCTATGGGGGAAACAGGGGGGGATACTTTCCCTAGCTCTTTCACCTCCCTTTTCTCCTTCGGGCCAGGTATGACAGCTTTTGAGAATTTCGAATATCCTTGGGATGCTCAAACCAGTCTGGTCCTATTGCTATGTCTCCTGAATGTGTTTCAGGTCTTGTTCAGGGTTAAACAACTGTTTAAGACTACCACCCAGAGATCTGCCCCGAGGCTGGATAGTCAGGGGTGGCATGGCATGTGGGAGAATATGGGCAGGTATCTAGAGAATTTCTCGCCTCCAATGTTTTGGGACTTCACCCCGAACAATTACAGGACCCTGATAAAGTGGTAGAATTTTTAAAAGGAAAATGCTGTGACTGTTCCAGAGAGGCACAACTCACTGCACTGTGCTGGGCCCTGGCCAGTATCTACCAAACACTGCTCAGTGTTATGCAGCACCCTCAGGGGAAAGAGGAGGAAACCAAACCAGTAGGCACTGCAGCTATTCCAACCCCTGCGGCAGACAATGCAGCTACTCCAACCCCGCTGGCAGGCAATGTGGCTACTCAAACCCTGGTGATGGGCAATGCAGCCACTCAAACCCCAGTGGCAGACACTGCAGCTGAACCGGACAACCAACCTGTGCCTGTACCAGTTGCTCCTGTACAGAAGAAGAAATACACCAAGAAATCAGTTCGCGTAGTTAGGGATGATGATGAACCAGGGCCATCAAAGGAAAGGGAGGAAGAGATGGAACCAGAGATAATCACCCGATCTCTATCCCTGAGTGAGCTGAGAGATATGCGAAAGGATTTCAGCCGACTTCTGGGCGAGCACATTGTCACCTGGCTGCTCCGATGCTGGGATAATGGGGCCAGTAGCTTGGAATTAGAGGGCAGGGAAGCCAGGCAGCTGGGATCCCTGTCTAGGGAAGGGGGCATTGACAAGGCGATTGGAAAGAAGACACAAGCCCTCAGCCTCTGGAGGCGACTCCTGTCAGGTGTGAGGGAAAGGTACCCCTTCAGTGAAGATGTTGTATGCCGTCCAAGCAAGTGGACCACCATGGAAAAAGGTATCCAGTACCTAAGAGAACTAGCCGTGCGGGAGATGATTTACTATGACCCAGATAATGCGCAGTTACCCACAGACCCTGATGAAGTCCAGTGCACAAGGCCCATATGGCGGAAGTTTGTACGGAGCGCACCATCATCGTATGCCAACTCCTTGGCGGTGGTGGAATGGAAAGGCGAAGAGGGACCAACGGTGGATGAGGTGGCGGGCCGACTCTGGCAATATGAAGAAAGTCTCTCTTCCCCCCTCGTCTCAGCTGTGGAGAAACTGTCCCAGAAAGTCCAGCAACTCGAAGAGAATATATCCTACTCCCTACCTGTACAGGCCAGCATCTCAGCTATTAAGAACAGGCGTTTTCCTACTCAAGAGAGAGAGTATAGACAGTACACACCACGAGGCACCCTGTGGTTTTACTTGCGCGATCATGGAGAGGACATGAGGAGGTGGGATGGACAACCTACCTCGTCCCTACGGGCACGGGTACACGAGTTGCAAGGAAGAACAATCACAAAAGGGGATCCATCTAGGAAAAGTGCTGCTCCCATTTCCAGCAGACAGCTCCCCAAACAGAGTAGAAGGCCTGATCTTACCTCTGATCCTCTTGAAGGGACTTCCAAGTCATTTGTGCAACAGGTGAGTAATGGACTGTCGTGGTTTGGCCTCAGCCGGCAGCATCGAACCACGCGGCCGCTCGCGCAACCCCCCACAGCCGTGGGGGGGGGGGAATACAAAAAAAAGGCGAAACTCGTGGGTTGAGATAAAGGCAGTTTAACGGAACAGCAGAGGGAAGAGAAAACAGTAACAATAACACGGATAAAGGAATATACAAACGCGATCAGGGCACCGCCGCTCACCGACCGGACCCGCACCCGCGCCGCTGCAGCCCCCGCTGAGCCGCGACTTCCCGCCCCCTCCCCCCGGCAGCTCCCCCCCACAGCCCGGGCATGGCTCACATGGTGTGGAATACCTGTGTCCCCTCCCATCCTTGGGGAAATTAACCCCAGCCCTGCCGGAACCAGGACAACATTGCATAAGCTTCAGGAGCTAGGGATGCTAATCCATGTTAATCATGCAAACGTTTTCATGCACCCTTATTGTTGATTGACTAAAATAAATTTATAATTCACTGAAATCGCTTGACAGCAAGAAGGTGCTTGGTGTGCGAATAACAACTGACATGTCTTCTGTATAAACAAGCAGAGCTGGCTGAGTAACAGAGGAATGCATTAGCCAGAAGAAAGTGATCTTCAATTTTTATTTCAAAATTACCTCAATTTTTTTGCTAGATTTGTACATCTAGAAAAGTGTGCATTATCTATTCTGAGAGAAAAAGAAGAAAATTATTTAAGCCAATAAAACATGGTAGTAAGATAGCATTAGCATATACAATAGCTGGGAGGAAGGCTGATGGGGAGAAGCTCAGAAGTGTTCGGGCAATGCAGAAAGGGTTGGGTTTTGCTGTTCATGTAGGCAGCAGACAATACTTAGCATATGTGGCATTATGGTACTTAGTGTGGAAGACATACAAAGCAGTGCCTTGAAACTTGCAGGCCTCAATAATGCAATTCAAGCAATGAATTAGGCTATATCCCTTTGGTGGAAAATACATTTAAGCATTTTTTTTTTTTACATTGTTTATTGTTATTCTAGAGGTTGTCTTAGGCCCTTTTAAAATACTAAATTAAGACATTTTTACACACACCATCATTATCATTGTCTTAATGTCCATTCTTTAGAATATGAATAGCCTTAGAGCAACTACAATGCGGCATTCTCCAAAGACCAAAGGATTTAACCCACCTAAAGAAAAGGAAAGACCCACTCTGTTTCATGATTGGTGGTAAGTAGAAAAAAAATTACTTTGATCTGTATTCTTGGAAGCTGTCTGAAATGTTCTTTTTTGACATAAGATATAGGAAACTACCACACAGAGCAGCTCCCAGCCGCCCCTTTCTCGGACAAGTTTCTGTACTCAAGTGACCAGGTAATCAAGACTAATGTTTGGTATTGAACTCCAAAGGGAGGAACAAACACACTAATGAATGTCATGGTTCCCCATCATAGATGGTGGTGCGACTTCTTCCCTAAGTATATCATTCCTTATCTTCATTTTCACCCCAACGGAGATTCAGGCTGATCCTCTCTTTCCACTCATCCTTCCCTCTGCCTGAGGTTGGCCTCTCCATTGTGATGACTCGTTGGTTTATGCAGCTGTGTTCCAAAATCATTCCTTGAAATTACCTGGTTTAAGGAAAAAGAAAATGCCACCATCACCACTTTTCACAAGGAAAAATTAAAAAGTATGCTTTCCTCGGCTTTCCTCAGTTCTCTCACACAGACACTGTTTTTGTTCTTTTCCCATTCCTATAATCAAAAAAGGCATTCTAAGTGCTAAAAGCTGTTGGCTTTTTGGTGAATTTCTTGAAGCAAAATGACCAAGGCATATACAACAAATAATAATGCTGGATTTCAATTCATTTGGACAATTACACATAAATACATTAAGGAAAATCACATCATTTCCCAGAGCGTTTTAAACATGAAAAACAGGGAAAATACTTGGCTCAGTAAAGAAATTGCTTATCCAACTCTAGTAGTAACACATTTAAGAGATTAATTTCCTCTGCTGAAAGCTCTTCTGCAATCGTAGAGCTGTCCTTTTCCTCCCCTGTGAAATATGGAAATGTGCCTACAAAGATTTGTGAAAATATACTACATTCTTTGCCAAGGAAAACATAAGTTGAAAACGTCCTGGTTTTATATCTATATGGATTATAACCCATCCCCTCCAGAAATCTATCGTTTGTTATCTTAAAGACATGTGAACTGTAAAGCAAGGTATTGTTCCAATGCATTGTTTAAATGGGACTTTCATTTGTTATGTCACTTTTAAGCTTCTTGAGGGAGTTGGCTGTAAATTGCTATTGGCAAACTTTAAAAGATGGAAGAGAAAAATGTGTTCTTTATTGAGTGTTGACTGTGTGTTTAGCCCTGCACAACAGAGGGAGCAAAACATACCGTTCCCCAAGAGAAATACTTGGTTTATATTAGGTGATATAATACAAGCTCACAAATTTCCTGTGGAACAAGAAAAGGCCTGGCTTCAACAAGGTGTTAAAGTATAGGGTGCATGGTAGACATTCAATTTATAGTGGATCATATCTGGAAAGTGTGGTGGAAAAATATCTATTAAAGAGGGATTTGAAAGAACAAAGGCATAAAGGGAAAAACAGAGATACAGAGACGAGTAGAAGACAAAGACTCCACCGAGAGAACACTTTCCGTTACCTGAAAGTTTCTTAGTATTAGTATTCTTTAACATGCAAAAACATTTCAGATTCTTTCAACACTTTGGCAGTAACTTGTGAGAAATCTCTGCGCTCCACGGTTTACACATCTGTTATAATACTGAGCAAAGGGGCACATATTAAAAATGCATATATTTGCATGGATCTGAATTTATTTGTATCAAATTAAAGGGAGTTTTGCATGTATACTGGCTTTGAGCCACTCAGGCTTCCAGTTTTGCAATTTCTTCAGGATTCCTGACTCTCCTTTGCATGCATGCTGTCTCCTTAATGCCTTGACCTTTCACTCTTACCTTTATATACTCAAATAACAGCAGGAAAAAAAATGCAGTTAAGTAAGGAAAAATTGATCTGTGGGAGATCAGTGATTGAGCAGGTGTGAGAAAAGAGGAAGGATTTCCTGCATGTGAGAGATTTTATTTTTCCTGTTTAATTATGTTCTATATAATACCGACTGGCCCCTCCTTTACTCTCTCACCAACATTGTTCCTTTAAAATACATGGAATTTGATTTCAATCTTCCAATCACAATTTCAGGTTCTTGCCGTTCCGTCAGGCAGACACAGCACACAGATGCTATCTCTCACTCAGAAAAATCATCCCAAAGTTTTCTGAGCACACCTAACCATTTACCAATCCCTTTTCCCTGTCCTTGGAGTTCCTGGTTTCATGAGGACTCTGTGGGCAAGAGGAGTTCTGGGTTATCTGCAGTGCTCAGCCAATGGTCAAGGTCCAATTTTTAGAGACAGAAGTACAAAGGAAGCCAGCTGCCCATTAACAGCGCAAATAGCATTTTGGTATCGTTTCCAGAAGGAGTTAGAATGGTTGTCAGACCAGGGTATCTCTGCTGGTCTGTATGATTTGCGTATTAGGAAAACCTACAGACAGAGTAGGTCTGAAATACACTTTTTGTGTTCTCTAATGCTATATCTTCTGTGACAGAGTTTCTGTGGTAAATTAATTCCTCATCAAAATGTGCACACAAGATACGGCAGGCCAGAAGTTTAAGTCCTTGTTGTTTGTTTTCCTACCTTTGCTCGTAAGGAGAGTGGAAACAAAAGACGTTTACGATTTCAAGTGTTACTTTGCACTATACAGAGTAGCTACAGATCTTTACATTAAAAATAACCAACAGAGAAGAGCTGAGTCTGCGTTACAATCTAATCAGTTTTAGGATTATAAAAGAAAAGACAAGATGAAAGAGTAGTGCAGAGCCTTTTTGCTGTGCACTGTTTCTGCATAAACAATGTCTATGTATCCTTGAGCTTTACAGATTTGATTTTCAGGCTGAGGATTTATTTGATTCAAAAAGATCAGAATCAGATGCTGCTGTAGTAGGTGGGGGAATCTAGCCACACTGTGGATGTGGGAGCTCTGACGAGCTTTGGTGTTTTTCAGTTATGTGACATGAATTGTGTTGTGCTGGACAGTGCTCATGGTTGGGAGGGAAAAAGCTATCTCTAGGTCTACTGGTGCCTTGGGAAAGCCATATCTGTGTTGCATGCACCATTAATATTGCATAGGAGCAGAACTGAGGAGATATAATCATTTGTCGCATCATGCTGATTGTTCTGCAACAGCCACAGAAAACAAGACCACGCTCCCTGGTGCTTTCTCACTAAGGGAATTCACTTGTCTTCCACCCCATTGCCTTCACATAACCTGATGAGCCCAGGAGACCTCCAGTGTGTGACCCAGACAGAGGTGCAGGCCTCTGGGTGCCGCAGCTGATTATTACCATTAACTGCTGAACAGTGGTACCAGGATTATTCTGGTATTACCTGCAAATACACACGACAGAGCTGGGAAAGGGGAGGGACTGGTGTTCACTGTTGTGCAATGGGGGCTCTTCAAAGTGTCAAACTTTGCAGTTTCCCCTACAACAGTGGGGTGGGTAAGCTCCCATTTTTCCTCTATGCTTCTGGTCTTCAGTGTTGAGGTCCAGTGTGCTGGATGAGACAGTCACGTGTAGAGAAACCTGGACAAAGGAGTTAAAAGACACAAGGAGACCAGAAGGCCAGGGATGAGGATGCTGCATGCCAGTCACGGATCTCCATCTGATCGGCACACTGTGTTCAGCCTTTCTTGGGCTGTTTCCATTTGTAACATTGGCCAAGTTAGGGAAAAGGGCTGGATTGGCTGCATAGTATTTTCTTGTAGGGTTTTGAAATTTATCATTCCAGCACAGAACAAAGTCTATGATTTGTAACATAAACTTAATGAAAGTGTGCAAGAGAGTTGTTTTTTTTTTAAAATAAAACATCCCACCCAAAGTAATTATTAGATCCTCTAATTTCTGAGAAAGCCAGGTTCAAGGAACAGCTCTTCCAGCACCAGAGCACGGTCTCAGAAATATCTGCTTTCTTAGACGCACTGTCCTGGCAGATTGGGGAAACTTCTTCCTTGGTCACCTGGAAAAAAAATATAATGTGGGTAAATACCTGAACTGTCCAGATAGTTTTAGATAGGAGGGGAGAAAACAGAAGATTCACAAATGTCCCAGAGGAGGTATCAACTCCTTTTTTTCCACAGTCCTGCTAATTAGGGAATTAATGTGGGATGTGGGATGTACTGATTAAATTCAGTCTTTTTCTGGAAAGGATTTTTACCCATATTAGGACTCTGATCAAATTTATTGTAGGATATTCTGAACTAGAAAAAAGCTCTTAATAAAGTTATTTCATTTTATATAAATAATTAAACATGGCAGGAAGAATTAGAATAGAGGTTTTCCACCTTCTGACAGTGTCTGAATGTCTTTCCCTCCCTCCTTTTATCTGAACCATGATATTCTTAATTTGCTGTTCTTCTTTCTCCCTTGCTCCCTATTCTTAATATTTCTTGGGCTGGTGGACTCCAGGGACACCTCTACTTCGGGCCAGGAATCTCTTCCCTGGACAAGGATAATTTTGTATCCTCTTCTCAGACTGTCCCTAGGGAGATGTATTGAGGCACTTCATTGGTAGCTAAAAATCTCCCACAGTTCTAATATTTGTATCTCCGCTTTTCAGTTAACTGTAGAAAATAACTTCTAGAGTGTAAACAGCGTACGAGCATGCCCACGTGAAATCCACCAGGGCTATTGCCTCAAAGATGCAAAGGTTTATTAGCTGAAATATCTGGAGTACTTGTTCCCAAACTGGACTACCATTAAGTGTCTAGATAGTGACACTCTTGAGTATATCAATCACCTATGTATAGAATAAGCACCACCATCATATTGTTAAGACTTCCATTATCCTGAGTGAAATGGAGACACAATGTCTGTTATGTCCTTCTCCTTAGAATTTTTAAGGACAGTTATGATGTTGTGAGTCAATTCCAGCAGGGACAAAATAGCTTGATTAAGATTTCTGGGTCAGCTCCAATTCATCTCCAATCTAAACTCTGATCTTTCTCAAAAAGGTTTTGATTTTGCACTCATTAAATGAGAACCAGGTGAGGAGTTAATTAAGTCAGTTTGCTTTGATAAAGTCTGACTTACTCAGTTTCATGGAGCATAGTCATACAAGTTTTTTTCTCCCCTTGTGTTTCATTCTATTTATCTAGAGTTAAAGTTCCTAAACCAAGGAAAACAAACTTTACATTGATTTCTAATCAATATTTTCTTTACATCCCTGCAACCAACAGCGCAGGGTGACAATGTCATGTTCAAGATAAATGGGCTTTGGAAATGGACTTTTCCTGTATAATTGAAAACAGAGCTACACATTAAAAAAGCATTTGCTTTTTAACGTTTTCTTGTACAGGGGAAATTGTCTGGCAGAATGTGTGTAGCTCTGTGTTTCAAAGAGGTAAGTACCTTTCTGATCTCTCCCTAGATATGCCCCCCTTCCATCGTGCTCTCTGGGAGAGTAATTTGTTGTATTTTTCCAGTTCTTCCAAAGCAAAAAAGTCACCACTTTTTCTTTTCTATGCTTTGTTTTGTTTTGTTTTGTTTTTAATCTAAAACCATTATTATAAAAAGAACTTTTTAGAAGAGTTAAAAAGTCTTTCCAGAAATGAGTTCTAATCACTTTCTCCATTGCAAAACTTTGTGAGAGCAAAGAAGCTTAAAAAAGGTTTCCATTTCTTTTTCACTATTTTAAGCATTCATCTTTTAGAACTGTTACATTATTCATCTGCACCACTTGACTTTAGGGTTGTTTTATTCTTTAACACTATGTATGTTGTACATTAATAATAATGTAACAATTTCTTGGAAAGAACTATTTCAGATTGCTCACATCACTGATATGTATTATGGCTTATCTTGCCACATAGTTCAAATATATTTTGACTTCAATGCTCTGCATGGTTTTTGTTCAAACACTGCATAGGTATTAGTTTTAGAGCCAAAAGTAGTATTTTAAATATAGTTAAAATTAGCTCTATCTGTTACTTACAGAATTTATACAGACAATTTCATATTTTCTCAAATTGTTCCATTAATTTTATACACTTTTTTCAGATATTGCTGTGTAAGGACAGTGTGAACAATGAAATGGAAACCATCTTGTAGGGTGGCTGTATGGCTAGTATTCTGCGACACACGTTTGAGGGGAGGGATGCCATCCAGAGGGACCTGGACAGGCTGGAGAGGTGGGCCCAAGCCAACCTCATGCAGTTCAACAAGGCCAAGTGCAAGGTCCTACATCTGGGTCGGGGCAATCCCAAGCACAAATACAGGCTCGGCGGAGAATGGCTGGAGAGCAGCCCTGTGGAGAAGGACCTGGGGGTGATGATTGATGAGAAGCTCGACATGAGCAAGCAGTGTGCGATCGCAGCCCAGAAGGCCAACCGTATCCTGGGCTGCATCAAAAGAAGTGTGGCCAGCAGGTCAAGGGAGGTGATTCTGCCCCTCTACTCCGCTCTCCTGAGACCCCACCTGGAGTACCGCATCCAGCTGTGGAGTCGCCAACACAAGAAGGACATGGACCTGCTGGAGCGCGTCCAGAGGAGAGCCACGAGGATGATCCGAGGGATGGAACACCTCTCCTATGAGGAGAGGCTGAGAGAGTTGGGGCTGTTCAACCTGGAGAAGAGAAGGCTCCGGGGAGATCTTATTGCGGCCTTCCAGTACCTAAAGGAGGCCTACAGGAGGGGTGGGGAAGGACTTTTTACAAGGGCATGTAGTGATAGGACGAGGGGGAACGGCTTTAAGCTGGAAGAGGGCAGGTTTAGATTAAACATTAGGAAGAAGTTTTTCACTTTAAGGGTGGTGAGGCACTGGAACAGGTTGCCCAGAGAGGTTGTTGAAGCCCTGTCCCTGGAGGTGTTCAAGGCCAGGCTGGACGTGGCCTTGGGCAACCTGGTCTAGTGAGAGGTATCCCTGCCTATGGTAGGGGGGTTGGAACTCGATGATCTTCAAGGTCCCTTCCAATCTAAACCATTCTATGATTCTATGATTCTATGATCATATTGTTCCTGTTCCCTGAATGCATGAGAGCTATCCTTTGAACGGGAGAAGGCTAGAGACTGGGCAGCTGAGGATACATCTCTGTCAAGGAGAATTTTGGCAACAGCAGGAAAAGGAAATGCTGTTACAGAAATATTTTCAACCTTTTTCTCTCTTTGGTTGTGTAAACTTTACCTCCAACACTCAGCTTACACCTTTTATCATGCAAGACCACAGCAATGTAGAAAAGTAGTTGAGGCAAAAGGAGAAGTTGGTAGCTGAAGATCAAATCAGATCAAGATAAAAACAAGAGCTTGGGTTAAAGAAACAGAGCATCATCAGATTTTATGTCTGCTGCCTTGGCTAAGCGTCTTTTTCTCTGTTCATTGTTCATCTGGGAATCTTATTAATCTCACACGGTTTCTGTAAGTTCACATAATGATAGTGGCAAAAAAAAATCTTTTTAAAAACTGCTTTGGATTTTTGCAGAGACCTTTCTTTGGGGTTAGTGTTGATCACTGTTCTGATATCTGGTGCTCAACATGCTATACTCTGATGGGGAGCACATCCTTGAAGTCCTCAATGACTCTAAATTAATTTCTAGGTTTTGGGTTTAATACATCAATAACTTCAGACCTTTCTGGAACTCAAATCTCCATCCCCATTTTTAAACTATCTGCTAGTTCTTCCAGTCATTACAGCCTATAGAAACAGCCCAGAATGTTGCAAGTTCATGGTTTTATATTGAGTAAGAGGTTTCAGTTTTGTCATTTGCTGCACAGGAATTACTGCCCAGGTTTATCAAGAATAAATTAGCATGTTCTTAGAACCTGGACCACCACCATCAAATTTGAAATGAGCATTAATGAACCAGTTTTCTGTGTCCTTCTAATATAGTTGTTGAAAGAAGTAATTCTACAGTCGAGTTCCATCCCAGCTCCACAAGCTTTATTACTGTGTGCAGATCCTTTGATACCACAGCACTGGGCAGTAAATACAAACATCAGTCTTTTCTAACAGATCTACAGGGTTAGTGCACATGTAAATGAAATATTTTCCTATCCTTTACTGGTGGAAAAGCATTTATTGCATGAAAGAAGAGGGTACTTAACAAAGGGGACTCTATTCTCTCTGCAGTTCTGTCTGGAAGATGATTTTGAAGTGGACAAAGGAAGCAGCAATGACAAGTAAACCATGAATTTGCAGATGCACCTGCCAGGAAACAGCTATGATGTAATTAGCTGGTAGAGAAAAAGTAAATTAATGGTATCCCATCGGTTTTGCCATTATGCTTGTGATGGGTCTAAAATGTAGACTATTAAGTCTGATGTGCCTTGTAGTGCTCTGAAGTTCCTAAGACTCTCAAAGAAAAAAATCTTCATTTTTGCTCTTGTTAAGGAACAATTATCCCATTTTTTTTTGCTATGAAATTATCTTCCGCTCTATTTACATTCTCCAGATCTTCCTGTATGCGCTTTTATTTTCTGTAAAACCTCAGTTTACAGTTTCCCAAGGACTTAGTTTGATTATGGCCTAGTATGGCTCATTTTCAGCACAGGGCTGGGTTTTAAAATTTAAGTAGTACTTCATGTTCAACCACTGTCCTATACTTTGATTTAGCTGTTAATGTCCTACAGAGAATGTCACTCCCCTATTAAGAGCTTGTGTAATTTTAAGTTGTTATTTCAGATGCATTAACAATGCACAAGGCAGAAACAGATTGACAAGGAGATGTTTTAGGTGGAGAAGTCCTGTATGTAAACTTGACAAATGAGCAAGCATGACATGGAGATCACAGGAGAAAGACAACTGGAGAATGACATGAGATTTTTTATGAAATTGCTTTTCTGATAAAGCCACATTTCAAGCTGAATGATTAGCACTTACTCAGCAGATCACCATGCACTGACCTTGGCAGTATCACCGGGGTCAGATTTGCATACATATTCACATGCATGAATAATTCTCAAATTTTCCATTACATTAGGTACAAACAGGTTTCTTTGCTCTGTCATCATGCATGAATGTCTTCTCTTGCCACCATATTCCTCTTGAAAGGAAAATAGTGGGATCGCCCTTACAGTAACTCAGCACACTGGTGCAGTATCACCGATTCCTCTCCTTCTGTAGTTATTAAATAATGGCAAAACAGTGATCATCCACACTTGGGGTGTGGTACCACCTGCTTTTGGATCATTGTCATTGATTGATGCTGCACAACTCTAAGAGTTTGATATAGCCTGTCCTGTTATCAGGTATTACCTATTAACACTAATAGTTGTACCAGAACAGCAATGAAGAAAAGGCTAGATTCTTTCTGCAAAAATAAGGTGGGAAATGGAGAATAATCTTTCTTCTGCGCATACTCAGCACTTAGCAACATCTGGATGATACCATGTTCTATAGCAAGTGCCATATTCTATAGGCAAAACTCCTTGTTCTTCTAATGGCTTCTCTAAGTTTTTGTTTTCAAGGTGACTTAGTTCTTTAGCGTAGCCACTTACTTGCTA
The DNA here is from genome assembly GCA_017639485.1 of Pluvialis apricaria. Lineage (NCBI taxonomy): Eukaryota > Metazoa > Chordata > Aves > Charadriiformes > Charadriidae > Pluvialis > Pluvialis apricaria. Next base: position 17,217,220 of record CM030007.1, read on the forward strand.
CTAGAGTTGCACAGAAGATGGAAGTCCTACTTCTTGAAAGGTTTTTTCAATTTTTAGATATAGATTTGCTTCAGATCTAAACAAAACATGATCATCTGCAAATTATTTATGTAGAAAAAATTGTTACATTACAGCATTTTGGTTTTTTATTTTATAGCAATGTTTTATTCTTTACACAAATAGTACAAACTCATCTGCAGGCTTTTAATGAAATATTGTTTCATGGGTAAAAAATTAAATACGTTGCTCTAAAATCTATCAAAATGGAACTAAAACCTAGGGAATGATCCAGCTGACCAGTCAATAGGTGTACTGCTGGGTGTATCAACATAACACATATTTAAGGGTAAAGATTATAGACCCAGAATTTCATGCGGTTCTTATACATATGTGAAATTCCTTAATATACCCTGCCTGATTTCCCTGCCGCTATGAGATGACACAATTCTGCAATAAATCTTCTATCGTATTTACCAGCCCTATGGAATAGGGATGTCTTAGCTATTAATATGAAACAGCAATAATTTGGGATTTTTTTGTCCAAAACACAATTTTGAAAACAATTAACACCACTTGATTCAGAAGTTTTCAGGTTTGGCTAGAAAATGAGTCTATTGAAAATTTTTTAAACAGCTTTAGCTGTTTTTCATAATTTCTACTCCTTTTCTGGACTTTCCAGTCCAGAAAATAGAATCCCTTCAATAATGCCATTTTTAATGGCATTGCTTATTGAAACTAGTAAACAGCATGATGTCTATGCTCAGATACCTCATGAGGAAGGATTTTAATATTCAGCACAAATTTATTTACAGTGAAGTTTTCTGTCTGTTTCCAGTTTTGACAGCTGAGACTGAAGTCTCCATGACAGCGCTGCTGCAGCTGTTAACTGCAAGGGGTACTCAGCTCAGAAAAGAGGTTTCTGCATTGATAGTGCAAAACAGATTTCAGATTTTAATTATATATAAGATCTCATATTCAGTACCATAGAGGAAGTTGGATTGGAAGGGACCTCTGGGAACTATTTGGTTCAACTCCTGCTCAAAGCAGGGCTAACTTCAAAGTTATGTCAAGTTATTCAGGGCCTCGTGCTGAATAAAGATATCGTATCTTCTCTGGGCCCCTCTCCTACTGTTTTCCCTGTGAATACTTTTCTTTCCTTTTCCAATCAAATTCCCTTTGTTACAGCTTGTTATGGTTGCCCCTTCTCCTTTTGCAATGTCTTGCCAAAAAAAAAAAAGGTGTGAACCCCATTTCTCTGTAACCTATAAGTAGCTGAGGGCAGCAACCAGACTCCCTTTCTCATTCTCTTCTCCGTGCTGAGCAGTATTAGTTCTCTCAGACTCTCCTCTGTCATGTGCTCCAGCCCCCAAACCAGCATGGTGACCCTCTGTTGGATGTTTCCTTTTTTGCCCCACTTCTGGAAGGCCCCAAACTGGACACAGTATTTCAGATGAGGCATCACAAGTTCCAAACAGATGGAAAGAATCGCTTTCCTTGACCTTCTGACTCCACTTTTTCTAATGCTGTGTTTTATGCAGCTACTCTTGTTTGCTGCAAGAGCATACTGCAGGTACATGTTCAATTTGTTGTCTACATGGACAGGTCATTCTCAGCAAAGGTGTTTTCTAGCCAGCTGGGGCCCAGACTGTAGTGTGGCATGAAGTTGTTCTACTCCAGGTGGAAGAATTTAATTTGCCTTAGCTGAACTTCATGAAACTTCTCTCAAGCAAGCCTTACAACTGAAAGTCGTCCCTAACTTTCAATATATCAACCTACAGATAATCTACATGGGGAGAATTTGGTTCCTCAGGTAGCTGGCTCAGAACATAAACCATGCAACTGAGAAATTTCTAAAGAATTAAGCAAATAGATTCAAATCATAGAGAAACTGCTGTGTGTATGACTAACAAAGTCCTTAGTCTGTGGCTAGCCTCCCAGCACAGCAGAAACCTAAGCGGTATTTTGAATACTTGGGACTGTTTTGTTGGGTTTTTTTTTTCAACATTGTAAACGATACTATCTGAGAAAATAACTTCATTCACATATATATATTAGAAGCGATAGCATTTGTTAGGGTAAAATCTGGTATTTAGGCAGTACATTCACTGTAGTAATCTTTAGAAGTGTATTGCAGTTTTCAGTGTATTTTGTAGGTCCACATAGCAAAAGTATTTTTCTTGCATCTTTTCAATTTGCTGAGTTTGTGATTCTGAATTTTTCCTGCCTTTGTCATTTTTGTAGGTCATGCTTTAACCTACATCAGTAATGTTTGCACAGCACGAACAGTGCTTGCTGTACCTTGACTTATCACATTCACTTCCACCATTGTCAATTCAATTGGACAAGAAATGGTTATAGCCTTTTGGAAGGTCAGGTATGATTCAAGAAGGAATTTCTTAACTTGCAAGAGATGCTTTTTTCTATAACCTGGTTTCATATAATTTCATCTGATGCTATAGAATTCACATATACCAGTCAGCTACTTAAGTGCAGCTTCATGCTATCCTGTTCATATGCAAGCACTACCTACACTGTATTTATAGCTGAAACCTTTATTTTATGAAAAAGATCTTTAATACTCTCATGCAGTAGTGTAATTATCATCTGCAGAGAAGGGGAGTAATCTATGCAAACTCTTTCAAGTAAGCCATATTCTCATGCTTCAGAAAAAAAAAATCTTATCATTCAAGTGGTTGTTTTTAAACAGTTGACTCCAAGGGTAAAAAGTATTCAAGGCTTATACGAGCTTGGAAGAAAGTGTGTAGGAGGGATCAAGGGAAGGAGGTCACCCTCCTTGTCAAGTTATGGACATGAAAGAGAACGACAGTCCTAGCACAATATATCTCTCTGTGGATGCAATGCAGCTATCATATGGAGGCAATATCACTGCCACCACCAATAGTTGCACAGATCAAAGCTGGTGGATATGTCCTTGAGTGTTTTTTTTTTTTTTCTTTGTAGAAGAATGTCTCATCAGTGTCGCCTATGGTCCAGAAAAAATAACTGTGATACCACTGAGAGGATTGCGGGCACAAAGAATAAGAATAAAATATCAGAAAAAGAAACTAAAGAAGATGTTCAAGCCATGAGCTGGAGCAATGGGATCATGTTCTGATTTGCCTTTAGGGGATTAAAGTCTGGTCTTTAAAACTCAGAGTTTTGTATGTACCTTGAAGACCAATTGGTTTCATTGCCTTTTAAGTTGGACAACTGCACAAACTCTGAAGTGTTGTCAGGTTAGGGGGTCACCCTTGCTTTGAACTGTACTGCATTCAGTCTGTAGATATTTTGCTGCATGTTTACAAAGAAAAAGACAGGTTCCAGAAGTTAAATTTAAAAGATATAGGAGAAAGTTCTCCCAATAGAATTGCATATTGAACTGTTTTTTGTTGTGTATGTAACAGATTCTTAGCACTGGAAGGATACGTGACTCCAAATTTTATTTTTGTGTAAATTGATGTAATCCCACTAGAACTTGTGGAGAGGTACCGAACAAAAGTGAAAGGTGTAACTGATAAGCAGTGTCCTGGTGTAATTCCTAGTGTAAAAGGTAGTTATCTTGCTAATTCCTTCATATTATGGATTAGTCCTTGAGGGCAACAGTAGGGCGATTCTGTAATTCATAACATAGTTTACTTATATGTGGAGTTACACCTGTGAAACCACAGAAGGGGAAGGCTGGTGTTACATTTTATTGAGTATCCCTACAAATTGGAGCAAGACACAAAACAAAAAGTGTCATATTATGGGTTAAAAAAAAGACAAGTGTAGATCAGTTAATAAAAAAGGAGAGGAGCTAGAAGTGAATGAGGCAGAGAAAGGTTGAATATTAAATACCTTTGTCTCAGTTTCAAAATGAAATATTGACAGTAACCACATCTTTAACTACATTAATTTAAAAAATAAAATGTATGAAAAACCTAGGCTAAATATGTTTTAGATGAGACAGATGTATTCAAGTAAGGAAGTCCTGATTCACCTTAGGGCAATAAAGGAACTAGACAATGTAATAGCTGAATCACTAGCAATTATGTTTAAGAATTGTGGAGAACTGAATAACAAACATATTATTTATCCTTGAAAGGGAGAGTATGCAGGACTTGGAAAATTATAGCTCACAGCACTCAAATTTAATCCCTGCAACAAATCATTAGGCAATCAGTTTAAGTATCTAGAAGGTAAGATGGTGATAAAAAGTATCCAACGTTAGTTCTTGAAGCATAAATCAAGCCAAACAAATTTTTTTCTTTTTTTTTTTTTTTTTTTTTTTTTTTAATAAAACAAGTCATTTAAAGGATAAGGGAAAGGTAGTAAACGTAATATACTTTGAATTCAGTTCGACTTTTGGCACTGTCTCAAGTGGTATTCTGTGATTATGTGATTCTCAGAAGCATGCTAAGGAAGCATGGTGAAGATGAAATCGTCATCAGGTAGGTGTGCAATTGGTTAGAAAAATATCACTGAGAACATGTACTTATCACCAACATTAGAAGCATGTTAAAGTCTCAAAGGGCACTCTTCTGAGCTCAGTTATATTTGATATTGTCTATAGCGACAGAAGATGGAATAAAGCTTCAATTTATACTGTTTGCAGCAAACCCTGTAGACCAAGATCAGGATGAAAACAAAATGTCATCTTTTGAAATAGAACCAATGTCATGAAATCAGAAATATCAAAAAGGAAAAACAAGGGATAACAAAAGCAAATACTATTTTTGACTCTACATTTTGATATGCTCTGTGTAAAAGAATGAGGTAACTAATCTGTTCTCATTTTACCACTGGTGAAGTCTCAGTTGGAACACATGACAAAGATGTTGCCAAACTGGAGAGTATCTAGAAAAGAACGAGAAGAATGCTAGGAGACAAAAAAAACCCCAAACAACAAAACCGCACATTCATTATATGTGACTTTGGTCCACACAAAACACAATGCAGATAAGACAGATAAGGCAGGTATGAGAACCTTTGCAAGTCACTGGTGGATCACCGGGCATATAGGTCCATACTAGGGGCACTATTATTTTGAGTTCAGCACATTGGAGTGGATACGTGGTCTATGGGAGATAGTCAGCTTTCTTTCTGATTGCTATGGGCTAGATCAAAAGTGTCCAGTGTTGTGAACGGAGGCAAGATCCAGGGTGGGGTGGTAGGAAAAAGGGTGAGACGTGCATCATGGTGGTCGTTACATCATAGCATCATCGCAATGATTCATCATACTTGGTAAAGAGTTGCCAAAGAAGTTATTTTCTACCCAGAGGAGTGAACAAAAATAGTATAATGACCAATTCTGAAGCTCAGACCCATATGACTTTTTTAAGTGCTTAATTTCCAAAAAATCACTTGTTATTAGGTTTTAATTAGGGTGAAGAATTTGCAGAAATCTCTTGTTCCTGGGATTCAAGTATTTCAAACGAACCATGAAGACACTGGACTGCCCTTTTAGATATATGTTTTAGCGTGTAAATTTTGGGAGAGCAAAACTTTTTTGAGTATCTTTGTGTGGTTTTGATATTCCTTTTGGTTTTGGTTCTCCAAAACCTCCCAAGACGGGTTTCTTTATAAGCAATATCATCAAAGTTTTGATCAGAGATGATGCAACATGCTTTCCTGTCTTAGACACGCACAAAAATGACAAGATGTAAGAGATGTGTTTGAAATTGTTGCAGTTTTTATCTATCTGGGAAATATTTGGCAGAAACTCATCACACTTATTCTTCCCTTCCCCATTCCTACTGCCAGTTTATGGGCTTCCCAATCTGACACACGTACTTGCTCAGGTCCTGCTTGTCTCCTCTTGGATGATATTTCAGCATAGGGAGAAAAGCGGTGTCACCTCATTCAGTGAAGTGGTACTAGCAGAACATCTAGTCTCACCTCTCAGCTCTTTTAGAGGCAATTTTCTCTGCAGTTTGCTTCTGTTTCTGATGTGCTGGGGATCTCTCCTCCACCCTACAGACCTACTGAGCAGCAACAAGGATAAAGCTACTTTTAACCTGATAAAACCACCTTTGGCTCCACTATGGAAAACCCCAGTCTGTCGCCACCATTGCAGTCATGACAGAGAAAGACAATTCCACTCCTAAAAATTTTTTTTGTTTCTACAAAGTTTCTGCAAAGTTACTTTGTTTCTACAGCAGACTGCAAAAAAATCACTCACAGTCTAATATCATGGGTGGGAACTGTTAAACTGGATCTCACCAAGAGCTTCTTCTGGCAGAACGAGACATATGTGCTTTGCCCATATCTCATCAAATCCATTCTTTGCTGTCCCCCCATTTCCCCAGATATCCCATGTGTGTCCTCTTTTCTAAATCAACAGAAAGAGGAAACTCTTTCAGAGTCATTAATCTTTTCAGTCTTCTCAGTCAAGACAGTATAATGGCATCAGGGTTATATTTCTACAACTCATAACAGCCTTTTTAAACCCCATCTGAAAATGTGCATCTGTTTTTTTAGCTTTCCACACCTAGCAGTTTCATGACCACATCTGGAGCGCTGGCAGTATGTTATTTATCCATTATCTTGCCTACAATACATTAAAATGCAGTACTTTGAAGATTGTATAAGAACTTGCTAATTTATGATGATGTTTTTATGTCAATGCACTGGCAGAAATAAATGTGAGGTTTTCATTTAAAAACAGAAAACCAAGTATGTTTCACAATCTGAATCAAGTTTTGCTATTATATAAATTAAATGTAGGTTCTTTGTTTGCTCTCAAACTCCTCTGTTAACTTGTGATGATTAAAGGAACATATATGGCTTATTTAACAAGGTCTTATAAACTGAATTTGGCAGATAGGAAATTCAGATTGACGCATCGATTATAATTAGCTATGGAGCCAAGGTACAGGCATCAGAATGTTGTAAGAAGTTGTTTTGTGTTGAGGCTTTCAGTTTAATATGTTATAACACCAGTTGGCCATCACCTTTGGATCACGCTATGGATTCCTGAGATGACTCCCTGAATATCTGGATCTTATAAAGACTGATACATGTGCATAACTTCCTGCCTAAGGTAATTTCAGTGATTTCACTGGGAATACTCAACATGAATAAAATTAAGCATACACCAGAGTGTTCTTAGGGAATCCTAAGCAGGAAATCTAAGAATCCGGTTACCAATAGGAACATTAATATAACTATGTTGCATTTACTACATGTATCTATGATACTATATCCATTTAACAGCATAAAACACAGTATGTTAAACAGTTTACAAGAAAAGCGAGCACAGAGAATACTGCACAGCTTGCAGTTTTTCAGTGTTATTCCTGGTCTTCGTGGCAGGTTTTCTTAAGGGAATCTCAAGAATTTTGCTGTGTATGTTTCAATGAGACATTTTTGTTCTTTCTTATGCAAACAGTCAAAGTGGCAGCAGCTTGTGTCAGCCGTGCTAAGCTGTGCATTGAGAATGAGAAGTAATGCCACAAAATTGTGGAGTGGTCCATGTCATTTCACAATGAAGTCTACAGCAAAACCAGTAAAGAATGCAAAGGTGATGTTCTGATGATACCTCTGTGGGAGGCAAAATGGAAACTAATAGTAGTAATACAATTCTGGAAAAAAAGGATAGCTTTAAGTATGGGAATCATGGAAATAGAACAAAATACATCAGCTCAAAGTATAAGCATTATGTACACCCAAATCCAAAACATTGGGCTATAAATCGAGAATTCAGTTGTGGAATTTGTGGAGAAAAAAAGCACATTAACAATCACAAGACTGAACCATCCGTTTGACATTGAAAAAAAGACTGCAGGATGCATCAGTTGGGGTATTTGTATTTGAGATACAAAAATACTTGTGTCACAGTGGTGGTACTTCCTTAGGAATATCATGTGAAGCTTTAGTCATTCTGTTCAAGAAAAAAAAATTAGATTGGGAGAATTGGATGAAAAAGCTGTCATAATTATCAAGAAAACTGAGCTTTTTTCATGAGGACTAAAACAGCCTGATTTATATGCTTTTCCGAAAGAAAAGAAAAAAAAGAGAAAAAAAAAGAAAAAAAGATAAAAGGTGATAAATCCATTCTTTTAGATGTATAATGGACTAGCATGGGGAAGACACATACAAACCAACAATAATTTAGAATAAATGGCATTGATTCAGACTGGAAACCAATAAAGTAGAAGTCTGAAATGACAACAATACAGGTGTCAAATGACAGAAAATTTAAATAGGAATAGAGTAGTACTAAAAACCTAAATCCTAATATTTCAGGATGGAATAACAGTGATTTGGGATGCATTTCAGTTTCAGAGGATTAAATTTTGTGACAAAAGGTATTGACTGTAGTTGGACATACCTTCTCTAGTCCTTAAAAAGTTAAGAGGGTAAGCCAACATTAATGCACCAAGTAAGAAGCAGTTTTCATGCAGTCTGCTTCCAGCATCCCCATCCAGATTTAAATTTCAGCCATTTTCTAATCATGAACTCTTCTGTGGTTAGGATCCTTTTCAAAACAAAATCCTGTAACAGACATAGAGGTTGTTTGTTTTTTTTTTTTTAAAATTTTAATGTATACGAGCCCATGAATAAAATAGTTTTAGCTCAAAAGACTGAATGTCACTGAAAGTTTTTGACATTAGCATTGGAAATGAAATATTTTTCAGCAAGCAAATGCCATTAGAAGTCCCTCATAAACAATCCAGCTAAAGTATTCCAAAATAGTTAATATGTACCAACACTTAAATTTACAGGCATGAGCAGCTGCTCTTATACCAAGTTTGCAGTAGTGTAATTCCACGGACTTCATGAAGATAGATTCATCAGAAACAAATTTGGCGTGGCTCGGAATTAAGCCTATGCTAGGCTTAACTTTGAAAGAAGCCAGCTGAGCCTGTGCAGGGAAATATCAATATAGTAAGCTATGCAGGAAGTGATCTTCTGTGGACTCAATTAAGATTTCACATCCGTTACACTGCAAATGTGTGAATGGATATTTTCCAATTTCCAGAGCTCCATATAGTATATGAATCTCCATTACAATGGGATTGGTGCTTTCATTTTTTTTATTGTAGTAGAGCATTAACATTTTAACATTTTGTTTTACAAATCTCCAGTTTTTACAGCATTGGGAAAATATTTGAAAATGTGTCCAGCTGCATTTATTTCATAGCTCTTTTTTGCATCTCAAATTGTTTGTATAATTTCCACAACACAAACGAAAGCACAACAATAATACTATTTGTTAAGTATGAATTTCAATTAAAAAAACCCCAAATTTCAATGAAAAAAAGCAAAGAAAGCAAGGCTTCTGAAACTTTTAGTGTATCTTAAAAAACAGCTATAGGGAAAACAGTCTAAGGCAATACTTCCTTTCTTAAAAAAAAAAAATAAATTAAAATATGTTATTTAACACTGCATATACAACTAAGTTAGGAAAGGAATTCTACATCTGAGTTAGGAGAATATTTTTTCTTCAGTGCTGCTTAATAACAGCAATTAAACAAAATGTCATTAATATTGTTTTAAGAAGGGGCCCATTTCTCCAAACCTTTGAATGCTCCCCCAGACCAACACATACCCCAGCTCCCTGCGAAGGTCTGTACTGTGTTACACAGCTGTCTCCTCACGTCCCCAAGAGGTCAGTGACAGATAAGTCTGCTCAGAAATAACCCCACCCCAGAACCAACCAGGTAAAATGCGAATGTGCCCCAGACCTGCACTTCCCTGTGCTGTTGAGTCCTCTCACCTGCCTTGGCTTCAACGGGAGTTAAAAGTTTTATGAGGTGCTCGGTGCGGTATAATATTTAAATCCCAGATGAAAAGGCTGTGCCAAAAATCCAAAATAAACTTCAGTGCAGGAAAAATGGTGTAATTCCTCCTCTTGGGGACATATTTATGCTCAGCTCCTGAGATTTAGGGACAATTTACAGCAACATGTAACATACACTAATTAATTTGCTTTGCTGTGTCAGCTACATGCCCACACTATAAATTCGGAAAACCGTATTTCAAAAATAAAGTGTTTGACTAGTAACATATCAGATTCAAAAGGAATTTGAGCCTGCATTCTCTGACTGTATTCTAATTTCTCGTTATTTTATTATCTAAAATTGCAATGGTCATATTACTTGCCTATCCCTATTCAGGCCCTCTGCACAAACTGAATTTCATCCATTAAGCAGACTGAGGCTGTTCCTACTATATTGTTAGTGTCATTGTCAGCAACGATTTATGTTTAAGAGAATGTGGGCAAATGTGCTCATATTCATATGTAGTGGTATTGTCCAGAAACTGGTTCTCATTTGTGGAAAAAATATATCATTTCATTTTAAACGAATCCCCCATTATCCTCTACTTTAGCTTTATTAAGAGCTGATAATTGCTCTGCTAGCCTTGCTCAGTATGTATTATTTCATCTCTTGTTATTAACTGCTGGAATTACTATCCCTGCAGTTTGGAAAGAGCTCAATATTCTTTCATTTGACAGATGGCTTACCAAAATCTGGGTAAGTCTTAGCCATGAGGAAAAAAATCCTCCAAAACATGAGCCCCAAGAACAATTCATACTACAGATATCTGAATACATGGCTATTTTTAGTATTATGCTGTAGCTAACAACAGAAGAGAAAGTCAGGGTTTCTGTAATGTTTTTCTCCCTACACTCCCAAACGACGTGGATCAAGTAGGATGCAAGTAGGTCACCTCAGTGTGCTGCAGAGTCTTGGTACCACTTTTCGCAGTTACATGCCTCCTGCCATGTTCTTTGGGAGTTGTAGCTTCCAGTTTGCTTCCAAGCAAGCTGACATGAAATAAAAGCTTTCAATTCTCATTCAGAAAATCTGACCGTACTCTGAGCTTTCCAATGCCAGTGCAGCCTTATGCCCATCCAGGCAGCTCTTTAGGACTTGGACCTCCATAATTCCTTTCATCAGGCTGAGGCTTATAAGAAGAATCAATTGGCTTTCATTAAAACACGGGGTAGCTGAAAAACGTGAATGAACTTTTCAACACAAATCTGAAATATAAGCTGGAACCTATGAGACAAGTGCAACCTGACAACAACTGCTTTAATTTTAACTTATGCTACTGAAATAATAGAGGAGAAGGGAGCAGTTGTGAAACAATGGAAGAAAGCAGCATGATATCAAAGGAGAGGTGGTAAGCTGTTAGCGCTTTCTGTATGTGTGGGTAATTACCACTTACAGAAAATTGAGGGGTTAGCTGAAGATGTGGGATTTTTATAACCAGTAGTTTGAACAATTAAGTATTCACGAGAGTCAAATCCAAGCCATCTTGTTCAAAATAAGTAGTCTTCCCTGGAAAGCGTCGCACTGACTTGAGTTTACCAGCTTGAAGACCAGGATGCTTATCACTGTGGATAAGAGTTCAAGATTTGGCCTTAGCTTGGGCCCAGATGGCCATTTTGTGGATTTCATCACTTTTAGCCCTAAGACATACTGTTGTCTAAGACCAGGTCATAGGTCTGCTCAGCCACTGCTAAAAATTCTCTCCGTACCCTTGCATTAGGGTGTTCATTTGTCCCTACACACAGGGAGCATTGGCGCAATGTGGTTACAGATTTAGGGAGCTTTGTCATCCTTCCTCTATTTTTTATTTTCCTTCCTGTTCCTTTTCCTTTCACATTTTTCAAGCAGGCAGAGCTGAGAGGGGAGGACAAGGAGGGTGAGTCCGCAAGTCCCCTAGGAACGACTAGGGGAAGACGACATTCCTTCTGCTGTGAAGGGAGCAGAAGCTCCAGGTCTGTCGTGCTGTCCGTTTCAGTCCCAGCAGCCCTGGTTTTAGTGCTGGTGGCAGACACTCTTGCCAGGGTATTTCTCATTCACTTCTGCTTTCCTCCACATGCAATCTATATGTGAAAGATGCCAGTTACAAATTCTCAGCAATGTCTTCTACTTGACTGTTATCACCTTAAACAAATTTCTCACTCCAGACCTTTTCTTTCTTTCCTTCCTTTTTCAAATCAGAACTTCCATTATGTTCCATGGGACCTTTGTTTGATTATAAAGAGGAGAGTTTAATTTGAAAAGGAAGGAAGATATGTTATTGTTCTCTGATCATTGCTGTGGCATTCATTCTCAAATGTAGCACAGAAGTTTCTTTCAAAAGTACTTACTAGTTTGGACAAAATTATTCTAATCAATAAAATTGCTTTCTTTTTGTCAAAAATGCTCAGTGCCAGCTATGCATGAGACTAGAATACTACAACCCTTACGGTAAGATAAGATAAATATGATTCACTGGATATTGAATGATTTGAAACACACCATAGCATTGACCGATTTGGAGAAAGACAAGAAAATAAATGATGCACTTTTTCTTAACTCTGCCTTTCAAAAAAGCTAAACTACTGTGTTGTTATGTAAATAAAGTATGGCTAGCCTGAAGCCGAGAGGTACAGCTAATTACATGATTTTCTAAGACAAGACATGCTAATTTGATCTAATGTTTGCATTTCCATTTTTATGAGTTTCTCTAGTTTCCACAAAGTTTATAATTCTGTTCTAAATCTAGTGAAAAACATCTATAGTGGCGCTTGGCTTGTAACAAATGTAGAACTCTATGACTTTGTGATTTTAATTGTAGTTATTGTGCAGGATGTCTTTAGTAAGAACAATATCTTAAGGCATAAGGAACATTTCATAAAGTAGCTCAATGACATCTTCATAACAGAACGTTGATGGACTTGCTGGACACACCACTCCTACATTAGAGGATGTGTGCTCATGTGAGTGTCTGGTACATAAAAAAGAGGAAGTCAAGAGTTAACAAATAGTCAGGTCAACTATGCTTTACATGTATGTGTACAGATTTGTGCTGATTTCTCTTCCTTGTTCCTCCAAAATGATCTAAAATATGCTTTATCCTGGGGGTTACTAAATTAAAATTCAATTGTAGGAACACAAATCATGTAGATATAAACTCTCAGGCTTGTCTGCATTACAAAGATTTCTGTGCCTGACAGTGAGTCTCGAACATGACTTGGTTGGCAAAATAATACCTACTGCTTTATAGTAATGAAAACCAAAACAAATAACATGTAAATTGAATCCCCCTTGAGATTTCATCAACCACTAGCTGCCAGGTCCTAGGGTAAAGAAAGGTAACACCTGAATGTTAGCATTGAAGAATTCAAAGCCCATCAAACAGTCCGGGTTAGTTGAGAACAATATGCTGATATCAAGAAATAGTATCTTAATCTTCGAGGGATGTTACTTGTTTGCTAACTGGAGGTAAAACATTTTAGAAAAAATAAAACTAATAAGCCCAAAAGTATCAGTCAAGAAGAGCTGGGACACAAACATGTCTATCAAAGAAAAAAATCAGTACTTTATTTCATTGATAGCTCTTCTTTCAATTCTTTTGATTAGTCTGGACACAGCTTTTATCATTTTATGTGTCACTTGTTATCCTTGAGAAAAAGGAAAGTGTCAGTCATAAAGTTAAGAAATGAAACCTACTAATGTAGTATTTTTCCTTTGCATAAAAAAGCTAGTAATAAAAGCAGAAAACTAACCATTTCTCTTGGTGATTATTACTGCTCCAGAATATGGTAAGTGAATTGAATATTATATCGTGCATATTTAGCATTTAACCTGATCTTCTTCATCAGGAGGCACAGAACATTTACGTATCCAAAGCTGTACACTTGAATAATTATTTAATAGCCATAAACAATGGTTCAGCCAAGTGGTAATTATCTGTAGAACAAATTATTTTTAGGAGACTGGATGTTCACTATACTGGATTGTTAAATGTCTTCAATTATGCTTACGAGAAGTTTTAATGGAAATAAAGTTTTATGGGATTTCTTTACAGAACCTAACTTTGCCTACGTTGTTAGTGTGACTTTTTGACTCATCATTCATTTTTCTGGCATTCAGAAATGTTCCCTATCTTATGCTTGCTGTTTCCTCACGCTTCTACCTGCACACACACACACACATCATTTGGGTCCTTCAACTATCTGCCTCTTTGCAGTCAGAAGGCAAAATACACAGACAAAACAAATCATATGAGGAAAAACTTATTCAATCCTTCATTTTCGTCCTCAGTTTCTGAAGATGTTACTAGAGAGCAAGCCCCCTGTGGACAAGAGACACTGTAAAAATAAAGTGCGAAATGAAGAATTCTTCAGTGCATACAGATCTGTTTGGTGCCATCCAGGTCAGTGAAGGCATTGCAGATTTACATCAATGCTCAAAAGCATCTGGTCTGGGGACTTGGCAAGGTCAGTCCTTAAGATATGTTTGCAAATTACTAGCTTGAACAGGTTACAGATTAAATAATAATAAAAATAATAATAATAACCTTGTCCCTCCTTATTGGACACACCTGTCAATATCCATAAACAGCTGTAGCAAGTGACACCTTTCATGAATTATTAACAAATAAGTATTTGACAAGAAGCCGCACTAGGTGGCCTGCCTAATAGACGATGCAAACTGCTTAATTCTTTCTTTAATGTAAATGTTATAGTGATCACAGGATCAAAGTTAGACATTTATGTGGTAAGTAAACACCATGTCATTTCTCTTTGAACATGTAATTTATGGATTGGTTTCTAAGAGCTCTAGAATCCTCAGGTACATGCAGTTCACCTTGGAATTTAGGCTACGTACAGATGTCCTTTTTTGGGGACCATGTCATACTGCTGGAAAGAGTGCTATCAGCTGGGCAACTGGGTTGTCACTAACTGTTTACTACAACTCCCACACCAGGTGCTACCATCCCCTCTCATCTGTAGATGGTCGATTGTATGAGTGCTCCCTAAACCACTTCAACTAAAATAAACCAGACTAAATTTAGAGGTTTAAAGACCAGCCTTTTGCACTTTGGAAAGAAGCACAGAGCTCATTCTCTGGCCCAGGAGAAAAGCAGTAGGGCATGACATGATATGACGAGACACCTTTTCATCCAGAACACAGTGGCTTCAGCTGGGGCGCCTGCAGAAGAGTGTCTGGTCCAGGGACTGCTTCCTGAACTCTGAGTGAGTGTTGTCCATGATGGTCTGACAGCTGACCAAAACCATACCAGAGACAATGCTAGCAATTAATCAGCACAGACAGTCCCAGGACAGTGCTTAGACTTGACTCCTGGCCCTATTTAATTTACTAATGCAGAGGTAAGCATTGACAAGCATCCCACAAACAAGGTCATTGAAGCTGAGAGCCAGTGCCAGGACTAGGCTGGAGGCAGGTGGGATGGGTGGAGCAGAAAGTTCTTGCTTTATTACAGAACGTTCCTCTCCCTCATCTGGAATGAAACCCCAGATCCTCACCTCTTCCCTTTCCCCTGTTACTGCCGAGCATGCATAGGATGGCTGCCTGCTGGTGCTTCACCGTTAGCTCAAGCAAGACAAACTGCTGTACCTACAAATGCCAGTCCTGCTGAAAATCAATACAGATAGATGCTAATAAGATTCTGTATAAAGAAATCTCTTTTTTTTCAGTCGAATTATTTGGAGATTTAGGAAAGAATACAATCTCGCTGCATTAAAAAAAAAAAAAGGATAACTGGAAACAAAGGGAAAAAAAGTGTTTCCACAAGCAAGTACTCAAAATAGGGAAAATGTCTAAATTAAAGCTGCCTGTGTGATTTTATTCATTATGTTTAATAGCAGGAATACCAAGAAATATTTCTAATTTCATTACTTACAATGTTCCAGGGGTATAAAAGGACATGCATGTAATATTGTTCCTTCACTGAAGGTATCACCTAACTTAAATAGTAATGCAAAGCATTAGCACAGCAGCTTAAAACATACATGTATATTAAAGTGTTGCAGGAAGGTGCATGCTGTCCTCAACCTTAGCACACCAATTGCATGTTTAGTTTGGACACTTCAAACTTGTTTTTGGAAATAACTAAAAGACTTATCTTTTAAAGAAGGTGGTATGTGTGAATTTATGCTCATTATTTCCTACTTTCAAAATGTAGGAGTTAAACCATGAAGTCATCTTGAGGGAAAATGTACAAACGGCACTGTTATTATTTATCAACGAAAATAATAATGTGGCTAAGAAAACTCTATTACTTCATATTTTGATATAAGCAATAGATAAATATCTCTATCAGTTAAAGCCCTAATTCATGTCTGACCTTATATGGATTTCAAGGAAGGTCCACTCATCTTCATGTCCTCCAATCAAAGGTTAGTTATTGCTGTGCTTTGTACACCAGCTGCCTTTTGTTCCAGGTACAACTGATAAAGATACAGTTATGGCAAGGCATATATTTTTCTCAATTCCAGGCACTTTGGTGGGCAGTATGTATTGAGCAGTAGCATGCTGAATTCACTTAGCACATTTTAAAGCATTTTCTTTCATTGACAGTTGGTATGTTTTCTAAATGGATAGTTTATTACCCAGCTTTGTACTCATATTTCCTATGAATTTCTTGTAGAGAAACAAACATTTCTGTTTATTCTCTCCATCTCTCCATCTGATCCTGGCTCATAAATTGAAAGTCCTGCTAGACATAAATTGCTTCCCTTCCTCCAGTGCAACACCACAGGACACTCTCTGAAGAAAATGTTAATTACTTACATTATTCTAATTCCATCAGTCTTTATACATGGGCTAATACAATGTTACATTTAATTAATGAACTTCTTAAAGAAGGCCATCAGACCATTAAAGAGCATAAACTATTTACAAGGAAAAGCAGAAATAAAGATTTTTTTTTTTAGCATAAACATTCCCAACTGTCAGGCTTTGTGTTTGGAAATTCATTGCTCAGGAGGCACCAAATTTGGAGGTAAACTAGTCAAAAACTTTTTTCCCAAACCCTTGGTTATTCTGGTCAGATGTCAAGTACAAGCTGCCTTTTTTTTTCTCCCTTGATTACATTCATCATCACAGGGATGATGATTTGGGTAGAGCAAACGAAGAACAGTACAAAAAGACTTTCTGTTCTGTCAGGCTGTTTCTTGGTTTTAATTACAATGATATTTAGTTGATATCATTGCCCAGAACTTATCAAATATTGCTGGAGATGTAGCCTAGAGCTGACTAAAACGTATCTTCAATATCAATAAAAAGATTAATGTCACAGACAAAGGCAGTGCACTATATGCCTTCAAACTAAACTTCACTATTACTCTTATTGTCCCCAAAGATTTAGCATAAGAAAATGTTCTAAACCATAATTTTAGAGTACTAGTTTCACACAGTACTTCCCATGCCTGTAAGATGAGATCTGTTTAGCAGTTCAGCCTATCCTGGCCAATGTGAAACTCCATCATGCTCTGCAGAGTGTTTCTAGCATGTGTCTTGCCCCACATCCTTGCCTGAAGCAAATTTGGAGGCCCAAATCCTTGCTCCATGCAGGTTTATAGAAATCTTACAACTGGTTTCAGTGAGACCTCAGAAAATTCTCTGAGTGGTCTCTCAAAATAATGCTATTTTAGTTTCTTTTAATTTAGTATTATTTTCATGTATTTACTTGTATATGTCTAAGCCACCTGGCAAGGCAGTTCATGTTATTGTACGGTGTGTTATTTGTTGACATGCTGTTTTTACAAGGTATAATTATGTCTATCTACAGCCTGGAAGCTGTTTAAAACGTAATTGTTGAACACTCCTGATCATAGCCATTGGATGGGCATAAGGTATAAACTTTCCTTTGGGTTAAACCCTGAACTCACAAATGTCCTGTTGTATTGGGTTTATGTGATGAGGTTTTGGTAGGGGTGGGGTGAGGCTGCAGGGGTGGCCTCTGTGAGAAGACACCAGGAGCTGCCACCATGTTGGACACAGATGGTTCCAGTCCACCCCAAAGCAGACCCACCACTGGCCAAAGCTGAGCCTATCAGTGATGCTGGTGGCACCTCTGTGATAATGCATTTAAGAAAGGGTGAAAAACCTTTGCAGCAGCTGTGAGAAAGGAGTGAGAAAATGTGAGAGCAACAGCCCTGCAGACACCAAGGTCAGATAGGAAGGAGGGGGAGGAGGTGCTCCAGGTGTCAAAGCAGAGATTCCCCTGTGGCCTACGGTGAAAACTGTGGTGACACAAGTTGTCTCCTGCAGCCCATGGAGGACCACAGTAGAGCAGATACCCATCTGCAGGCCGTGGAGGACACCACAGTGTAGTTAGTGGACATGTCCTGAACTAAGCTGCAGCCCATGGGGCAGGTTTTCTGTCAGGACCCGTGACCCATGGAGGACCCATGCTGGAGCAGTCCATTCCTGAAGGACTGCACCCCATGGAAAAGACCCATGATGGAGCAGGGGAAGAGCATGAGGAGGAAGGAAGGGTAGAGACAAATGTTATGGATTGACTGCAACCCCGATTCCTCATTCCCCTGTGCCTACTCTTATTAATCAGCAATAAGTTAAATTAATCTTCCCCAAGTCAAGTTGGTTTTGCCCATAACTGTAATTAGTGAGTGATCTCCCTGTCCTTATCTTGACCCACGACCTTTTCATGTTATTTTCTCCTCCAGTCCTGGAGAGGAGAGGGCGTGAGAGAGCAGCTGGGTGGCAGCCAGCCAAGGTTAACCCACCACACATGTCTTTTTGGAATTATCTTTGTCTTGGTAATTTCCATAGGATGTATGAAAGTAGCCTCTAAAACCTGAGGCTTTCAATCATCCCTGAAAAAATATGCAGAGGTTTCTTAACTGATCCTTTACTGATCTTTAAGTGATCTACAGCCATCTTCACTGCTCACTTGCCCCAGAACACTTAGTCATTCTCCAAGTCTGGACTGATATATTGTCACAGAAAGAGTTTTGTTTCCCTAAGCAAGAGAGTGGCATTGTGATGAAGAGGAGTAACAGGCCAGCAGTGACACCATCAGTCAAGACTCCACATACTGAAGTGTTTGTGGTGGTGCATGATAAAATTTGATAGTATTGCTCCTGGCTGAGAGGCAGAAATCTGTTGCCAAATAAAACAGAGATTTTTACTATTATTATTTGTTCTGTTTAATGGCCAGAAGCCTGTCATTCTTTCCATTTCCAAACTGCTTTCCCATTAATCGAATGGATATGCTCTCGCTGCTGTAGTCTTCTTAGCCATGTCCTGAGCTAACAACAGTATGAAAAATATTGCTCACTGTGACAAAACCATAGCCAGATATTTTGATTCAAAAGCCTGCATTTGTGTGTTGATTTTCATGATGCTGTTTTAGATAATATCTTCGGTTTCCCTAGTCCAATGCACTGATGCGGCTCTAATGGGTTATCCTCGGCTACTGAGGTGCGTGACTGTCCTTATACGCTAGTGCAAAAGAAATGGATAACGATGTTTTCTTACTGAGCTACAGTGATGGGTTTTCACTGTTGCCAGGAACAACAGTGAGGCTGTATACAAGTAGGGGTTGGTGCAACCGCCATGAGGCTCTTCTGGTGCTTGAGCTGTGAGGGCACCATGCATGGGGCAGCCACAGCAAGGTTCCCCCAGGCACCTTGGAAACTGGTGATGTGGAAAGATCCTAGGAGCAGGTTTCAGTAGTCATCTTAAATGGTCCTTTGGGGCAATTCAGTCCTTGAAACTCTGCCCATTACAGACTAATATGTGATTGCATTAGTGTAAAGTCCATTGTATTCGTGAGGAAGGAGTTCATCATCCCACTCAGTTAGAGAACACCATAAAACTAACAACATTAAATCTCTATCAAAATGTGTAGTATTCATCATAAACAGGCAAGACTTCATTTGCAAGGTACTTTAATTATTATAGACAACATACTAATGCTTTCCACGTGGCCATTTGGCACCTAGCAGCTCAAATGAATTCCCCCGAATAAGTTTACTTTCTAAAAGGTCCTGAACGCTAACTAACAGGCCTGGTTTATTCATTGTTTCTATCACAGAGGGAAAGCAAAGAAAACCTGACAAACTCTGCTTGCATTGGGACACAACCACAGCTTTTTGGAAGCTGACAGTTCAGATGAAAACCTGACAGGAGGTCAGCAACCCTTCACGAGCCTGTGGACACAGAGTGGTCAGAATAAACTCAAACTTCACAGCTTGATAAGACAGACTTTTCCCAAAGGCTAGGTCTGTTAATAACTCCTCCTCACATCAGTTTCCACAATGCTCTGGAGACCTTTCCTATCATTTTCGTTGTGGAGGAACCATAAGACGCATAAGAAAATACACGTTACAAGAAACACAGTGAAGCAAAAAGGAACCTTATCTTAATTGCTCTAGGGAAAAAAAAAAGCTTAAAAAACATTGTATTGTTTGTCCACTGAACATAATTTAACAAGCCTCCACCCTGCCACACCTGCAGTTAATAGTTTTTTGTAGAATTTCTCGCTGACCTCAGGCAAGCTGTTGTAACTTAGTTTCCCAACAGTTAAGGCAAAAAACTATGTAGCTGCTATTCCATAGAATAGCATCAATATTTTAATCACTGTGAGAAAAACGAGGGACTTGCTATTATAGCCAATGTAAGAACACATCAAGGAGGATTTTTTTTTTTTTTTTGCTAATACATTAAGTGGCTTGGCATAACTCACCTTTAATGTAAGAACTAGAACTCAGCAAATTTTACTTTAAAGTATAGGTTTAATATAGCCACTATGATCTGGAAAATAACCTGTTATCAAAAGGAAATCTTTTTTACCATGAAAGAATAAAGAAAACAGTAGAGGCAGAAGTTTCTAAGTGGGATGAGAATTGCCAGAAAGAAGACAGAAATTAAGAAAGAAAGTGATTGGGTAACAGAATTTGAAAGAGTTGATGGAATGAAGCAGTAGAAAAACAGTGACTTTAAATAAACTAATGAGAGGACAGATACTGGAGAGCAAAAACAGGTATACAAATTTCCAAATGCCCCCTACTGAAAGAGGACATGAGGGTGGGCGTACAGATGCTTCTGTTCAAATGTTAGCATGCCTAAGTTCATGGAAAACAAGAAGAAAACTTTTTGAATATGAAAGGGCTAAGGAAAAAATTTATTTTTTTTTTAATAAATTCCTGACCTTTATAGATGTAGACTATGTTTTCACACATGCAATGTGATATGTATGAGAAGAAAAATTTTCTCAAGAAAAGTTGAAAATATTTAAGCAGTTAACCGAATGGGCTAATGCCACAGAAAAATAAAGCAATTTCTCCTATTCACATGGATTTATTCCTGTGTTAAAAAATTAAGTGGCATGTAGTAAGTTACCATACCTTAAACTGTACCAGATAATATCTTTCTTCTTATGTTTCCTTGATTTCAATAATGATTACCAGTGGTTAGGAGAGTCAAGACCTAGTGGAAAGGAGGAAATATTTAGGTAGAAAATTATATTTGTAATTTCTCAGCAGAAAAACTGATAGCACTGTCTAGTTATCACCTCCAGCTGCAGGACACAAAGCCCAAAATAACAGCCAAATCTGATGTCAAGCAAAAAATCAATATCAATGAAAATAACATTTTACTGATTTCTTCTCTCGTCTCTCTACTTATGTTCTTGGATTAATATTACTGCTGCTGTATGCAGACAAATACTCACCAAGAGAAATTCCACTTTCATATAAAAATCAATTATCACCATATGCTGTTGACTTTTTAAAAACTCTGTACCTCAAGATGTGAAAGTATTTGCCAGATTTACGTTATTAGTTTTTAATCATGACCCCAGGCCCATACAGGTTTGACTCTTGAGTTATTTTGGATCTTGTAGAACTGTGGATATAGAGATTATGGATTCATACTGTATTGAAGGTTTTCTGGGGTAAACTTAAACCAGTAGTTTGAAATAACATAGTTCATAAAAACTGTTTTAAAATTTCATGTCAGAACATGAACACTGTCTCCTGTGAAACAGCACTACTAAAGTTTTCAGGATCAAAACTGCTTAATCACTAAAGCTATGAAAATAGAGTGGGGGATACTTACTGATTATAGGATCAGGGAAAATTAAACAAATTCTAGAAGGCTTTATACCTTTTAGAGATATTAATACCTTTAACAACACCTTCTACATGGGTTGCACAATTTACAAGAAGATGTATAGGGAAGACTGCAGATTCGTGTAAGACTTTGTAGGATGTGGCTTTCCTTATGTTTAGAAGAAGAACATGGAGCAACTTTTTTCCTATGTGACTGTGCCCTCTCTTTAGTATTTGATTAAAGAAATAAAAGCCCCATGGGTTCAATTCATTGTAGAAGTATGCACTGAATCGCACAAGAATGCATTATCTGTAGTTGCCAAATGTTGAAAAAAATGCAAAATGAGACAATTCTACATTTCTAGCTAATGCTTTTATCCATTTCTGTTTAATTTCTGATCCATGGCACAAGAAGGAATTAATTACTCCATTGCTGTGAGTCTTCTTTTGACTTTGGCAACATTCCCTAGAGAATTCTATCCAAGATTTTCTCTTGTGAATCCATGCAGTCTCTCCTGCATTTTTTTTGTTAGTTTATGCACATGTCAAGTAAGACATATAGTAGAAGTAAATCCAGGAATAAAATTAAAAATATCCACAAAATTTAGGAGCAGACAATGGCATATCAGACTAAACTACAGCCTTATGTCAGGCACCACACCGGAAAAAGTCTAGCTATAGTGGAGAATGAATAACTCTTAGAAGAAAAATCACCAGTTTTACTCCTTCCTTGCAAAAGGTCTGTGTTGCCAACTTAAAAAAGCAAACAACACAACGGAATCACAATGTATTAGGAGCAAGTAGGAATTGTAATTAAAAAGACCATGTCCATATTTCTTTTTTCTTTTACACTCCATCCCACCCAATAGTAGAGTGAGAGTAGCTGCTGCTTGCTCAGATACTTCAAGATCCAGAGAGGCGTGTGTTATTGTCCCTCTTTATGGCTAT
The DNA here is from genome assembly GCA_017639485.1 of Pluvialis apricaria. NCBI lineage: Eukaryota > Metazoa > Chordata > Aves > Charadriiformes > Charadriidae > Pluvialis > Pluvialis apricaria. The sequence goes on from CM030007.1 coordinate 17,239,976, forward strand.
GACTGAGCATAATACTACTCAAATTATTTTTAAGAGAAAACCCACTAACATATATGCTGTTACTTTCATTATTTTTATACATAGATTGAAAAGCGATTCAGCAGTGAAGGTTGGGAAGTTAAGGAAAAAGTGAGAATTTTGGCTGTAGTCTCAACTTTAACTTTCCTGCTCTGGCCAAGAGTTGCCTGTTAAATGCAGGAGCATATAGAAAAAGTCCTTCTTCCATGAAGTATAAGTAATAAAGCAAGCAGAAGAAGAAAGGTCTTTCAAAAATCTTCACTGAAGGATTACGCAACTGGTAGTAAGATTTTAACTCCGTTAGACAAACTTGTCCCATATCTTGCAAAATAATCTTCAGTGTTTCACAGTCAGGGATATAAAAAAACATGGGGAAAATATTAATTAAGCTTATAAGAAATCAACTGATCAGGAAAACAATAGAGAGGAAAGTGTCCTTAAAGCTTCACAAATGACTCGTTAATCAACTCAGATCTGATGGCAGATGTTAAGATTTCCATCCATCTGCTTAGCCATGAAACTGCTCTTTTCCTCTTTTGTCTTCACTGTATCCTAAACCTGGATTACTTAGCAAATGCCTCTGTAGAGGAATGCAGACTATTGTCTTCCCACAGGAGCTCCCTCTGCACCAGGAGCTGGAACATGATGGTATATTCCTGTACCTGTGCGTTTAACCCCTATACAAAAGCAAAGTATATTAGCTTGAACTCAGTGCTATGCTAACATGGGCTAAGGCCCCACTGGATCAGGTCAGCTCAGGACACAAGTGGAAAAAATTGTACGTATAAACACCTTTGTAAACATACGTAAAGACATGGAATTCTTCTCCAGAAGTCAACAGTTTAAAAAAGTATCCCTGTTCTCGCATGCTAATTGGCAAAAATGTGCTGATATTGTTGAAGACAGTTCTGAACCAATTTAGGAGTTTCCCCATCTTCTCACTTTAGATTTCACAAGATGCTGCACTACAGCTGCGTTCCCTGTATTGGGCAGTATAAATGTTCCTGAGATGTTTGGAAAGAGATATAGTGTTTCAGCACATTGAGGCTTCCATTAAATATGATATTAACCATCTAAGGAGAACATCTGATTGTATCTTAGACTGACCACATCCTCTGCTGGAGGAACTTTGCCTGGCAGATCATTCCACTACAGGATCAATCAGAGCTGCAGTGCCTTTTTCTGTTTCTGTTCCAGTAAGATCTCCTCAACTTTTCCATATACCTTATCATGCTCTTCTGTGCTATTCTGTACGAAAAGCAAGTATTCTTGTTTGTAATGCCTGAGCACATTTGTGTAATCCTGTCAACCAGAAAATCAAAATGGTTGGTGAGGACAATGAAAGGGATCTGCTGAAGCAAAAATACTCCATCATATTAATAGATGCTCAGGAAACAGCAGCTGAGATTGCAATCTAAAATAGAAAAATACTGCATTCCCATTTCCCAGGTGAAGCTGTGCAGTGAGAGAAGTTAGACCCGTTTCTAAGGTGTATGGATTGCATTGAAAATATGAGTATAATTTAAAAAACACTACTATTTATCAGTAATTAGCCCTGTCAACCCAGGAGTGATTGGCATACGCATTTCCTAGGACTTTGTTTCATTTACTTGAAATTCTAAGTCATCTCATAGCTCTTCGGTAGGATATTAAAAAAAAATAGAAAAACTGAGCAAAAATATTCCATCATTTTTCATAAGGATCTAGTCTTCAGAAACATATAGTTTCATATTAATTATAGACCCTAAATTCTAGTTTGATTAGAGTATTTACTTTGGATTGCAGACTATGAGGAAAAGTTTATTTCAATATCAGAAAACAAAATAAGTCTTCTCCTTCCTTGTTTGTACTTTGGACCTAGCTGTACATGACCCATCACACTGCCTGTCCCATCTTCTGGGCCTTCCAAATGCTTGAGCAACCCAGACATGCCTGGGATCAAGTTAAAGTAGAGTCAGGAGGACTCTTCATTTCTCTCCCTTACTGGCCCAAAAAAACTTTTGGCCTCTAGGAAAAGAATTAGCAGCTTTTGTCTGTGCAAGTTAAAAGGGAATATACTGAAAGGTCCCTTGAAGAAAAAAGCTCTATCAAGATTTCAGCACCAGTTACAAGTTTATATTGTGGGCGCTGTTCTCCTTATCATCAGGATTACAGTTTTCTTTTAAAATATTTGTTTTTACCACAACTTTGTATTTTTTTAAAGCATGGAATATTTTTAACTCACCAATCCAGTGCAAAAATCAACATTTTCATTTTATCCACAAGTTTATCTGAGAAAAGGTATTCCTTTTTATTTTCAGGAAGGCAACTATTTAGTTACCAATAGGATGAACTCTTCTCTAAGCACTTTACTAGGACTCTGCAGCAAACTTAAGTGTCACTATCAAAATGGCTACTCTGTAATCCCAAGGAGGAAAGGTGTTTTTTAGCAAGCAGCATTAGATCCGTGTCCCAATAAACAGCCATCCCAAAATTCTTGCTTTCATGTGTTGCTCAGCTACACTTTGATTTCCTCTGGGAAGTGACCATCTTTAAACAGAGCCATACTCCACTTTTAACTACATACATTGTTCAGAATGGTGCCGTACAGTTCCTTTGAAATGAATATTCTGCTGTGGGGTTAGAAGGAAGAAGAAAAATCTCACTCTTTCCCTCTTTTTTTCACTCTCCTCATTCTGTTTCCTGCCTTCCCCATTTCCATGTTTGTGTTCTTTTCCATCCTACACCCAAAGGAACTGTGGGGACCTATGCTGAGCCACAGTACATCTGTGTATTTATCTAATTTTTTTAGTTTGTTTTTTTTTTTTTTCTCCTTTTTAGTCAAGAATGCAGACACTGGCTACATGTATTTCGCATAAAAGTGAAGTGTGTGCAACTGGACTGCAGTGTGTATACCTCTCCAGCTAATGCATGGATAGTGCGCGATGCCCCTGGTACAGTCATTGGATTGATGAGGATACATCATGAAATGTTTAAGACTGAAGACTGAAATCATTTGTAGTTAATGAGGCCTACTAACAAAGCTGTGAGTATTAGCATCAAGTATGTAGCTAAGCTGTCAGAAGCAACCAACCCCTTCTTTTAGAGAACAGGTGGTATCACAAATTTTAGATTAATGAAGTAAGGATAAAAAATATTAATCTTTACAAAATAATTTTTTTAACTTGCATATTATTTACCTAAAATCCTCTTGTGTGTTTATGCCATGAATGGACTTTGCATCATACACTGGCTCTGAGAGTGGCTGCAAAGATATTTCTGCTCTTTCTGGAGGCATCAAGTAAAGGAATTGGTGGAAGACTGCAGCCAGGATTTCAGACAGAGGACAAAGGGAGGAACGCGCGGTTTCTTGTGCTACAAACTTTCTAGACATAGGTGAAGTGCAGGAGAAAGAGAACAGTCAAAGCTTTCAGATCATAACTGGTCAAGTCCACCACACCAGTAGTATGCAGACATATCTCCTTCCCTGTTGAAGCTTCTTGAGCAAGATGTGTGTATTTCTGTGTGTGTCTAAGGGGCACTGATTAAGAACACCCAACTAATTTGTGATTAATGTTTCAGAATAGAAGACACCTATTTTATATTGAACTGTATTCTGTCACTCTTATGTTGAGTTGGCAATATCTTGGGGACCACTGGCAGAGTAAGGAGGTAATTAATGTGAATAGCATGGTGGAATCTGACTCTAGGTGATTTTGCTAAATATTATTTCTACTTAGTAGAACTGTATTAGATGTAATCTAGTACCATGATGAAGATCCAAAGAATGTGGGAATCTTTACATTATTCCAGACTTAGCAAAGGCTGAGCTGCTGAGGGTAGGCAGGAGCATGGTATATGCAGAGGCTGTTAAGCTATGCAGCAGCCATCATGAAGGAAGAAGTCCATAATGGAAGTTGCCAAAAATCCGAGGAAATTGTTTTCTTGCACACGTCAGGAGATGCAAAGGCATATGTACAGAGGTGCATTTGCAGAACATTCTACTTAAACGCTGCAGGAACTCATGCTTATTATAAAATATTTAAGTAACTGTGTTTATTGTTAAGAAGATAGGAAAGAGCCTTTTCTAATCCTAAAATGCCATTGTTTGCAAGACTGGGCAAGGCAGAAGTTGCAGACAGAGAGAACAGAATCATGTAATTATACCTATCAACCTTCAAACATCTATAGTCTGAGAAATTCTTCCTAATATCCAATCTAAACTTCCCTTGGAACAACTTGAAGCCATTTCATCTTGTTCTACCACCTGTTACTTGACGGAACAGGTCAGCTCCCACCTGTCTGCAGCCTCCTTTCAGATGGTTGTAGAGAGAGATAAGGTCTCCCCTCAGCCTCCTTTTCTCCAGGCTAAACAACCCCAGTTCCCTCAGCCAATTCTCATAAGACGTGTCCTCCAGACCCCTCACCAGTTTCGGTGCCCTTCTTTGCACACACTCCAGTGCCTCAATGTCCTTCTTGTGGTGAGGGGCCCAAAACTGAACACAGTACTCAAGATGCGGCCTCACCAGTGCCGAGTACAGGGGTAAAATCACCTCCCTGGTCCTACTGGCTACACTAGTCCTGATACAGGCCAGGATGCTGTTGGCCAAAGCCAAGGGAAGTTTAGATTGGATATTAGGAAGAATTTTTTCACTGAAAGGGTCATCAGGCATTAGAACACCTTACCAAGGGCATCGTGGGAGTCCCCATCCCTGGAGGTATTTAAGGGTGGTGTAGATATAGTGATTACGGCCATGGTTTAGTGGTGGGCTTGTCAGTGTTAGGTTAATGATTGGACTACATGGTCTTACAGGTCTTTTCCAATCTAGGAGATTCTATGATTCTGTGAAATAACACGTGCAAGGAGGGGAAATGGGGTATATTCAGAATTAAGACAAACTTCTCAAATATATAGGAGGAAATAAGTGTGATGAGGAATTCAAACTTTGTATAAAAAAAATCTGCTCAGACTGTAAACAACACTAGCAAATATGCTAATGGAACAATGGAAATATTTTCCTCTTTTATAACCTCTTTATTTTGCTCATATTCTGCCAGTCCTTGTGGTTGTACAGTACCGCCATCTAGCTCATCTATTTCTATTTGCCTCTAAATATTCACAAATTTCCACACAGTGGAGATGAAGGGAGCAGACCATTGTTACTGCAGTGTGAGTTAACACAGGAAATTTAAAATGTAATAAATTTATGAGACACTAATTAGTCATCAGTAGCTCCTTGTGTGTACACTTTGTTCTTTTTAAGACTATGTGAGATAGCTTAACTACTTCAGAAATGGAACAATCTGTCCTTCAAGAAATGTGCAGTGCAAGCGACTACATAGGGAGTTATTGTAAAGCAGCTAAAAAATACTGTAAAATAAAAAGTAAAATAAAAAAAAAATCCTTGACAACTGAAAATAAAACTAAAAAAATACCACAGTAAGGCCTATATACCTATGACAAAAAAAGAGAACCTGAAGGGAAAAATTAAACTGATATGATTTAACTGCAAGTCATGTGAGGTTACTTTAGCTAAATGTATCTCTAGTGAACATAATTGGCAGAAGCATAAATTACTACAGGCTGTTATAAATTAAAACGGCTGAAATGATTATAAATAGTCAAAGGTATAAAACAAACAGAATTTTTTTTTCCTTGATGAAACTCAAGAATTTGGAAAAGAGTCAGTGAATTGGCTGGAATATCATGAATTTAAAGTTATAGTTAAGGAAATTAGGTACTGATAGGGAGCTAAGATATCTGTTTCCATCAGCTTTCAGTGGAGCAGCTGAAAGTATAGGTGTACAGAACCTGGCTTTTTCTGAAGGTGAAGACAAGGCCGGCAAAGTTGAGATTCAAAATTATATTTGATAGTTACAGAGATTGCATGACTACTTAGTATTTAACATCTTTATGTGAAGGAGAATCCAAAGCTTAATTCCTCATGGTCTTGAAACTGAGTGGAGATCACTATGGTGGGCAGGATCTCCTACAGAGCTTTGTACCTCTGTCCAGCTGCAGTGGGAAACAGGACACCAGACTTTACAGAATCACAGAATGGTAGGGGTTGGAAGGGACCTCTGGAGATCATCTAGTACAAACCCCCTGCCAGAGCAGGGTCACCTACAGCAGGTTGCACAGGATGGCGTCCAGTCAGGTTTTGAATATCTCTAGAGGGGACTCCACAACCTCTCTGGGCAGCCTGTGCCAGCGCTCTGCCACCCTCAAAGTAAGAAAGTTTTCCCTCATGTTAAGACAGTTTCATGTGTTCCAGTTTGTGCCCATCGACCTTTGTCCTGTTGCTGGACTCCACTGAAAATAGTGTGGCCCCATTGATAAGATCCCCTTGATGAACTTTGAAATGGCTCAAGGGTGACAAAGCTCTTGTGAGTTAGGCAGACAGCTAATGTGTCACAAAAAAATGCTGGGGGAAAAAAAACCCAAACCAAAACCAAATACAAAGTAATTCAAATGCCAATCAATTGCCTGGCCCCAGTGGTATATTTGGTAGTCAAAAATTCATACTTAAGCTTGAAATCAATGACCTCTAAGTCATAATACCACATCTCCCTTGAAAAAAATAACTCCTGTTCTGGAAAAACTGACAACTATGAAATACTGTACCTTTAGGACCTGGGGAGGGTTGTTTTATTTTGTTTTGGTTTTAGTAAGAATACTTAATGGAACACAAATAACTGTATAATGAAGGAAATCAAAAGAAAGCTTGGTATGTGAAAGAAACTTAGTAAACACAGTGGCAGATGGATTTGCCTCAAAGAGACAATGTTGTTACTTTACATGACATTTTCTATATAGAGTCTCCTCAAGTTATCTGTCCAAGCAAGAATAACAAATACATTTTTTGCCCTTTTTGGATTAAATCAATATGATGCAGCTGCTGCCTCAGCCGGAGAAAGATTCATTCTCCCCAAGTAAGAAATAATTAAGTAAGGGTGAATGCCAAAAGTAGGATAGCTTTTAAATTGAAAGCTCTAAACATTATGGACAGCCCTGGATGTGGGATTATTTTTAGTATTTGAAGTAAGAGCAAAAACCTTTTTTGTATTCTGTATTCAAACCTGTTTAAAACAGACTTTAATGATGCATACGCTCTGAATATTTTTAATTAACATTTTAATAAAACTCTAAGAGAAAGGCTTTGGTTGAAACAATGTAAGATTAAAAGAAAAATTTTTCTTAAGCTAAATTTTATATTGCAAAATTGTGTGGCTCTCATATTATGGCATTTGGTAAGTAAAAATGAACATAATTTTTTACTTTATAGGAAAATAAACAAGATTCACTACAAAGCTGAAGGAAACTGTTTTATTGACTTAATGGTCTACGCTTTTCTCAAGTAACGCTGTTTTCTAAAAAAATTGAGGACAAAACTCAGTTAATATTTTGTAGTTTTAGTCTTCAGTGGCCTACAGGATCGAACGAAGTTGAACGAACCTACCAGTCATAAATAAACATTCAGAAGAGAATAAACAACAAAAAATCCCCTGTCACTTAAGTTGAAGGAATTTCCTCATTATTAGCTTGAAGAAAACTGGTGCTATCATAAGAACTGAGATGTTGTTTTGCTTTCTGGAATAGAAATCTACATAAACACTTTGCAACATTGCAACATTGACTGTTTATGAAATCCACTACCTTTTGAAAAACCGCAGGCAGTTACAAATCTCCAACCAAACCATCAGAGATGGTCAGTGATCAAATGTGGCCATAGGCTTTTGCAATTAGCCAATTTTCGCAAAGAAAAATGTAGTGAGAAAAATGGTATAACAAATCATGCATGAAGAATGGCTCATTTTTTACTTACACTGGCATTGATGTTGTACACTCATAAGGGAAAACTGGTCTTAGTAATAATGTGACTTTCATACTTTTCAGCTGGTTAAAGTAATAGATTTTCTTGAAAATGCGTAATGCTTGTAATAAATCAGCCAGTCACATACATGCCTTATGCTATTAAAACCACGTATGGAAAAGCATTTACTTTTCCTCTTTCCAAAGTTTAGTCAAAGAGCACATTTTTTTCTAACGTATTCATTGTCTCAAAACATCATTTATTGCCCAAATATAGTGAAGTTATTGATGGCTTTCTTGCTCTTCTTACTGAATATACAGTTGATTTCTCTTATGTTCAAAATCAGTCATTCTTCCAGTTTTTAGAAATCTGGTGCCCAGTCACTAAAAGATAGTGCATTCAAAGCTCTAGTAAGTCTGATTAATTGCCCAATATGGAAGCCATTCATATAAAAATAAAAGAATGTTGAAATAACTAATGACAATCAAAAAGTGGTTATGTAACTTTTATTTAACTCTGCCAAACAAACATGATATAAAAAATTTGGATGACAAAAAAAAGCTCAGTAAGTATAATAGATGTTGGCAAGATATTTTATTTAATCTTCAGTGTCACAGCAGTTAAAAAAAGAATTTCACAAAATCAAAGTATATCATTAAGACTGAATGAAGACTAGTTAAATACAAAAATGAAAACAATTTGCCAATACGTCATCATAGCTACGGTACAATCTTGCCACAGAGATCTGAGTTTTGTTTCATAGCAGCTCAAACTTTCTAGCAAATTTATGGGAGAAAATCAAAGTAATCTGTGACACAGTTGTCAATGGAGTAAACTTTCTAGACTGGTAAATCATAATGATGACAGACCAGTTTTACAAAGTGGTCTGGATCACTTGGTAACGTGATCTCCATCGAACAAAGTATTAAGTCAAACTCTGTATGTCTAAGAATATAAACTGGTGACAGGGGAATATGATGACACCGCTAAGAACTTAGTTGTACTGACAGATAACCTACAGGACATTCACTGTCAGTATAGTGTTATAGTTAGGAAAGAAAGTGTTATCCTTAAAATACCTTGAAAAGTGTTATCCTTGCAGAGTATTAAGAGGAAGTAGATAGGAAATATCACCTCTGCATACATTAGTAATAATCCTGGGTCCCATTCTGATGTCCACACTGAAAAAGAAGTGGAAACATCTCAGGGAAGAGCTTAATTAATTATGGTATCTGGAAAGCATTTTTATAGTAAAGACAATAAGAAGATCAATGCATGTAATACGCTCAAAAAGGGATTAAGAGGTGATTTGACCATGATCTACAAGTAACAACATGGGAAGTGACCCCTGATAGCTCTGTTTACCATTAAAAGTGGTATCAAAACCTGATGAAAGCTGTCTGCTACATGGTTTAACCTTTCAGGATAATTTACCAAATAGAACAAGTAGGGATGTGCTGGATTCTACCTCTCTAGGAGTCTGTGCATCAAGACTGGATAACTTTCTAATGGATGTACTAAAATGTAAAGAGATATTGTGCATTGAACGCAGGAATTGCTGGGCGAGTTTCTATAGCCTGTGTTATTTTGGGAGTCAGGCTATTAAAGATCATAATGTTCCTTCTAATTTCAAAATCTATTAACCTTATTTGATTGAGTCTTTTACTTCACTGTTATGCTTTCTACAGGGAGAGAAAATGGTGGGGAGAAGCATAATGAACATCTAACCTTGGAATAGAAAAGCAAAATCAATTGATTCAGAAAGCCTCGTAATGGTTAACAGAATATTTAATTGAGAATAGCCGTTGAGAATTTTACTGGGGAAGAGCATACGAGCTTGGAACTGCCTGTATCTTCTTATTAAAGACTCTTTACTGATGAGATTGGCAATTAAATGAACAATTATTTGTGCTAATTAAAATATGAAATGGCAATATATTTTCTACTGGTTCAGGATGTGTTAAAGTGAGCTTACAAATGAATTGCCCTTCAAAATTATATCTGAACAAACTGTTCTTTCAGGTAAAAGCAATGGGAAAGAACTAGCTGCCCTATATATACTTCCCATATATGCTTTGCCTATGAAGAATTCCAGCTCCAAGAAAATGTTTGAAATTAAGTTCCTAAATCAGATATAAAAGTAACATGCTATAAAAAGTGCAAACTTAGCACAAATTGGAAGAATCCTAGGGTGGGATTTGTCTGACCATATTTTACATGTGTATTTTACAATGAAATTAATTGCATCACAGACTAGCTCATTTCTCTCTATTGATTCCATAGGGATCATAATGAGATGAAATCAGCTTGCAGGTTCGGATATCTAAATGTATGTGTCTACATGTACATTAGGTGACTAAACTCCCGTTACAGCTGACGGACATTTAATTAACAGAGTCAGTGGAGCCTACAGCAATTTGGTTGACTACAACTAGGTGTCCGTTCAAGGGTTAGCTGGATCACTCTCCAGAGTCCGTCACCTGTATTAACCACAGTTGGATAACTATAATGGAAGCCTAGACATACAGCTCATATTCTGTCACCAATATATTCAAAAAGACATAATATCATAGAGTTATAAACTTAAAAAAATAAAAAATAGTTTGTAGACCCAACTCACTGCAGGAATAATATGTACAACAACAAGCGTTTTGGAAGGCTGACAGGAAGGCAAGGAAGTACACCATATTGAATCTCCATTGTAGACTCAGTTGAAAAGCCAGTGCAAGGCCTCACATCCACCCCAGCCCATTTATTCAACACAACAGAGTAAAGCAACCTGTTCTACTGAAAGCCCTGTATTCAGCCTGAGGGCTCCCTGTTGTGCAAGTACAATGGTTAATACAGCCAAGCCACCTCACCCATTCCCCCTTACGGGGTGCGATATCTGAGGCTGAGGCTTAAAGGACATAAAATGGCATGATAGAACAAACCACCGTACAGTGTCCGAACCCACTGCATTCCATAAGAACCCCAAGAATGGGTGCAGGAACATAGGCAAGCTGGAGCTCCATAAATAGTGCCAAGTATAGCATCATCAGCTAATGCAGCACTGCCCACCTGGGAAAACCTGAAGGCATTATGGAGCTTCAGTGTGTATATACCTTTCTTTTGGTTCTCAGGGGTGCAGCATGGAAATGCATTTTGTCTAATTTGCTCCCGAATCTCAGTACAAAAATAACTGTGCATAAAACATACACCAAGCTGAATTCTCAGCTGTCCATTTCTAGGGAATTTCCCTCCCTTGAAACAACCTACCCACTCCTTTTTCAAAAAAAGGACTCATAAACTAATATGTGCTTTGGCTCAGAGCAAACAAGACTGTCTTCAGTTTGTCTGACCACAGTAAAACACTCCTGCCTCTTCCTGACAGTTTAACACATTGGGAAATTATGCAGACTGACACAAAGGTAGGCTCAAAACCAGGAGTAGGAGAAGCAGGCAAAGAGAGGACTAACAAATTAGGATTAAGAGGATTGGGATTTATGCATCTATTTTTTCTACATACAGAAAAAAAAAAACCTCACAGAGATACTGAAAAGGAAGTCAAAAATAAAAAAAAAGGAAGATATAGAAGATGGTTATAAGATGCCTTTAGGCAAAAGAAGCAGGAGACCTGCATGGCTGAGCAGGGAGCTTCTGAAAAAGCTCAGGTGGAAGAAGGGAGTTTACAGTATGTGGAAGAAAGGACTGACAGCTTGGGACGAGCATAAGAATGCTGTCAGGGTATGCATGGATGAAACAAGGAACGCCAAGGCAGCCTTGGAATTAAACCTGGCGAGGGATGTCAGGATAAATAGGAAGGGTTTCTTTAAGTATACAGGAGGCAAAAGGAAAACCAGGGAAAATGTGGGCCCGCTCTTGAACGAGATGGGTGCTGTGGTGACGGATGATGCAGAGAAGGCAGAGTTGCTGAATGCCTTCTTTGCTTCAGTCTTTACTACTCAGGCCAGCCCTCAGGAGTCCCAGACTTTGCAAGTAACAGAGAACGTCTGGAGGAAGGAAGACCTTCGCTTGGTTGAAGCAGAACAAGTTAGAGATCAATTAAGTAAACTGGATAGACACAAGTCCATGGGGCCTGATGGGATGCACCCACGAGTGCTGAGGGAGCTGGCAGAAGTCATTGCTGGGCCGCTCTCCATCATCTTTGAAAGGTCCTGGAGAACAGGGGAGGTGCCTGAGGACTGGAGGAAAGCCAGTGTCACTCCAGTCTTCAAAAAGGGCAAGAAGGATGACCCGGGAAACTACAGGCCAGTCAGCCTCACCTCCACCCCTGGAAAGATGGTGGAACAGCTCATTCTGGAGGTCATCTCCAAGCATCTGGAGGAAAAGAAGGTTCTCAGAAGTAGTCCACATGGATTCACCAAGGGGAAGTCATGTCTGACTAATTTGATAGCCTTCTACGATGGCGTGACTGGATGGGTGGACGAGGGGAGGGCAGTGGATGTTGTCTACCTTGACTTCAGCAAGGCTTTCGACACTATTTCTCACATCATCCTCACAGGCAAGCTTAGGAAGTGTGGGTTAGATGAATGGACAGTGGGGTGGATTGAACAGTGGCTGACAGATAGAGCTCAGAGGGTTGTGGTTAGTGGTGCAGAGTCCAGTTGGAAGCCAGTAACAAGTGGTGTCCCTCAGGGGTCAGTACTGGGTCCAGTCCTGTTCAATATATTCAACAATGACCTGGATGAAGGGATAGAGTGTACCATCAGCAAGTTTGCTGATGATACAAAACTGGGAGGGGTGGCTGACATGCCGGAAGGCTGTGCCACCATACAGTGTGACCTGGACAGGCTGCAGAGTTGGGCGGAGAGGAACCTTATGAAATTCAACAAGGGCAAGTGTAGGGTACTGCATCTGGGGAGGAGTAACCCCATGCATCAGTACAGGTTGGGGGCTGACCTCCTGGAGAGCAGCTCTGTAGAAAGGGACCTGGGAGTCCTGGCAGACAACAGGATGACCATGAGCCAGCAATGTGCCCTGGTGGCCAAGAAGGCCAATGGCATCCTGGGGTGCATCAAGAAGAGTGTGGCCAGCAGGTCGAGGGAGGTCATCCTCCCCCTCTACTCTGCCCCGGTGAGGCCGCATCTGGAGTCCTGTGTCCAGTTCTGGGCTCCCCGATTCAAGACAGACAGGGAACTGCTGGAGGGGGTCCAGCAAAGGGCTACAAAGATTAGGGGATTGGAACATCTTTCTTATGAGGAAAGGCTGAGGGACTTGGGGCTTTTTAGTCTAGAGGAAAGAAGACTGAGGGGGGATCTTATCAATACTTATAAATACTTAAAGGGAGGGTGCCAGGTAGATGGGAACAGTCTTTTTTCAGTGGTGCCAGGTGACAGAACAAGACATAATGGGCACAAACTTGAGCATAGGAAGTTCCATCTCAGCATGAGGAGGAACTTCTTTCCTTTGAGGGTGGCAGAGCACTGGCACAGGCTGCCCAGAGAGGTTGTGGAGTCTCCCACTCTGGAGACATTCAAAACCCGCCTGGACGCCGTCCTGTGCAACTGCTGTAGGTGTCCCTGCTGTGGTAGGGTGGTTGGACTAGATGATCTCCAGAGGTCCCTTCCAACCCTGACCATTCTGTAACTCTGTGATTCTATGTGCAAAGAATAAGTAACTTGAAACCAATGCAGAGGGAATATAGAAACTAGTGAAGGGATCCAAGAAAGGGGAGAAATAAAGCAGCAGAGCACGATGTAATGTTGACAGCTGTGCTTCTCTGGATCGGTCCAGTTTCCAGTCATTGATTTTTCACTAAACAGAGGAGTAAGTCAGGGTGTCTCTGAAAATTAGGTTTGCTAGAAAACCAATGGCTGAGTCCCATATTAATTTTTACATTCTTCACTTTCTCAATTACTTGATTTTTATGTCAAGTGAGAGAACAAGATCTTTCTTTGATTCTTGACTTCGGTATTTCACCTGACTTTTGACTGGCTTTTTGATTGAGTATAATGTACCACACCTTTAAAAAAAAAAATTAAAAATGAAACACAATCTTTCTTGCTACTGACCAGTCTGTAGCTGTAAGTGGGAAACATGAAGCAGCTGTTGAATCTTTGCAATAATTGTGGCATCTGAGAAGCTGGATAATCACTGGGACAATTTTCTCACTATTTAACCTAATCTATGTGTATTCAACAGTCTGGGCCTTTATGTGGTAAATACAGCAGCCATGCAGATGGAGAAGGAGAGAAGGAAGGACTGTCTAGCCATACAGTTATTAAGTGAAGGCTTAGTTAAGCAAGGAATAGGATGAATACGTTGTGCTCAATATTATCAGATTAAACTGTTATTTGGTTCTGTTTTATTGCCTGAAATATCAGATGTTATTAATTTTAATGTGTTGTAGAAATGCCCAAATGAATGGATCAGAAACTATTGCTCTCACAAATGGAAATGATAAATGTGTATTTTCTATTGGTACATGATGGATTTTCTACTCAGTAGGGGTATTTCTAGTTGAAATCTTCGTCCCAGTGAAGTGAACAGGCAATTTGTCACTGACTTTAAGGTACCAAACATTCCAAACGTTCATGGTGGCATTTTGTTTTCACTGGTTTTGGCCCCATTCCTCCATCCATTGTACTTGGGCAGAGAAACAGTATATCATATATTCAGGGCTGAAAAGCTCTATAAATGTGATGATAGCTGTACTATTATAAATAGCATTCACTGACTAAATGATGCATGGAGTTTTTCACCAACGTAAGCTTCTTTAAAGTTCTGAGCATGTAAGCAATGCTTTTGTAATCCCTTTTAAGTATCTGAGAGATTAGATAAGATGGTCTTAATAATTCTGAAAGGAAAAGTTCATGGATGACTCAGATGAGCATTTCATTTCCCTTGTTTCCCCCAACCCCTTCTCCCTGCGCAGTGGAGTTATGAGTACACTGAGGCTGTCCTTTAACAGAGAGAACAAATGTCAGGTTAAGTACAATCAAAATAAACAAACAGTTTCCCTTAAAGTACCTTTATTAAGATAATCTCTGCTCTTTTACATTTATTTGTTTAAAGGTGAATTCATTTGCTGCTCTTCCCGCACTACTGATCCTTTATGTCTTGGACCTCCCCACTGAGGCAAGAAACAAAACAGATTAAAACCTTGAATATCTAGATGAGAAACTGTTTAAATTCCTCAAAAGTGAATCCTTTTTTCTTTTAGTGATCTGCTGACAAATATCTGCTGGATGCCCCATGACATCCATGCCTGCCGTAGGTGGGACAGGATGAGGCAGGTGAGCAGTGGGCATGAACATACCTAGTTCAGACTCTGCGAAGCTGCTCTCAGGATGGGCTGAGTGAGCTCTTCCAGATGCTTTCACTGTTCAATGTTGCTGCTGCCCAGAAAATTCAGCTATCGCTCTGAAAATCTATTGTTTCTGCGACTGAATTAAACTGGACTCATACAGTGAGAGGCAGCAAAAGACATCTCCACTTAAGAACCCTTGCATATACTTGTCTAATATGTGGAACTGTGAAATTTAAGTCCTGACTGCAGGTTAGAATTGGAGTAGGGACTTCCATTTAGACATCACTTATCATCGCCTTAGCATTTTTAGCTATGCTGGGATCTCTTTTTCACCTTCAGATCCTCCTTGAGAAATCTGAACAATATTTCATTGTAGATGAATTGGTATTTTCTGACAAAATTATGTTGGAAAATGTTTTGATTTGCTGTATTCATTGCTGTAGTGCAGTTCTGAAAGAAGGATAGAGGAGGTAAAAACATCCAGTCATGGAGGCTCTGAACAGAAGCCAAACCAAACTCAGCTGGGGCTTTAGAGTCTGTTATAGTTTAAGGCTTGTAAAAAATGAAAAAAATAAAAAGAATCCCACCAAACCAACCAAGTTTATCCATTGGTTTATCAGTTGCATTCCTGAGATGTTTTTTCTCTCACTTTCAGTGAGAAAATTTATATAAGGAGAAAGTCTTCAGTTGCTGCCTCAAGCCTTTATGTGAAATAATGATGTAGATTCCCTTTGGTTATTCTTAATTCTGTGGACTACATTCACATGTTAAAAATGGCCTGAATAATATATACCCCCTGCTGCCTGCATAACATGGTGTTGATTATTAGGAGAAGCTATCATTTTCATATAAGACAATAACATTTCCTGGCTAACACACTTTCTGTTTCACTTCTCACCCTGGAACACTTGGCAGGATCAATAATGGGCACAGCTGTTTCCACGAGGAGTCCAAATTCCTGGTTGCCCAATACGGGCATTGTATTGGAAGTTTCTTATTTCATGAAGTGCTACCATAAAACAGAAAAAGAATTCTCTCAGGAAACATCAAACCATTTTGCTAGGAAAAGATTTGCTGTTATAACTCGAATTAACCAGATTCTGTTTTCTTTTGTATTGTTGGAGCAAGTAATATTTATCCAGCTTCTCTCAAGTGGGGTATCTCTATCTGAGGAATTTCATGCTGGTACCTTGAACAGCTACATAACAAAGAATAAAAACTATAGCTTAATCTGCTTAAACAAAAAAAAAAAAAACACCAAAACCCATCAAAACAACCCCAAAAGTGTTCTGTGTTTCCCATGCAAAATACTGATGTTATTACTCTGTGTTCATTTTGTATCTGTGTCTTAACTGTATATCACAAAAGTTGACCTGAGTCCTCAAAAGTGATGGGAATGGGAAATATGTTTATGGATGACTGTATAAATGCACTGGCATTTACTATATCTGTCAGTTTTAAGGCACTTTTATATAGAGATAAAGTGGAAATAAGAAATGAATACACAGTAATACTCACAGGCAGTCATGTTAAATGAACCCATACCAACAGTAGGTCATGAAAACAGTCTCCTTACATTGCTGTTCCTTTCTAGCGCTTGACATATGTAAGGAAGAGAAGAGGTTTGTACAGCTGAAAATTATTTCTTTTTCAGGCTTCTCTGGATATGATGCTATAAGGTCATTATTAGTCACAATAGAGGGCAGTTAGATGCCAACTTTCAGCATGGTGCAAGGTGAGACTAGTGGACATCACAGATGACACTCCAACACTTACCCTGTTATTTAAAACCAAGATTAATTTGGAAAGTAGGAATGGAAGTACAATCCCAGATGCCTTTTCTGCACTTAAAATTTTGTTTTGTTTGTAGAATATATTTTTCTACAGGCTAGATGTGTAGAGAAATCACACTGCTCTATTTTAATCCTCAGAGAAAGCCTGCATCTGAGAGCACTTCAATCATTCCTGAACATGTTTTTCAGATGGCGCGGCATGCTGCCTCTGGTGTGCCCTCCTGTACCACCGTATCCACCTCCTCTATGATCATTTTGGGATGATTCATTCTTCATCCCTTCACCGATGAATCACTGTGCCCACAATCTGCATGTGCATGTCAGAATTAAAGTTTAGAAATTGGGGGAACAAGCTGACAATGTTCAGGAGACATGGTGTTACATAAGTGTACTCTTGTACTATTTTCATCTGTTTCATCTTTGAAAGGCAACAGTGAACAAAACATGCTACTGAGTTTGGCGTATGAGAAGCAACGCTTTACGAGGACATTGTTCATATCCTACCTACGAAATATCCCGTATGTATTTTTCCAAGGCTAATTGAATTTTTGTTGTTTAAAATATAGGGGATTTTTTTCATGAATATGATTTATATGTGATTTGTGTGTGTGTGTGTGTGTGAATTGATTGTAGTTATTTCCAGTGACTAGTCAAATTCTATTGTACCGAGTAATGAAAATTCTAGCACAAGGCACGTGAAATGGAGGAGACAGACTGCCACCGTTAGTATAAATGACAACTGTGATCCATCAGACTGCCAGGAACCAAGTCAAACCAAATTAATTCAAATGGATGTCACGCTAATGGAATAAGTAGAACTCTAAATTATGTTTTCAAAGATTCCACACTCAGGATCTAGAGAACTTGTTCAGCAGAGTAAAGAGAAAATTTAAGTGGTGAGCTCTCTGCAAGTGGCTTTGCCACACCATAAGTTACCACAGCATAGAAAGCTATTATTTATGCATTCTATAGTGACTCTTTGAGCCCATTTTGATCTGTTGATGACTGTAAGACAATATGACCGAATCGGGGCATCTTAGCTGTCCATAAAAGAAGGTTAAGCTATCCTGCATTTGATATGGGGTGTCACAAGTAGTTGGTACTCACAGACTGTTACCACATGACTGTTGAATGGTAACCTCAGTGTGTATTCTGAAACCTAATCCTCTAACTGGTCTGCAGAAACCCATCTCCAGGCATCAAAGGCAAGAAAACCTTTGTCTTCATTACTGAGAAGAGTTTAAATACTGAGCAACAAGGAACAGCTTTCTAGCTGACAAAAGTTTCAAAGACATTAGGTTTAGGCTGTGGAAGTCACTTCCATATGAAATCAGAATAAAATGCAAAACTCATTCCTTCATCAATGACTTCATACAAGCATAGCAAACAGCTTATACTTATCAAAAAACATGTACTGCAGCATTGGAAGGAGGAGACAAAGTTATCTGAATTTTAATGTTTTGCTTGAATAAGAAACTTTGGCTATGGAAGCAAGCTTTGCAGGTACCTAGATATATTTAGGATGAGGGGCAGCCTCTCAGCTGGTTTCAAAATATTCAAAATTAAGCCTGGTACTAGATGACACCTTTAACTATGTAACAAGAAATGCATAAAGAGATGATGCAGAGCAGTAAGAATGTATTTAATACAAGCAAAAAAAAAAATTGCCCCACCTAAAAGTCATAGATACATTCTTCATTACATTAAGCACATTGTTATATGGTATAGAGCTCAGGGACATGGAAAAGTAATTGGGAAATGTCTATAATATGGTAGAAAGATTTAAAATCATAGATCGGTTCAACACATTAAAAGGTCGTTCAAGCTGTCATTCCTATGTAGAAAATTGGAAACTCTAAAGACTCTAATAGGAAATAATTTCTGAAAGCCACAGATGAAGGCATGAAGCAATTATCACAGTAACTGCATTTAATGCATTCTGCCAAATGGTGAGAAGCTGTTGTTTACTGCAGGATCACAGGGTAGGTTGGGTTGGGAGGGACCTGAAGAGGTCTCTGGTCCAACCTCCTGCTCACAGCAGAGTCAGGTCTGAGGTCAGACCAGGCTGCTCAGGGCTTCATCTAGTCAGGGCTTAAAAACCTCCAAGGAGAGAGACTGCACAGCCTCCTTGGGCAACCTGTGCTACTGCCTGACTCTGCTCATGGAAAAACAGTTTCTCCTTATACCCAGTGTGACCCTCTTTAGTTTCAATTTATGTCAGTTGCCTCTTGCCCTCCTGTCATGCACCACTGTGATAAGCCCAGCTCTGTTCCCTGTATGATCTCCTTGTAGGCACTGGGGCTGCTGTTGGGTACCCCCAAAGTCACCTCTGCTCCAGGCTAAACAAGCCCAGCTCCCCCAGCCTCTCCTCACAGAGCAAGTGCTCCAGCTCCCGTCACCCTGGTTGCCTCTGCTGAACAGTCTCTAATTTATTGATATCTTTATTGTATTGGAGTGCTCAAAGCTGGGCGCAGTATCCAGATGTGGTCCAGTGAGTGCTGAGTAGGGCAATAATCACTCTGTCTCTGTTCCTATTCATACAGCCCAGGATGCCTTTGGCTGCCTCATGCACTGCTAGTCCATGTCCAGCTTGCTGCTCCCCATGATCCCAGAGCCTTTCCCACAGAGCTGGTCCCCAAGCTGCTGGTCCCCAGCCTGTATCATTCATTTGCCCTACGTACCGGATTTTGGACGGGAGCTGTCCTCCCCCTCCAGTTTGGAGACATCAGCAAATCTGATGAACAAGCACTCTGTAAGCCCCTCCAGGTCTTTGATTGAGATGTTAAAGAGACAGGTCCCAGGACATGCGCTCCCCTTATTGCTGGCCTCCAGGTAAATTATAACCCATTAATCACTGTCTTCTGACCATTCAGTCAGGTTTTTATTCATCTGCTTGTTCATCCATTTAGAGCAAAGCATCCTGATATGGCTACCAGATTATTGTGGAAAACAACGTTGGAAACATTGCTGAAGTCAAGGTAAATGATGTCCAGTTCTCTCCCCTTGTCGATGAATCCACTCATTTTGTTATGGAAGGTAATCAAATCGTCTGTTTTGATACAGAAGGCAAACAGGTTGATCAGGCACAATTTGCGCTTGATCATAGAATCATAGAATCATAGAATGGTTTAGGTTGGAAGGGACCTTAAAGATCATCGAGTTCCAACCCCCCCTGCCACAGGCAGGGATACCTCTCACTAGACCAGGTTGCCCAAGGCCACGTCCAGCCTGGCCTTGAACACCTCCAGGGATGGGGCTTCAACAACCTCTCTGGGCAACCTGTTCCAGTGCCTCACCACCCTTAAAGTGAAAAACTTCTTCCTAATGTTTAATCTAAACCTGCCCTCTTCCAGCTTAAAGCCGTTCCCCCTCGTCCTATCACTACATGCCCGTGTAAAAAGTCCTTCCCCAGCTCTCCTGTAGGCCCCCTTTAGGTACTGGAAGGCCGCAATAAGATCTCCCCGGAGCCTTCTCTTCTCCAGGCTGAACAGCCCCAACTCCCTCAGCCTCTCCTCATAGGAGAGGTGCTCCAGCCCTCTGATCATCCTCGTGGCTCTCCTCTGGACGCGCTCCAGCAGGTCCATGTCCTTCTTATGTTGGGGACTCCAGAGCTGGATGCAGTACTCCAGGTGGGGTCTCACGAGAGCAGAGTAGAGGGGCAGAATCACCTCCCTTGACCTGCTGGCCACGCTTCTTTTGATGCAGCCCAGGATACGGTTGGCCTTCTGGGCTGCGATCGCACACTGCTTGCTCATGTCGAGCTTCTCATCAATCATCACCCCCAGGTCCTTCTCCACAGGGCTGCTCTCCAGCCATTCTCCGCCGAGCCTGTATTTGTGCTTGGGATTGCCCCGACCCAGATGTAGGACCTTGCACTTGGCCTTGTTGAACTGCATGAGGTTGGTTTGGGCCCACCTCTCCAGCCTGTCCAGGTCCCTCTGGATGGCATCCCTCCCCTCCAGCGTGTCTGCCTCGCCAAACAGCTTGGTATCATCAGCAAACTTGCTGAGGGTGCACTCTACCCCACTGTCCATGTCGCTGACAAAGATGTTGAACAGTACGGGTCCCAGTACCGACCCCTGAGGAACGCCACTCGTCACTGCTCTCCACTTGGACACCGAGCCGTTGACCGCAACCCTTTGAGTGCGACCATCCATCCAGTTCTTTATCCACCGAGTGGTCCATTTATCGAATCCATGTCTCTTCAATTTAGAGACCAGGATATCGTGTGGGACAGTGTCAAACGCTTTGCACAAGTCCAGGTAGATGACATCAGCAGATCTTCCCTTGTCCACTGCCGCTGTAACCCCTTCGTAGAAGGCCACCAAATTTGTCAGGCATGACTTGCCCTTGGTGAAGCCATGTTGGCTCTCGCCAATCACCTCCTTGTTTTCTGTGTGCCTCAGCAGAGTTTCCAGGAGGATCTGCTCCATGATCTTGCCAGGCACAGAGGTGAGACTGACTGGCCTGTAGTTCCTCGGGTCTTCCTTGTTTCCCTTTTTGAAAATAGGGGTTATGTTTCCCCTTTTCCAGTCGGCAGGAACCTTGCCAGACTGCCATGACTTCTCAAATATGATGGCTAGTGGCTTCGCGACTTGATCTGCCAGTTCCCTCAGGACCCGCGGATGTATCTCATCAGGTCCCATGGACTTGTGCACCTTCAAGTTCCTCAGGTGGTCTCTCACTTTATCTTCATCTACCGTGGGCGGTGCTCCGTTTTCCCAATCCTCTCCTTTGCAATCTGCGTCTTGGGCAGTGCGGCTGCTGTCCTTGTCTGTGAAGACTGAGGCAAAAAAGTCATTGAGTACCTCAGCTCTGTCGCTGTCCCGGGTGACCAGTTCTTGCGTATCCTTCCGGAGAGGGCCTACATTTTCCCTAGTCTTTCTTTTCTCGCTGATATACCTATAGAAGGATTTTTTGTTTGTCTTTTTGTTTGTCTTTTCTTTTGTTTGTTTTTTGTTGATAAATCAGTGCTGTCCACTTCTGATCATGTTCTTCTCCTTCATGTGCCCAGAGATGTACTCCAAGAAGACTCATTCTCTGGTTTTCCAAGGGACCAAAAAGTGACTGACTTTTTGAAGATGATTGAGACATTTGCCTTCTCCAGTCATCAAGGATCTCCCCACATCTCCGTGATCTGTCAGAGAAAACATAAAATAGCCTTGCAAGAACTTTGGCAAGTGCCTCAGCACCCTTGGATGCAGCCCAATGGTTGTTATGGATTTGCCTGTGTGGTGGGTTTGACCTTGGCTGCCTGACAGACCAACTTCACTCCTTCCTTCCTGACTCCTCTACCTCCCTCTCTCCTAGCTGTGCAGGGGGGTGGGGGTGATTTGGGAGGCTGTGATCTGTCCATAACACTGTCTCTGCTCCTGCTTCCTCCTCACACTTTTCCCCTGCTCCAGCATGGGGTCTCCATGGGCTGCAGCTTCCTTCAGGAAATATCTACCTGCTCCAACATATCTATCTATCTATCTATCTGTCTGTCTGTCTGTCTGTCTGTCTATCTATCTATCATATCATATCTGTCTATCAAAAATATCTACCTGCTCTACCTGCTCTGTGGACTGCATTGTTGCTCCAATGTGGTCCTCCATGGACTGTTGGGGAACCTCTGCTCTGGCACCTGGAGCACCTCCTCCTCTCCTTCTCTGACCTTGCTGTTCATACAGTTGTTTCTCACACTTTTTTCACTCAGTCTTTTGCCTCTGTGGCATTTTGCCCTTTCTAAAACATGCTGTCCCAGAGGCACCACCATCTTGGCTGATGAGCTCTGCTGTGTCTGCTGGTGGGTCTGTTGGGGCCAGCTGCAACTAGCTGCAACTAGTTTTGTCTGGCACTGGGCAGCCCCAGCCTCTCTTGACAGAGGCCACCCCTGCACTCCCCTACTGTCAACATCTTGGCACCTGCACCATGCATGGCTCCATACCTTACTCACTGACAAAGTGATGAAGCATGAACTAGATTAGTGAAAAGCAAGGTGTACTGAAAACTGGCTGAACTGACAAACTGAAAGGGTTGTTATCAGTGGCACAGTCCGGCTAGTGGTCAGTCACTAATGGTGTACCCCAGAGGGTCAGTGCTTGGGCCAATGCAGTTTAATATCTTCGGTAATGATCTGGACGAGTCACATGGGACAGAGCAAGTTTGCAGATGATACAAAACTGGGAGAAGTGACTGATTAGACCAGATGGGTGTGCTGTCATTCAGAGGAACCTCAACAGCCTGGAAAAAAGGACTGACAAGGACCTTATGAGGTTCAGCACAGGGAAATGCCAAGTCACGTACCTTGGGAGGAATAACCCCAAGGCACCAGGACAGGCTGGGGGCAGACAGCTGGAAAACAGCTCTGCAGAGAAGGTCTTGGGGCTACTTGTGGACAACAAGTTGGCCATGAGCTATCAATGCGCTCTTTTGGCAAAGACAGCTGGCCAACAGCCTCCTGGGCTGCATCAGGCAGACCGTTGCCAGAAGGTTGAGGGAGGGGATCCCTTCCTTCTGTTCAGCATTGGTGATACACAGCTGGTGTGATGGATCCAGTGCCGGGCTCCCCAGTACAAGAGAGACACAGACATACTGAAACAAGTCCAACAAAGGGCCATGAAGGTGATCAAGTGCTTGGTGCCTCTTCTGCCATACAAGGAGAGACTGCAAGAGCTGGGACTGTTCAGTCAGCATAAAAGAAGGCTCAGGAGGATCTTATCAATATGTATAAATATCTGATATGACAATGTAAAGAAGATAAAGCTGGGCTTTTCTCAGTGATGTTCGGTGACAGGGCAAGAGGCAATGAGTGCAAACTGAAGTACAGGAAATTCCATTTAAACATAAATAAAACCCCACCTTTTTTTGGGTGTGAGGCTGGTCAAACATTGGAACAGGTTGCCCAGACAGGTTGTGGATTCTCTGTCCTCGGAGATATTGAAAACCTGATGGGATACTGTTCTGGGCAACCTGCTGTAGGTGACCCTGCTTTGAGCAGGGAGGTGAGACAAGGCAGTCTCCATAGGTACCTTCCAGCCGCAGCCATTCTATGATTCTGTGATTTCTCTCAAGTAATCCCATATTCAACCCTCAGCCACAGCTAGCTTTTCTCCTCTTTCTTGAACCCCTTCAAGAAGCAGAGGTCTCGTAGACCTTGTCGATGAAGGCTGAGGCAGAGAAGGCATTGACTATCTCAGTCTAATCTGTGTTCAGGGTCACTAAATCAATCACCCTGTTCAGCTACGGACTCCACTTGTTTCATGTTTTCCTGCTAATACAGCAGAAGTAGCTCTTCTGGTTGTTTATGCTGTTCCCTGTGAGTATCACCTTAATGTGAGCTTTGGCTTTCTTGACAGCACCTCTGCATGTCTGGGCAATGTTTCTAAATTTCTCCTTTGCAGCCTGTCCCTGCTTCCCCCTTCTGTATGTTGCTCCACCATGAATCCCCTGCCTAGTCACGCCAGTTTCCTGATATCTCTACTCATTTTCCTGAGCATTGGGGTGGATCATTCTTTCCCTCAGAGTCTGCTGTCCTTAAAGACCTACCAGCTTCCCCGAACAACTTCACTCCTCTGATCTGCTTCCCATGGGATCCTGCCTACGAGTTCCCTGATCCAGCTAAAGTTTGTTTGCCTGAAGTCCAGGGTCAGTGCTCTGCTCCAGACTTACTCACTCCCCTTGAGATCTTCACCTCCACAATTTCATGGTTGCGACATGCCAGTCAGTGATTTCGGTGAGCTCCATATCTGATAAGTCACAGCCTGCTCATTTTCACTATTCTGATATCAGCCAATAACTGAGTAAGGAATGGGACATTGTCATCTGAATGTGATGAAACAAGATGTTGAAAAGCATAAACCAATATACTGTTCTGACTGCAGGATCATAAACTGCTTCAGAGGCCATACTAGAATTTTACATTATAGCATCTAATCTGAATAATATACTTAGATGCTAACCAGGAGTAGTAAATTTTGAATGAATGTTTATAAATCACCTGATATTATGAAAGTTTCAAAATTATCTGTATGCATTAGACTAGCTATAATGTAAAGAAATGCTGACTTTCTATCTTACATATCAACTATTTCACTGTTTACAGTGTTTATTATCTTGAATTTTCTGAGTTTCTGTTGCACTTTCCACCTTGCAATCTGAAACTTCTAAACTAAATTTACAGAGGATCTTGTAAGGATCCTTCAGATTTGAATTTGGAACACTTCAACAGAGGTCAGTTAAGGAAGTCAACACACAATCTGAAGTGTGGTGTGGCCACGGACTTTGTACAACACTGAATAAGAGATCTTATTTATACAGAGGTAGTTTCGCCAAGTGAACGACCACCCTGGGGCAAATGAAGCTATAAACTTTCCATTTCTCACAAAAGCCTAATTTATGCAGAACATGACACAATGGTGGTTCAAACGTGGAAACTATTTTTCCTGGATTTGTGTGTTTTCTCAAAATTACCACTGTGTTGTTGAAAAGACAGTTATAAAACTGTTTACTTCAAAAAGTAAAATTCTCGTTTTATATTTTTGACAAGTAAAGCACTGATGGAGATTATACTTATTTTTGTTCTGGGGAACAGAGTGCATCATAATTGTGACCTCAGAGGAGTCTGTCTTAGTGAATATAATTTACCCTCTGTGTATTTAATCCCAGCTTTCTTGGAAACGCATTGTGCCAAGATTTCTATCTAATAAATATTTCGATGCTGCTATTTTCCAAGGCAGAGCTAGCAGGTTTAGGATTTTATTGAAGATTTTCAGCTAAAGGCAGGCAAATATTTTGGACTCTTGTGTGAATGTGTGAAGAACTTCCTAACCTTCAAAACCAGCATGAATACTTCCATCTGCTCTGTTTTTGTGTCACAGTCTATCATGACTACATCCTACACTGCGAACTGAATGCTGATTTCAAAAAGTATGGAAAAGCAACATAGTAAATATCTTTTGACTAATAGAACATTTTTTTGGATGGTAATATTTCAAATAAAAATTCATATAAGTGTTGTCTTTGAAGATGTGATAAAATAAGTGTCTAAGCAGTCAGAAACTTCAGGAAAGTCCGCTACTGCTTACAAGAATCAAGGTGATGAATTTGGCTTTGGATGTACAGATGTAATCTTTTCTTGGTACATGGGAATTTTTATGTTTAACTCAACTGCATGCACACTGAGATGAGAATACACTTGATATGGATGAAAAATCAGATGGATCTTCTTCATGGAGGTCATATTACATGAAAACTTTCTTCCAAATAAATATTTAATTAGCTGCTCTTATTGAGATGCAATCATTCAGCATCTTTGCTCAGTGCAATTGAAATACATGACACAGTAGACGACACTAAGGTCTGATAAGGTAACACTGACCTTATCTCTGCTGAGTCACCCTAAGCTTGACTTTCTGATGCTCCACAATATGGTTCAGAGGAAGCAGTGTTAGATGACACTGACAGGCATGTCCATACAGCTTCACCCCTGACAGAGAGAAAGTAAGGCAGGGGAAGACTCATAGGGAAAGGATCAGAGGAGTCAAGGATGGCTTAGAAAGAAACACTGGAAACAAAGGTGTATTGTGCAGGCAGTTTAGGCAAAAAGACCATGTTGAGCAATTGTTTCCAAATTTCCTGTGAAGTGAAATATCAGGGACAGGCTGAGCTTTTTCAGAAATTCAGCCTCTGAGTAGGAGGTTTTGCCACTGTGGAGCTTTAAAGATGGTTCTCCAAGTACAATTTATGCTATGAAGAAAAGGGAAAGTCTGCCTGAAAGGGAGACATGAAGGTAAAGGGCATCATCAGTATCATGAAGCAAACCTTTTTATCCAGAATTAACTGATCTCCTTTTCAGTTCAAACAAAGAATCTAATTCATGTTTGACGGAAATTCAGTTCAACTTCTATATCTTTATTTTCTTGTTTGTACAAAGTTCATTTTACCTTCATACGTGCAACATCTGTTGCTTTTACCAAAATAAAATTCCCATCTCCAAATGCAAATAACCTTCCTGAGTCTATACAATTTTATTATGAAGGTCTTGCTTTATAAGAAAGTTCTTGTGAAAATGTGGCACACTGGAATGCATGCAAACCAACAGCAATCCAGAATGAAGAGTCACCATTCAACAAAAATGTATCTAGGAAGCACAGGTTAGGTTATTAGGAGTCATTCCTTCCTCAGTGAAAATTTAACCAGAGATTTCACCCTATTTAGGTTTTAGGGACCAGTGTTGCCTGGATCCAGATATCGTATTTTTCATGTACTCTATACAGTTCAGAAATAGACCAATTATGATTGTCAACAAGGACTTTTCTTTACAAGAGTTAGCATGTCCTGGATAAACTCTGTTATGGCCAATTAGATTTAGCTTATCTGAATTTACGTTTTAAACGTATTTGGCAACTAATATTGAACTTTTTCTTTAATTTAGAATCAGTCAAGATAAAAGACATACACATATTGCTACAATTACTTTATATGCAGATATCCTTCATCCCGTAAGCTATTCATATATCGAGTTTTTCAGAGGTGTTGAAACACATTTTAATTATAAACTAGCTAAAGCACAGTGTTTTTAGCATAATTTATGTAGAAATCTTTACTTTTGTGACTCTGTTAAGTACATAGCCATGGCAATATGGAGTGTCTATCACTTTGCAGCTTTCCTTGCTCAGCTATGATGCTCACTTTGAACTGTGTTCTCCTTGTAAATAATTTTTGATGGACTTCTATAAGAATCTGCAGGACCACTTTTAAAAATTCCAAAACTGATTTCAGTAGTCAAAAAATGTATATTAAATTAAAAAGCAACAAGACCATGGGTATTTTTACTATAATGAATTTAAATTTGGGGCCGTATCACAGCGTTCTGTCTGACATTCCTTCCTAGCCATAGACACAAAAATCCACTTCAGACAAATAGAGAAATCCAGAATTTAACCATCTTTAATTCTATATTCTAGAAGTGAAGGATAGAGTTGGGGACATTAAATAAGATTTCCAAAAATAAAAACACCACCTTCCAGGGATTTCCTGCTATGATGTTAGGGAAATGAAAACTTTTATTCAATTCTTCCTTATTTTCAGTTAAATATTCTGAATTTTCTGCTTTCACTAGTTGGTTTTATAGAACTCTAGAGATAATTATAGTATTTCTATATGGCTTTACTGATGTAGAGTGGCTTCAGTGTTTCATCGACAATAACATCAATGCCAGCAGCCTGGGCTCTGCAGCTGGCATTCCCTGTTCCTTAAATGGTGGCTCTCTGAGCAACATGCATCTAAAGCCCTCTGTCACATTGCCACACACAGCATTCTCAGCGTCATTCATCATGTGGGTGCCTAGAGATATATCTACAGCAGCGACTTGGGGGATTTCTATGGGACTGTCAGTGGGTGTTCACATCAGTGCTTGCTCTTTAGGTTATTGCCTGTGGATTTATTTAGATTTCAGCTGCTTTTTCATGCACTTACCTCAGATATGTGCTGTAACTGATTTTTTTCAGCACGAAGTTGAAGACTGTCTGAGATGTATTGGTCTTTCCCAGCACACCTAATTTTATCATGTCTGTTTTCATAATGGAACTTTCTGGTGAAGTTGTAATGTTCTTTTAGATCATGTGGGAATGTGATAAAATACTCAGCAGATTCATCCTCTTCTTGGATTTTGCATAGAGCTTGTATCTCTCAGAAATGAAACCTCAAAAAAGGGACAAAATGTTTATGAAATTTACTGACTTGGCATGATGTTGTTCTTTCATTCAGGGCAATATAATTTCATCAGCTTGTGGCTCTGGTGCTTAAATCTGATCTCCCTGTTGATCCAGCTTTAGAAATAATCTTTTAGGGAATGAAATCTGGTAGGAAGGAGACTCAAGCATGTTCTGATGAATACTGTCAAGGATACCATTACAATCCTGGAACAATCTCCAAATAATCTTTGACTATTGAAAAACAAACACCTGTTGGCAAGACTGTTGAAAATGGACAGCCTCATGTTAAATCAGAAGCCTCTGTTTGAGCATCCTCTGGCTAGATGTTCATAAACTTGGTTGCCCTACATTGGCTACAGATTAATGGGAAATGGGTACTTGGTGTGATGTTGCACATGATTTTCATGGGCATGTACTGTCTTAGCAAAGTAACTTCTACTTTATTCCTTTGGAGAAATAAGTACAGTTTGTCTTATGATGCCAACCTAATCTATTGGATGAAACAATATACTGGGAACTAAGTGACTTGGATTTCCTTCTTGGATCAGCCATTGATCTGCTGGGTAACGGAAAATGCATTTTCTCTAGTCTCTTTCTTCTCTTCCTGTTTTCTTGTTCCCCTCATCTGTTCTGTATTGCTTCTGGTTGAAAAGAGCCTTAAGGAGGATTTAGGCTGTGTCCTTTTTATACCTTTGTTTCTTTTACTACTTTTGTCTCTAGAAGAAAGAAGCAAATTTAGAGCAGAGTCAAGATTGGTCCTCATTGATTCTGTGAAATACTAAAGAGAGATTTCATTGTAAACTGCTATTTTCAAACATTAATAGTTATTTCAGTTAAGATAATATTAATTTCAGACCTGCAGATTTACACAAATATTTTTAAAAGAAAAGGAAATAAATAACAAAGCAACAATAAGAAAAAGTAGTCCTCGCCGCCTTTGCAGTTTTCTCTAATTAGAAAATTTATGAGAGATTTCTAAAAACATTGACAGCTCCTTTTACTTCATATGTTGGGATTTTTTAAGTATATTCGGAAAATTTCCCTTAAAATACCAGCTTCCCATAGATAACCAATCATTCCCTGAAATATTCTACCACATTAACCATCCTATCCCTTGCTGTGGAAAAGATTTGATTTGCTAGAGCAGCACAAGAAGCCTGCGTTGGTTTCAAATAAGCTGCAGAAGAGAAAATTGTGTTCCTGGAATGTCTAGTTAATGACTTACAAGAAATAACTACCAGTACCATCATCCTCAGTAACAATTCTACTGAAAAAACAAGTCAAGAGGGATTTTGTTGCATTTTTGATTTCTTCTTAACTAGAGACATAGGACAAGCTACCTAGTCCTCTATAAATCGATGGTGATACATGAATTATAAATGACAGATGGGTGTCATAGTTTGCAAGGTCATAGCAATGTTGTCAGGCAAAAGACAAGGAAGTAATAATCACCATGTGGCTGTCCTGTGTCAGGGTGTACTTGCAACTCAGCCTTAGTATTGGTCATAAAAGAATATAGGAACTAAAGAAACAGTATTTTGAATGTAATTTCTAGCTGTTTCATGAGAATTCCCTACACAATTTCTCTGCTACTACAGTGGACAAGGAAGAGAGCTCACACAGGGTAGGGACTATAGTACTTTCTTTTGAAATGCAAATACTTGATGATGGGGAAGATCATAGAGAAAATTTCCCTGCTGTATGAGTCTTAGGACTCATATGATGTCTTAGGAGGGACAGATGGTCTTTCAAGTCACCTTTTAGCTTAATTTCTTATGATTCTTCAAATTTCATGCACCAGTTTTAAGTACCTGGCTCTAGTGAAACTTGAATGTGATTAGGCCCCTAAAGCTGCAATACAAGTTAAAAACTGGTCTCCTTAATCCAGTGACAACTTGAGACAGGTTTCTAGGGGCAAAGATGCTTTAGGCATAAACAGAAATTCCAGGTCATGAACATCTCTCCAAAAAAAATTGCACACACCAGCATATTTCATGCTGCTCCTTGGAGACATATTTCTCTCCCTGCTCTGCTGATAAGAAGGTCAGAGACTCAAAACCAGACATGCTCTGCTATGGAAGCACTTACCCAGCTTCCAGAAACAAGAGAGTGGTAACAAACAGTGTTTACGTCCTAAAACCTAAAAGCAGCTGCACAGCTGTGTCTGTTAAATGTTAGCACCCATGCTAACGTATCTTCTTGGATACATGTGAAATTCCCTGTTCAAACAGGTCTGAAGCCATTTTGGGTTGGTTTTTTTGGTGAAATTTTTGGATGTACAACCTTTTTTTCAATCTTTCATATACTGTAGACTTAATATATCTGTATGACATCTATGAAAAACACTACATTCCTTGGAAAAAAAGAATTTTGCAGAAATAAATTCTCTTTCTACACCACAGTTTAGTTTAGGAGGCAGAGGAATTTGAAAAGAACATCTTCACGCATGTTGACCTTGGTACAGTAAAATATTTGCCATGCCAGCGATGAATAGAAAACCACAGGCTTTGTGAACAGAGGTGGCACTGGAAATTCACAAAGGAAATGGATGCACAGACAAATTCCATTCACCAGCTTTTCTATCAGTGTGGGGTTGATGTCTGCCTGCAAACACAAGAAAATAAAAACCGGCAACATATGCCAAATCCTGCAGCCCTGACTGCCAGAAGCACTGATGTCAACAGCTCTTCCTCAGAGGCCTCTGAGCCTGTGGCAACTTATTCTTCTGGAACAAGAACATCACAACAAAATTCCTCCCTGCCCCTACTTAGACGTTGAAATTGGAAGGAACTGGCTGCATAATTATTTACCCAAAGTCCATGAACAGGGCTCAATTGTGTACTGGAGCCTTTGCTTATTTTCCAAAAAAATTATTTCAAACACATTGCTGATTTTTTGTCAGACTAATGGAGCAAGAAAAGAGCAGTGACATCACTAATCCAGTCCTAAACAAACCTGGGAGAACCCCAAAATACAACTGGAATATCAGTAAATCCTTCAGCATGTGGAATTTCTCCAGCAGAACTCTCAGTACGAAGAAGCTTCATACTGTGTTATTTTTGGCTGGGAAACAGCTTCAGCCTCAGGAAAACAAACAAACAAATAAAATCTACGCCCCAATACCAATAAGGCTGGCTGAATTTTAAATGTTTAGGGGGCAAATAAACTAAGCCTCCAAACAAGGAATTTTGTTTGATCCCAGACTACCTGCAAATTAAAATTTACTTTGGAAGTTTTTCAGTGAAATAATAGTAATAAAAATATTCTGTTATCTGCTGCCTTTTTTTTGTCACTTCCCTTTCTTTCTTTTTGCCCAGGTCTTCCATCATTTCCTACTTTTGGCGCTCCTTTTAGTTACTGCCACCTTCTGTTCATTTATTTGTCATATACCTGCAGCCTTGCACAGTAGCAATACCTGTTGAGATAAGTTATATATTTTCTGTTTGTCGTTCCTACTAGAGGGTGCTGAGGGTTACAATTTTGATAAAGCCCATAAGCCATAAATAAATTAATTAATAAATTCTTTTTTTTTCCAAGATGCTTTGATTTTGGAATCACAGAAGATCTAGGAGTCACTCACAGAATTATTGAGCAATAGTGGCGGTACCTCTGAAATCCTACAGTGCAACAGTTAGGCAACTTCTCTGGGAGGCACTGCTGCCAGGGGTAATCCCTGCTCTGCCTGATTCAGATCAAGGCCTTGAACTAAAATCTACCACCTCAGTAAGTTCAGCTGATTCAGAGAAATTGTTGAACTACCTAGCAGAGTGCTCTGTGCAGCAGTTTATTGGGTTTTCTAGGGGAATTAATTTCTCCCATTCTACTTTATGTAATCACTAACTCCAAGTTTGTCCTGAGCATGTTTACAGGAGATCAGTAGAGGGCTACCACAGGCTGACCGCACTCCAGGAAGAAACATGATTTTTGGAACCTCAACCACAGCTTTTTGGTTCTATAATGAACTTTTGTGTTTTTTCCAATATGACTAGCTTGTGGAAGCATGCATTTTTATCCCTTGTCTGTCATGAGGGAGAACACTACCTCTGTATCAAGGTGTAAGATCTTCTGTGATCACCAAGGCATCCTGACCAGGGTCTGGCACTGGGCTGAGACCAAGGATCAGGCACGTTGACTAAGCAGGTCAAGGCCTGCACAGCAATAGGAGAACTGGACTCAGGTGCTGTTGGTACATTCTTGTATCCCTTTCTTCTCAATGTATGTCAAAACTGAGATTGTCCCATAAGCATTAGCAAATAAAGTCTGTCATCCCCCACAAACCTCCCAAACATGTTACTTCAAATGAAGCTATCCCAGGACAAATCTTCCTAACTGTGGAACAGTTCTCTGTTCCCTTCTTAAAGTCTAATTCTGACAGAGGTAAACATATAATTATTGTTTTATTTAACTTATTTTGTAGTGCTTACGGTATGCTACCCCAGAGGCTAAACTTCCCCCTTCACATAATTATAAAAAGGAAGGGAAACTATAATCAGATGAAAGAAATGCCTACAACTTCCCCTTTCCCCCACCACGAACCAGAAGAAAACAGAAGAATTGAATGTAGTAGTTATACTTAATGCTAACTCCTTGAAACAAAAAAACAGTAAGAGAGCTTTTCCTATTTTTTTCAATGAAAAAAGTGATAGTGAAATTGTTTTGGCGGAAACTAGAAAATGATAAGAGTCACTCTCATTCTTCCCACAGTAAATCTTGTTTTGTTACTGAACAAAGTCAAGCCTGAGATCTTTGCCTGCTTGTGCTCAGCCACAAAGAAGGACACTGGAAAGTTACATGAGAATCTCACTTCTAGTTTTAATTCTAAGGAATGGCTGATTTTTTTTTGCTGAAACTTTCAGTCAGAGAAAAAAAGAAAAAGAATGAAGAAAATCGGCCTCTGGAAGAAAAGGCAGACTAGAAAATTAAACACAAAGAATTAAAATTCAACAAAGACTGGACAATCTTAGCTAAAGTTTTTGCCAGTAGCTACAGAGATGATGAATAATTTAGGTACACATGTATATATCTATATTTGACTAACATTCCTGCATCTATTATTGACTTATTTTCATTAACACATTTAATGTAGATTATACTTCAAAACTTCTTAGATGATAAAAAGAACTTATTCTAAATGATTTGAGAAAATTAATACTTTTAAAAAGAAAGAAAATATTTTTAATTATAAATCTTTTTAATTCCTATTAAAAAGTCTCTCTAACATCTTACTTCATAGCCAGTTGCAATCACTTTTAAGATAGCTAGAATTGCTGAAAGTACCAGCCAGTTTTCTTACAGATTGAAAAGGCAAAGAAATTACAAAGGATAGAAGAATAGACAAAAGTGAAAGAGTCTCTTTGTAGAGGTTGCTTTATAAAACCCTTTGTTTTCTCCTCAAAAATAGACTGCAGGGGATTCAACTTTAAATAATGATTTCAAAGAAAATTTTGAAAGAAGAGTAACTCTGTAAATCTTTAGGAAACATGAGCATTAAACACTAATGCATTGTGTTGTGATGACAAAGAGGGTGAAGCTGAATGACATCAGACTAGTAACAACCCAGTAGCAGGCTTCTGTGTTGGCGTGGCTCACGTGTGTGAAGGCCTGAGGTAGACAAGCTGTTATAGCAACAGGCATACGGTGGCTTTATGAGAGAAAAGAGATTCCTCCCTTGAGACTCCCTTTTGTGCCTCAATTATCAGAAAAATTGATGTACCATTCTCCTTACAGTAATGGTGTAGTGTAGCCAGCGTCCATCTCCAGAGAGCTCCTCATCTCGGTGCAAGGAGGAGGTGAGCCCTAGGACTAACCCCAGCACAATCAGCATTAAACTTGCAAGGTCCCTCAGCAGCAGCTGAGGGGTGGGTGTCACTGCAGTTCCATCCACAGGCTAGACAACTTAGGCTGCTAAGTGGCTCATCCTGAAGCCCCTCGTCTACCTCTGCTTGCTAATGCCCTAAACTCTCTCTCTATGAGGACAGAATAAGTTCTAAAAATCTCCTTCTTATCTTACCTTTCATCTTGTACGAGAGACAGGAAAGAAATCACAGCTTCCTACCACTTCTCTCTGTCATGTTCCATGCTGAGGACCTTTGTACTGTTATACTGGCTGAAAAAAAATATCCTACAAAGGCCCCTCTTTACCCTACCCACCAATAAAAGAAAATGAATAGCACCTAACATAGTACAAGGACTGTGCCCAAACTGAGAGTGCTTTCATAATGGGGAATATTTTTGAGTCAGGATATGATTTCTAGTTCCCTTTAATGAAAAAAATACTAGTCTTGAGAATATAAGGAAAGCAGAGATGGAGATCAATTGAATAACCTCGTTAATCCACAAATAATAATTTTGTACATTTTCTGAAGGGCAGGTACACCACTGAAAGTGGAGTCCAGCCAACATGACCTCCTGCCCATGCCCTCTCCACTTCCATTTACATTTATTTTTATATGGTCTTCTTTCAGACGGACCTATTTCTAAGTTCCAAAAAGATTACATAAAATGTAAATATCTGGGGCTACCTTTTGCCTTGCTTATTTATTAGGGCAAGTTGTTCTTAGGATGACACCAGATAATCCTGAACTAAATTTGTTAAAAGGAAACAAGACAATTATGAAGAAAACCCATCCAACCTACCCTGTTCCATCCTATCTATTCCAGTTCTCTTTTTTAGTTTCTTTGCCCCATCTTTAAATTATATGTGAGTTAGAATTTGTATTTGACAAACTGGATCTATTCATAAAGCATCTTAAAAAAAAAAAAAAAAGGGTTAATTAGGCTAAGACTGGAAATGCTGAGTTCCATAAAAATCCAATATAAAATCTGGCAGCTTTGTAAACATACAAGATGTTTTGGCTTAATAAGAAATAGTGCAAAATGAGGCAATAATTAGAGATGATTCAGGGCATTCTAATTGCCAAAGCACTCTGTGTTGATCACTTTTCTTAAGGCAAAAAAGCTAATCAAGGGAACTAATATAGAGCAGAGATATGAGGTGCATTAAGTGAAATGGGGTACTCCATGCTTTCTTTCATCCATGCACATTTATTCTCCTATAGACATTACTGTCTGGACGAATATGAGTAGTGCACAGTCAGGACTGACTCCTGTTCTCTAGTCGCCTATAATTTATTTCTGGGTAAACTTCTTAAGTGCCTTCATTAAATTTATGAATCATTAGGACCCCTCAAAAATATTTGCAAGAAAAAAAATAATACTTTTACAAAACAGCTTCATAAATCTCAGAAAATCCCCACCAACACAATGTAAAGTACAACATTTTTTTGTTATCATAGAAAATCACACAACAGAATAATTAAACATAAATCAAGATATTCCCTCACTGATTTAATCTGGAAACTTCTTTAGAAAAACACACACTGGAGAAACAGATCCTAATAACCCATTAAACCCATCAAACCCACCTGATCTCTGCTGATTTCAAAGCCCTTTGATAATCATTGCATGAATGCACTGAATTGAAATGTCCCAGTTTCTTGTAATTGCAATTATTTATAAAGTAATCTCTAGCTGCAACCAGGGAATATAAACAAAGTTCAAAAGTAAGTTTTATTTAAGGACTTGGCTCATTCAGTTACATCTCCCACCCCAAATGACACAGACAATATTTCTTTATGTGTTGTGATTCTTAATTACCTGGGTGGTATGCAGCCCAGATCATGCCCTTTCTCTTCTTCCATGAACAGCAACTCAGAAATCACAAAAGATATTTTCAGAATCTAACTAGACCTTCTGGCAAAGTGTCAGACAGTTAGTATGTAGAGGAGGTCATTTCACTAAAAGTAGGTACCTATAATGTATATCTGGGAGACTGCTCAATGACTCTTTTTGCAGTCACTGGAGAGAAAAAGGTATTTTACAGCAAACCAAAGTATGGTTTCTCATCTTATTGGAGGTGATTAAAGAGATGTCATGAATATTACCCAGAAAGTTATTGTTCTGTATATTGGCTGCAAAGATAGTGAAGGTTCCCTGGCTCAAATATTAAAGCATTTATATATCTTCTTCACTGACTACTTTGCTATTAATTCCTCCCTAAAAGCGACGAAACTGGTAGTGTTTACTGTTCCACCTTCTTTATGTATTCTGTCTCTGATGTTTCTTCCCTAAAATTGCCTTGTCAATATAGCCAGTCCTAAAATCTGAGGTAGAGGTGGGATGCACCAGCATAAAATCAGTAGAGGAGAAAATACTTGAGAACTACAAAAAATTTACTGAAGTGAAAGGTTAACTATGACTAAATCCTAGTAGTCTCACTTCTACATAAGTCTATTTAGAAAAGAAAATGTAAACACGTCTCAGAAGTCATTTCAATAAATGGCTTTGATTACTGCATTATCCTCTACAATCACACTAAATAGATCTTTACTAGGCTGAGGGCTGGAGATATGGATATAAAGTTTGATCAAGACTGCTTCCATAGAAACCCCATCGGCTATTCCACCAGTGTGTCATCTTGCTGTTGGGTCTTCTCCAACATGTCATTTGTGTCTGTATTGGTAAGCTGAAGAGGGTCAGGGCCCAAGCTCTGCT